>BRZM01000014.1:6015069-6615069 GCA_033238685.1 Lates japonicus
CAGTTTGTCTGGCAGTGGCTGTGGCTGCAGCCATACTGAACGTTTTACAAAACGTAGGCCAGGAAGACCTCTGAAGCCACAGAAAAGACTGAGATTTATGCAGCCTTTATGTTTGTATCATATCAACCACGTCCTGAGCAAATCCATTCAGGAGTAGCATGGAATCTAACATTGCACCGTAAGAACCTTTTCCAGTTCTTGCTTCTGCATCCCACTGTCTACTTAAAAAAAAAAACCTGGTGCCATAATGAATTGCAATTCTGTGTGGATACCTTTACATTCTTTTGGATTCTGCATTTTTCATGGGAGGAAGGCAACTGGCTAGTATTAATATGTGCTCTACATATATGTGCATGTCTGAGCTGCTTTGTGAAACAGGCAAGCAAGAAGACTGTGGACAGCCTCACATTTACAGATTTAATCTGCTTAAAAATGGCTAGAAGCACTGCACACTTAGATTCTGCTTGATACATACAGAGCAAACACAAATTAACACTATCAGAGTTCATTTTAACGCTTTAAATCTCATCTAAATGGATCCACAGCCGAGTGATAATTTAACTCCTTGGTATAAATTGAGTTAGCTGTTCTCAACACATGCAAATTACTTACAGATTTCTCAAAAATCACAACTATTACAATAAACAGTGAACATACAATGAACTGCTAAAAATAGAGGGATTTTTTAAAATTTGCTTTACACCACTACAAAAACCAGCACATGTGGCACTGGCATGCAAATTCTGTGTTCATGTTAAATCTATAATGGTGTACAATAATGAGATCTACTATCATTTAAAATATTGATAATTGGAATACATTGGAAAAATAGAAAAACTAAAAAAGATAAATAAAGATGTGTTCTTAGCCCATTTAAGCTCACTAAACATTTACATCAATGGGAAAAACAGAAGAGATATATGTGTATATGGCATATTGTAGAAATCAGTGTGCTACATATAATCACACTGATACTAATCCACCCATCTAAATGTAATTTATATATAGATTTTATCCATTGCTGCCATGATTTCACTTAATGTAGCTTAGCCATTTAGTGTGCATATGTTCATAAATTTAGTGACATGACTGTTTCACTTAAACTTAAAAAAAATCTTTAAATAATCTGTTGGTTTCTTTGCTCTGTGGAATTTCAACATCTTTCTGCATCTTTTCTCCAAACCCAAATTCCCCATGTAAAGTTTAAAGGTAGTTATCTCTCTGATAGTGAGATGAATATAAGAAATATAAAGTGGAAGTTCTGTAGCATCATTTCTGAAGGAGAAAAAAATCATATCTTTCTCAAAATACATGACTTACTGACAGGAGTTGCAGGGGAGAAAGTAAAACCTCTATGTTTCTACTGAAGTTCTGAAGAAGCGTGTAAGAATCAGAAGCGTTAATTGAGCCTTGGCTTTCATGCTAACTGATTCAAAAGATATAGTGATAAAATTGTTGTCATATCACAGAATTTAGAGTTCAGAATACCTAGCTTTACTGAAAAGTAAAGTTACTTCATGCAAGTAAATTGTAGATAACTCAGCCTCTGTGCTACTTAAGATATAGCAAGTACTTAACACTGTTCAGCGCAATGTAAAAACATTGAACCTTGACACCTTAGATTCTCACCATCCTCAGTTCCCTCTGCATCCTCAGCTCCACTGTCACTACTGCTAGCATTTGTCAATACTTCTTTTTCTGGCAGCCATTCATCATCACTGTCATTAGCATCATCCTCATTTGACTCAGGTGGTATTTGCTCCGTTATCCTGTAGGCCTTTCTATCATGCGCTCTACAAAATATTTTTGTTACAAAAACTGCAAGTTACATTCTAATAACATGAAGCAGTTGATTCAACAACTAAGTCTGCACTTTAATCCACTGAAGAAACAGCTGCTTATCGGACACTCATTCTGTGCAATATTATTTCAAACTGTGCGGTATACAGTTCAGTCTGTTTCTATATAGTCCTGTGTATGTTGTTCTTTTGTTTATATTTTTATTACATTGTCCTGTGTGTACTGTTTGTTGTTTATATTTTTTATAATTTGTCTTGTTTATATCTTGTTTGGTATTTTACTCGTATGTATGCCTTTTTCTATTTTTTACAATCCCTGCTGCTGGAACAATGTAAATTTCCCCGCTGTGGGACTAATAAAGGATTATCTTATCTTGTCACAGTAATAGTATGAAATGTGGTTGAAATATAGCCAGCAATGCATGATGTCCAATCTAGTGGACGGATGATTAATCGTAATTTTCTCCTAATATAAAATCAATATTTGGAAATTTTAACAGTAGTATTACTCCTTAGATGTTACTTGATGTTACCACATTTTTTTTTACCTGCAGGGGTCTCCTTCTACAGAAGGATTGGCAAGATTTTCTCGAGCTGCTCAGCATTTCTGGCCATCCGTCTGTCATCTTGGTTTTGATAAATTTGTGTTAGACTTGCATTGACTGTCCAATGGTTGGCAGTGTATGGAACAACATCAGCCCAAATGTGGTGAGTACCTACTATCAAAACCCATGCATACACAAGAAAACAGCTTTTTAATACTTGTCCACTGTAGTGACCACTATGCATGAAAGGGTTAAAGTTTAACAATTAAAGGGGAACACCAAAATCTGGGGGGTGTGGCGTCAGATAGATGCGAGATTACCAGACCTCTGTAGCCCACTCCTACTCTCTGCTAGAGGCTAAAGGATGTATTGGCAGCTACCAGCATAACATACCCAAATCTCTGACTGTTGGTGAGTTGTAATGTGGGTAATGTAGGAACCATGTTTTGATGAGGAAGAAAAATGTGGAATACAAAAGATCACATTACTGGTTCTGCTGCATCATTTGAGAAAATTTTCTACGAGAAATTTTGCTCATTGTAATTTGCCGTGCTGTCCCTCTGCATTTCCTGGCATGGGTTATTTGGGTCATCAGTGAAAGCTACAGTAGAACAAAATTACATTTTTCCCCGCATGGGTAGCTCACATGTTCTACTGCATTAGGTCCAATGCAGAGAGAGAAAGTTGGAGAGTGGGAATATTCTTGAGAGATACATTTATCATTTTATAATTGCATTCTCTTTTTTAAATTTAGAAGTATATCACATGAAGAATTGAGCGTATGAAGGGTTGCTTTGAAGATATGGTGAAGACCATCTCTCAGCATGAGGAAGATTATACTAATGTAACCAGTGCCAGCGGCACTTCAGCTTCGTTCTCTACCATATGGATCTCAACACCATGTTGCCCTTAGCCAAGGCTTTAAATAGCAGAGAGAGCTTGCTGCGTGTGGTATCATCAGAAAACCATTCCAATGACCAAGAGACACTGGCACCAAAAACCAGGGAGGAGTATTTTGTCTTACCAGTAAGTTGTCCTAATTGGCACTAAAGTTCCTCTCAGTAGTGTTGCCTCTTAAGACATATTAACAAAAAACTACTGAGAACATCTTTTACTGTAAGGAATGGAAAGAACTCTGAAGCTAAGAGAAAAGGTAGGTTGATATTTTGCTTTTGATAATGTTGCATCTTATAACTGGTTGAGGGGGTTGGCTTGTGCTGGTGTGTTCATCTTAAATAAATACACCAGTTATAAGTAGTGGAAAATACAGTCCCCAAAAGGTGTGCAGTTATACCACTTTGCTTGTGTGAATGTAAGGTGAGAGGTAGGACTGAGGCTTTGCTGGGACAGACTGTCCAAAACTGCTCCTACTGTTCTGTTTAAAAGAAAATAGTGTTGACTGTTGAAACGCGACAGTGTCTTCTGTCAATATATTCATTGTCTAGTGATGGACATTGTGCTGGCTTCTTTATGGTTGGTGTAAATCTATAGGAAGCACTGCATACTGTAACCAGCTCTGCTGCTCTTGCCTGCTTGCATCAGCCACCTCTAGAACTGTTTGTGACTTGTTCTTAGTGACTTTATGAGTCCTCTTGACTACCCCTAACTTTCCACATGCTCGGGACCTGGTGCTAAAATGGTCCATGAACTAAGACAAAACACTTTTATTAAAGTATTAATGTTAGGACTGACAAACCCATAATTCTGAGGAGTTTCTCCTAAACTGGCCCACTCTTAGCCGTAAGATGTTATGTGAACGTGGCCTCTGCTCTCCATTTGATGTGCTCTAAAAAAATGTGTGCTGGCCAAGCAGCCCCTGAGCAAAAGCCATGAGATGAAGACTGTGGAGGAGGGCTGCTCTAGAGACTAACATGCAACCCTTTACACAGAGGGAAAAAAAGAAAGAGTGGATATCTTTCCCAGGAGCTAAGCCTCTCTTTTCACCTGATGTGTTTTGCTCTATCAGGTTTTACCTCTTATCAAGTCTCTCAGCTGGATAAGTGTCACATTTTGACAGTTCGTTTTCATGAGCAGGAGATATAAAATACGATATGATATTGTTTGTTGTTCTGCGGAAAATTCATTTTGTAAGAACTTTGCATCTTAGAAAGTGGAGGGAGGCAGATCCTGGCAATCGTTTTGAATGTTGAATAAACGCTGATTCGACAGACTGCATCATCACTGAAAACCCATGTAAATGCAGCACTAGAGTGAAATTTGAGACGATGTGTGCAGTCATCCATAGCTGCTCCTGGCATCATTTTGTGGAATCAGAATCTACATAAAATGCCTGTGTCTCTAATACATTTTAAAATATTTTGGTTGATTTCTGTACATAGTTTCTGTAAAACCACATTCACAGTTTTCATTTTACATTTACACTCAGTTACATTATCTGTTTGGTCATTCTTGACCATATTTTTTCAAACATTGTTGCAATATTAATACTTCAAAACTCAGCTTTATTATTTGCCCTGTAGCAGACTGTTCTCATCTCACATTCTTTTTTTCACCTCTGCAACTGTGCTGAAGTCAGAGAGTCCGGCCTTAACCTCTGTCTCTTTTCTAATCCAAAGGGCTGAACCTATTCTGACTCGAATGAAGGAGGACCACACCCGCATCATCCTGCCTGCCATAGACAACATAAAGTACAACACATTTGAGGTGCAGCAGTACGCCAATGCTGCCCATGGCTACAACTGGGGGCTGTGGTGTATGTACATCATTCCGCCGCAGGAGTGGCTGGACAAGGGCGATGAGACAGCCCCTATCAGGTGAGGGCCTCAGTTGGTGAACAGCGTTCATTATAGATGAGGATGTTTGGATGTGGAGGATGTGATGAAATATGGATAGCTCTGGGATATGACTTATTCATGTGTGGAACAATCAAACTAAGGTGCTCTGTAGTCCAGTGTGTCACCCAAACACACAAATATAAAGCCTCCCTGTAGAAAGCTGTCTAATTACCATGATGAATATCTTCATTTTGATGCAGGATCATGAGGCCACGGCCATGCGGTGTCATTAGTATAATTGTGTACTGAATATGAGCAGAGCATTCCATTACATCACCACTGTTTGAAGAAAAGCACAGGCTTGTGTCATGTCTCTTTATAATCCTAAAATTGATTATGTGTGTCCTTGGTAAAATCATATTGGATTTTAATAGACTGAAAAACAGCACAGGACAGCACATTGTGTTGCATGGAAATGGTCCTATATTCCAATCAACATCTGTTTGGCCAGGGCAACTACAGTAACATTAACTATAAAATCCATGTAGTTAAATTTAATGTATAATATGTGTACATAAGCTTAATATTAAAACATTTCACTTCACCTCTAACAGTTCTGTGACTGAGACCAACAAATCAAGACCACAAATGTGGTTAGACTTTCTGGTTACAGTATATTTGGTATAAAAGATTTATCTATAAAATAGTGACCAGATAGGTGCAAGGAAAATCTGGTAAGATACAGGCTAAAAACAAAACAAACAAACAAACCAAAAAATGTGTATGATTTCCTGAGGACTAATTTCAGTGATTTTTTATTTTATTTTATTTTTTTGCTGAAATACCTCAATCATTAAAGTCCCATCACTTTTACTTTTTTCAATTGCTGCTGCTGTCTGTATGTAACTTAACACTTGTGGATGTTTCATGTTAAAAGTCCAACAGAATATGCAGAGAGGAATTATACACTGAGCTTATAATTTGAATGCCTTTTAATGTGAAACATTTGTGCAGGAGGTGTTTGACATGATTCATACTGAATCTGAAAACAGATTAAGTGCAAAAGGTTTAACAGCAAAGCAGCAGAAGACAATAAGAAAACATGGGGGCATATTATTAAATTATGATGAGTTAGTCCTTTAAAAACATAGAAAATTAGGAATAAAACACGCATCTTAAGGTCCACTTGCGTATTGTATTGTATGGAAATTGTTTTATATTCCAATCAACATCTAATCAACAGTTAATCTGCGGACATGAGCTTAATGTTGAAGCCTTTCTGACTACATCCAAAGGTTTTCCTATGACTGAAACTTAAAAGTCATACTACACTGGAGATGTGATTAGGTCTCTGGGCAACTCTATACATCTGCATAAAGTAATGACTTTAATCAGAGCGTCACTGATTTTCTGCTAAAACAGTCAATGGGAATAGCTATTCTAATCACTGTAAATAGTACAAGACCAAGAGTTAGTGAGATACAGTATCAGATCCTGAGGCAAGCAGCCCATCACCATCTTCTCTTTGAAGGCTCAAATCAGAGGTGGTCAGCTCTGCCTTAACTATAAGAAGATCTTACATCATTTGACAGAGAAGATTACCATGATTTTTGTTGCCACGGCAGCGTGGCCGAGCCTGCGTGAACATGAAGGCACAACAACAGAGAGAAAAGCAGACAGCAGTAAGACAGCAGGAAAATGTTTAAAACCAGCAAGAGATGTGTAGTTGCAAAAATAGATGTGATATCTTTTATTGATATTCTTCAACATTCAGCATCTTTGAGTAGGTTTCAGTCTAGAATAAATATGAGCAAAATAAAAACCAACGCCTCCCCCCCAAAAAACAAAAAAAAACCCAGACAACAATAGATCTTACAGTATGCACATAGCAAATGGGATCATGCCTATTAAATTGTCCTTAAACAAAACACTGTATCTGTCTACCAGGCACAGGGTCCCTGTGATAAAATGCAGGAGGAAACAATTGGCACTGTGAAAATGTGTGAAATATCATGACTGAAGTATCTCATGTTATGACTGTTGAAAGATACCAGTTTCATGCGCTGCTTAGGATGGAGGAACTGTAAGTCGGTTGTTTGTTTTCATGTCATAAAGCCAAAGCCAGTGCAGGATCCAAGAGTATGGGGTCAAGCCAGAGCCAGCATGAAGTAGCTCAGCTATTGGTTTTCATCTTCTCCATATTCATGGCACTGCTGGGTTACAAAAGCTGCTGTGGGCTTGGTGCATTGCTACTGCAATTCAAATGGTATAAAATCTTGATTTCAGACCTGAAGATAAAACATCCTGGCATATGAAAGGTTTCATACCAGAATGTTTTTTTAATAGAAAAAGAAATAACATTCCAACCTAAAATTCCTTTCTTGGCAACAGAAGGTAAATGATGAACCAAAGGTGACCAGCAGCCCACAGTGAGCTTGCTTTTCAAGACCCTGAGGGCATTCAGCATGTTTTTTAGAAACTATGGATAAGAACAAAAATATTATTACATTATCAATCCTTCTCAAAGGGGTCAAAGGTCAGGCTCAGCAACAAACCACCAGCCTTAATTAGCTTTCTCTGTCTATCTATCTATCTACCCTGCTATCATAAATAAAGCAGTTTGAGACAACTGAGATTTGGAAGTTGCCAACAGGGCTACAGTGTTATTTGCTCAGTGTATGCATGTCTCAATAAAAGCTTTTTATGAACTTCATTTGAGTAGCCCTCTTAATCAGACTTCTAAACACTCTTTAACAATCAAAAAGCCAACATCACACTGAGATTAATTAAGACAAGTACAAAACACATACCACAAGATCAAGGACAAGCATAGAGAGTATGAGTATGTAAAAAAAAAAAAAAAGTAAAAGCAATCACATAAGTAAAGTAGCTACTGTGGCTCCTCTGCCAGGTTGTTCTAGAGCCAAAAGCCTGATCAACTTTAGTATTAAGATTACACATTGGAAGGGCATGAGTCTGCCTGAGGATCTGAGGGAGCTCACTTGCTGGTGGGTGTTCAGAGGTCTGCAGTATTTTTGGTCAATTCTTTGAGATAGATGGAAACTCTGTCAGTTGATTCTAACCCCATTGACAACAGTTGCTGCAATCAGAATAAGGTAGATTTGTTGATTTGTATCACTTAAAGCCTCGGTTGCTGCATTTTTGCCAAGCTTCAAATATGAAACATACTAATGCTGACTGCCAGAATGTCTTCTAATATCCCAAACTACTATAAGCTAAAACATTCAAACATACTTTGGCCAAGGGCAACAAGAACCTTGCTTTGGTCTAGCATAGGCAAAGCAATAACAGCTTCATTTTTTTACATGGTGTCTCATGCAAACAATGTGGTGACATTTTGGGGGCCTAAATATTGGATGTCTTATCAAAACTCCACAAAAATCATGTATTATTGAGTATCAACTGCTGGACTTAAGATAGAAGAAAGATAAGAGAGCAGACACTGCAGAGCTGGTTTGTGTTTCCCTGTTGACACTTTGCTGCAAATGGACAGATCGCCCCAAGGGTCGGCTGAAGTGTGTCGGCTGTGCGGATTTCTATTGGAAATCATTCTCCCGCTTATTTCCTCAAGGTTTTTGCCCATCAACAACAGAGGCTCTGTGGCCATTCAGAGCTCAGTCTTAAAGCCTTTTCTGGCTGTTTGGACATATTCAACAACAAAGAGAGTAAAAGGATACAAGAAGGCACAAAACTCCCACATTCTGAGAGTACAGGGGATTGCAACCATTATAGAGCCCTGAAAAAAAGAGTTTTTCTTGGGCAACTGCAGCAATTATTGAAAGTACAGAATAGGAGGGTAGTGCAAATGGCCACAGAGTGACTTTGAAACCTGAAATCGTCAACCAAAATCTATGCAAATGGTTGCTTCTTATGTGGAAATGGTTGATAAGGATGGCTTGCATTTAAAAGTATATATTATTTTGTGAGATTGGAATCTGTTGTGACTTAAGGGACACAGTTTAAATCACCCTTTTAAAAAGACAGTTTGAGCATCAGACATAAATAAACAGCATTCCTCTTTTGTATGGTACTCCATTCAGTTATTTTTGTGGCATTTTTAAGCATCTTGCTGAGGCAGGTAGTTGAAGAACATCACACAGATGTGACTGGATTTAAGTACAGTACGTGAAAATGAAGCAGGGTGACCAAAAGTGAGTATAAGCTTTCCCTTAAAGGTGCTATATGTGAATTTCTGCTATTGCAACATAGCTAATGTTAGCATTAACAGCTGTTTATTTCACCCTTCACCGCAAAACAAAAAGTTAGAATACGCCCTCTGGGCAGTGTTACTTCTTCATGCTGGATTGATTGCATACTGGACGCTATAGTGACTCACTATCGCAAAGTGGTATTATGGAGCAGGATGGGCTGGGGCTAATTAGTTGGCATGCTAACTTCAGTGGAGTAAGTGACAGAGATAGAAGCAAACAAGAGTTAACATTGGTGATGCTTTCCATGCCGTAAAGGAATGAAGTTTGATGCTGATCTTGCATCAGTTCCTCTAGACTGGTAAGTAAACAGCTGTTAATGTTCATGTTAACCATGTAGGGGCAGCCAAAACTTACATATAGCACCTTTGATAGAAGGAGGTTTAATTGAAAGAGAGTCTAACAGGACTGAAGGCTCTGCTTCACTTTAAATTATAATGGATGATGCATAAATTATTAAAATAAGTATACAGACTTTCGCATCAAGAACTGATTTTTTGATGCATAGCAACCACATATGTCACAAAATGGGAAACATAGAAGACAGGCAATTTCCTGCTTTTATTAAAATCCAGTGAAGGAGTTCTATTGCACTTTATATCAGTCATGGCTTTGATGTGTAAATTCCTTAAGGATCGTCAACCCATCCTTTTCAAGATACTCATGTAAGAATCAAATATGTTAAAGAAAAAAAATACTTTTTTAAATTTTCGGAAAACTAATTTAGTGAAAATGTCATTAGTGTGTCATCTGGGCTATCATACAATTTTAAATGAGCGGTCACAGTGAAGCCAGATGTCTGATTTAAAAAAAACAGTTTCAACAGCAGTGTCTTCATCTGGGAGAAAAGCAAGCAGTCTCAAATGAAAGTCTTTATCCTGCCAAATTGCATACATGTATCAGATGTTCATACTGCATACTGCAAGCAAATATTCTTGGGGGACAAAGTTAAAGGGTGTTAGGGGTGGATGAGCCTGCAGGCTGACCATCTGTACACTAAAAATAACTAAACTTACTGACATCAAATGAGAAATCCACTGGAAGATTCCATCATCAATCTGCGATGTCTAATGCGACCCAGGAGTTATTTTGTGAGTTATAATTTCCTCTTCTCGTGTGTGTTTGTGTTGTTTGCACACTTAAGTTGCTGTTTGACAAACCTCAGAGAAGTGAGTCTATGTGCATGTAAGTACAAAAAGCCAGAACAGTTCAAGTGAGAAAAAGTGACAGAAAGAGAACAATAGCTCAGTGTGTCATTCCCACTTACAAAATATTACAAAAAAGCCTCTGGAGACTGCATCATATTTCATACAAGACTGATGGCAGGGTCACACAGAGTAGAAACTGTGGCTACACTGCATCAAAATCTATTGAAAGTTCTTGTTTGTGTCGATGGAGAAATTGTTATGTTTATTGCTGTAAAATTGAAAGTCAGGAATCAAACCATTGCTGTTTGATTCTTGAAACTAAAATCGGACCTGTATAGTATTTAGTCTCTCTGTTTTCTGCATTTTTGGAGGCACAGCTGGCTCTAATATAATTGGCATCAGTTAATTGGCTGCAGTCAGGGAATTACTTTTTAATGTTTAATATTTTATGTTTGATCACATTGCACACCAGACAAGTGAGAGTGGCCCCTAACTTTATGCTGTAATTTAATCTTTTCTCTTCCTACCAAACATTACCGAAACATCACCCACTAAAACTCCAACTGTTACTACTACCAATGTGAGGATGTTACTTTCACAGTATTATACTGTGTCTTGTGTTGAAAAGCATTCCAACATTACAAATGTGGTCAGCTAGAGGTTTTAGCTTCATCATCACATGCATCTGACTTGAAGTGCTGAGTCTGTACTTAAACACAGAAACAGTATTTGCTTTGCCAGGAAGCTTTTTTCTAGAGGGAACACTCAAAGGGAGCTGCACTAAGTTTGCAGACAAGCAAGGTAGGTCACTTGTCAAGAGAGGAGGAAGGATGAGGTGAACGAGGCTGAGTGTGTGCTGTGTCTGTCTTTTTATCTGCACAGCCTGTGCAAATAATGGCACTTGAGAGTCTTCCTGACACAGGCTTATAATTTAAACAAGACTGCATGAGACCACATCAAGCAATAAGGGTATAGAAGTCAGCAAGCGCTGATAATTTTAAGATACTTTTTAAGCTACTTACAGTGTGGAACAAAGGTATTTAGAGTAGTTAGCTATTGATATTAAAGGCTACAAATTGTTGGATGTCAGAAAAATGATATGGGTGAGACAATGCAACTAAATTGCTATTATAAGAAGTGTTAAACTTTGAACCAGAAATTACCATGAAGCAAAAATCTAAGACAAGCTAACAAAAGTCACTCATACTACACTGTTGTTTCTCTAAATGTCCTGTTTTGAGCAACTTACATCATTTTTGACACTTCTCATATGACACATTATAAATGTCAAGCCATAAAGATTTATGTCAGCAGAAATGGTGGGGAAAGCTTTCCTGGAAATGAATGGTTCAAGTGGGTTTATATCCATCTCTGCATCAGTTTTACTTTGCTGCTGATCCAGGATTTTTCGATGTAACACTCCATGGTAATGGTCCAGACAGTGTTTTATATGGGGTCTAAACCTAAACGCACATTTCTTGTTGGCTCACACCCTGTACGGCTCAGTGCACTCTTTTAATACAGAGTCAATGAATCATAATGCACCTCCCACTTAATAGTACTTCCTACTGCCATGTCTCTCAAACTGAAATGGCAGACACACATCTCCCTCTTCTCTCTCTCTCTCTCTCTGTGTGTGTTGTGTGTGTGAGGTTACCCCGGGCGTCATTTTAAAAAGAAGAATAAAGCTACTCATTGGTCACTTAAAAGAAAAAAAAAAGAAAAAAGCAGAGCTCAGTACTCTGTGGGGCTTTGTCCCAGAGCACTTAGGACCTGACAGATAATAGTACTGAAAAGCAGCCCTGGGGGGACAGCAGCTAAAGTGGGACCATTTCTTTTAGTAAAGGTGGAAAGTAAGCACTCTCTTGCTCTATCAGCTGGGCTTGGGTAGTTATTGAGTTGCTAGTTTTAAAAGTATTTTTAGGTCCTTCTACTGAAACATCTGTATTAAGCACAGGGATATTTGACATTTACTGTTAAAATGCCATTCTGTATTGTTGTACTTGGCAAGGAAGGGGATATGGCCATTTTCTTTTATATTCTGTAGTATTTTCATGTTATCTAAATATTATATCATAGTGATGAGAATTACTGTAACTCCGACCACTGCAGTTCCCTACACAGAGCATTTTATCATCTTTCATCTGATGGTATTTGGTTTTACGACCCAAAATGTAACTTTTTTTTTTTTTAATTCTCATTACTTTCATCAACCTTGTCTCAAGCAGCAACAGGCACCTGTTTTCAGCAAACAAACAAACAAAAAAGGGCTGATAAACCCCGACAGCTCTGTTTCAATTACAGTGGCTGAATTTTAGATTAAACTAGGGCTGATGATGAATTTATATTGTTTTAATTCATTCATCATCCTAACATTTCAGTGCTGTCACTCAGGTCTCACAAAAGCACAAAAGAATACTGAGAAGTTGTTCACTGCAGCAGGGTGTTTCCTCGTCATCTCTTCACCATATGGGCTATAGCTTAACCTTGTATAAAACTGTGCAGTCCACTCTAAAGCAACTGAGTCTCCCTGTGTTACACATATGCATTAACCACAGTTTCAGCAAACTCTAAATCACATTTTATCTCCAGTAAATGAGCTTTTTGGTTGGTTAAAAGATGCTTCATTTTACCATATTAAAGTCAAACTTCTCAGTGCATAAATATACCATCCCAAGGTTATAAATCAAAAAACAAAAAACAAAACTAAAACTATGAGCACTTTACTGTGAAAACACTGAAACTAATGCTTGATGTATTTTACCAGGCTGATTCAGAAACCATGATTGCATTCAATATTTTATCATTCTCTGTGGGTGTATAAATGTTTAGTGGCTGAATTCTAATATTAAAAAGATGCTGTCTCTCTCTGCTCATCCAGAACTCCAGCTATGATTGGCTGCTCCTTTGTGGTAGATCGGGAATACTTTGGTGAAATTGGTCTGCTGGATCCTGGCATGGAGGTCTACGGAGGCGAGAACATTGAGCTGGGCATGCGGGTAAGGACCACAGATTATTACCCATTCAGCTGTTAAAATGAATTCAAATTAGAAGGGGACTTTGATAGATAACTTGAAATGTAGACTTTTTTTCTTTTTATAAACTGAATTTAAACTCACTGTGTTAAGCAGAAGATGAGATTGCTGTAAGAAAAGCTGTTTTATAATGAGGTATTCCTTCAAAGCTGGAGGGCTCTGTGTGCAGTGGTACACCAGGAAGGCCACACAAAAAGCCATAATTACAAATTCTATATTTGAGGGGGTAATATTTAGATGAACAGTCCTGTTGGAATGATTTGTGAAATCTATAGTCAGACTTTGGAGCAGCTTATGATGAAATTTTCTTGTGTTTCCCAGCCAGAGGGAAACAGCTTAAGATACAAAACCCAGGGGCGTCAACAGAAGCAATGATTAAACTTCGCAAAGTTTCTTAGATGGGAGTGGGGAGAAAAAAAAATCCCCTTGATGCAAAATCTTCAGCCAACCCAAAGGCTCTAAAGCCTGTATACGGAAAATGTAAATCTCTTTTGCTGCTGCTTTGAGTTGAATTTAACGCTTCATGTGAGCGAGGGGCTTGCTGAAGAATTGGTTAGCGTTTAAATTCAGAAAATGTTTCTCTCCAGCCGAGTGGAACCATTCTGAATCTAAACGCACTCCTTGGGCTTATTGGAATGAGAAATGCTTGAAAGATCCCACTCCTTCATTTAATGTCGTCCCCACATCCATTTCAAAATCTCGAGATGGCTTCAACGACACCTCTGAAGTGTCGGCCGCCTTTGAAAAAGCACTTGAACGAAGGCTGGTGAATGGATCTTGGTTTACAGATTGCTGCGGTGCTTTATTGAAGCCAGAGTCGTTTATAGTTGTTGATGACCATTTCAGAGCCTCTCATTATTCCATATAGAGTGGCTTCCTCCCAACATCAATAGCATGTTTTTCTTTGCAATTGAAAATAATGACAAGATCATCTAGCTTCTTGTGTCTTTATCTGCTGGTTCTTTTGCCATTATCATAGAGTGATAAGTCACTATTATGTATTATGTGCCAACCACCAACTGCCTCCCCCAAGGTTACACAGTGTTTTCTCATTCAGTAGCGCTGCTTATATGTACCTAACAAACCATGCAACTGAGTTAGACGAGGTTCGTGGGGGACGATCAATTCAGCTACAGCAGCTAAATAAAGTTAAAACAACTCTATTGAACTGTGTGATATAGCGTAACAGTGAACTTCTTTTGGCTCTCACTCACACACACATGCACACTCCTCATTGACTTTGTCTCCTCTCGCTGTGAATATTTACTGTATCTTTTTGATTCATGAAGTGAAGAGAATCTGCCTCTCTGTCTGCGAACACAATGCCATCACAAATGCAATTACCTCTCCTCCTGTTTGGCCAGTCCGTGTGGAAATGAAACACATGCCACAGAAAAAGGAGCCATTCAGCACATGCACAAGCTTGAATGGGTCTGCAGTCAACAACCAGCTCCAGCCATTCATATTACACAACTGCTAATGGAATGGAGATGGGCTTCTGGCGAGTGGACGGCAATTACTCCTCTAAGGCTACTGTGGCTCATGGATCTCATTGTAGCTCTGGCTGAGGAGTTGCCATTTGGGATAGGCTTGATTGACAAGAACATGTTTAACAATTAGCCAGGGCAGCTCACAATAGCTGAGGCTGCCCTGTACCATCTGACTACAGGGGGTTGATGAAAGGCAGGGTTCACATAGAAAGGTTATGGCGTATTTATAATTTACTGTGAGTTGTGGCTTCTACAGCTTTCTCTGGGCTGTAGAAGCCAAAGAAGGCTGCCAGATCCAAAGAGCTGGCCTCTTTTGTAAGCAGAAAGGAGGCTAGGATGTGCAGGGCTGATTATACGATACAAAGCACTGCGTGTGGTGGTGTTTCTGAAAGGAAGAGAACAGAATAAAACCAAGGGAAAGGAAAATAAATCATAGATCTCACTGCAGTTTTCTGTTTGTTCAGGTGTGAAATAATTTACAGGGTTGGACCTGAGAGAGGGGATAAAACTGCAAAAACATAGGGTATGTAAAAGATGTTCCCAGTATGATGTTGTGAATGGTAGATACATCACCTACATCTGAATAAAGTGTGAGCTTCAAAATCACTACAAAATAAAATTGGATAGATTCTTACTGTTATTGTATCTCCTTTTACCACATCTACTAGCAACATAGTGATTTGATATCTTCACCTTTGTAAATGATTGTAAATGGCATGTCTGAGCACGAACATCCCACTTACCACAAGGCTCCATTTGCAAACAGAGAAAAATGGTTGGGGACAGAAATGATGAATTCTGCCAGAAGTGTCAATATGAGTTTATCTTGTAATGTGTCTCCCACCCCTTCTGCTTTGCTGAGTCTTTGCTGATATAGCATCTCAGGAGACCAGGACATTGCCTTTCATTTCAAAGTTCCTTTGGGCATGGGTATTATATTATGATGACTCTGTCCCCAAATATAATACTACATCAGATCTATCATGGGGTCATCCCTGCAGCTGCTGCTCCTGTTAGTTCCACTGACATCTGATGTGGACTGTGGCCTTTCAATATATACTGTACATATTTTTATTTCTCTTCAAACTTTTGCAAAGTTAACAGCTCATATAGATTAAGGTAAGGGAATGACAATTAGTCATGTCTCCAATTTGAATCTGTGCATCGATGAGTAAACATCATCTGCTGGGATTTGGGATTTTTAAATGGACACAGTGATATATTACAATTATATTCACACAAAATTTGCTAGAAGTGGCTATTGTTTATACTATATTTAATATCCTCTAATATTCTGTAATAAAGTAAACAATTTCCTTGATGAAACAACCATAGTAAGACCATTATAAAAACTCTCTCTCTGAAGCAGGGATACCTGCCATGTTTAAGTGAACTATAAAATATTCATTATCCAAATTTAAAGACATAAAGGCAATGTGCAAAAACCGAAAACATGTAAGCATTATTCTTTAAAAATATTAAGTTGTAAACTACATAAAGCCGATAAAATACGAGTTAAATGTTGATAATTGTCTTTATGCTACATATGTATTATTTTTCCAGAAGTAAAAAAATCTAAATCATTTGCATGTTGTATCATGACAGTAACAGAAATAAGAAATTAATTAGACAAGATTAAAGTTTTGCAAAACAATTATTCATTCCGACACGCTCTGTATGTAGTCTAACAATCAACCAAACTGCAGCAGGGAGTCTCACCAAACTCTGCAGTTACGTTTGTAGTACTGAACGTTCTCAGCTGTGGTAGGCCCCTGGGGGGGAAACGTGTATCAGTCAGTTACCACCCACACTGCTTAGAGCAAGCTAAACTTTGTCACACAGTACTCAGGCGAGTTTGTAACAGTATTATTTCCATTCTGAGGCGAGAGAGGGCAAGAGTTTTTGTCAGTGTCAGACTCAGAGTGGGAGGCTGTGACTATTTCCTGGAAGCAGTATGAGTACCAGCGCAGACCTGGTACATGGTGTACTTGGAGGGTAGAAAAGATTTTTTGCCACATTTCAACAAATGATTGAAGGCCCTTAATATGTATGTCTAACCCTATGCACTAATAAAAACAAAAATCGCCACATTCATTTCTGCCTTTTCTCTTTAATCCTAATTTAGAGTACTTCAGTTTGGCACAACTTTCTGTTACGTGCACTGATTCGGTTAATAAACATTTCTGTCAGCCAAAACATGATGGTAACCTCTTTTCTGCCAAAAAAAAAAAAAAAAAGGCTAATCTGAGTCTTGATGGGTTTACCCACACAATATGCCCATGTGCTCACTTTGCCATCAGGAAACCATCCAAGCTGCTTTATGAAATCTGTCTCATTTTCATAACAGTCCAATCAATCAGTCCAAGAGACTCAAATGTGATCTCATGGGGTGGCCCGGCTTGTCTCGATGACATTTATTAAACTCACCAGGAACTCCTTTCAGAAGTAATGAACCAAAAAATTATTCTATGTTTTTTTTTTTTTTCCTCCTTCTTTGAAGTCCCGTCTCAATAACCACCTGGGCTGGGCCTCAAGGCATCTGGTCATAATCTCTCTGTAGTGAGGAGAATGGAGCTAATTAAACTCTAGCAGTTCCAGCAGCTAGACAGGAGTGGGACATAATTACACTTCACTTGGTCCCCTCTGCATCCCAAGCAGAGTTATTACAGTGCGATGACAGTACAACAGTTGAGTATATGTATTATTTGGGGTTTAGATTTGAATTTTCTTTCTTTCTTTTTTTTTTTTTTTGTATTAAATGACAAAAAAATTACCAAAATACATAATTCAGTGGCTATTAAGCAGAGCTTTTCAAACTATCAGAGGTGCTTCCACAGTTCCACAGTGGGGCACAGTGTGAGGCAAAAGGTACAGGTGCAGTTACTGAGTAACATGGTCAAAGATTGGAGCTGCAGTAGCTGTGACACACTACTTATGCTGTCAGTTAAGGTACTTAACAAGTCGTAGTGCCCAATTGCCACAGCTGATATATGCTGATATGTGCCACAAATATCAAGGTTATAACTCAGTCATATCTGACCGCACAGATATGACACACATATTTTTTAGATTTAGTGTGACTTAAGCTTTCTGAGGATGTCCTTCTATCAGATGCCTATAGCAAATACATGTCCATAAAACTGCTTAGAAATCATACAACAAAGGCACTTCTTGTAACTTCAGATCTTTCCTGAGGAACATCAAGCTTTTAAGTTCACCTCAGTATCAAAATAATCCAATGATATTTGTCTCTTCATCCATACCTACACTGCAAGCAGGACCTGCTAATAACTTATTCAGTTTACTTTCAATGATGCTAATGTGCCAAAATGTAAACAAATATGGCTAAATACAGCCCACAGCTAACTAACTAACTAACTCTATGGCAACATTATACCACCTGTTTACATATCCCAGACCCACCAAATCAACTGGAAATGGAAAAGCTTTCCAAATCATTTGGAAACAAAGAACATTCAGTATAGTCAGTTATTGTCGATAGCTGTTTAACTGTAGCAACCTAATAAAAGCTTAATGAATTATCTGTTGACTAGGATCCATCAATTACCACTCAGGCAGACAATAAACCCCACGGCCTTACAGTATGCTGTATCAAATACTACCTACTACTCATATCACAGTTAATCCATTTTTTCCAGATGGTAACTTTACATCATGGAAAAAGAAAAAAAGAGAAAAAATAGTGAACTTAGGTTGAGTCAGTAAGCATTATTTCAGAAGGCAGTATAACAGGTGCTGCTTCAAAGCAGTTGGTAGAGAAAGTCAGATGTTGCTTTTAGTTTATTCTGGGAACATCTGCCCCACCGATACACATATGAAACCTGGACACTTTAACACAGTTGATTAACCCCACAAGCCATCTGGATTTGTAGATACAAATGGATTCAAAGGGAGCTGCCACACTCCAGATGTGTTGGTTTGTAGAATATACAGTTACAATATTGCATTATTATCGTATCAACTCTATACAGTGTATTTCACTATTGAGAGAGGAGGTTATACTGCAACCTAAAATTAAATATTTCTGATACTGAATGCTAGGATTAAGCAAGTTATTAATTATTGTGAAAAGGATTGTTGTGCCTAAACAACATTGTGTATTCCAATTTCATGAAAGCTGAAAAAAGTGCTCTCTCTAAAAATGCAGGCTGTAATTTGGGGAAAATCTTTTCAAAGTTGTGTTTTGTTTCCTTCATTTTGGTCTGATCTGTGGGTTATGACAGTGACTGTGACAGACTCATATTAAACAGCATGGGAACGCAAAGCCACATACACTCTAGAATAAACATTGTTTTTATATTTCAAAGATAAATATCTCTCAACCTCAACCAATTCATCTTGTTACACTTTGGCGTCTTTCACAACTCTAAAATCATCTTCATACAGTCTGTGTATTCACTAATGATGAGCAGAAGGCTGTTAGATTCATTAAGTTGCTCCACCAGGTGCTGTTATTTGCTGTCAACTTTGTGAAAGAATGCAGTAACATGACAGTAATGCAGGGCTTGACACTGTTTCTTTACCAGGATTTACAGAGTACATGTTATTGTCATCTCCAGGCCACAATGACTTATCACGGGCTGCTTTGATAAGCCTGGAGCAAGTTACTTACTGATAGGCTTAGTTCCTTTGGGAACAGCAGCCCTCTCTCTGTCCATTCATAACATATCACACCAAGAATTCTCTGCTGGGTAATGAAAGTGTGTTTGTGTGCGTGTGTTCTTTGGGGGTTGGGTGGTTGTCTAATCAATTCAACATACAGGAGCATTCAGATCATACCTCAGGTTATACCGCAAGTTTTTCAGACAGAAGCTCTGTCGTGCTTGCCTCGGCCACCTCCTCCTGCCCTCCACAGTGAAAGCAGTCACCTTGAAAAAAGGGCAGGAACGTCGTTATGAGGCGGCATTAAGCCCCAGCCATCTGTGGACACCAGCCATTCTGGCAGCTTCAAAATCACCAGCGTGCCCATGTCCATCAAGCAGCAAATGACAGTGGGCGCTCACCATATGTGAGTCCTTTCCAACAAACTGAGTCATTCTGAAGATGAGAACAAATCTGAGGCCTCTGAGGAACTCTAATATTACATTTTAGCAAATGGAAACAGATAAATGTGGAGAATTATTGGATAAATGCCATAATGAAGAATGCTGTAGCAGCTTATGGTCCAGGCACCACACACAGCACCAAACAACAGCACAATACAGGATCATTTATTGACCTCTGCATATACATATAACCACTGCGGGAAGTTAATCTTCTACAGGGCTGTAGTGCTTGGGTCTGGGCTCATTTTAAGTGTGGTTTCAACAGTTTTTCTGTCATCTCAAAATAAGGAAACACAATTTAAAGGTTACTGTAGAAATGCCTGTTCCAGGTTGCACTTGACTCGGGAGAGGACTTTTTGGCAATCTTGGTCCTGACTTGGTCCAGAGCTTGTTTGTTGTCAGTCTTAGGTTTGTCTAAACTGTGCTTGTTCTTAGGCTTGCCTGAGGCAGCCTTAACTGCAACCCTGCTCTGTTTGCTCAACCCATCCTGGGTACATGACTAATTCATCCTCTCACAACACTGTGGGAACCAACATGGGAGGAACCATCTGCTCTCCATCAATAAAGCCTGCGTATAGGTAACAATAGCATTGTATATTGATTGGGCATTTGTCTTTTTCAATGCCTGCATTATTTAGTGGCTGAATCAATCCTTTAGGGCTTAATGGACTCAGGTTTACTTACTCCATGCTTCATTACTGTATATTCCAGTCTGCATCCATCCCAGGGAAGAGAGACAAGTGAGAATAGATGCAGCTGTTAAGGTTCTGTGTACAAGACTCAGATCAGGTATTGTTTCAGAGGAATTACTGCTGCTATTGAAAGACTTACTGCTGACATATGGCGAAGCAGAACAGCTCTGCATATGCTTTGTGTTTTTGTGGAATTTACCGTAGGGGTTTGCATTCAATCAGCTGACATTATAAAACATGTTCATGGTTTGCATTTATGCACCGTTGCATTCTATGCATATATAATTCAAGACTTATATTGTCTTGTTGTTACTTCAGGTCCTGCGGATCCAGGCTGTATCTGTATTTTACACCTCCAACAGATTGTGTGTTTGGAAAACATACTTTATTGCATACCATTTAACAATGACATGTGGCATACTTCTCAGCCTGAATGGATTTGGAAAGATGACATGACTTTGTGAGAATCTGTGTACCTCAGAGAGTTACTGAGGTATATGGATTGGTGTTCAGGGCCAGGGGGATAAGTAATTAGACAGACCTTGTCAGCTTGCCTATTATCCATGTGAATCATAAACTTCATTAAAAACCTCTTTCAAGAGTGACTGCAGATACTCCCACCTTAATTTGAGTTCATTTTGACAAGGTAATTAAGAGCATTCCAGATGAATTGTGCATTTCACATCCCTCTGCTATTCAAGACAATTGGATTTTATGGGGAAGCATCAAAAGCTCTCTCAGTGGACAGTATCATCACCAGGAAATACAGTCACACAAGCACAGATTGGCTCATCCCATCCATTATCATGCATTAGTTAATCTGTTCACGTAATTTCCTCTGCCGGATGTCTCAGACTTGGGCTGAAAACTTGAAATGATCTGACAAGGCCCAAGTATTTGAAGAGTACTAGCACGCACTGATTTGGCCGCACCAGCAAATCGGCAGGCATATCAAAGACGAAGGGCAGCTACTGGATGGAATTAGCTTTTGACAGGCACACTTAAAAGGGCCTCTGCATCCATCTATCTCTCCATCAACATCCTCCATTTTATAGATGTATGAGGAGGAGAGGCAGGAAAAGAAGGCATGAAATGAAGTGATGGGCCATGGGGAGTGGCTCACATCTAGCCACATCTAGGAGGGAGTCCTCAGTTCCTAACGATCCAACCACGATTCAATCATCACTCATCATCACACAAGGCTTGAGAGGGAGGGAAGGGAGGAGACAAGCATGGTGAAGTTTCTCTCCAGTGTGAGATATCAACCAACCGGGAAAAATGTAGATACTGTTTTTAAAAGCAGATATCCATAGAAAGTCATCAATGAGGAAATGATTACAGCAAGAGTGGATGAACCCACAATTTTTGAAGAAATGGTTTGACATCTTGGGGAATTCACTCATTCACTTTCTTGCTTAGAGTTCGATGAGAAGAGTGATACCACTCTCACGTCTGTACTGTAACTATGAAGCTACTACCAGCAGCCGGTTAGTCCAGCTTAGCATTAAGATTGGAAACTGGGGGAAACAGCTAGTGTGGCTTTGTCCAAAAGTAAAACAAAAAATCTTGTTGGATGGTGGAGTAGATCACCCTTGGGACTAGCCATTTCCCCTAAAAATGAGTGTGGGTGAAGGCTACTGAAGGCTCATTCAAGCCACAGCACGTCAGTCAAATGTCAAGTGCATTAAATAAGAGTTCAGGATCAGTCTCCATGTCACCTACCACACAATGACTCAGTGACTTAGGATATACGATGCTAGGTGCTCAGATTTCTGCCTTTCAAAAGTCATTTTCAACCTCTCCTCCAACAGACACTATTCAAAGAAAGACACTTACTATGCACACTATTATTTGGAATACTAGTTAAAAGCTCTTAACTAGATGTTATGTTGTTGATGCTCTGTCCTAATTAGTTGACTTGTTTTTGCTTTTGTAAAAACAGAAATGTATTATTTATGGTAATTAAAGACCACTGTAAGTTGTGCCAGAGACCTGTCAATGTTGCATTTCCTTCTTTGCTAATGGAGGTTGGTAAGTCATAAATTACTTAATGCACACTGAACTCTTCAAATACCAATGTGGAATGGAAACATCTTGCTTTATTACCTGAGAGTGCCTGAGATCCTCTTACAATATAATTCATGAGATAAAATACGAATGACACCTAAATTACTGTTAGAAATGGATTGATGTCACCAGAATAAAAGCGTGTGTGAGTGTTTGTCCTTCGCATTATAATGTTGCCGCTGTATTTCTCTGTTGATATTCTTCTCACTCATCCAACAGCTTTGAAAAATGACTTGCTACCATGTGATATTCACAGCTTTCAGATCTGGAAATTACTGCTGGTGTGAATAAACATTGCATAGATAGTGACACCAGAACTGACTCTAAATAAAGATAAATGGTAGCTCCATGCTTGTTTTAATATATGCTGCCATCTCTGTGTTAAATAATCGTTTTGTCAACACAGGGTGGTTCACATCACAGGGAACTCAGACTTTGTCCACTGTACCCCACAAAATCACTTGTTATTTGTTGCAATGTCTTAATGTCTTTCACTCCATAACCTTAGAAAATGACAAGAGAAACTATGAATATGCAGCCTGGTTAGCCTTGCACCCTTAATCAGCATTTCCTGGCATTTTCTTTTAAATGGGTGAGACTTTTTGGGATATTATCCCAAAAGACATCCCTTGGGTATGGAGATTGCAGAGTAGAGAGCATTTCAATTAAAAACAGGGATGTGTACAATTCCCCAGATGCAACCAAGCTCACACAACTCATTATCTCAAGTGGATACAGCGAGTCTGTGGATGGCTTTCTTCTGAGTTAATTGTGAAAATTCCAATGTGTGGTCCTGTGACACAGGTTTGCATGTGAATTAACCTAATTTTACTCAGAATGCAGAAAGTCTTTTTGTTTTGAGTCTACTGGCACTGGAGCCTGGTGCAAGCACTGTATGGATTAAGAAGTTGTAAAACTGTCTTTATGACTTTTAACTGAAAAGTTGCAATATTCAATACTTTTATACTAAAACTTGATCAAATCAGTATACTGAACTTGAAAGGGGTTACTTGTGGGCACAAATCCACAAAGAATTATCACCCAAATCTGAAGTTCCTCTCAGACGTACGTTGTTTTGGTTTTCCAACCTGCAATGTTAATGTTTTGGTTCACTCTCACAGCTCTAATCAGCATCACTTTCAGCAGGCAGCCAAAAAAGCTCTGATAGGCCATCATTGTACACCATCTGCCCAGCACCAAGCAGCAGACAGACAAAGTTATCGAGTAGCTGGTGAACGTAGTTTAGCATTTAGCAGCTAAAGAGACAGATATTTCCCTCAGGAGTTGGTTGAGAACAAATCAGAGCTGGAGGGAGAGTGAATATTGGACTTACATTCATCTGGTGCACAGAAACATTATTACAAATGAATACTGATATGGCATTTGTTTGCTAACATGTTCACCATTAATTTCACAAAATGATAATAAGTCAGTGTTTTGTTTACAGCTTGTTGCACTGCCCCCAAGTGACCTAAAAAGTTGCTATAGTCATATTTGTGTAATAGAAAGTAAGAGTTGGTATTCTTAATGCAGTGGTTCTCAATCTTAATCTTAACTTAATTCTCAAGACTCTCAGCCCCTCTGGTTTTCTTACCATCTATCAGGGACTGATCAACATCTCAAATACAGCAGATACCTTTATCTATGTACTTACAGTGAAAGTATTTATAATGGCTTTTGAGTTGACAGAAACAGAGACTAAATAATGTTGCCTAAAGTAAAGTCACCACACAAGCTGAAAGGAATTCTGAATAAAAGTAGCTGTTTTAAAGTGAAGAGATGAGTTATATGAAGTTAATTCCCTGTGTTCCACCAACAGTGCAGTAATCACAAAGTAGTAATTATCTTCTGCTCCATATGGAGAGGAACAAATGACAAGAGAAATTTAATGCATTTTTATGTTTCGTGAAGAAATGTCAAGCAAGCAGCTTGATTGGCAGTCAATTAAGGCAACCCAGTGAACCAAAGAGCTACAACATTTCACTTTGTGATATGACACCTAAAATAAGAGCCTTGCTCTTTCGTTAAATTGTGAATAGCTCTCACAGTTTTTGGCCAGAATTAGTAAAGTTCAGTTCACTTTGTTAAATATTTTTGCATTCTTTAGAATAGCAAGAATCTTTGGCCAGTTTAACTCAAATAAAGATAATGGGAATGCAGTCATAAGTGTAGTACAGTGTTGCCAGATGTAAAATAAATGAACTGATGCAGAAATGTACTTCTATAGATCTGTCTACAGCAAAGACAGTAACAGTAACATTGATGTCTCATGTTTCTGCTGCACTATGGGTCCAAAATGTCAATAATCTGATGTGTGTGGCTGTCCACGGGAAGAAACCATATACTAAAGCATTGATTTTCAGAGTAGTATGACACATACTGTGTATGCCTGTGTACATATGCTGAAACACGCAGAGAGTGATAATCAGGCAGTCCTTCAGTGCACAATGAAATGGCTCCAAATAATCTTTCTCTCAGTTATATTTAAAATTAGATCCCCACACATCTTCACACCTATCTGTTTGTGGCCAAGCTCTTTCAGACATGCTCACAGAATAGCTGACAAAAGCGGCGGTGAACTCTGGTTGACCTGGCGCTATTGCCTACACTCATTCGGGCAAACCTGTGGCTTCTGTTTGTTGCTGCAGGATAATTTTCCTCCCTGTCTAACAAAGACGTCAACTGTCGAGCAAGATGAGGCCTAATATCAAGTCTGCATGACCTCAGCACACCCTTTCATTTTCACCTCATCAGGGTTCTTAGCTACTCACTGGCTCCTTCTCTTCTGCTCCAGTTTCCATTTTGACCACTGATGGAGAAAAAGCCTAATTGGTAATATCACCCTTGCAGTTTCAGTAAAGGTTGCACTGGTGAGATTGAAAATGAGGGGCTATTTTCAAGGGGTCTAAAGGTGCCAGTGTATTCCAACAGAAGTGCTTTTTGGAAAGTCAAACAGCATCTGAAACCTCCTCCTCCTCCTCCACACCCCTCTGATATCAGGATTGGAGAGGTGGCGGAGTAACTAGGGAATGAATTTCTTTTTCAACATCTTTTCAACCTCTTTGTATTCATTTTTTACAGTCACCAAACTGATATGTCTGGTCAAAAGCCCAGAATTCCCAGCAGCATGTGTATTTTCAAATGGCATCAGCCATTATCATGTACATATTTCCAGTCACACTTCAGTTTAATTCTGTGGGTGTCCAAATTTTCAGAAGTAAACCTTTGCCAACGCATGGTATGCTAGTCTGAAAACTACTGAGAATCAGTTGAGTTAGCAGTTCTGGTTGCTTAAATAATGTTTTAGTCACCTACAGAGTAATTCTAATCTGGGGACACTAATTAATTGTTATTGTTTTAAATATCATCAAGGGTTTCAGTGGAGAGCTTTCATGGCCCACGAGTAAATGTTGTTTCAGTGGCCAAATTTCACCCACATGTGATTTCTTTCTTTCTTTATTTTCATTAAATTAACAAGGAATCTAAATGCCTGTCATAAGCTTCTGTGTGCTGCATTTCCCTAGTTTATTGATCATATTGTGTAATGGTGCTGATGGAAACCTGTTTACTGCTGTTAATAGCTTTTATGCTTTTTATGGCTGATGTTTTCTGTAGCCCCGTGGAGCTTATCATGCAAATGGTCCAGCTGCAATTAACTAACTGCATGTACAGAGACAATTAAATTAAATTAGCAATTACATTACCACTACATCAAAGTGCTCTGTGTTAAGTGCTTCCTCTTAATGATGCAAGCTGCAATTTTATGAAGGGTCAGTACAAAATGGAAACGCGGTCCTGAGGACCTGTGTGTGGAGTGTCAGAAGAGGTAGAAGATAAAACAATCTTATTTGGTATTCAGATGTTATTATATTTCCATAATATTTTGAATATTTAAAGGCGCAACCTGTAGCTGCAGCACATTACCCCCTTTTGAAGCTCTGTATCATATGTGCTTGATTTATTTACAGTTTTATTGATTTTTTTTTAAATTTATTTATTGAAACATTTTCTGTTGATACACAAAGCTAAAGATTTATTTTCTGCGTGTGTGGAGGCTTTTTTCACATGCTAATTTGTGTAACTACATTGTAGCAGATAATCATTTGGCATAATATGAAACTGAATCAGTTTAGTCAGTCTAAATGATTTCACCTATAATTCAATGATTTGCAATGAGAAGACATAAAGTGTATTGCAGATGTCATTTGCAGAGGTGCATTCAGTATTGTATCAAAACATTTTCCAGTGTGAGCAGAAGGGCACAGTTTGATTTGTTTTGATAATGTTTTGGCTGAACCCCTGGTTATGAAGATGCAGACTGCAGGATAGAGTCATGAGAAGTCCTTGAATGTGAATTTGAGCCAGCAGTCTGCTGAGCGCCACCTGTTTCTCCTCCAGATTGTCAGATCACTGATTCTCTCACGTGGTGGAAAAGGTCACATCAGCATTGGTGATCCTCAAAGACAGAGCTGACTCCCTGCAGATGCCTTGTAACAGGTTGTTTGGTGTTAAATTAAGAAAGAAATTATCCCCTGCCTCCCTCAGTTTGTGATTAGCTTTTCACATCACCAGATAGTCTCTTCACTCAGAGAATAAAGGTTGCAGTGTGACCAGATGTTCTCTGTTGCTTCGCTACATGTTCCACATGTGCAGGGAAACTATAAAACAAACTGTGGACAGATGACACAGTGCACTGAAGTGTGTACAAAAATACACTATTTGCATGGCAAGACACATGGGCGTGCAAGGCCCTGACGCCTGCACCTAGAGGTTAGGGGCAGGATCCTGATGGAATGAATTTGAATCTTAAACCAAGTTTAGCTTGACACTGCTGCTACATTTAAAATCTAATCTTCACAATTAGTTTCAGTTAATTCTTTTGCTGTGCAGGGGTCCTCACACATAGGCTCTAGCAAGAAAAAAAAAATACATCATCGTCTGCAGAGAAGTTAACTTTTTTAAAAATGTTTAAAACTAACTTTTGTAAGTCTTTTGTCATAGTATTATAAACTACTGCACAGTGTTTTGGCCTCTGTTAACCCTTCAAACAAATTAATATATTATTCACACTGGACTTCACAGATTGTATTTCATTGTCTCAATGGTACGTGAAGTATCACACCCACACCATTACAGCCCCTTTTGCTTTTTTTCTAATTCAGGCTATCTAGGCATATTATACTATAAAATACTGTCAACACATAGAGGCATCACGTGATTTGAGCCTGTGCCTGACATCTTGGATGTGATGTCTGAGTTTCAAGCAATCTATACATGCTCCAAGCTGTGGCAGCGATATGGCTTCCTGATCATCCACTTCTTCTGATTTGATGTGATGTTAGCATTTCAAATGCTTTTGTCACCATCACGCATGCTTGCACATTGTACAAACAGACATAATCAGCCACACTAATTATACTGAGGGATATTTACAAACAAGGTAAAGTGCAGAAGATAAAACACATACAGTTGGCTTACAGACAGTCCTACAGATTCTACCTTGCTCCCAGAGGTAAACATAGATTAGAATGTATATAAGGAACCACAGGAGCTCAATTCAATCAGCCATGCTATCTTTTTTCCATGCTGTAACACTCTTGGAATAGTTCTTCTTTTCTGCCCTCAAAGTGTCTGGATCTCAGGAAACACCTACAGCAACCAAAGCTGGTAGATAATAAAGCAGTGTATCGTTGTTGGATACCACCTTTAATAGATTCTTGCAGTTTACCTAGAATGTGTTTTATAGCACATCATGTTGTGATATATAATTAAAATAAAATTATACTGGAGATGATTACATCAACATTGCCCATCACTATTTTCACTATTTTCTAGCTGGTACAGTGGCAATAATATGCTGTGGAGCCAGTCACTGCCGCCATTTGAAAAAAGGAAGAAATGAATCATTGATCTAACTAATGTATAAACTCAGTGTGTATTTTGTCCATCCCTCATTACTGACAAAAAACTTGTGTTGCCTCTTTGTAACAACACTATGTGATGTGTAATGTGATGCAAAGAAACTACAGCCTGTTTCACAAGCTTAGTTAGCTATTAGGTTTCTGACCTTCTGGAAATGGTGGTTGAGAAAATATTGATCTTCAATTTGCTTTTAGTGCTGGACAAACTGCTAACTGCAATTACACATATACACATTTTCAATTATCCATGAGTGCTCTATGCACATATCCACAAGCACTTATCACACTTAGATATTTTCACACACACACCAGTGCCTGCACGCACTCACACTCACTATTGATTTTAAACAGGAAACCTGGGTAAAGAAACCAAAGAAAGACGGTATTACACAGAGTTTACAATGTTATAAAAGGTGAAGGGTGGAATCTGCAAGGACTAAAGACTTACCATTAAATTGGTATTGCACTTACACCCACATAAACGCACCAACCATGAAGGCTATTGTGGAAAAGCAGCACTTGTCATGGGCAGCAGCAAAGCAGGTAAAGCCTACTCCAAAGTACTAATGGATTTTTAGGCCAGGGTCACTGTGGATCATCAGCACTGAAGATGAGGGGTCATTCAGTCAATGGAGGTGTTTAAGTTCAGGTCAGGCCCCAGCGAACTACTCCTCCACTGACACAGCTGAGGCATTAAAGGGTTTCAGGGTAAGAGAGAACAACAGAGGGCCGATGCCTCAGATGGCTTTATTAAGGTACAATTAAATGCAAGCTTTCATACACCCCTGAGCATTAGCGAAACATGGAAATTATGATAAATGAGACTTGTGTAAATGTTTGATAGCGTCTCATTTCCACGAATACTGCACACTTGGCCAAAGCTTTAAGGCTTACTGATTCAAACGTCTTTCCTGCCCACAGGAGCACAAGTTCATGCATCTTACAGCTTGCCTTAACACTGCAGGTTATAAAACTGAACTGAAGCCAAATGATGTTTCTTATATTTTTGTGTAATGATCTTGGCCTAGTTATTAGAACAATATGTTCTGTACAAATTACTGAGTAGTTACGTTAAGTAAGGAGCCAATTTGGAATTACCAGATGAGTGATTCTTTATTGATTACTCTCTGAATAATGTCTCTGAATAAAAGACAGTATTATAAATAAAGATAAGTTACTTGAGAACAGACTTTGAGATACTGTGTTAATTAAACATTCTGCAATGATTTGTTCCTAGATATTTGTGAATTGACATACTCACCACTTTCTTACAAGGTGAGTGATATTCAATTCTTTATCTTATTGTCAATAAATCCCAAAACCACCCATGAGTTGAGTATTGTTGATGCAAGTATTGTTGTGTACCCAAAGCCTGATGTGTCTTATTCCTCTGTGCCACAGAGCTCCATTCCTGTCTAAAAACAGTTAAAAACACATCAATGAGTAACACTGTTTTCCTGGGTGACACGTTCCTTCATTATGATCAGCATGGGCACTGTAGTTTATTTTTTGGCAGTCCCACATACACTGTCCTGCTGCTGGAAATACTCACCAGAGCACTAAATGTGTATTAATCCACAGCTGAAAACAGTCCCAAACAAACTATTCGCTCCTGTTGTAGTAACATTTGCTACAAACTACAGCGACCAGTTGTTTTAGGAAATTATTTAATTGTACTTTACAGTATATATTCCTGAACTGTTTTGAAAAATTGACATCTTCAGTCAATTTTAGGGCTGAATAACTCATTACTTTCTAAAGACTTAAATATTTTTTGCTATTTTTTGCCCACCTTACCAGATTTTTGTGTCCCCTCAATTAAAGCATCATCCCAAAAAACTAAAACGCGAGTGAGTCTTAATAACAAAACCACACAGCAAAATCAGCAGTGTTAATTCAACTCACTCACTTTGAAAGTGTCTATATTGGTCCACACTACATAGAGTTTGAAAGTGTTAAATACTTCACACCATTACGTTGCAGCAACTCTCTTAATAGTTGAAATTTAACACCAGTCAACACAGGTCAGTGTTGAATTTATATAACACTAGTGTGTAGTGTCAAGAGTTAACACTATCCATATATTCTTTTTTTTAACACTAAATAGAGTTACTCCCATATTAAGACTGTAGAGAATGTAAAATTGAACTCAACATTTATCCCAGCTGTCATTGGGCGAGAGGCGGGGTACGCGCTATAGAGATCGCCAGTCCATCGCAGGGCCAACACATAGAGACAAACAACCATCCACACTCTCATTCACACTTATGGGCAATTTAGAGTCACCAATTAACCTGCATGTGTTTGGAACACAGGAAGCTGGAGTACCTGCAGAGAGAGAACAGGGAGAACATGCAAACTCCACACACTCCAGGGCCCAAACCGGGGCTTGAAGCCGGAACCTTCTTGCTGTGAGGTGACAGTGCTAACCACTGCACCACCATGCCACCCATTTTAAAAACATCAGAGGGAGTCAATTTATAATCCCCAAATCCACCCAGTTACACTACACAATATTATTCCCTACTGCAATGAAAGACGGAAACAAAACAAGACCATGCAAAATAAATTTGGATTTCAAGCAAAAATGTATTGTATGTAAATGTATTGACAGCACTGGTTTTACAATAACATGTCCTAACAATGGACAGCAGTCCTCAGTAGCACAGGTCACACAATATGGCAATGTGGCACTATGTGTGTAAACATGATAGCGGAAATGCTAATCCGCATACTTCAAAATAAAAGTCTGTGTTTTCATTTGAATTCCCCCATCATCACATCACATCACACTGCTACAGTGGCCTTTTAAAGAAATATACATTTTTAAACTAGTGCTACAAACAGAAACAGACCAAGTGCATGAACTTCCGTGAATAATCTCAAAACATGCCGTTACCATGTCCTTGCCTTTAAAATAAAAGTGTTGCCAACTGCTATTGTCCCCATGAGCAAAATGTTACTAGATCCATTAATTCACTTAGCAAAACATGTGACAGAGGTTTATTCTTTTCAATTAATTAGGCAGTACATGGCGAGTTGATTAGCTAACGCTACATAAGCAACCAGTATATTTAGCATAAATATTTAGCATACTGGGTAGGTCATTTAAGATTAGATGTACACACATCAATGCTCCTGGTCACAGTTGGAGTGTTGTCTGGTCACGTCCAGTCAAAAATAAAGACATTAGCTGGCTGGTCTCTCGCCTCCATGCTGGAAAAATGTTGGAACTCTGGCAATAACACTGGCTACCTAGTGAAATCAACTCTGTAGAGTTGTTAGCAGAGTATGTCATTTAACTCTCTGTATCAACACTGACACTGTCTGAGGATTAACTATCCTGTACTTGAATTAGACTTTAACAAGAATTGAAACGACTCTATATTTTTACTTTCAACTCCAACACTGAAAATCTAACACTTTTAATTTTGCTGTGCAGAGAGAACCAAATTCTCAAATTAGATTTTAGATTATCTGCAGTGCATTTGCATTAAGGCATCATGTTCTGCAGTTGAGTTTAACATACTTCCTCATCACACAACTACACAAAAGGAAGAGGATCAGAAAGCCCATACCTCAGGTCATTGTTTAATTCTTAAGTTCAATGGCACTGCTCTAGCCTGGCCAAGAGAGAAAAACTATAGTAGGAAAACTCCAAAGTTTGAAGGAACCACTCCACACATGCTTATTGCCCAAAACAGGGTTGAAGCCTGTGCTAAGCTGACCATGTTTATTTAATACCATGAAAGTAAATACAGCCTCTGGTGTAGGGCACATTCACAACACAGCTAGATAGATATATTTATTGATCCTGCTGTAACGTGACAGTTTAGTATATCTATCTACTTATCTTGCAAACATGCCTTAAACCAGAAGCTGTATCTACTTCCATGGCATTAAATAAACACGGTCAGCTCAACACGAGCTTCACCCGAGCTCTGGACTTAATTGAGAATATAATTTTGCAGCAGCCTTCTATTTTAACACCATGCAGGGGGTACCGTTTTGGGTTCAGAGAGAAGTTAATGGATCAGAACATCTGTTACGCATTGTGGCGATCATCATTAAGAGACTGTGGGTGGTGGAGTCTCTGCAGTTTGTACGTCTGGAAGGACATTACCATATGGTATGGCATTTTGATGGCGTTGCACAAGTGTCTAACTGCTGGGCCACTTTCCCACAGCATGGTGTAGATTTGCAGATTTGCAGGCTGTTTATCAGTGCGTGCAGTTTTAAAATTCTAATCTTTTGCTGTTCTCTTAGAAATGACTGTTTTATTACCATGTGACTGCCTGCCACTATTTTCTTACCTTAAGTATGTTGGGTGAGTGTCAAAACATCCGTCAGCCAACAATCAATCAGTACTTTCTGCTGTGATTAATGCTTTTCAGTGAGACATATATTTACTGCCTGGCTTTATATATCATTTCTTATGCCATACACACAGCACTCATGGTGTCATAGATTTCTGGTTGTCATAGGCAACTCTCTCAAGGCTTATGTATTTATGGGTCATATGCTCACAGAGCTATTTTTCACACACTCTTTCACATGCCTCAACAGACATTTGGACAGTAACATTGGACAGTAACACCTAATTGCAGCATCAAGTACACTGTATGTGTGCCATGTTAAAAGGTAAAAGGAGAAGTTGGTGAGACAAAATTGTGTAAAAATAAATGATTTTAAAGTTATCAGAATTTGACTGAAGTCCACACTTCCAGTAAACAATAGCTGAGAAAGAGTTTTAATTTCTACTGCACCCAGACAGTGAAAATCAAACATCTTCCAGCATTTCTTTTATCTCTGTCTGTATTTAAAAGGAGCTCTGTAAAGAAATTCCCATGCAAATAAATGTTTGATTGAATCAGGATCTCTCTTTTTTCTCTAGGTGTGGCAGTGTGGAGGGAGTATGGAAGTCCTGCCATGTGCCAGAGTGGCCCACATCGAGCGTACCAAGAAGCCCTACAACAATGACATAGATTACTACGCTAAGCGCAATGCCCTGCGGGCTGCTGAGGTGTGGATGGATGAATACAAATCCCACGTCTACATGGCCTGGAATATTCCCATGAATGTAAGTTTTTCTCCATCTTAGGTTACATCCTCCCTCAGTCCCTGAATTCCCTTTGCCCCCTCTCCTCCCTCCTCACTTTCTCATTCAGACATGCAGCCCAGGTCTCCAGAGAGACACTAGTCAATAGATATTCAAAATTCAGATTTCATCCCACTTGACCTTCACACTGGCGGCAGAGCAAAGGCAGAGTGAGGAAGCAGTGGAGTCTCACTCCAAACAGATGAGAGAGGTGCACCAAGTGAAGGAGAGGAGCCTCAAGTCTAATCAGTCTATTTTCATACACATCAGTTTAGCTTAATTGCTTTCAAGGGTCTTTTGAGATGGCCTGCAAAATAATAAACAGCTACTTTCATTAATAAAGAGTTTAATGTTGAATCCTAATTGCCTCTTCAGCCGTGCAGAATGAGATGATTGTCAGTGAAGGACGTCAGAGAAGACCTCAGAACACTGTCCAAAACAACACACTGCTGTTCACAACAAAATAATAAGCGGCTGCATAGCAGTCACACACAGGTCTGATATGCTGCTGATGCCTTCATGTCGTCTAGAAATCTGGCACAAACATCATTACATGAGAGCCCACTAAGTGCAGGTAGGAAGTACCAACTGAGAAAAGGTTATAACCATTTGTGTGTGTGTGTGCGCTTGCGCAGTGGAATGGGGGGGGGCGGCAACTTTGACAAACTAGCCAATTGGGCCACATCCCTTCTCTGGTGTAATTACAAACACAGTGGCATGGCACGTTATTACCCCAGCTGTCCTGTGGCGTAGAGTTATTTTGTGTACAGTACAAAGACCTAACGCTACGATTATTCCATCTACCCCCCTAACTTCCCTCCCTCCCCTCCCAACCCGCCCATATACACAATCACAGATTCTTGTTATTGTCTAAGGTACCCGCTGAGAGCGCAATTACTTTGGTGGGAGAGGGTTTTATGATGCACCACAGTGGCCGCCCCAAGTCCAAATACCAAATAACATCTCACTGAAATTGAATGCATTTGTTAGTGTTGTTTTATGGTACCCCCACAAAAAAGTATATTTCCAGCTAGAATTCATTATTTACAGATGTTAATAGCAAGTTCAGCAGCTGGCTGTAGATTCCAGCAGAGAGGGGGAAACTGATGAAAAGGCTTTGCCTGGGAACACTGTCTATGTCTGGCAAGAAAACAACTGTGTGTGTGTGTGTGTGTGTGTGCGCGCATATGCCTTTGCATCAATTTATATGGGAAGGCCATTATCCTTTCATATGCACATACTGTACATTTGCTTGGGCTATACAGAATGTGTGTTTGTTTGCATATTCATGCACATTTAAGCAGTGCACTGTATATGCACACACTGATACAAGCTTTGTGTGTAAATATGTGTGTGTGTGTGTATGTGTGTGTGTGTGCACGCGAGTATCAGGATCTGGCCTCTGTGCCAGGCAGTGCAGCTATTAGGCATTCCCCCAATCAATCTGGGAAGCCACCTCCATAATGCAGGCAGGGCCGTGAGGGCTCATAATTAAGCAGCTGATTAGAATTTGCTCAACACAGATCATGTCTAATGAAAGAACAATGAAGATCCCACATGACAGGCACATCTATCCATCTCTTAACTAAATGCTTATTGCGTCCTCTCGGCACATCAACACTCTTGCCTCTTCTCCAGCAGCTAGTACTCTTTCTTGGTTCTTAAGTAAAGAGCCCGCTGGCTAAGAACTTTATATTTATTTATTTATTTATCGTCTTGTACCATTTGCTTACAGAACCCGGGGGTTGATTTTGGGGATGTCTCGGAGCGCTTGGCCTTAAGGAAGAGGCTGCAGTGCCAGAGTTTCCGCTGGTACCTCGAACATGTCTACCCGGAGATGCGGATCTACAACAACACCATCACATACGGCGAGGTGAGAAAGATACTTTCTAACAGGATTACTGGAGATACTCTTTACGTTAAATTTGCTACGTCATCATCGGCAGATCTATTACAGAGCTGAGGTTTACAGAGGATGTATGGAGAGAGAGCTGATTTGGTTCTATGATAAATGAAGAAGATGAGTTGGTGAGAACTTATTAATCTGTGAGTCGTGCATTATCAGTATCTTTTCTATGACTTGTGTCTTTATTGAGAAACGTTTGTCTGTGACACAGATGTCAGCAGCTACTTATTTTATTCTGTGCCAAACTCTATGCATCTAGCTGTGGTCAAACACAAACCGATAAAAGCAGATCAACAGTCACAGGCTCATATTCTCTTCATCTTGAAAGAAAATAAATATGAATTCACTGTAACCAGTCCAAGGTAAAGGTATCTTGTTGCTATAGCAATGCAGCATCACCACACAGGATTAGATGCAATTTCCTCATAATTAGATTTAATTAAACACTTATTAGTTTTCCATTCCAACTTGATTGTTTTGGGCTTGGCTGCGCACTCAGCACAGTGGGGGAAGAAAACAGGATTATGACAGGTTGAAAAATTGAACACACTCCCGAGTCAGACACTGTTTTCAGGTTTGCTGAAATGCATCATTTTTCCTCATATGAATTTCAACAATGGAAAACAGAAGAAAATCAATATACTCTGCAAGTGCAATGTCAGAATATATAAAAATTAACCTCCAGATTCATCAAAGCTATGTGATTTTACTCCCCCCTTTGTTTCCCCTGCTGCCTGTTTTGGCTCTTGCACCCAGCTAATGGATTCCTTGGAGCGGCAGCCACTTAAGTGGCACTATTTCAGATCCGTTGACAAGCTGGGAAACACTTACCTTGTGTTGCCACACAGCTGCCGCAGCAGAAGTGAGTCTCATCTGTCACTGAACATCAGCACCACGCTCGGCCATGCTGACCAGACCAGCCAAGTGGAACCTTCCCTGACAACAACACATGATAGATATGTCACAACCTGGAAATGAAGCCATACACATTCAAATCACACGGAGCCGAAGCTCATGCTCAATCCACACCACCATCTGGAGGCCTGGAGGAGAGGGAGAGACAGAACTGGGACTGGTCACTGCATAATGATATCCTATCATGGCCTGGCGATCACTTTGAGCTGATATAAGACTTTGTGAACAAGTCACAGTGGTTTTGGTAGACAGGAGGACATTGTGTGCACATGCACAAAAGAATAAATTGGGAGGTCATATTCAAGGGAGTAGAGAAATGTTAAATAATCAATTGGCAATTGATTTTCTTTCATTTTCAAATCTGTGGTAAATGTAACCCATCTCTTTTAGAGTCCATTTTAAAGTGTTTTTAATCACATACAAGACTCTGAATGATCTAGTGCCAGAGTATGTAACTGAGTTCCTTCCTGTGCAAAAAGGCCCCTGAGGTCTGCTAGTCTGGGTTTTCTATTACAGAGTCCAGATTAAAAACAAAGCATGATTGAGTCTTTGCAGTGCTTGCTCCTTGGCTCTGGAACAGCCTTCCACAGAGCATCAGGTCAGCTGATGCTGATGATTTGACTACTTTCATATAGAAATACCTTGATTGCACAAAACTCAGAGCTTTTCCCAGAGTTTTCTCTGTTTGCAGTGATTATCATTGGACCACTTTATCTTTTAAAGGCCACTTTTTTATTATTTTAACTAGCTGATATCAAAATAAAAATGCTTTCTAGAAAGCGACCTTTAGTAATGTCCTCATTGCCATGCACAGACCTGCCATCTACAGAGCTACAACCCTCTGTCTCGTCTCTTCCTCATTTAAAGTGACAGCATCTCCTATGTTATCTTTCAGGTGAGGAACAGCAAGGCCAGTGGCTACTGTCTTGACCAGGGCTCTGAGGACGATGACAAAGCCATCCTCTACCCCTGCCACGGCATGTCCTCCCAGGTCAGACCACACTCATGGACTGTTTGTGTTTTCATGTTTACTGCTGTCTTCATGCCCATCAGTCAATAATGAAATTAGCTGAGCTGTCAATCAGGCAATTTAGGGCTGATTCTTCCAAACTAACATTACAAGTGTTATTTTTTATATTTGGTTTCCTTATGTTGCCCTTGTGGCAAATGTAAACACTCATTCTTAGGTTTATGAATCAACATATTCTGCATTATAATACTTAAGGACTCTTCAAGATGATGTGGTGTAATTACTCTCCTCTTCAAGCCACAAAGAAGTTAAATCCAATTTTATTTGATAAGTGGTGGTAGCAAAGACTCTATAGAGAGAAACATGTTTACATGATTGCTTCTCATTTAACAGAACTATAGACTCCCATGCGCATCTTGGCTGAAGCTTTTAAGTGAATAGCTAAGACACACCGGAAACACAATGTGATACCCCACATGACCAGTGAAGTAGTTCCAATGAATTTTAAACACACTGAATTATAAACCTACCTCCAGGAGCCACATAAATGGAAATCATTTGTGTGTAGATTCAATCAGCATGCACACTCTACCTAAACTGGCATTCTGCAGGTCGATGTCCAGAGATGTTGATCAAGATATAGTTGAATTTTTAGTGGAACTCATACTTACTTTTGTCTACACCTCCCATCATCAGCTATAACAGCAGCTTATAACAACCAGCAGACCACATGTCAAGCTTGCAACTAGCATGTTGCCATCACAGGCAGCATGCTGCCTAAAACAAATGGAAACTCTAAAATAAACATGAAACAGGAGGCTCAGGTTCAAACATGGTCTTAACACACCTCAACATAATAACATCCTCTAAAGCTGTGGTGGTGTAACCTGTGTGTAGGACATCTAGTAGATTTAGTTATTAAAAAATAAATAAGAAAGGAAGGAAGGAAAAAATACATATAAACAGATATATACAATTTGACATTCTGCAATATGCATTACACATGCAAAAGCTGAAGATCTCAATTTAATTTAACTCAGAGAACCTGAATATGTACAACATGAGGTACACTTACATGGCTTTGGGGTCTAGGTTTTTGGGGAACAAAATTATTATCACTGTCATTTTTTTCTTCCATTTAGAGATAAACATGACAAGGCTGCTTCTTTCCTCCTGTCTTATTTAATTAGCACATGAACCACCTGCAGTCGATAAAGATTCAAAACAGATTCAGGGTATTACAGCTGGAGAATATGAAATGAGACTGCAAATGTGCAGCGATAATACATTAGCACTTCTTTTAAAATGTGAAAACATCAATCAACATGTTCAGTTACAGGGCTAACACATACTATGTCTGCATTTAAAGTTAAATGAACAAAACCAGGAATTATAGATTTTCTTTAAATATACAATGATATGCTCAGTGGGTCATATATACAGGTATTGATGTGCGTGATGCCAGCAGGTATAAAACCTTTTATTCCTCAAAACGCGGCTCCATTTCAAGATTATTGTGATGCCAACTACTAAGCTTGATAGCTGTTAATGTGCACTGATTGTACTGTAGATGGATGTGAAAAATTATAACCAAATATTAAAAAATCTAACCACATTATTTCAGTTGTTAAAAACTACTCCCAGAAATTCATTAAAGATTTCACTTGATGATAATGTAATGTCTCAGCCTCTAAATTCCACAGAATCATGGGAGATAGAGTTGAATACAACACATTGATTCTGTCAGCAGCTCTACTGGTGTGATTGGGAAAGTGAGTTATTTTGTACACACCGATTACTGATTAACCTATCCTCAGTAATCATGCTGCAACATTGTGTGGGCCAGTTTTCCACAACTCTCCAGGGTTTCAAGGTGTTCCTACTCCAGAGACACTTTGCCAGATTTGCAAACCACTTATGTCCTTGCATCCTATCACCTCAGCATCTTACAATTTATGATATTTATGTTTTCTATTTATGTACTTTTAGGATGCAATTAAATGAAGGAAATCATCCACAACCAATTCACAGACTCAATCTTATTTATCTATGCAGTCATCTAACCTTCAGCTCACAAGCAGAGGTCAACTTTTATATGTACTGGGGATCCAAACTTATGGAGCTCTTTTTCTGATTCAGTTAAAAAGACTTTAATCTATATTTTTAAGGCTTGTTTTTATTACATAATCTGACATCTGACATAGTGTGAATTTAATTATGAGTAGAAATAATCAGTAAGCTGTTGATTTTCTTTATTTGCATGTCATTTGTGTCATTTGATTTGAAACAAACAAAACTCAAGGTCAAATCTCCTTTTTTGGGTGAGTGGAAGTAGCTGTGGACATGTTGCTCTAAAATACAGAGAATGTACAAACACAAAACATTATATTTTGCAGAATAGATAAACACCAATATATACAGTCTTGGCAGTTTGGTATTACAGTGAACCATATCTTCACACTGCCTCATGTTTTGTTTAAATTCATTTAAATGTTTTCACTGACTTAATAATGCTCTGTTGTAACTGCACTACCATACAAGGTACAAATGAGCCAAGTGATTTCCAATGAGCTGCTCAGTGGGAAACACTAGAAAACTGGGGCACTCCCAGGTAAGAGTGTCTATGATTATATGAATATGCAGCTGGATGCCGCTGAAAAAAGAGAATGCACTCAATATAACCTTTACTTGAACAGATACCAGGACAAATGGCACCATGGGTGGGAACATGTTGTCTTGTTTTTGTGCTTATTTTCCTTTTGTGCAGTGAAACAAAAGCCAATCCTGAAGACAAATCATGCAAATGCTATTCATGCATCATTTTTCTTACATTAGCCACCTTTCCTAACTTCTTCCCTTGCTGATGAGTGACATCTTCATTATCTGTCATATGAGGGAGCATTATAAGGTTGCTTGTAGCTCGCCAGCATCTCCTCTGTTCTCCAGTGAAAGCTTAGTGGGGTCCAGTAATGTAAAGCTTCACTGACTCCTTTTATCCTGATCCCCAGGGGGAATAAACAAATGGAGATTAATTTTGTGTCTTTGTATCATTAGATTACAGTGATGACCGACATTACCATGAGCGGGCTGAATTCAATTTCATGGGACACTGTGATTTTGCATTCCTTTTTACCATTGATCCTTTTACTTATGAAAAAATATAACTGGCCAGAATAAATCTTTATTGTGCTTCAGAGGAATGAATCTCTTTCTGCTGGCTCTCCCAGTGGAAATCTAAATCATGGATAATGTCTCACCTTTATCCAATGGTATAATGTAGTGAAAGCACGGTGGAGGAGTTGCAAAGCCCGAATCATTGCTCTATTCACACACACACACTAAGCAGTAATCTGTTTAAAGTAAACAATGCATCTTTTTCCTTGGTTCACGTATGTGAAGCAGAACAAAGAGCAAACGGGCTGGGTGAAGGTGGATATAGATCAGTGGGTGTGGCGATTAATAACATTTGCAGTAACTAGTCACATCACTGGTCTCAGATTTCTGAAATACCTATGCTAATAATAGAAATAAATTAAAGAGAAAAAGAGTTTAGTGAATCATAATTGTACTGTATCTCATGTCATAAATGGTCACACATTATCATGATTAATGTTATAGTGGGTAAACTCAGGTAACTGAGCACTGAGCTCTGGTGTGACACTATGACACTGATCAGAGGCTGCAGATTTATCAACATATGTGTCATCCTGCCTTCAGATGGCTGCAGGGATTTAATGAACTGAAGGAGAAATTTATCATACAGCATAAAGCAGCTGTGGACAACAGATGTGTGTGTAAGCATGGCCACTATTAATTTATAGATCAATGTAGAATGATTGAGCAATGTTCCTGCCTTAACCACATTAAAGGAGTGATTCATAGCCATTACCAATAACTGGCTGAGCACTGGTTGTTGCACCACCACCTAAACAGGGCCCTCAGACTCAAAAGCAGATTTATAGTATTTTCTTTCTTGTATTCCTTCCCACGAGGGATCCCAGCTATGTGTGGTGCACTTGAGTGTGCATGGTGCTGCTGGACGCTCTCTGTACCACTTAAGTTAGGGGGCCTCTTAAGTCTCCCTTGTATAAGATTGTGAAGAAGTTGCAAGTTCACCCAGATTCCCATGCTACACCATACTGTAGTCACATGTGCTAGCTCCAGTGCTGAGGCCCTGCTTAAGACATTTGTCATAATCTGTGGCATAAACTTACTCTTAACTTCCTGGTGGAGCAAGGTACTAGAAAGGTAGAAATGCAGAGATTAAAATCCAATAGAATTTACAAACACTCCATCTTATATTTACATTGTCACAGCATTGCACCATTAATGAGCTAATTATGAAACTTGTGATTAGCTGACCTCCAAAGTGGCTGCAAAACTTTTACGACGTCAGGAGAGCAATGGAGCGTCTAATGTTGCTGCATGAGGCACAGGTTAATTGGCCTAGCAGAATCATTTCCTTGCCTTAATTATTTGTTATGGTCCCATTTTAAATGTATTAGCATATAAAAGGCTGCCAGACTGAACTGTAAGCAGGTATTAGTGGGGATTATGTGGGGTTTTCCTTGTGCCCAGTAATAGTTTACAGAATGGATAAATCTACTTAGAGCGATCCAACTCCAAAAGACCCAAGTCAGCAATACAAAATTCTATGAAGGTTTCTTAATCAAACTTGACCTTTAGGCTGCCACCCTAAGAGACATAGCACAAGTTCACACATGTCTTTCATTAGTCTGAGAGTTTTAAATATGTGCATGTAAATGTCTGCTGTTCCTTAGTTCAAAGAATTATCTCCACCAGCATCCTTATGAGTAGGCCAACCAGCTCCTGTGAACCTTGAGTGACACACAGAGTGGTGCTTCATTGTTTTCCTATTTGTTCTGAGTGGTTCTTCTGGGCAGAACATTGGATTACAAACCCCCTTCTCACAAGGAGCAACACCCACACATGCCACTACTTACTGTGTTCATGCTCCAAAAACCCTCCATTCACAGAATGTTATATCAGTTTGGAGGGATTTTTACATGCTGAAATTGATTTGCTAAGGTACTTGAACAGGTACTATCAGTATATCAGTATACCACAATAACAGGCAAAGTCCTGGTAATGTCTCTGAAATAGATTTTCATACTATTACACCTGAAGCTTTGAGAGACTAATTTAAAGGTTTAGATGATAGTCACAAGAGCCAGCTTTTGCAGTGGGATTGAAATTTCCCTCATGTTTCATGTCATTTTCTAAGTCAAACCCTCAGAAAATCAGTTCCTAAACACTGAAAATCAATCACATTGGGACATTATTTATAACAGTCTGGATTCAGAGGCACTCTGTTACATTAACCCCTTCCTGGACTGTGAATAACCTAACTACCATAACATAACTTACTCTGTGTGTGTGTGTGTGTGATTCAGGACAGTCAAGTATGTGTGCTCCCCCCGGGATGCTGTCATACTGAAGACCTCCCTATCTTTTGCATCTCATTTTTCAGGGAGGATCACTCCCATAAATAATCAATGCTATCTCTACTGTATCCTTACGTAATAGATACGTATCATCACAGAGCCTTTCATGTGCAGGATTAAACAGTGAGGGATCAAGTTTTCGTTTGGGGAAATGTTGTGGCATTAATAAGCTGTACACTGTGGTTTCCATGAAGTGCTGTACACTGAAATAATCTACGAAACAACACATAATAGGAATATAAGGAAAGACAGTCTGGTATTTCAGAATTTTTTAAGTTTTCCGAAATTGTACTTTTTGGCATCTGCATTACCATATAGATTATTATTAACAGATTATTATGCCATAGAAATGTATCATTTCTGTAAAAATGGCTTTTTAAATTTGTGGAAATAAAGGCCAAGCTAAAAAGCAGTAACTGCATGCTGGTTTAGTTATCTGTGGACTCTAGAAGGTTCCATTCAGAGAAACAGCCAACTAGAGAGCTAAAGCAAAAGAGCTAGCTACGGCTAGCTTTGGCTAAAAGTATACACATATAACATATTGGTTTTTCCTCATTTGTTAATAAAGAAAAAAATATTTTGATAGACTGACATCCTGTGGAAAACTAAATGAGGCAGAAGCTAAACCCAAACACACCAGGGAAAAAACACCCATTAAATGTACCAATGGTAACAAGCATAGCTAGTTAATCCTATCAGCTCAGTAGCTGCCATCTTAGCTTTTGACTCTAGTGGAATTTATGTAATATGCTGCGATCAAGCTACCTTATTGATTTCAGTATAAATATTAATGGTAAACACTAGACGCAGTGATGCATAAAAGATGAAAATGTGGGCTGTACATAATCAAAATAAAGTTTATTTTCATGAGCAAACTAATTGAAATTGTCAATAAAGCCAAAAGAACAAATTTTGTTGATACAGGTAGATACAGCATTTCCCACATGCATTCTGTGAGCATTATCTAAAGGCAGAGTGCAGTATCTGCATTTTCAATGTATTAGTTCACATGTCAACTTTTTTTGTGTAAAATGTATAAAATGAAAACATTACAACCCCTCTGTCTGTTATGCAGTTTGCCAACCAGTCTGAAAACCTTTCTTTCTCTCTGCCTCTGTAGTTAGTTCTGTCTGTCTTTGTAGGGCAGAACAGCTAAACAGTATCACTACACAACACATTCAGCTGTCACACTGAAGCACATTTACAGATTGTGCTTTCCACAGATGCTGAGGTGCTCTTTAAAAAGTAGAGTATTTGTTTTTCGAAGCTATGATTGCTGCTACAGTACTTGAGTCCAGCAGTGTAACACACTGGTTATCTCTGTGTTGCAGCTGGCCCGCTACTCTACTGAAGGGCTTCTCCAGCTAGGACCCCTGGGGTCGACCACCTTCCTGCCTGACACAAAATGCCTTGTCGATGATGGCAGAGGACGCACTCCCAGTCTGAAAAAATGCGATGCAGTTTCAAGGATTTCCCAGAGGCTCTGGGACTTTACACAGGTAAAAAAGAAATCAAATGATCTGCCCTTTTCATGATGATCTTCAACACTGCTACTCTTCAAACACACCAACTGTAATGAAAGCTAAAATAAGACACTGACACATATGTTACTGAATGCCACATAACTGTTATTGGTGCCATAACAACAGACTTTGGAAAATGGGAGCTATTCTGTGAATGTTGCAACAAAGGTTATTGAACAAATTGTGCAAATTGGTCGTATTTCCGTCTGTTGCTGTTGCAGAATGGTCCAATCATCAGCAGGGACACTGGCCGATGTTTGGAGGTAGAAATGTCCAAAGATGCCAACTTTGGCCTTCGTCTGGTGGTCCAGAGATGCTCCGGTCAGAAGTGGATGATACGAAACTGGATTAAGCATCCCAAGCACTGAAGCCAGAGAACAACCTCTGAGACAGTTTGGGCACTGTTTCAAGTTGAATTTGGATCTCAAACTGTGGACAGTTGAGAGAGGAGCGGGGACTGGTGGTGCTAGTGTGTGGTATTTCACACCACAGACTACACTGCACACTGAGCTTCCCTCAGGCCACAGAGCTTGCAACACCGAGTGTTAAAGAAGAATATGATGAATTCATGTGTGCTCCACTGAGCTGTGTGTTCACAGAGACCTTACGGCAAGCTGCACCGTTTGAAATGGCCCACATTTCTGACATTCAGCTACATGTATAAAACAGAGTAACAAGACACCTGAGTGCCGCCCCTGAAGGTGGTTCAAAATCCTAGTAATTCTTTTGTTTCTACTATAAAACTTGAGATGAGAGAAGAGAGCGTGTGAGTCTTTTTTTTTTTTTTTTTTTTTGCTCTTTTCTGAGTGCATCTGAGCAAATCAAAAGATATAATTGCCATCAATTGCCACATCAAAGTGATTATTTTGGGCTGTGATTTGGAAAATTGTTTTGGACATATTGTGCTGCCCTGGCAAGTCATGTAATAGGCTTCAAAGGGGCTGCCCATCATCTGATCGGGGGGCATTTCACCTGCACTCACACAAACCACTACAGTTCTTTGTTTCTTTGGACTGTATTGCTCACTGTGGACAGGAGCAATCATGTGCCTTTTTTTCTCATCTTTCTGCTTCATCTGACCGGGGAATGTCAGTCCCAAAAGCATGTACAAAATTATTTGAAAGTTATTAATATATAAAACAATGTATAAAACAGTCTACTGATAGTAATATATTGTAAAAAGTGAAAAATTGATATCTGTCCTCTGATAACAATTAGGATAATAAAATCATTTCTATGATGAGGCGCCTCTCCTTTCTCTTTCCAAGAGGTTATATCACTTAAGTCATCATTTCAAAGATTTCAGGGTCAGATTTTGCTCCCTACTTGGCTGTGTGTTATATAAAAACTAAGCATTTTCTTTTATACAATTGTAAAGCCAGTTGTTAACAACACTTTTACATCTGCCTGTCTTTTGTTGTACCTGCACTTAGAACCACCCCAAGTCTCCATCAGGTTTCTGGCCCCATGCACTGTAATTGTTACAACCACCCACTGGATAACAGGTCTTCAGAAAGCACTGAAAGCTTTCCAATTATTATATGCAGAAAATAACTTTACTTGCTTAGTTTTTTTCATGTCCAGTAAAAAAAACGTGTCAGATTTGGAATAATGACCTTGGTGAAAGTGTCTTTTGTCATGCTTTTAACTTGAATATCAATACAACATATACATGCTCAAGAGACACCAAACAGCTTTTTTTAGTTATGTACGATATAAACTAAACCACGGTACATGAATGATGCTGTTTCTTTATTTCAGTGCCTTCTACCTGGATCATCAACTGGTGAGGATGCTGACTGACATGCAGCCTTAGCCTCAGTCTTTGCACAATAACGTACGTTCCCCTGAATTACATATTGTTTTACGGGATTCTCATCTTGAAACGAGTCAAATGTAAACATTAAAAAGTTAACCAGAGACCGTGTTTTCAAAACGTTCATGGGGCTAAGATTAATGTGTAATTAGCAGGCTAAGATCAGCCACCTTTATCATTGTATACTGTGTCATGTGAGAATCTAAAGCTTGAGAAGCATAGCAACAACATCGCTAACAATGGGTCAGTTACATCAAGTGTCTCAGTAAGCCATGACAGTGAACCAGGATGCACAATACCAGGACCATGGAACAAGCTCATCTAAATATAGATGTTTTAATATCAGAAATAAACTTGTGCTTTTCCTGATATGATAAACCAAAATGTCTGCTGTGAGGCAGTTATAACAATGCTGATTTTCATAGTAGTGAGTGCGAAATGTGAAAATCGGACTTCTTTTCCCATTAACACAGACATCATACTGTAGCAGGATGTAAGCTAAAAAGCGCTGTCTATCCTGAAAGCACTGAACCCATTTTTTGTGTTCACAAGAGGTTCCTCTGTGTGTCCAATCTACTTTTCCACTATCCTCAAACCCAGTTATACTCTGTATTTTAGGACGCAATGAAAAGTGAAAAGTCCTTTTTGCCGGGGTTAGCCATGCTATCCAACCTGCATGTTCCAAAGGCCCATTTTAATTTGGTTTCCAGCTGGTTTACCCTGAGAGATTGCCTGCACTTGCCACCACGTCATGCTTCTTTGCCTCTAATCATTTCATATAAGCAATGCATCATCTGTGTGTCCTCTAAACGAAGACTGCTCCAGCCCTCCCAAGGTAATATCTTATTCTGGTCTCCGACAAGGTTTACAAACACAGTGCCAGTGCAATGTCTCACAGCCCCCGTGTCAGGAAATAGCCTGAACTGGGAAATTATTATTCTAGCAATATGGGTTTCCCTGAACTCAACACCTGCAGAATAATGTTACCCCACCTGATAGAATGAATGCATTCAGTGGGTTACACCTCTGTGCCACAGAGACTCACCTGCTGAGTCGATTTACAACGGGCTCCAAGGAACTGTGGTGCAGACAACAGAGACTAAGAGCCACAGTACTGTATGTTGCTGAACTGGTTTTGTGCATGCATGTGGCCAAGTGAACAAATGCCTTGAGACAACTTATAGTTAAATGTTGTTAGAATTAGAGTAATGGTACTTCACCTAAAATCTACCTTTTAAATACCAAAAAATCTTTTGTCTGTAGACTTAAAATTTATGTTTACAGAGCATAGAGGTTGTGATGATCTTGGATAGTGTATTAATCAAATAGATTTTGGGTGGATTATCATTTGAAGGTATGGCTATGAATCAACATTAGGGATTAAGGTTGGTGTGTGTAACCAACAGAGGTCTTGTCACATGTATAGAGTTACACTTGCATGTGCACAGAATGTGCGCATGTGAATTAGTTGTGCATGCTTGAACATCAGACAATAGCGACGAAGTGCAGGAGGTGAAAGGGAAGGTTAGCCTGCATTAAAGGTTTCATTTTCCCTCAGAGTAGATGACAGAGTGAGTGATAGGCTGGTGGAAGGTGCGAGGGTGGAGGTAAGGTGGGTGTGACCACCAGTGGTGGTGGTGGTGGTGGGGGGGGGCTGTTGGATGGACAAGGACACCACATCCATCTCCCAAGCAGGGACCTCTCATTGTGATGCTGACAATACTCTTTTTACGCCTGGGCTGCAGCCAAGGGGAAGAGGTGACTTCATTATTCAGACAGCTGCGTGCAGGTGCAGGGGTGGGGGAGTTGGGGGGCGGTTTGCACAGGGTGCAGGGGTTTGTGGGTTTTTGCTTTCAACAGCATCCGATAGAAGTGTTGCAAAAGGCAGCATTTCCATTGTGAGACTAAACCAATGCTAATTCCCTGGGTTGCCCCAAATGGATACTGTTTGCACACATATTCATAACTATGACAGAGCCAGGAGAGCAATTGGAGGTTTATTTATCTGCAGAGAAACTGACAGCAATTACTGCCGTGTTTGGAAAGCACAGAGATCTGGACAGATAGCCAGCTCAATAAGCGAAAAAGTGCAAAAGTTTTAATGAGCAAAGTTTGAGAGGCAAACACACACAAACCTGTATAATCATCTTGTAGATTCATCATGCAGAAAATGGTGTGCATAGGTGCAATGCAAATGTTATCTTTGGAACTATGGATACAACTGTATCCATCAAAAAATACAAGTTCTTTCAATTCTTAAAAGAAAAATGAAGAAAAATACTCCTTGATTTTTTACATAATGGAATCAAAATGACCTTTTGGTTCTGTCCTCTCAAATCCATCAATGAGGATTAAAAAAGAAAAAGAAAAAAAAACCACATATTTTCCTGTGGTCTGGATAACAGCCAGACTTTATGGGGACTGACTGGTTCATTCCTGCACAGATTAATGTCATACAGTTTATGAGCCCTTCTTGAGATAAAATGATCATTTCTCTGTACAGTATTTCACCTCTTTAATAGTCCCCATGCAGCCAATGTTCGCTTTCATTCTGAGCTCACATAACAGGAAACACGTTTAACAGTGTGCCATTTACACAGACACAAAATGGGAATATAAAAGAATACTCAAATAAAATCAGTATATAAGGTATCAGGGTATAAGAACTCCATCCAGAGTGGCTTTGCAGGTGCAACCAGCTTAAAAAGGGAATTGGTGTTGAGTCCTGTGACACCTGTGTGGTCTCAGGTTTGATTTTAGTGTCACTACAGAGATGCTCTTCAGCAAGACGCTGAATCTGTTCCCTCATCTCAACTGATGCCTCTGCTGAAATCACACAGGCTACAGCAAGAAAAAAACTGACACTGAAAACATTTTGACTCTAAACCCACAAACTGTCATTTTTACTGTCATTACTGTTCGGGTACGAATTAAACTAACAAGGTACAAAGTGTGAACTTTTGATGTATTGGTAAATGTATTTTTGAACTTTGCCAAGCTAGCTGTTTCTCCCCTACTTTCAGTTTTTATGCTAACTTATGCTAATTGCCTCCCAGCTCCAGGTCTGTGCTTGAGTGTTACCTTTTCATCTCAATCTCAAAAAGATAGCAAATACGTGCATTTCCCAAAAGTACTCCTTTAACAGCTTGGCCTACATAAACATCTCTACAAGTATTACTGTAGCTGTTACCTGCATTTTCTTGTGGAATCAGGACTCCAGCAGCCTCAGTTCAGTAGTTTTCAGCTGTAGTAATCCTTTTTTTTTTTTTAAACTTGCACAACAGTAATGTTGCGAAAAGGTGTACATGCTTTTGATACTGATTTGGCAAGTATGCAAAAAGCTGCTGCTAAGACTGAGCATGTCAACAAATGTAGATTATAATAATGTCACTATTGAAAATGCTGAACCTGTGGAAAAGAAGGATGAAGAAGGGGTGAAGGCGCCCAAGTGAGATCATGAAAAAAAATGATGGTTCGGGTTCTCCAACAGCCATATCTGCTGTCAAATGTGCAAAATTTTCCAAGGACTTTGAAACCAGCACTGCTATCATGGCTTGGATCACAGATACTAACTAGACACCCGTTATTGACAGCTAATGGCAAGATCAAACACCTCTCCGAGCAGTTTATCTCTTTCTCTCTGTGCATCTATCTTTAGGTGCATGGTGCAATTTCCTAATCAACAATAATTGCTTTATCCTGTCAATACTGCAAAGGGCCGATGGAGATTTCAGACAGTTATGCTGTACAAGCTGATGGGATGAGAGAGTGAAGAGAGCGGGTACGTGCCTGAACAGCTTGTGGATCTTATAATGAGATCTCCAGAGATGAGCAGCACAGTAGCTCCAAGACACAATTAGGCCCAGTGTTGCTCTGCCTCCAAGATAGAAGTGTATAGGCAGCACAGAGGTGGTACGTGCATGTGGGAGTATGTGTGAGCGTGTGTGTGTGCACATACTGTTTTAAGCGATACAATGTATAGTTGACCATTTTTTGAGGGCTAACTGTAGCACCCATACACAATGACCTGTTTCCTGAGAAAGGACTGTATGATAGGTGATTTCAATTCATTATGTGTCATTTCAAACTTGCTTTTTGTGTTTCGTATTGGTTTAGTTATGAATTTATACAGTGTATTGATGACTGTACTTTCTGTAGCTGGTCAGATTTCTCTCCAGACAATGCTCCAGGCTGGTTTGAAAACCTAAACAGGAACCAACCCTTCAACAAGGTCTCTGTTCCATTGGTTTGGATAGTGGTCCCTAATGCTCAAACAAGCCCAACTGCTCCAGGGTTCTAACTAACTACTGTAAACCAATATGTTCTGAAGATGCCCTTAGGCCTTAATTTGGCAGACAAATATAGAAACAGGTTTGACCTGTTTAGTGGACTTACATTTATTATGATAGAGAAGTGAAGGAATCTCTCGCTTGTAGAAGGACCTTTATCATAATATTCTCTAGCCTCTCATAGGATCATAAAGACAGCATAAGTTACATTCACTGGCAACAGAAACCTCTAAATAATCTATGACCTATTTTAGACCAGAAGTTACATCATCGATAGAACTTGTTTTCTCCTACACAGGTCTTGCAAGTCTGGTATGTGGGGAGTTATTATTCAACCACATGTTTAAGCTGGAAAGTCAAAGGCATCTGGCCAAATAAATATTAAGTCTCTGGTCCTGTAATGATCAGCTACTCCTTCCCGATTCTACCGTCAACTACTCACAGCTTCACACATTTACAGCAAAGACAGTCCTTACTGTTCCTACTGTTGAGTGGTGTAAAACAGCAGCATAAGTCATGAGAAATCACTGTTCACAAAAAGGCTAAGTGTTCAACAGAATGGTAACTGTAGTTGTGATGTGTAAATTTGAAAGTTGTAAATAAATTGTAGCCCAGTAAAATATGCATCTGCCCTCTGCCCAGCCTCGGAAAACAAGACAAAAATTAGTATTGAAGGGTTACTTTTGAAATAAAATTCTCAAGTCAAGTTCATATCTTTTGGAGATGGACTGTCTCCTTAAAGCTGCTCTAGTCAATATAAGTCAATAAGTGTATTGTGATAGGGGTCGCTCATAGAGACAAAGCCACAGAGAATTATCACCAGACTCTGGAGCTGCCCTCAACCCTACAGATGTTTTAGTATTCTTCGGGACATTGTTTTGGTTTTCAGGCCCAGCTTTTCTTTCTCTGGTTTTGGTAGAGACCAAAACTAGAGCTAAAAAGAGTGAATACTGGACTTAATTTCATAGACCGGACAAAAATACAGCTTTAAATTGAATGTTAATGCCGATTTTTCTGCTGGATGTGTAAATGATAATAAGTAAATGTTGTGTGTCTGCTCTTTTGAAGTGGCCAGAAAAAATCAGTCAATGCAGTTTTAAGTAATCATTTATATCTAATTTTTAATTTCTGACAAAAGTAAAAAAAACGTGATTTACATTTATTCCAACACTCATCAGTTTTAACTGTTGTTTTGCCAATAGATTACACCAGTCCTACTATACTGTATGTGACTCTCCTTTCCAGAATCGTAGATACAGTTAGCAGTGAACATGACAGCAATATAATCCTCTTTTTATTCCTTAGGTTTGTATAATACAAGGTTATGCGAAACAGCTTGCAGAGCTGACTACATTTCCACATAAACACACACACAACCACCCAGTATGTGGGGCCCAAAGGGCTGCTTTATGCAAATAAGCTCCATCAAGGTCAGCCAGTCTTTTCACTGCTCCCACATCCCTGTGTTCTTTCCACATCATAGACAATGATGACTTTAATGGCACTATTTCCCAAAACAGCACAATGACTTGAGGGGGAATGCATTACCCATAGCAGCATTTGAGGTTATTTGCCACTGCAAGGTTCCCTCAGCCCTTGAACTCTTTCTGTAGCTTCATCCCACAAGAGATCTCTTACACTGCATTTCCTGCTCTGGTTTCTGACTATACATCTTCTACATATTAACACACTGGCATTGCAAAAATTGCTTGGTGCATTACAATCAGTCTGATTACAATGAATCTGTAAACATCAGTCAAATACTGAGCTTCCGTATTGTTACGCCCTAAAGACACAGCACGTGAATAAAAACTACATTGGACCTGTTCTAAATCCGACAACCAAAAAATGAGTTAAAGCTTTTCCAGGCCATGGCTTCCCTCAGCTGAAGAGTGATGAAAGTTGAAACACTATTTGTGGTTAAGACAAGCTGAGGACAGTTTTAAGTCGCAAGTGCAGGGTTTTTGCAGTGAACTGCTCACTGATGTGGGAGGAGAGGCAAGAGTCAGAAATGATCAAGAAACGCAGTCCAATTTAGGTGTCGAGGATTATTGGGACTGGTGTTTATGTCACTTGCCTAAAACCTTGTCAAAGGCAGATGGTGTCATGCAGTGAGATGTGAGTGGTGTTCTGTGCTATTTCTGTGGTTTTACTAAGTAATGTACACACAAACAGACCCCACAGCTTACCAAATCTTACTGTGGATGTTGTCCAGTTTGACTTTAATGTAATTCCCTCGAGCAGAAAAGAGTGAAAGCCAACATGTTGTTATAGCTACACTATAACCACATGTGACTCTATATGTGAGTGTTTGTCATCCAAAATAGAACCACGATAGAGATTATTCAGGCAGCCATGTGTTCTATTGATATCAGAGACACCCCCCCACCCCCCCACCCCCCGCCCAAGGAAAACTGCCTGTCATTCACTTGTTTGGCTCTTTGCCAAATATCACTGAAGTGGCTACTACATTTGACTGGAACATCTCCTCCCAAGCTAATTTTATGCTGCCATATTAACTTGTGTTATTTCTACACTTCACGTCAGATCCACTCCAGACTTTTCTCTCCATTGCAGAATTTACAGAGATTTGTGATATGTGAAAGAAAGAGAGATGATTTTATTGATCTGCATCAACCACAACCAAGCATAGATCATGGTTTGTGATCTGTGTCTGAAATGTGCAAAAAAATCAAAAATAAAAGAGCGTGGGGAGTAGTTTACATTAGTCATCTTCATTGTGGTCTATATTGTTTTGATTTTGTGATTGAGTGAGTGAGGACCATGTGACTTGCCTGAGATACATAAACAGACTCTAGAATCAGTGGCGGGCCATGCATTTCACACCTAGACCTTCACCCCACCTCTTAATAGGGTACCTTAATACCTTAATGTCACAGCTATAGAAACCATCAACAATATACAGAACCACAGTTTACCAGAGCTTTGCATCACAGGCATATCATGTAGCCAGAATAAATGCCATTACTAAAGCAATGCTATAAAAACCCAATTAACACAATTCAATAGGTCTCCAAACACTGCAGCCACAGCTGCGCCATACACATCACATCCAGCAGAAGCATCAGTATTAACTCATAAAATGACAAAAACAATAAAATATAGGTGAAATGCATTTTACTCACCAAAACTGCTGAATATTTGTAGACCAATCAAAAAACTGTTTCTGTCGAGCGGACATTCTCAACCCTAAAACGGATTCAAACTTATCTTAGAAATTCGACTGGGCAGACTCGACTTTCAGCATTAGCCAGCGATAGAAAAGGACTTACTAATGGAACTGAGATGCACAGATAACCTCTACAACAGAGTAATTGAACTCTTCCTCCTCCTTCAGCCATTGTCGGTGGAGAAAACTGTACTAACATGTTTTAGCTTGCGCAAGTAGCTATACATGTGGTTTGCTAGCTCTGACCAGCACAATCTCTGACCATCCAATCAAATCACATGGAAATGCTGACGTTAGTGAAGGCCTGCTAGATGACCCTGATCTTGCCAACTTGAAATCTGATTGGTTAAAGGATCTGCGAGGCAACCGTTTTCATTGGCATTTATTTTGAATTACAGTGGCCTGCACTGTTGACTCTGAGGGCCTCAAGGCAGATTTCTTTTAACTTGGCAACACAGGGCTGAAATCTGATTGGATAAAAGCTCTAACATAGACTGTATTGGAAGCAGCGCAACCGGGCGGAAAGCTATGAGATGAAGAGAATTGACTATTGGGAACAATTTAATACATATAGTATTAATGGAAAAAAACATATATAAAAATATAATTCAGTGATTGTGACAACGTTTGGGCCAGCAGAGAAGGCCTTGCTGGCCCTGACAGTCCACCACTGCCTATAATTGTTTTCCGTCATTCTACCATTGCAAGGCCCAAAATGTCACCGAAAGGCTAAATGGAGAGGCTAAAAAAAGAACCTAAATGACTAAACAAATCGAATAGCTAATACGAAAAGAGACAACTACAGGGAAGTAGAAATGCAAATGGCGAAGGACATTGTATTTTAAATGCCTGATTAAAATATGCATTCTTAATTAAATTTGTGAATCCATTATTTTGAACTATTTATTGATGTAAAGATGTAAAGTTTCATTTGTAAATTATTTTTTATAAATCTATTCTATTCTGTTTATTTATATATTGATAAACTAATTTGCAAATACTTTTATTTATGTATATTTTTATTGTACAATTAGTTATGTAATTACTTTTGCTTTATTACTATTTACGTGACATTCATGGTCCTCTGCAGATTCCAGGCTAACACGACTTTCTCTCTTTGCGATTAAGATTTAAGTTAGGACTACTTCACCTCTGCTAAACAAAGATACTGGCTTGGCTTGTTCAGACAGCTAATATTTTTACTTTAAATCTGCCATTTTATTTGTCTTTCAGTCAAAGACTGTAAGTTGCCATTTTCACAGTAGTAGACATTTGCACTTTGTACTTTGCACTGTGCAATTCTGTTATAAATATAGAAAAGCCAATGCAGTGTGCAACTTGACTGTGAGCTTTGTACTATTGTGACAAAATTAGCTCTAATGTTTTCTAACTGTGATGATAAGAAAAAAAAAACATGCAAGAGATTACCTTCTCTTCCATGAGATACATCTTCATGTTATCCAGATGAGCTGCAGCACTGTTCTCAAGCATCCACTGCTATGCACAGTTCTTACCACTGAAACATATTTCTTAAACCAGTGAGCAGCAAATAAAAGTGCAGTGTGCTGTACCTCACTCTTGTTTCTTTTTTTCATGTTGTTTTATTGACTTCTATTTCTTTCTACTGGGGGATTAATATTAATAGCAAAATGGATTGGAATTTAAGTATAAGTTTCTTTGTCTTAATTTTATATACTCAACCACACGCAATCACAGAGACGTAAATACATTTTAACATTTTGAGGCTTAAATTGATTTCACATAAATATGGTAAGTAACAGAATAAATGTAAGTCACTGTACTGTAACAGCTCACCATAAACTGGTTTATTATACCCAGCAGAAATGAGCTTCTCGCTAGTCTGCTAATCTTGTAACACACAAATCCAGAAATAAAATTACAGGTTACGAGTGAAGTACTGCAGCTGCAAGAAAAATGACTATATTCACTGCACACTAGTCACTTTCTGGGAGAATAGAGGCGAGAGTTGTAATTTGAACATGCTTTTGTGTTTTGAAATGGAATCATGGTTGATTTTCTACAGCTATTGCACTGAAACCCATCTCTGAGCTGAAAATAGCAGAAGAGGCCCCCCTCCACCCATCCCATTAACCTGAAGTTGTTTCAGCCAATCAGCATGTTGCTTGCATTTGCGGCACAAGCCAAGGATGCCATCACTTTACATAGGTTGGTCGTCAGCAAAAACTACTGATGCAGGTCATGTGGAGGTGGCGCAAAGATGGAGGCGGCTAATTGAATTGTCACCGTAGCTCTGCTGTGCCATACTGTACTGCCTCTTCATTGGCCGCCCTCCAGGCCTCTAATAACACGGATGAATGGAATCAATCTCACCGTACAGTGAAGTGGTAATGGGACATTCAGACAATCATGCATCTGGGTGTGCAGTCGGCTGAGAGGAGTTAAAAGACGTCCAATGAGGTGGATGCAATTGATCAGGTGATCTGTCTGATCGTGTACTACTTCCTGGATGGATACATTTTCGTCCCCCCCCTTTTTTTAAACTCTGTACTCTCGCCCTGAACTTGTTTGGTGTTTCTATAGCTCCCTGGTGAAGCACTCAAGTCAGCATATCAGCCCACACAGACAAAGATGAGGCCATCATATACTGTACTACACTGTACTATACCTGTCCACAGGGTTTCCTTCCATCAGGAGAGGCCTGGAAACATGGTGAAAATCCATGTTTTCTCACCTCTCCAGTACGTTTCAACAAAACAAAGGCCCATTTCTCTGGAAGGCTCAAAGCAATGCTCTCTGCCTGATTCAGCTCAGGGTCATCCCACCTCCAGATGCTCACTGATGACTCTCCTTCTGTGGGATGCACCAGTGAGTACAAAGAGGAGGAGTTTGATGGTAACTTTGGAATTTTGAGTACACTTGTTTTTCTTGTAGCATGGTATTTTTTCATATACATGCACAACTTGGACCCTACTGTGTTAATGTTTTTGTTTGGTTGTTTTTTTAGTTTGTTTTTGTTATCCAGAACTGTATGTCAGACATCAGAAAAATGATTCTCTGTAATCTCTCTCCATCTGAATGAAAACAAATCTGAGGTTACTGCATTTTTGTAAATTAATATGACAAAAACATCTGAATAATCTGTCCTACTGCATCATGGTATGCCAACACTTCTGGGGTATCTTTTGTCTCCACTTTTAAGTTGCAGAAATCATTTTTTTTCTCTCATAGCTCTCGTCAGCAGCTCTCAAAAACTCCACTGTATACTACCTTCCCAGCACTAAACAACAGACAGTTAGCAACTATAGCTAGTGATCATAGTGGAGCATTTTGCAGCTAAAGAGCCAGATATTTCCCTCAGGAGTAACTTTAGACCAAGACAGAGCTAAAATGTTGGTGAATATTGGACTTGAATTCAGGTTGTCAGGAATATGACTCCAAATAATATAGATGTTGCTCTGCGTCAGCTGGATTAAATAGGCAGACGTTTGGCACAAGAATTAAGGTGATAATCAGCAAACTGTTGCATTGCCCTGAACAGGTTTGAGTTCTGACGATCATGTGCAACAAATTGGTCAATCCTGTTTTTACCAGCTGAGAATTATACCCAAGATATGTTGGGTTTGAAGAAAGTCTTTTTATTCCCTCATCTATGCCTGACTTGAATTCTTTGTTTACATGTAAGCTACTTTGGGAGATGCACAATAGAAAACAATTACTTAAAATGCTGCAGAAACAGCTTTAACAAGGAGGAACAAGGACAATTGAATCTTTTTTTAATTTTAGCATCACTGGCTGTCAGGAATTTATTTTAATTTATTGCAAATTGACAGTAAAGCACAGAATGATATAGATATGAATTCATGTGTGTTGGGCACAACTAGGTGTTATTGGCTCAAAATTAGTAAAAACATTAATATTAAAAATAGCAGTAACTTGATTATTAAAATTAAGTAACTGCATGTTCCCCAGATGTCATGTGGGAAAGGTTAACAAAGAAGCATTCCTTTGTGTAATCTGACTTTAAACAGACATAGCAACAGAGCACAAGTGCTCTATACGTTGAATTCAGTCAATACATACACTGGCAAAGTTGGAAAGTCCTATGCTTAGCCAAGCTGTGCCATTGTAAGGTAATGTAAACTAGGCCCAGTTACATTACCAAGTCCAGGAGAAAAAAGAAAATGCCTCTTGATGTGCTGCAGGACTCTGTCCTGTTGGTGCTGTTAAGGTTCTCCTTGCAGAGTTAGCTGGTTGATGCTAACTCTGCGCTGTGGCTCCTTTTGTTGGTGAACCCAGCTGGCAGACCTTGTGTCGTACCTGCTGGTGCTTGATCTTAAATCCTTTGGTAGGCTCTTGCATCACTACCAAAGTTCAGTCCAGTGCAGGCCTATGCTTCAGGAAGGCCTCATGGAGGTCAGAGAGCAGAAGAGAGAGACATAATTCTCTCAAAGAGTCCTGAGAAGAGTGTGGAACTCCTCTCTCATGGGGAAGAGAGCCTCAACTCCCGTCTTGAGGAGTCGGCTGAGAAGAGAGGAGAGACCTTTTTGTATCGCATGATGACATCAAAGATCTTGGCCATGCAGAACCAATTGCATCTGGCGTTGGAGATCCTCCCTTTTGAATGGGCTGAGGTCCAACATATGTTTCTGCACATCAACACTAAGTCATAGGTCCTGTCATTATTTTTTGTTGTTGCTGAAAAAAACAGCAGTAACCAACATATACTGTTAGACACTATAACACATTTTAACACCTTTATATTGTGTAGAGTTTTAATTGCCTTGCTTTTTTTGTGTCTGCTAAACTTTCCATTTTGTTAAGAGTTACATAAAGAGGAAGTAGTACAAGTAGTACAAGTAGAAGTAGTTGTTGTGTTGTGTAGCATTAGTAGTAGTAGCAATAGCTTGTTTATATAGGGGCATTGCAGCTACAGTCTTTGCAGGCATTTTCTGTGGCAAAAACACGAGGACACATTTGTAAGTCACAACGGTGGTTAATAATACATAGCAGAGAATAGACTAAATCTTCCACCAGCTGGGACTAGCAGGCCAAGCACGTGTCAATATGAGCATGTATTGGGTCCAGATATTGAAAGCATTAATAACAGACACACAGTCTTCCAACATCTACACAGGAAATTGAAACCTGTTCACTTTTATTACACGTCCCTTTTCCATTATATGAAAAAAGGCAAGAAGTGGAGATGTTGAGTTTATCTAGGAATGGTTTATCATTTCAAATATGCAGAGGAGAGAGGAGGAAAATAGCAACGCAAATGTCAATCCTCTCTAGGATGCTTGAAGCTTTGTTTAAATGCCAATCAGAGATTGGCTGAGGAGGAAATGGAAATAAAAGCTTAGAGAACAATTCTCAACAGATGTGAGTCATCTCAGAAGTGAATTTAGAATATTTATTCAAATATTCATTCTTACAGGTTCCCTTTTGAATTGCTTTTTTTTTTTCTTTTTGAGCAGTGTCAGAATGGTGTGCATGTTTGTATGCATTTGTGTGTGTGTGTTCTGCAACTTGTGTACTGTGGTCATTCATTGCACTATTGAGATTGTAAGTGTTAGTAAAGATAGAAATGGCCATGGTATGTCTCTTTACAGTATTATCGTAGACCAGGTATTGATTTGACCTGTGGGTTGCTTTCATTTGCAAGTATTGGTCGTGATGGCCGGGCGTGATGTACTCACTTCTCCCTCTTAACTCATCTCTGAATACAAATGAGCCTCCTTTTATCTATCTAAATAATCAGCCGTGCCTGTTCAAATGTAGGCAGCCGCTGATGCCCTTGCTGTAGTTCTTAAAGGGGACATTTGCACAACAAACATATGTGACAACGCTAGTCCTTACCTGTGCCGAGAAGGACATTCAATCTGCAGTCCTTATGAAAACATACTCAGTTTCCAACTTCCCAGAGAAATTTCGAAGAGCAGTCTTGCAAATTGAGGGGCAATCTGTCCAAGGTTGTTCTCAGAAGAAAGGAGAGCTTTTATCTTTCACTCGATAACCTTTGCAATCAGTCTGTGAATAGTTGAAATCGGGAACATTGGGGTAAAATACATCACTTGCTACCTCTCTGATGGAAAATCAACAATTAATCACTGTTGCTGTGCTCTGCTACAGATGATTATCATCAATGAGAAGTGTATCACCATCTAAACAGAACTGAGGACTAAAACATACCAATTTATTCTCCGTGTTCCCTGGGGAAAATATGCCAAGGGCACACTGTACCAGGAAAATCACAGTTCCACAATGGTTGTTTATGAAAAATTAATAACTGTCAAAGCAAATCATTTTTGAGTATTTCTGACCCTAATACTTACGGAAGGTTCTTGCTCCAGGAATAAAAAACAATGAAGTGGTTTAGTGAAGTGAAGGTGTTTACAGACACTGTAATAGCATGTAGGCAGAGAAAAAAATGGGCAACCATTTATTTTAACCTGCTTTATTCAACACTGATAAGTGCCATATGTGATCACCAGATTGTCCATAACACACTCTGATGAAGTTGTGTATAGACATAAGGACATTTTAGTTTTTATTAATTCATTTTGAACAACTGTAACTATAACTGATGTGCAAACAGTTAATGAGTGATTGACAATATAACACTGTTGTAATTATCTAAAATATATGCTTATACTTTATATGAATTGTAAATATTTTTTATTAATCAAATATTTACAGTTTGGTTTATTTAGTCATTATGCTTACGACAACTGCAGACGCTATTTGCTTAAAAAGGCCATGAAATACATCTGAAAAGTATATGGTGAGTGAATCATGAGTTTTGAACACATTTCTAACCAGTTTTAAAGCTGTCTGAATGATTTATTTATGAGCTTACCAGTTAGTACATCTTTTATATCTCAGATTTGTTTGTGATTGTTATCATGTATATCTAATTCTAATTTCCAGCTGTTACATTGTGTTATTCATCATTTATTATCTGCTTAGAATTACATTAGTGAGGTATATCTAATTTAAGTGTTTATATACTGCTAATACATACTAAATTGGTGTGTTAAAGTAATGTGTTAGTGGAAAATCTTTTCCATATACAAAACAATAAAGGATTATCACAACCTAATGTAAAGGTCCAAACGCAGTACTTTTTTACATTAAATTTAAGCTGCAGAGCAACCACTACTTAGCCCCCACTCCCCTGTTGCTATTCCTGTCAAGCTTCTCCCTTCTCACTCAGCACATATGCAGTTTATAATGATGATGGTGACAGATTAACCACTCAAAAGTGTTAGTAATTTCTGAAACAACGGGGTGTTCGATTTCACACAGAACAAAACAAGAGCAGGCTTCTCATTTTGACAACAGGCAAAATGACAACTGTCTCTGGGCTAACATTAGCTCTATGGGCTGGCTGAAAACGCCATCTCCAACTGACTTTCAAATGTTTCCAACTGACACTGAAGAGTCATCTTGTAATACTGAATGATATTGTTTCAAAACACTAGAGGCCACAGCTGCATGTTCCATGCTAAAAGTCAGCATCCACACCTGTTGATAATCAGTGTAGAAGACATGGAAATGTAATTTTCTTGTATTGCAATATAGAGCTACTCCTAATATTATACATATAATAAGGAACAAACAAGCAAAAGAAAAACGACATTGCGCACAACCAAAGACAATCCACATGCACACCATTTCAGCAAGTGGAAAAATCTAAAGCTTGACAGTCCTGCTGTGCCTAGTTATGGTTGCTAACCTACAACTGGCTGTTTTGGGGAGGAGTTTAGTGGAAGGTCAATGTCAAGCTAATGTTTGAATTACTTAAGTTTAATAAATCTAATTCATAAACCTATGCTACAAAACAAATTATTTTTTCATTTTGATTCAGCCCCAGAGAGGGCATTCACTCATTAATGTGATCTGTGCTGACAGTAGAGTTTATTTCTTTATCTGCCAGATAACCACTTAATGATTGAATGTAATCAAACAAGCATAGTATTGGCATTTGCGTTGTTAAGCTTTTTTTAAACTTTCATATTTACCTCACTAATGGGAATCTTGGTTTTCTTATGCCAGCTGTGGTGCAGCCAGTGCCGACCACACTGTCCAATCAGTAGTGATTTATGGTTTGTTTGTTTCATATGACAGAAAAGGGTAGCCTTTGATACCCGCAAACAATTGTGGCGCCTGGTACTCTTGCTTCAAATTGATTCTCTTCTGTATCTGCTTTGGAAAATGCACTTACTCAACCTCAGAGATCAATTGCTTTTCAGCTGTATGGTCTTCAGACAGAAATGGAAAGAAAGAGGTATGTGGATAAAAAAAAACAATTACAGCAACAACATAGTGTGTACTGAATCATAGGACAGGACATGGAGCTCTGAAGATGGCAGTACAAAACCAAAAAACAACAAACAAAAACAACAACAACAAACAAAAATAACATTATTTGTGAGTATATAACCTGTAGTTCAAATTCAATATACTGGAGAGGTGAAAATTGAATTTTTAACTTCAAGCTAAAGTCATCATTTTACTCACCAATTTTGTCTGTAGAAAGAAGAGGATCGAGTTTATTTCATCAACGCTTTCCCTGCAGTTAATCTAGAAATGTGCTGGACATTCTGTATTTAGCCTGAGATCAGTGCAAAGTGCTTTGAAATAGCTCACTTTCATCCATGCATACACACTAACACACAGATGGCAGCAAGGCATCAGTGCATCAGCACTCCCTGACTCACAGATGCATTGTTCAAAAGAAAAAAAGAAAAGAAAAAAAAGCTGTGTTATTTTTAAAAATAGTACAGAGAACATTTAGTAGCATCATTTCAACATTTACCAAATGTGGACACATTTGTTTCAGCAAAGGTGAAACATTTTGTCACATGTCATGGATCACTGGCAGGGTGAGATGCACACTGGATTGATTTAAAATATTATCACAGAACTAAGGACTTTTGTGAAATGTGATGTGGTTAAAAAAATATTTTGATTGATGTGACAGCACTGACATTTAGAAATGCCTTATGTCCAGGTGAATGCACAAAGTCACATGACAGAATATAGCACAAAAGACAAAAATTCGAAAGGAAATAACATGGTCTGATTGTCCACAGCATTTATTTTTTGAAACAACCAAAGGATAATGTCAATATACTGTACAATGGTTTTGGATTGGGGTGGATTACTGATGGTAGCCACGAGGAGCATGTTAGAGTGCACAAGCTGATCACACAAAATGTTAATATGAAGACATCATGTAACATGACAAACCACACATAGTGTATTGTGTTTACTACTACAGCTGGTCTGCGATACTTTATATCTTAAGCTATACCAATGAACAACAAACACTTTTCTCATTCCAAAATAAACTGTGAACTTTTCTCTGTTTTAGTGTCCTTATCAGCAAGATGAACACTCAACAAATACCTTTTATTAGCAACACTAGCAGCATGGCTCTAGTGAGCTGTAGTGTCCACACTAGAGCATTTTCAGTCCACACTGAAACATCTAAACAACTATTAGATGGACTTCAGTGACTTTTTAAAACATCATTCATGGTCCCTAGAAATTGACCTGACATTTCTGATCCAGAATGAAATGTCTCTATGATTTCTGGATGGATTGTCTTAAAATTTAGTTCAAACAATAATGTCCCCCTCAAGGTGAATTGTATCAACTTTTTAATCAAAACTTAGTACGCTTATGTGCTAAAGTAAGACAGTGGCATGTTAAGACAGTTAGCAGCTAAACAGCTAAAACTACTTGTTACTTTTTTGACTGTTGGTAAGACATGGGCCACAGATCTTGGTCTGTGATGTCAAGGTCAGATGCCTTTTAGAAAACTGTGAATCATCACCAAGGCTTTCTTTGTAAATATTGCACTACTTATAGATGCTACTTAACATAACTGTAGGTCTCTGTAAGCTGTTTGAAAAGATTACTGTTGTTTTTGTTTTTCTCGAGATGACAGTTCAGCTGTTCAGTTTGTACTTTGTTCTAAAGTTTTAAGTCAATTTGTCCTTTGGCCCAGAGCTGTCCACACCACTATTTTATTTTGGCAAATAGGGCAAATCCAAGCCTCTCAAACACAGAGATGGGACAATCTTTTCTGCTGGCAGTCCTACTTTCTCCTCTTGGATGGTATAGTTGTATTTTTACAAGAAATCCTGCCAAGAAGTGAAGCAAGATTTAGTATGACATCAAGTGGCTGAAATCTAACTCTGCCTTGGTCTCAGCCTACATTTTGGCTATGTGCCGACATACACCTTCCCTTCCCATTCACCAAAGACCTCTGAATGTTATTTGCCATCCTGTATCGACAGCCTTTAGATTGCTTTCTATGCTTGATTGATGAGGAGGTGAAACAAGTACACTCTATCCGCTTTCTTAGTGAGCTCTATCTCTTGTGTGAGACACTCCATAATTTATTCAGGTTGTTCCAAAGATACTGTGCTGTTCCATAAGTCCCCATGACTTAAATAGCTGCAGTACTGTCCTTGTTGCATTCTTGAGCATATTTCCTCCCTCTAGGTGCTGCTCTGCCTCTTAAAAATGGGATCACAAGTCCTATTTTCCATGTTCCAGTTTGAAGAGCAGGTAACTGAACCAGCAGTTCTGTGGATGCCAAGTTACGCTCTCTTGACCTGCTGGCACCCCACCAATGAAGACATCTATTAGAGAAGAAGTGAATTTCATTAATGGAGGCCATAAGTTTTTATGCATGTACAGTAATCACACTGTTTCTGAAAACAATTGTATTCAGGCTGGTAATTAATTATTCCCTGTCAAGATGATATGTAAAGCGATGCTGTTTTAATTTGGGGTCCTCGGGAACACTCATTAATCTTTCCGAGATACTGCTCAGTGCCCCAGGCCATGTTGTTTTCTGTTTATTCTTTCCTGTATCACTATAAGTTGTTTTCATGCTTTGTCTCCACATTTTCATGTTTTTGCTCTTTGATTTAAAAAAACACATACACAGGACGCACTCTCCCAACCGCTGTAAGCATATAGGGACGTGAAATATGTTGTTCTGTAACAAGTCTCCCAAAGCGCTCGATGCTCTTCATGTATGACCAGTAAGTAGGACACATTCATAAACATGCTGCGATACAAGTGAGACATGAGAAACTGCTGAGCGAACACATTGGTCCTTAAAGTCAAAATACAGAGCTTTTTTGTCCCTCTTCCTCAACAGTAAACTGTATCACAGCCTCTCAGTCTGCTCTTCGCCCCATGATGAGATGGGTTTTGACAGTCCTGCGCCGAGTGTTTGATCTGTGGGCTCCGGGAGAAGAAGCGCAGGCCCCGGGGTTTGACAGCAACAGTGCTGCAGAGCCCAGGGGACTGAGCATCAGCCACCACTCTCAGATGTGAGCGGAGCATTTTCTCCTTCCAACATTGGCCAAACATTCCCCAGACCTCGGCACGCCAGCAAACACAATGCACAGGGCTGCATGCGCTGTCAGGGAGGAACAAGAGCATTTCACTGCGCTTCCCGTGTGGCCCTGATTCATTCTAACCATTCAAGACAAGGCCAAGGCACTCAGGCTCTGTTGTGTTGCTCCTTATGCAGCTGATTCAGTGGAAATGGAGATTTGCTTTGGAGTTTGATTTCATACTGTGTGTCTCATTTGTCAGTGTTTGCTTGGTATGACAATTTACACAAAACCACATCTGTAAGTGTGAAATATTTTATTGATGCTACACGAAAAGGTCATTATATGGCTGTTCAAAATGACAGCGCAGAAATATCATCTGGATTAATTTAAAGGACATTTTCGACCCTTGAATACTGGTACTGAGGACCAGTTAGTTATGCAGAGCCATGGTAGCAGCATGACGCAGAGGATAGTACTGTCAGGCCTTGCACCACTTTAGTCCTGACTGAATGAAATTAAATATCTCGTCAACTCCCAGAGGATGAAAGTTGGTGCCACCAGCAGATCAATTTCATTTATCCAGTGAAATATCTAAACATCTATCAGATGGATTGACACCCAATTTGGTACAGACATTCATGGTTCCCAGATGATGTGTCCTAGTGACATTGATGACTCCCTGACCTTTCCTTTAGTTCCACCATTAGGGTTAGGGTTAGACTGTCAGATGAATTTAGTTCTACTGTCATACTCTGCACATACATCATTCTGCTGAGTGATGCTCAAACAAGTGACGTTTTAATATAAAAAACACATTTTTGAGTGGTGTTAAGCTTTTTCACAATGTTTGCTGCCTAAAAACTACAGTGCTCTTGTCAGCAATTACTACCTTCATGTAGGCCTGTCATATTGTAATCCGGATGTCAGAAAGGTGGTTGAAATGTTTTGGCCATTCATTTGTTGCTCCCAGATGTGAAAACATCTGCCTACCATATGGCACTCCTTATTTATTAATGGGAGCGTTTACAGTGCAGTGCAGAAATAATTAATGAAATTGAACGTTGACAAAAATTAAAAACAAAATCATTGCATCATGGCTGTGCACAAAACAATCTTTGCCAGCTGTAACTCAGTTTTCATAGTAACATATCTCCAGCCTGTTCTTTGTAACAGAAGCATTGTACCACTGTTCATCAGCACTTATGCTTTTACCCTTGAAGAAAAATAGTAGAGCTAAGTGGCAGTATAATTATGGTAGAAGCACTCTGATAATGCAACTGGCATCCAGTTGTCAATCTGGGTATTGTTTTAAGTATTTCTATTTTATGACTGTTTTTGTAATTATAATATAATAAAATACCAGAGCATAATGAATGTACGGTACTTATGTGATGACATAAAAAACACGTTTTGAACACAGCAGCAGTAGCATTCACAGTCACAGATGAGAGCAGTTGCCATGTCCATGCTTCATCCAGCAGAAAATAATGACACAACTTTATGTACATATATCTATATATATACACATAGTTAGAGTGTATCACCTGTTGAACCTGCTCATTGTGTTGTTTATGGTTAATGTACGCAATTGTTCCCTAAAGCTGGTTACCTATAGACCACTCACAAGAACTGTCCACAGTTATGAAACATCTTTACTGGTGCAAAAACCATGCTACTGAAAAGTGAAGTCCGCGACAGTTTACAAGATGAAAGCAAAGCTGCCCTCACAGGTCTGATGATGAAGAGAGGAATGAAAAGAAAAAAAACAGAGGAGGCTTTGGCCAGAGCTGCGGAAGGAGCAGTCATTAAAGCACATAGTGATACTGCATTGTCCTTCTTGTCCAACTTGGTGTCACAGGTCAAATACAGTGGGCATGAGAGAAGCATCTTCAGTGCCAGAGGATGAAAAGACTCCACTTACTGTTTAATTAGTGCACACAGAATAAGTTCATCAGGTTTATTTTGTGGAGGAGGAAAACTGGGAAGCACTTAACTGAAGGAGATATATCAAATTCTGCAGATTCATGTTTTACTTGAATATGGATTTTATCATTTTCGGTTGATTGTTTCTTGCCAATTCCAAGGCCTAATATTGATTTTAAAAGTAATAAATCAGTTAGGGAAGAGTTGTCATAGACTGTTCTGATGTTGTATCAATTAATCATTTTCCTGTTCAGTGTGGCACTCTGTTGGTTTCTCAGTGTTGATTGTTCTGTAGCTGTTATTCAGAGATAACAAGTGTTGATTGGAGGTTTGTTTGACTTGATGTGTGGGAGATGTTCAGGAGTAATTAAAGTGTCAATTTAACATTACTGGCGTGGGTAAAACATGCACACAAAATTGATTGGTAAAAACAATGGTAATGAGAAAGCCTGCATATTTTCAGTGCATACACAACAACACTGGACACTGACAGCAGATAATGTTTTCACCTACGTAAAACATCAGTGGTAAATGCAATGTTCTGGTGTCAGTAAAAACCCTAGAAAAATCTTTGTCTACTTTTTTGTGGTGACAACCAACAATTTTACAATGAGAAAAAAGTTAGAAACACCTACATGGTGCAGAGGATGACATAAGGGAAAACACAGAAAATTGTGCCTGTAGCAGTGCTGATGTTTATATGTAGCTTAGAAAAAACTGTTCATGCAGACATACGTACAACAACATGAAAATGTAGACATGCAATAATGTATGTATTCATACACAGATACATAGATAGACTTAAAACTATTTAATTTCATTTTCATTCCTGTAAATATGGTGACACCACTTTAATCCTCTTCATACTATTCACCCATGACTGTACTCCCATTCATACTTCCAACACCATAATTAAGTTTGCGGATGACACTAGAGTTGTGGGGCTCATCTCAGACAATGAGGAGACAGCCTACAGGGATGAGGTGGAACATCTCACAGAGTGGTGCATGGGCAATGACCTGGTCTTGAACACCTCCAAAACAAAGGAGGAGATCATTGACTTCAGAAGGACACGGAGGAATTAGCACATCCCCCTCCACATACATGGTGAGGCAGTGGAGTGTGTGGAGGATGTAAAGTTCCTCAGAGTCAATGTGTCTGACCAGCTGACATGGACCACCAACACCTCAAAACTCATTGCCAAAGTACAACAAAGACTCTTCTTCTTAAGGAAGCTGAAGAAGGCCCAGCTCCCACAGAAGTTGATGCTCAACTTTTACAGGAGCACCATCGAGAGCATCCTCACTAGCTCCATGACTGTGTGGTATGCTAGTTGCACAGCTGCAGAGTGCAAGGGACTGCAGCAGGTGGTGAGGTCGGCCCAGCACATCGTTGGGCTAGAACTTGAACAGCTTGATTTCATATATACCGGCAGACTGAGCAAGAAGACCCACAGCATCAGCAGGGATACAACTCATCCAGGACACACACTGTTTGAACCGCTACTATCAGGACATCAATATCCGGCACCAACAGAATGAGGAACAGCTTCTACCCAAGTGACATCCACACCCCCTCAGTTTCCCCACACACAGTTTCATTGTATAATGACAATAAAGCTGATTCTTCTTCTTCTTTCTCTAAATGCCACCCTCCCCCACACCCTCTAAGAAAGGAGAGGGAGATTTATTAGAATAGAATGTATGCACAGCTGTGTTTGTATGCAGTATGCAGTGGATAGAGGAAGTTATTTGTAATTTGTTTAAAATGGAGCTTAAAACCTCGACTGTTTGTCCTAACTGATGCAGCACCTAGAGATTATGAAGGTTTTTTTCCTGGCACAAGAACAAACAAGGTTAGGGTGAGAAAACATTTTCAGCATCAGTCAGTTTTCTGTTCTCGGTCATGATTACACTGCAGCTTCTCCTCTTGTATTAAATGTGCTCATGTCTGTACAGTGAACAATACCTGATAAAGGACACTACAAAGAGTTAGGGATGTTAAGTCCACAGCCACAGTGCCTGGCTGTGTAACTGCCTTGGCTGGAAAATGTTTGGCTCTAAAAAGATGATCTTGATGGATGGAGTGAACACTCACTGCTTAAAAGGACAGAGAGTATAACATGCTGCTCTTGGAAAAGAACTGCCTGAGGAGAGAAATGCTTGTGCCATTTTAAGCTACTGTCCCATCTGAGCTCTCAAATCCATTAAACCGGAATCATCTTCTGACTTTGGTGATAGGCGCATGAACATGGTACCTCAGATATTTGCAGGCAACTGTTTTCAGTGAAAAAGCAACAATAATCCCACTGTACATTACCAAGCACTAAACAGGAGACAGGCTAAGTTACCAACTAGCAGGTGAACATACTGGAGCTTTTAGCAACTTATCGCTCATGAGTTGGTGGAGAACAAAGCACAGCTAAACAGAGAGAGTGAATATTTATCTTACATTCATGCAGTGGTCAGAAAAATGTCTCCAAACTATTATTACTCTCTATTTGCCAGGAGTAAACAGCTGATGGCACACAGCTAACAAGTTCACCATACCAACATGGCATTATCAAAGGTGATGTCACTTTTGTATTTAAAGCTTTTTTCCGCTGCCCACGGAAGACCAAAAATCAGTTAATGCAAGTTTAAATTGTAATTACTTCACTTTCAAAGTGCTGTATGCATCAGAGCATAGATCTGCTTGTTGGTACTTGTGCTTAATAATGTATTTCAGTTTCATTCTTTATACAAGAATTTAAGTATTTGACACACATGATTATTATTTTATATGCCTGTCAGCTGAAAACAAGTTGCTGTTGTTTCACAGTCCTTTAAAGTAAATAAACTATGATGCAAAGTTATTGAGTTCTTCTGCCTATTTTTCCTCTTGAGTACTCCCTCAGATTTTGTGCTTTTCAAGCCAGCATGCATCAGTTGAGGAAAAACTTTCTCTCAGCTATCAAGGCACAGCATGCAGCTTATGTCTCTGTAGCTACAGTATTTATGAGAGATTAATGCTTTTGTTTAATTTCAGCCCAAGGGAGGGCTGAGTATTATGAAAAATAACCTAGGGGAGAATCATTTAATTCCTTACTTATGGAGTTTTAATATCTTTCATGATGGTATGAATTTAATGATGCACTGTTCCATTAGTGTTTTATGTAATGACTAAACTGAGTGTTTGGCACACAGTTGGTACCTTTGTATCATTGTGTCAACCAATACAGGAACCTTTGAAGTAATAATGAAACATTTTGGAGATATACTTAGTCTTAGATGAGGGTTACATGAGATTTATACCAATGTCATGTCTACACACTAAGTATGAAACTATATCCAGCAAATGATTAGCTTAGCTTAACAAAAAGACTAGAAAGAGGGGAAACAGTAAGCCTGGCATTGTACAGAGGTTAAAAAAAATATCTAGCACCTCTGAAGCTCACTAATGTTAATGTTTAATCATGAAACTTGCATTAGAGCATAGTGTAAAATTGAGAAATTGTTTTTTTTTTTTTAACAAGGAGTTTTGTGCAGGAATATATCTTGGTTTGGTGCAGTGACCTCCTGTTTCTCCATTTTTCCAGTCTGTATCGTAAGCTAAGCTAATCCTCTTCCGGCTATAGCTTTATATCTACTGTGCAGACATTAGAGTGGTGTCAATCTTCTCACCTAACTCTTGGCAAGAAAGCAAATGAATGTAATTCCCAAAATGTTGAACCATTCCCTTAAAATTCTGCCATGTTTATGCTGTTTTCAGAAAATGTTACAATTTGCTGGTTTAAAACATGTTTTCACATAAATATTTAAGTGGCCTTCATAGTGCATTTGCTTTGCTAACATAGAGTAGAATAGAGGTGGTAACAGAGAAAAAGCATGTGGAGAATATAAATTGAACTGGCAGTAACCAGATGATCACAGTAACATTGAAAAATATGTACAGTTATAATGAACAATAATGCCAAGGTTTCAAACAGGATGAAAGTATACACACTGTCAATTCCCACAGCAGCTTTCCAGAATTACAGTTGGTAGTTTAGCTGTGCACTTAATATTTCTTTCACCAAGCTCCAGATAAGCATCTCAGCACCTCTCTAGCATTCTGCTCAAAATGAAATATTGTTGAAGAAGGTCCTTGGTGGTTTTGGTTTGAAGATGTGCTCCAGACGGCTGAGTAGTCAAGTAGCCTTGGGCATCCTTGTAATTCTAGTGCTGATTCCAAATGGCATCTGTTTGTGTGTGGAATTATTCAGCTGGCCTCCTGTTCAATTCATTCATTTTTTTCTGCTAAATTCTACTAAACCACTTCAGATTCATTAGTCATGTATCTAAAGTTTATGCACCCTCAGGGACTGAGAAGCTTGTGGGTTTGTGGAAATGAGCAAACTGCATTAATCTTGTCTTTATTGTAGCAACAAACTAAATAATCTTCACTTAAACTGGGGACATATGGAAAATGCTCTCACATCTAAGGCACAACACAAGCAGTTAAATCCTCAACCCTCCAGTTTCAGCCAACTATTTCTTAAATGCCCTTGGAGTCACAAAGAAAAAATGTACAAGTTATTTGACATGAGAGTGTGAGAGGTCCACATTCCTTCAAAGACTACACAAGAACCCGGTCACTAAGCAACAAGAAAATGGGAGAGAGCCAGGACCTCATAAAATAGTCCTAATCTACTTCAAACTGATTTTAGACTAGATACATGATTACAAGTACTTTTCAGTGTGGTGACCTTTTGAGAGCATAATCACAGTCTGTGTAAATGTGTTCCTTTAGAGCTCAGCCGCTGGCCAAAGATCATGAATGCTAGAAGATAAATCACTGTTTCCTTCTGCATTCTGCAGAAAAGGGCATCATCACTGACACATGAAAAAAATCACAGATTACAAAATTTTGGTCCAAGATGTTGTAACTGGGGATATCTGCAGCCATATCTTCGAAGTTTTAACTAACTGATCGTGCAGCACCTGGAGGTATACAGCACATAGAAACTGGAGCAGAGTGAGAGATCTCTATTTTTTCTCCTCCGCAGGGGTACAACATGGCACTAACTGTGCTTGCATTAAAGATCTCTATCTTTCTAGGCCAGAGACACCATAAATGCGTGCACTGGTGTCACTGTACCACATGTTGTAATGCTGCTGGTCTCAGTACTAAAAAAAAGTTATACAGCATGTTATGTTAAAATGTAGCTTATACATTTTTAGCATTAACAGTCTTTAGAGGATGAGAAGCTGCAGCTGTAGTATATCACAGCTCTCTGCTCTTTACAGCCCCATAAACTGCATCACAGATACTCTTGGTTATATTTAAAGGAGAAATGATAACCAATCTACTATCTTTTACTGTTTTGATATCTTTCTTCTCAAAAGAGCAATTGACAGCTATTAACAGTAATTACTTATTTTAATTAAAACAGCTATAATCAACATTAATGGCAACAATGGATCACATGACAACCTGTATGTAAAAATGGTCACTTGTAGTGAGTCTGTAGAGCTTTTTAGCAATTTTTCAGCTAATTGTTTTGGTTTTGTAGCCTGTAACATGTGGTTTGGATATCACTATGGTGAACATAATGGAGCAATATTGGATTGTTAGTATTATTAATACCATAGATATGACTCTAAATGAATGCTCTGTGTCTGCTGGATGTGTAAATGTAGGCAACTGTTCATTAACATGTTAGCTATATCAATTTAAATGGTGATAACATGCCATTGTTGTGTTTGCAGCTTGTTTCTGCTGCCCACAAGTGATCAGGTTATATTGCAGGTTTGATTAACATTTTTATTCAATTCCAGCCACAAATGAGTATTAGTTTGTGGTTGCTTTACCAATATTACATTAATTCCTAATAAATGCTTTAGTGTAACAGGTTGGATGTTTTAGCTTACAGTATGGCTACAGACAGGAAACACGGGGATCAAAAGATGCGTATAATATGTAACAAGATCCCTGGATGGAATTGAACTGAAGAGTCAGGGACGTTGCAGTTATATGGTAAACGTTGTAGTCACTAAACTGCCCCTTCTTTACCATTTCAATTCCTGAAGACTGTGACTTTACTGTGAGTTTACTTGGTACTTTCACAGAGGAAATCTGAGGTATTGAACATTTCAGTGAAAAAAACATCCTGCGGTCTACCTGAGGAGAGAAATCCATACAGCCAGCAAACATCAGCAGGCCTCTGTGGCTCTGACATGTTACACAGGGAGAGGAGGCAGTGGCAGGAGGAGGAAGAGGATGAGGAAGAGCGAGCTCATTCGGGCTGCCAGCCAGTGTCCCCTAGGCTACATGAAACACTGATGAACTTGATAGATTGGCAAGAGAGCCAGGAGGTTTGGGCTGAGCAGAGCGCTGACCCAGCTCCAGTGCTGGGAAGAAAAATAAATCTGGCTGACACAAGCCGAGTGAGATCTGCTCCACACAGAGTCTCCATCCAGCAACTCTTGCTTATTGAGGAACAATCAAAAGTTGGATTGTGTTTGAGGATAAATATGCCATGTGTGGTCGCTGTCATAGTGAGGAATATCTCCGATCACAGGAGGGGGGCGGGCAAAATATGGCTTCTGATTTAATTTCCTGTCAAAGCATAAATAAAGAAATATGGAAAGATATTCATTATATTTGGACTTTGATTGACATGGAAAATGTTTTATTATTTCAGACCTGCCTCAGGAAAGACTTGATGCATTGAATAAAAAATGCACAGTGAAGCGTCAATACCAAGCATTTCATTTATGGTTCACAGAGACAGGAACATCAAACAAGAAATCGTTCTTTCATTCCAAATATGCAAGTATAGTGTAACACGTCCTTTATGTATGGTTATATATATATAGACAAAACCATATATCACTTGTCACTGACGGTGTCTAGCCTGAACCCAAGGTGTTATTTGGCAGGAGTTTTAATCAGCCAAAGTAAATGTTGTCTCTGGATCTCCCAGGGGGTGCGGTGAGGGAGGATGGGGGAGGATGGAGGGTGCTGGCAGTGACAGTGATGTGCCTCCTTCCATTAGCCAATCGTGGTGTGATGGAGACAATGCTAAATCTCCTGATGGAATCTCTGCTGTGCCAAAGATAGGCTCCATACACACAGCCAGCCATCTCCATCATCTGTCTTCCCAAATGAAATATAATGGAGAAAATGGCCAATGGGTGATGGAGACTGATTCAAAAGAAACATGAGTGGTAATCAATATGGTTCCCTGTGCAGCCAAGCAACATAAGACTCCCTGCAACCACCCACTGCTTACCTCAGGCTAAAGTTCGGTACCATCACACTGCCTGTGTGTAATTTATGATGAAGGTGTCACTCTCAGAATGATGCGCCATGGCTGAGGGAGCCCAGCTCATAAGGAAAATAAGAGCTTTTTGTCCTCGCAAAGGAAAAAAGAAGTTGCTTGCGCTCTTCAATTCTGTTTCGTTCATGTGATGATGGATTGATCCAAGGTATCCCATAAAAAGTCAGAAGTGAGTGATGCATTTAAGGTGGCTGTGAATGACAAATGATACACGTGAAATGTTCAAGGAATAGTTTACCAATATCATTGCACTACAACCAGCAGCTCAGTTTTTACCATTGGAATTACCACTGGAAAAATATTCAAATAGAACATCCCATTGTATTTGCTTCCATTAACTGCAACCTTAATCGCTCGTATAGTATTAATGGGTTGTAGGAAGCGTTCCCAGTGATTTCCTCAACTTTCTTCATTCTAAAGATAAAAGAGACAAAGAATCCAGTGCAATGACCCCAATGTGTCTACAGTACAACCTCAGCAGATCAAACTGCTTCCTTATCAAAGACATTCTTATTTCTTTTGAATTGCACATGGAAGGAAGCTTGTACGCCAGCATGGATGCCTATAGGTAACCAAGGCAACTGAGCAGCAACAGAAAGCAATGATCAATAATGAATATGCGCAGGTCATAGCTCAAAAGCAGGGTAGTGAGGGGTGAAGCATAGTTTTCTGTATCCACATGGGGTGCATACAAATACTCTTCTTTTCACAGTCAACGTCAAAAAAAGGATGTGGATATGCTCGAGTTCTCCGAGGTCAACTGTTCCTGTTTTTTCAGTGCAGACAAGAGGCCAGCCATGACAGCAGCCCAGTAGGGGCAACAATATCACTAGATGGGAGGTTGAAAGGGGGATTGTAAAGATGAAATTGTACTTTCACTGTCAGAAATCATTTGTATGTGATGTACAGTGTGGTGGAGAGGAGAGAACCATATGCAAAGAGTGTCTCAGTCATGAGGGATGTCATTTTGCCAACAAGGGCTGAATAGTATACACTCTGACAGTCCTCTTTGACAGGGTCTACCCAGCAGGCTTCACTTCATCTGCACACTGAATGTGTTCTCCTTTATTTATTCATTCATTTCCATGTGGCCAAACGCTGTCACTGTGATCAATGGGAGCTGGAACTGGCCAATTGTTTTCACTCAACGGGACAAGTCTCACACGCTGTGAACTTAAACATCCTCCTTGTCTGAAGAGCTCTGCCATTCTCGTGGTTTTTAGAAGCACATAGCCGCTGCTGTATCTCTCACACATACGCAGACTCCAACCCTGCCAGGGCTTTTCTTATTTGGGTCTACCTGAGGAATTAGGGCTGTTCACTTCAATTTCATCTCCATAGCTCAGAATGCTTCATGCCAGGTGGAGATTATTGGAGTCTGGTCCAGCTTTTCAGGTGAGTGGTGAGGACGTAACCATGGTGGATGTGTGGAGGCAGTGTGGTGAGGCCTCAGAGCAGTTGGCCTTTTGATAGCTGAGACAGCCAACTGCCTGTGTGAAACTGGTTTGAATCAGTGAAGCTCAGTTGGTCAGACACATTTTGGTACTTGTAAGACATCATTTTAAATATTGAATGAAAATCTTTGAACAAAGCCAGGGTTGCTGTTTTCCCCCAAACTTTTGGTCTTTATGCTAAGAACAACAACAAAAAAAAAAAAAAAAAATTCAAGTCATAGAAATGTCCATAACCCAACATTTAATATGTTTTCCTTTCATGTTGATTATTTGTACATGCACTGTGGTGAGAATCAGGCAGTAGTCACCTTATAAGACTAATGAGGTCACATCATGTTTTACTGTCTGTGTCTGTAGCTGCAGCGGGGGCTGTGGAGCACAAAAAAAGAAACAGACTGAAGTTTGTGAGTGTTGGTTTCATGCAAGAAAATATTCATAAAAGCTTCAACCTAAATGTATATGACAGTGAGGATACTGGTGTTCAGTTTAATTATATGGACCTGTCTGAGATACTAGTTAAGTGGTTATTACGCAGTTCTTTAACTGCATCAATAATAAGACTATATAAAAGATCTGGAGCCATTTATATGAATATAATACAATGGTCAGAGGTGAAACAGAGAGTAAGGATCAGAGGTGGAGGACTGAATTAAAATGGAAGTTAAGTTTGTGAATGTCAGATTTTATTTCATCATGAATTTAGATCATCAATGTCAATTCACTACTGCTATCTACTCATGATATTTGTAATAATCACTTACTCTAGCATGATAATGGTCATAATTAGCACACAGAAAGGTGCCATGTATTGAAAAGCTGACCTTTGACCTTCTTTAGTACATCTCTACAACAGGCTAATAATTGCCTCAGAGAGTACTAAAGACAATGAACATTCAATAAAGCTGTTCAGTCAACCTGACATAAACTGTATCTGTTGTATCTTATCTTGTCTATACGTCTAATGTGACATTGTGTTTGGATTTCAGACAACTATTAATGTAATTATAATTATTATACTGTACACTTATAATGTGCCTTCTTCCTCTTGCCACTGTTAAGAATATAATCCTTAGTTTCAGTGGATAATTGGGTTCCCATTGTCAACCTAACAGATGTTGACGACTGAATACTACCTACAGCTGCCATCATTATCAGCCTGTTGTCAAACAAAAAATAAATATAAAAAGTGTGTTACTTTTCAAAACAGTGTTTTAAAAAAACATGTCTTCTATTGTAATGGTATGAAATATTTCAGAAGATTTTTATTTATCACAAATTTCCACCCCACTGATTTCTTCTTCAGACCAAGAGGTCTGAAATCAGCCTAATATATATGCATGGATGGATGTGCCATTGGGAATGCATAGTCTTCTCACCTGTCTCAGGTGATGGAGGAGAAGAAGAAAACAAATTATCACACTTTTTTAAGCAGCTTCTTTTCTTGCGTTATCTGTGTCCCAGTAACCATGGTGAGGCATGTGGAGTTGAGGGAACTGGAGAGATCTGTCAGTCTGGAACTACAGCTGTAATCTTCCTTCTCAGGCAATGTCGGTGGATTGTCAGCTCGCGTGAGTTACCTTGGCAGAATGAACAAAGAGTGCGGGGTGCCCAAGGAAGCCTCAGCGCCATGTGAAAACCCTTTGTTGAGTGGTATCGAGTCTCACCCAGACATTGGTTCTTTCATGCATCCCTCGTCTGCTCATCCCTCTGTCTTATCATCTATGCCAAATGACAATAACAGGCTTATTTGACATATAATAGACATGAATCATTTATATTACATCCCTAAACAGTTAGCAGCTGATAGGTGCCAAAAAGGGCAACCAGGAGCCAGAGTAGCAGTCTAGTTATAGAGAAAGTGCAATGGTTGAATGCAGCACATTGTGTTTTTATGCTTGCTCCCACTATTGTGTCTTTAAGAAAATACAGTAACTGCATGACTGACATTTCTGTCACTGCTTTCTGATAAATGAGCCTTTAGTACACACCTTTGAATTTCTGCAGCCTACCTTTGAAGTTGTTCAGTCCCATTTAATTCAACTTGAGTTGGTGTTAAATGCAGCCATATCCAAATGGTAAACAGTTACCATCTAATTGTCCTAAGATCTCAACTGCTCAAGGGGTTGAAATTGAAATGGTCACAACATATACAGTAAGTATTTAGGTATTGATGTTATTGATCATAACTTACTTAGACCACATATTGAAAACCTTGTTTCTGACCTGAAATTTGAATTGAGTTTCTTTTTTAGGAATAAATCCTGTATCTCCCTCCCTCCAGTAATAAGCCATTAATAAGAACAACTCTTACGCTGTGAGAGATGTGTTGATCTATTTTATCTGGTAATAATCAACTTCCAAATGTTGGTAATCCATTGATAAGTCATCAAGTAATGCCAGTAAGTCATCAAGACAACACTTACACATCTTACTAAGCTGGCACTAAATGGATGTTGATCCAGATTCTCTGCATGTATTTCCAGGGGGTAAGAGGCCCACTAAAGGGTCCAAAAGAGCTAAAAGACAAGCATCCTAGAGGATAAACTCCAGTCACAATCTGGCAGCAGAAAAATGTGTTCTTATTTATGGCATATGACTTACATTAAGAGAAATAACAAATGATTTATTAGCTATTAATAAAGATATTACTTCCCATACTGACCAAATTTTTTAAGCCTCGAATAACTCTCTGTCTTCTTTATATAAGAGGAAACTCAACCACTACAGAGTGGACTAAAACAACAACCCACATATGTTCAAGAGTAAATATACTTGTATGAGTGGTCCAGCTCCAGCACTTAAGTGTTTTCAAAAATAAATCCTTTCAGTTCTTCTGGGTAACAGGGAAAATAAATAATCCACTCCCAAATGAGTCCTTATCCTGCTAAAGGTAGTATCTCTTCCTGGGAGATTGAAAGGGTAATTAACTGTTGTGTGTGACCAACATTTACTGAAGTGTTACAGTTTCATTTGTACAGTGTACATCCACTGACAGTAGTGACAATGAACCATTACGGAACAAGATTTACCTTTCATCAGGAATTTATATCTCTTGCTGCAAAACATCATCGGTCACCAGTGCATTTTCTCAAAAGAGTTGTAACTTTTATTTCAGCTATGGTATGGTGCAGTTTGACAGCCATGAGAGCTGAATGTGTTATACATACACATATATTTTTTTATTTTTACTCCCACCGGCTTGAAAGTGGTTGTTTGGGCAAGGTGCAAGGCGATGTGGGAATGTGGAGCCCCGGCTGCACTTTGCAGATACACAAGGCTGCGCTTTCATGCCCACACCCATCAAAATGGCCCTGTCAGGCTGCTATCTCCTGGGACTGGCTGCTGCAGTACAGGGGGATTAAAGCTTTTTATGAAGCATTTTCACAGCCAAAGGTGTGCGCAACAGCAGCCTGTGTGCCATTTTCTACAACAAAGGTGGACTTAACTTCGCTGGACTCTTAAAGCTGGAACCGTGCAGGAAGGTATTTTTCGTCCAATTTGGACAACTAATTAGGCTACAAAGGGGGGAGAGGCTCGCACAAGTGCAGAACAAGAAAGAAAAAAAAGGAAAAGACAATCCCCCGTTCCAGCACATTGTTCAAAATCCAGTTAATTATGCTCATAGAGAAGTGTGGTAAACTGGGCCAGATTGTATTCCATCTCCTGTGGACTGTGAGGTGTATGTTACAATGAAATGTTATTGTTTATTTTTGCTTGAGGGGTAGCATTTAAGTTGATGCAAGAACTGTGAGTCTTGGGGAGAAATACCAAATGGAACCAGTGTTCATTAAATCATTTGATGTAAAATATTGCAAATTATGGGGTTATAATAGATTTTTTTGCACCTCCACATTTCAGTTTAATACAGGCTGTATTTGATGCAGAGACCAGTCTGGGTATAAACTGTAACAGCATTTTTGAATTTTGCTCACAAGCTGTGACAATTAACAATTCCTTTGGCCCACGTGTGATAAATTGCTTGTAGGAGAGGCCCGTTTGTTACCGTCTTATCTGTAAAAGCTGCTGTTAGGAATTATCAGACAGCACTGGAAATGAGTGGAAATCAAACTCAGATTAGGGCTCCAGATTTGAGCTATCACCGACTGGGGTACATTTGCATGTAGTCTACCTCAGGACATGCTTGGGCGTCTGGTGTCCAATCAGAGTCTAATCAACAGATCCACAGACATCCTCAGCAAAATACTCTGCTCCAAAACATACTGTAGTGTCATACACTTTTAAGAATGGAAAATATACTTACATTTAAAATAGCTTTTAGAAAATTTTGATACATGCAAAAATATTTAAAGTAAGTATTTATGAAAAATATCAATGATTTTAGATGACATTCCAATGCAATATTAAAGCTGCTGCAAAAACATGTTCTTCTTTTGTTGTAAAATAAATATATATAAATATATTTCTCCATAATTCCACACTTCATTCAAGACATTGTTAATGGTAGAGATTTAATCATGCAAACTACATATTCCTTTAAAATATATATACACTACTCACAATAAGTTAGGGATATTGTGAGAGACTCAGTGGATGTCATACATACACTTCAGAGATTTTTGGGATAGGGAGGCAATTGTATTGGGGTGATAGACACACCTAATTTTGTGTTTTCCACGTAATGGTCTCACTGTGTACAGTGTGCCTTACATATTGGGGCACTCATGTAAATAACAATATCCCTAACTTATTGTGAGTAGTGTATATATATAGTACAGTTGATATTTTGAACAAACCAAATCCACTACTCACTTTGCCTCGAAATACCACTTGAGCATCATATCAACTAATAAATGTCTAGTCCAACAATGTTAACACTTTTTTCACCATTATTCTCACCTTCCTTTACTGTCCTGTCGACCTGCTGTAGTTATGTAGATGCTGGTGCTGATGTGTGTAATATCTGTGAACATGCTCTGCCATCCAGTGGCTGACTGTATGAAACGTCCCTGCGTAGTGAATTAGGTGGAATGAAACAAATTCCGGAACTAAGGTGTTTGTTCCTACCCGAGTTACAAAACGTGGTGCACCTTCAATGCTAATGTTTTGCACCTTCGTTTCATTGCTGTCGATTCCTGTTTTAATTAGTAAGTAGCTCTACTTTTCCTTTTATGTTAAGAGGGACGTTAAGTTTATGTGTGCCAGCGTACAGAGTAACTGTAATATGTGTAGTTCAACATCAGGTTCATATTAAAATTCCACAATCCTAACGTGACAGTTAGGTGCTCGGTAGTTTCATCTGTGTTAGCTTTAGCTTGCCAGGAGATGCTAACTGGCTTATTGATAGGATTTCTTCCTTGGTATCAAACCACGGGTGTATCTATTATCGTAAATAGTGACGTTTTACTGATATCTAAATGATTGACGCAGATAATGTTAATAGTAAAAATACAGATTAGTGATAGACTGGTTAACACTAGATGGGAGAACTGGTATTTTACGCCTAACCTAACCTTCATTCAGAATTTGAAAAAAGTAATGCTGTAGTTGTATGCTTAGGTTTATATCTCCAAAACATTATTTTACGATCTATCGCTGATCACTTTGATGCACTCCTCAGTTCGGCATAGGTGCTATCCAACAAGTTGTACGTTATGTTCATCAAATTAAAACTTTTTGATTTGGTATACACCACCTCTTAAAATTCACAATATATTTTGGTGGTCAAGCCAGGAGCAATTGATATTTATACAACTGACATATTGCCATTTAAATACAGGAATGTACTGCAAAGCAACATTGAATTGTGTCATTTATTAATTGAAGCAACGTGGTACTGTAGTTCACACCAGTGGAGCATAGCTATGTGTGTGTTACACAGATCTGAATTGCAATCTTAATAGCCATTTCCAGTTCTGGTGACCTGCATGGAAATGCTGTTTTTTTGCAACTACATAATTTTCTTACTGTTTCTGTCTGTTTAACTCTTCTGCTTCTCACCTCTTTATCTAGCCAATGGTCTGACATAAGCAGGGAGAGATGCTGTTTAAAGATCTTCCCAGGGAGGCCCTGATGCGGCCATTGTCCAGGAATGAAGTGGTGGGGATGCTGGTGAGGTTGACCATCTTTGGTGCAGCCACATATTACAGCATCAAATGGGTTGTAGAAGCTATGGATCCTACCCTCAAACAGAAAAACCAAGCCAAGAAAAGGGTATATTGAACTTGAGCACATAACATAAGCAAGTAATACTGTTAGCTCAATGTGGAGATTGCAGTTTGTTCAAACTCTCTGATGTCAGTGTAACATACATGGTTAAGAAATGAAAGGAATGACTGGAGCAGCATTTTCCACTCTCATCTGTTATCCCCTTGTGTCCTCAGCTGAGTTGTGTGTCTTATCTCTCCAGGCAGAACAGCTGATGAAGAGGATTGGCGTGGAGGGGGTCAAACTAACAGAGTATGAAATGAACATTGCATCTCACCTCGTTGATCCACAAACTATGAAGGTAACTGTTGTAATCAGTCCGTGACACTGAGATTATCAATAAATGAAGACAATTTAGCCCTTTCTTGTAACTGCATTTTACCAGACTAGAATTCAGACAGAATTTTTCACAGTCTTCTACCTTCCTGCAGGTGTCCTGGAGAGATATAGCAGGTCTGGATGAGGTTATCAATGAACTGCAAGACACGGTCATCCTTCCCTTTCAGAAAAGACACCTTTTAGCTGGATCCAAACTCTTTCAGCCCCCTAAAGGTATCACAGCATGTCATCTAAAAAGAACTGAAATGGTCAGATTTTACACATAATTTTTAAGACACAGGCTAACAGTAAAGGATAATATAAGATAAATTCTTCATAGTAATTATGAGCAACATTAATGGAATGGCATTGTTTAACTGCCAGTGCTTGCACATTAGTATTAGGACATGACATGTTTTTCTTACGTAGGCTTTTTTCTCCAACACAGGTTAAATAGCTGACTTTCATCTTTAGTTTTAGAGTGTTTTTATTGCAGATCTCAAGTGCACTTAATAACACAATATTTTACACACAATATTAGCTATAATCTGTAACAGAATAATAGACATCTCATGATCGAAAAGGAGCAGGAAGAAGGAAAAATCTTGTGCTGCATGTCCCCTTCTTACAGTAAATGAATAACATGAATGGTCTGCCATAGATGATCTGTTAATACCATCAGCAGACACTCAGTTTATTAACTGATGATCTGTTAGGCCTGTGCTGTGGTCAGCTTCATGTCTTGCTTATTTTAGGAACTTTGTGCCTTCAGCTTTTTAACCTCATGGTCAATATTTATTTTTATATCCAGTGCATTGGAGTATACAACAAAAACAATAAGAACCAAGTCACTGTTACAATTTCCTTCATGAATTCTAAGTAAAAGAGTTGAAGTGAAGCAAAAACGACAGATATCAGAACTTATACTGTAATTCTTCTCAGTTTGCCTCTTCCTCATTCTTGTAGAAAGTACCATCCAGTACATTATGCTTCCATCTGGAGTTATGTGCCAAAAAGCATCAGACAAGATTTATGCACTTGGCATCATGACAGCAGATGATCACTTAGAGGAATGCTTTACTTTCTGTAGATAGTTTTATTGTTTGGCACAAAGCTTTATGCAGAGCTTCAGTATGAGTCAACCTCCAAAATTAGCTTCTCTGGGAATCCAGTTCCATTCCTAGGCTGAAAGCTTTGTTTATATCCTGAAACTTTAAAAAAAATATATGCCTGTGGGAACAGACTGGTTAAGCTGGGCCAAACTTTCTGTTTGTACATGTGTGCTAGAAAGCACCAATTTAGGGGAAAAAAACTCCACAACAGAGGCTGATCATGTGGCTCATGAGTAAAGATCTGCATTTAATTGTTTTGCTTAGACAGGGTGTATTTTATGAACAAAAAAAACAAAAAGTATTGTGCACTTTTAAATAATATATGCAGGAATTTAAAAAGAGCCTTGAACAAAAACATAACAGGAGGTTGAAAGACACAATGATTCCTTATATATATTTATATTTTGTCCTTGCAGGCGTTTTATTATTTGGTCCTCCAGGATGTGGGAAGACCATGATCGCCAAGGCAACAGCCAAAGCCTCAGGGTGCAAATTTATCAACCTTCAGGCCTCCACACTGACAGACATGTGGTACGGTGAATCGCAGAAGCTGACTGCTGCTGTCTTCTCATTGGCTGTCAAAATCCAGCCCTGTATCATCTTCATTGATGAAATTGGTGAGTTCATCTTGAGCAGGGCACCTGTCAAGAGTGATTACATGAAAAATGTTTCTTTATTACTGTCAGATGTGATTTATCTTCAGCTTTATTCTTTCAAGCAGACATGGTTTTAAAAATCTGATACTGATGTAGTTTTGATGTTTTGACAGTTTTGATGACAACAAATAAAGGGTGTCCTTCAGAATGTGATTCTTGTTAAGCTTGAAAAGCTTAGTACTATTTACAAAATGGTGCCCCTGAAACTGTCAAGATTATTCATAATGTCCTCTATGTCATACCAGTGTCACATGGGAGTTTGGACCCTGAGCACCTTGCATATAGAAAATCAAAAACACAGCCTGCCATTTTGTATTTTGCTAAATAGGCATTATTAAAAGTATGCTGAATCAACTACTAGCAGTTTACTAACAGTAGTTCTTTGCACTGTACCCATGTATAAATAGACAACTACCACAGGATTACTTTGATACTGAAGAAAACTTAAAAATGTGAGTTCTACAATATAAGGAGCAACTTTCTTTCTATGATGTCAAAGTGCCTTTATGGACTTTTATTGGTGATGGACATTGCAGCTATATACTCTTACAGTCATACTGAATCTAAAAATATATGTATCTTATGTGTGTGTTTACATTTGACTGAGCTCCAACTCCTAGGTGGAGTGTGATTTTTGGCACAAACTGGAATAATCAGGTATTTAGGCACCTTCATTGGCTCCATAAGCTGCGTATCAGAGCCACTGCTGCAGCTTCAGTCTCTGACTATGTTAGTGAGCGGGCCAAATCACCACACCAAACTACAATAACTACTGTTTTCAGTATATCAGCATGTACCTGTCCCTTTTACCTCATGTTGTGTTTTTGCCTCACATACAGTATCTAATTCTGTGCCCACCGCAGTGTGGAAACGTCTGGTGTAGATTCACACAACTGGCTGAAATCCACTGGGGAAATATCAGGCTAATATACAAGCAAGACAATCTAATCCTGTCTCATCCCCATGAAATAGCCCAAACTGATCCAACCTCTTGGTCTCAATTGGTTATGATGAGTTTTGTGTTAATGCTCTCTGTCTCTGGTGCGTTAGAGTCATTTCTAAGGAATCGCTCCAGCCTAGACCACGAGGCCACAGCCATGATGAAGGCCCAGTTCATGAGTTTGTGGGATGGCCTGGACACTTCCTCAACCACCCAGGTAGTACAACCAGAGCTCTTTCCTATTTTGTAATATACCTCCTAGATTACTAGATCGCACTGGTAGGTCCTGGGTAGGATCTGTCTTGTCTCTGGAAAAAACATAATATCTGTTTCACAGGGTACCTGTGGTGTGTTTGAGGATTTAATGTAGCAGGTGGTTATTTTATTTTCATAATGTATTCACATTTTGATATTTATATAATTGTAGGTGATGGTGATGGGAGCTACAAACAGGCCACAGGATCTGGATCCAGCCATTCTGCGCAGGATGCCCACCACTTTTCATGTTGGCCTGCCAGTAAGACACATACATCAGCACAGTTTTCCCCTACGAAAACTAGATTAACATGCATAAATGCATACAGTATGTAATATGTGGGAAGAATTATTTTTATTTCAATTTTTTATATATTACATTTTTTAATGCACAAGGCAATTTTATCCTCAGTACATTTAAATGAAAAACACTAGAATAAACCATTATTTGCAGATAATTGACTCTCGGCCCCACTGTGCCACAACTTGTCTTTATTTAGTGATAGAAATGCTGCATTTTACTAAGTGCTTTCAAATAGACATCAAGTGAAAGAGAACAGCTTAAACTCTCTGAACTGTATGTCTCATATTGTCTTATGGCTGCTGGCCAAACCACAAAAAGCATGGGCTGTATCTTTGATCCACACTCTCTTATCACATCAGCTACACAGTAACTGTATGTGAGCTGTTAATGCTTAACAGGAGAAAACAGTAAGTGAGAATTAAACACGTATACACTAAAGTCTATAGTATTCAACTAATAACTGTTTGCTGTAAATGCACTCACACATGTCGTTTATGTATAGACAGTTGAAATAGCTTTTAGACAGCATCTGATGATAAGGACGTCTATACTGGTGATTAGCTGCTAATTGATAGGTCCAACCTTTTTCTGATTCTTAGGCTGCACATTAATCTGCCTTTCTCTCAATAAGAACAGCTGTACCTCTGTCTTTGCAGAACACAAGACAAAGACAGGACATCCTCAGGCTGATTTTAGCAGGAGAAAACGTAAGATGTGTTTTCTTTTCATCCCAGTCAACTGTGGAACAAATTATTCTATTCACAGCTCTCTTTTGTCATTCTCAGAGACCATTTCACACCTGCATTTTCCCTGTCAAATCACACTAAAGTAAATCTGATTACCCATTAACAGTTGGCACTTGATGGACAGTAACAAAACATGGCCAAAGACTAGTGACAGCTAACAGATTAATTGTATGTAATTGCCTCATATTGCTGTCCTGCTTTTCTGTTCAGTTGAGCAACGCCATTAATCTGAAGGAGATTGCCGAGAAGACAGAAGGCTACTCTGGCAGTGACCTGCGGGAGCTGTGCCGCGATGCTGCCATGTACCGAGTCCGGGACTACGTCCGCAAGGAGCAGATGAGGCAGATCGCTCAGCAGCTACAGGACTGCCAGGAGGAGGAAAAGTATGACTCATGTTCAAACACCCACAAGATTTCATAGCCCTTGTGTCCACTGACATCTCTTTGTTTAACTGCAGTACTTGCCCTAAACAGTCTAAGGTTAGACCAGTGTGGGTTTTTGAAAGTTGCTATTATTATTACTTGGAGTGATGTATATACAGGTTCTCTCAAACTTTAAATTTGACTCTTTAGTGCCACAATATTATACCAAACCAAGGATTCCTTTTACTTTTCCATATGAAATATTCAAGCTTTTGAAGCAGTATTTAGACTGTGGGGCATTAAAAATAATAGTGATTAGAATAAGACGTGAATGTCTACTCAAGGATTTCAAATATTGTACGCTTTAGAATGAGTTAAGGTTGAGCCCTCACATACACAACTACTGGAATATTGATTGAACATACTGTGTGTCATTAAACTAAATGATGTGGATCTGGTTGATTTTAAAAACATCTGATGTATTTTATAAAAGGCTAAAAAGCTGATCTGTGTAACCCATGCTTCAGCTGTTGCTAAGCGACTACTGAAACTCGGAGAAAGGCATTATTGCAGAAAGAAGAAGTATTTTTAACTTCTAGTTTTCAGTAATCTAAACACTAACCTCATGGCTGAGCTCTCTCCATCTCAGACATCAGCATGTGGTTTCAAGTGAATAATAGGAGGCAGAAGCAAAAAAAAGGCCCTTGACAGACATGTAGTCTTACTGTAGCGCTCAGTAATCGATGCACTGAGTTGATCTTGTGAAATAATTAAAATAAACAGTAATAATAAGCAATAAACAGCTACACGTGTTGCAGATAGGAATATGTATCAGATATGTTGTGATCATTTGTGCACACTGTACAACTGATATGACATGTATAATAAATCATACATATTTAAAAGTAACTAAGCATATTCAATTGAGAGGGATTATGGGGGGTATTTCTGGAGGACATTAGATGTGTCCCAGATCCATATAGCTGCACACTACATACTAGCTGGTTTTGGGTGTGGGTTCATTTTGACAGTTTGGGGGGGGGGGGGGGGGGGTAAGCTGTTGTTGAACATTCTTCTCCCACAATGCAATGCAGAAATAAAGCTTCACACAACAGGACACATTTTAAATAACCCTGGGTGGAGGTGAAACAGCTCCAGGAAACAAAAAACTTTTTTTTTTTTTTTTTTTTTTACAGTTTTGGAACAGCACTTTGCTGTCTCTCTCTGTCAGTGACAATCTGAAGTCACAGTCTGACTGATGTCTAACAGCTGTTGTATTGCATAATTTCCTGTTAAGCACAGTATGTTGATTTATATTTTATAATGCTGACAACATACTGTAAAGAGCATTATAGTGTATAGCATGTTGTGTGGAATTGGGAGACACCTATTGGTTTTGTATGCCTCTTTTCTTGACCTCTTGTATCTATCTTGTATCCAGACCTGTGGATGAGGAGCGGTTGCGGCCAGTCACTCAGCTGGACCTCCTCTTCGGCCTGGACAAGATGAAGGAATCTAAGCGGGCCACAGCCTCCATGTTACCCAGTGTGGCAGAGGTTCCCCTGGACTAAACACCAGCACCACACCACTGGCGGGAAATGTTGTCTTCTCGCACATGTTCACAGAGTGTTCCAGCTCACCAAGCAGAGACTCCTTCACCATGTCTGAGGTGCAGTTGGGCAAGCCAAAAGACAGCAAGATAGCCATATTTTTCCTAAGCTTTATTTATCCAGGCAGGGTTTGTCCTGAGCATGATCATTTTTAGGACAGCCCCACTCCATGTGTTACAAGGCAGTCAGAAATCTACACAGTCTCCTCTTACTGACCACTGACAGCAATTTACTGTCAGTGCCTTGCTCAAGGGCATCTGTCTGAAATTACAGCCAGTAATACAAGCTATTCTACTACACCACTCTACAGTTTCATATACCACTTGATGACTGACTTACACATGATCGTGACCAGACGGGATAAAGCGCAATGACTCACGTGTCATGAGTCATTCAAAACCTGGAAATCCAGATCAGTGTCATTCTTTGATGTTTGCTGCTTGATTATCACTCCTATCATTCTTTTTTGGGCAAAAACATGTTTGAATGAAAAAGAATTGAAATACTTTATCACTCTAAGGTGATATTATCCACGCACTTTGGAGGAAATGATTCAGCTGATCCTGGTGGTCCTAAGTCTTATTACACTATATTCTCTACAAATGTTGTGTGACAGCAAATTACTCAGCGGTGCATTTCAGTAATATCACTTTTCCAAATAACAAGGTGTTTAGAAAAAAAAATGCTTTTTATTTCTGGGAATATCAGTATCCACTTGGAGTATTTGTCGTTATGAATGTATTGCTCTTTTTAAATGTCAGATTTAAGTTTGAATATTCAAAAACCACTCTGCTATTGTCTTCCGATTCTGCTTAGAAAAAAACTGAAGTGATGGGTGCTTTCTCCCATTGGATATTCTGGTACTGGTTGGATTTTCTGAAAAACTGACAAAAAAATGTAATGTAATTACTATTTGCTGTCCATTAACATTAACACAGTTTTTAAAAATTTGTTTGAGAGGAGGCTGAGGTTGTATCTGCAGTTATGTGATACTCATTATATAATGAGTTACTGCTCCCAAGGAGCATTCATTCTAAATGTTTCTTTTGAAATTACAATATCATCCAATAGTTAAATTTATGTCTGTAGTCATGAGGTCAACACTGCTGTGGATGCTGCCACAATCACAGTACAAATTGGCATTGGCTCTGAAGGGCCAAAGGAGTGTAGCCTGTATGCGGTTATTTCCCAGAGCTGTCAGTCAATAGACAAAAGCAGATAACAAAACATTCACATGTCAAGTGGAAACATGGTCACCACTTAAACTCTTTAATAGAAGCTGTAGTGATCTGAGCCGGGGGCAGCAATAAAACACACTGTTACATCCTATTATCTCAATAATCATTATCCTACTGCTAAATGGCTGTAAAAATATATTTAACTGTTCAGTGCTCAGTCCTCTCCGCTGTTAGCAGGTTTATAATGTGTGTCGTGTTGTATGCATGTGTGTAAAAGTGGAAGCAAAATATTGGGTTAGAATCAAGGCCAAGACTTTGAATGCAACTGAGGTTACCAAGTTGATGACTTAGTGCATTTAATGCTGCTTTGTAACGCAAAGTCTTCTGAACTTTATAAGTTTTTTCACCCAAAAAAACAATAGCTGACACTTCTTGTTTAAATCTCAGTTTTTCACAAATAAGTGTCATATTTATTGTGCCATTATCATTATTAGTGAGTCCCCATTGTTTTACTTGAATGTTTTTATAATGAACTTTTCGTGTCGTTTTTTAAGCATCAATCAATGTCTGACAGCAGTGGCTGTCAGTGCAACACACATCAGGGTTACTTTTATTTTCACTTTGTAGAGAGCACGACTTTAAAATTCAAATGCTTTCAATCAGCTGTCAGTCTGCAGTTGTTTTGACTTGCTTATCTGCCTCCCCTCTATAAAAAGCCTCATTATTTTCCATATGGTCGCAGCATGTGTCCATGGATCTGTTCATGGGTCTCCCACAGACCTTTCTCCCACGCAGTCAGAGCAAGCCAGGGCCTACTTGTCATTGAGCAGTGACCACGTGGTGGCACTGTAGCTTCAGTATCCTGTTACTGAGGCAGGTGTTAAAGGCTGAGATATGGACTGCTTTTATTTAGAGCAGTTTTATAACATTATGGTGAGACAGTGAAACAGAACTCTGCATAATGGATTGTTTCTCCCTTATTGGTTCATTCAGTGGTATTTAGGCATCTGTTGCTCTTCATTAGAGTACCTCAGGTGACAGTTAAAGGTCAGAATGTTGCTATGTAAACCAGTAATTGTGTCACTGCAGCTTGCAGGTCTTGGTTACCTTTTCTGGAGAGAGGTAGCACCTGTGTAAATGCTCTCCCTCAATGCAGTATCACTTACTAGGTCGTTCTATCAGTTACATGACAAAGACTTAATTTTGTGAATACACATGTCCATATGCAGTTACTGTAAATTGTACTGTCAGCTACGTGTATGTGTTGAATATGAAATGTTGTATGAACTGTAAAGTGTATTTATTAAATTACACTGAGGAAAATATTTATCTTTTTTTCAACCAGCAAAATATTACCTCTATTAGTTCAGCATGGATTTCACTATTTGTCTTTGTCCTGTCTTTGTTCAAGTGTATAAAATGTGATAAATCTCATCATTCCCAAAAGATACATGTGAAGATTTCAAACAATATGTAGTATGGCAAACCTTCTAATTACTAAGATTTTATATATTGGCGTATATATGTATATATGGTAATTTTACTAACAACTTCCTTAGTGAGGAACATGTTTATTGTGGTGTTTTAATATTGGGACTACCAAAAACTGTAGCATGGGGAGGATTGGATTAGACAGCTACTTTATTTGGAGTCTGAATCAACATAAACTATTTGTAATTTCTGCGGCTGTTGCAGTCAGATCTTGTACACTTTAGGCACGCATTTATAAGCCATTGTTATCCATAATCATGCTCTTATTCTTTCCACTCTTGCTGTTTGCTTCGTCTCTAATAAGTCCGCTTTTCAGGACTCACTGACAGCCAAACAATAACTTTGCAGTCTGGGTTTTTAATAGATGTCTGGCAAAGTGCTCTAAGGTCATGGAATCTGAATTACCTGCTCACAAGGGCTATGCAAAATAATGTTAAATAATTTTTTTTTTTAACCTCACAGTATTTACAAGGTTTTCATATGACAGCAGCTGTTTGATAATGATAATGGCTCATCCTTTGGTTTAAGCCTCTGCTTTGGCCACTGGCCAAGCTGAGACTACATTACACACCAGCACCTAATCTCTGCTGAATTAGTTATTTCCAGTCTTGACCACATTCAGGTCTGACTGCAGTAGCCCCGTTCAACATCTCATTCATATCAAAGTTTTATAATCTATTTGTTTTGGTACCACTTTCTAATAGCACCATGGAGAACTCTCACATAGCCAAGTTATATAGATATGAACATAGATATCAACATCTAATACATTAGACTCTCATCTTTTTGGAAAATGAAATGCATCCTTCAAAACTTCATGCCCAAAATTATTGCAGGGGTCAATTTGTTGTAGTACCTCTGCTTAACATTCATGTCACACATTTCCAACAGGGATATAAAACTATTATTGCAATGCTGATCTATTCAACCTTTGTTTCTTTGTACAGTGTGTGTTGAAGGGGATTCTATGGGTGAAGAAGCTAATTTCACCCAAGAAACAGCCCACTTTCCTAAACATGAGGCATGACTGAACATTATGTTGACCTTTCTCTGTGCTCTGCACATGCAAATAGCAGGCTCACCCACCCGCACTCATGATGACAAAGCAGTGTTCAGCACAAGGTCACGCCAAGCCCATTCATCTCCTCTAAGATCCAAAGCCTGACTGTGGCCTGGGATTTCCTGACTAAGCTAACCAGTGTATTTTAAGAAAGTGATGCCAATAAGTGCAGATAAATGTTGTTGCATATAGCTTGGCCAGATGGTGAGGTGATATTTACAATTCAGGCTTTAATGAGGCAAAGTCTGAAGTGTTTTCCACCAACTAAGTTATGTCTGATCTTTGACTCAGAACCATTGATTGGTTATTCATAAAGCTATTGATGAGTTATTCATGAAGAGGGAGTCAAAGTGAAAGTCTCCATTCCAGCTCTTTTCAATTAGAGGACAGCTCCCAGTCGATAAACATGATGGAAGAAGCTCTCCCCAGCAGCACAGCTGGCTGGAGATGTCAAAGACTTCCCATGGAGAGGAGAGCTCAGACACAGATAGATTCACTTTTGTCTGGCCACGGTCTGTCAGTACAGCAGCTCTCAGCGCTGGTCTGATGGTCTCAACCTTTTTCCCATCAGATGGGAACAGTGGAGAGAGTGTATAATGGCCGCACTCTTGTCTGTGGCAGTCCTCTGAAAGCTTCAGTGCCATCGGACATGATTGAGCGAGCCCAGAGAAATCCGCGGCAGCTGTTATCCCTGCCACATTTCTCAGCAGGATATCCTGTTCCCTGCTGATGCACAGGGTTTTATTGCTGGAGCAGATAACTCACAAAGCCATATTGCATAAGCATATGAGGGGCTGCAAATAGGATTCAAGGAGTCCTAGAAAGAAGCTGTTGGGTGTTTATTTATCCTGTTGTGATCACTTTGTGTTTTCTTCACATCAATGGATAGTCACGTCAAAGAGAGAGGGATGTGCAAAAATGGTGTTGGTCAACAATTAACATCCAGGACTTGTCAGTGCTGAGGTTTTAAACAGGCAACTGATTCAGCTTGTAAGTGCTCATTTTACTCATACTGAGGTATATCATGCATCTTCCCTATCAATCATTCAGATGCTATAGGATGCACATACATATTGTACAGTGTAGCATGAACCCTATGTAGAGCACATCACATATTGAGCTTTGTGCCATGTAAATGGGCTCATAATGTACTCAGAGTACACTCTTTTAGTTTGATATTTTGAGAAATACTCTTACTCCCTGTCTTTATAAGAGTTAGATGAGGAAATTGATACCACTCTCATGTCTGTATGTTAAATATGAAGCTACAGCCATTAGCTAGTTAGCATAGCTCAGCATAAAAACTCAAAGAGGGGGAAAGAGGCTGGCATTGTCCGGGTCACAAAATCTGCCCAAAATCTGGTGCTCACTTATTATTGTTATGACTTAACCAAAATCAAAGTGCAAGAATGTCAGTTTGTGTTTTTACAGGGAGTTACAGGTCAGACTATTTCTTGGCCTAGCTCATGACTTCACTGACTGCAAGATGTTATTTTGTTTTAGAGATACTATTCGGTTGTGTTTTTTGTGTGTGTGTGTGTGTGTGTGTGTTTTTTTTTGTTTGTTTTTTTTGTTTTTGTTTGTTTGTTTGTTTGTTTTACCTTTAGACAAAGCCAGCCAGCAGCTGGTTAACTGGACCAGCTGCTGGCTTCATATTTAACCACAGACTGTATATATATATATATTAATCATACAGACATGAGAGTGGTGTCAGTCCTCTCATTTAACTCTTGGCAAACTATTCCTTTAACTGATAGATACCATTAATAAAGAAACTCAACATATATTTATTATTATTACATATATTATTTATTTATTCATGTTCTGTTACTTATATAGTAGCACTGACTGAGTGTGGTTGCAGCTGTAGCTAGACAAATCATTAGTCACATGAAAATTTCCCACCTTCAAAAAAATGGCAGCTATTAGGAGCTAAGCTTCATTTAAACTTGGCTTTAACAATTATGTGTTTTGGAGGTCAGTGATGGTAAAATAGAGACTGAGACCTAAGATACCTAAGAGTGAGAGTGTGAAAAATAACCAACCAAACAATAGTTTGTCTGCCTGCCACAACTACTGTACTGGATTACTCTGGTAAATCATCCTTAGGTGCTGTTTCCCACCTGCATCTGGAGGTTCTGCAGCCACAGTGTTGAGAGCAGCCTGGGTCTGGGGCTCTTTGGTTGCATATTGTCTGTCTCTGCTGGATGGAGAGGAGAGGTCTTGCCCACATTAACCTCCCAGAGTGATCTCTGCATGAGCTGGCCCTGAAGGGAACACTTTGATGATGCTTGTGCTTCATTACTTGTATGAGTGCTACAACTGTATTACCACAAAAGCTACTGACTAATCCATGGCAGCCTCACTCACCCTTAACCAGGATGCTGTAAAGCTGGAGCAGCAAATGGAGCAATTCATGTGTTGACATCATGTTAAAATGTCTTTACAAATCACCCAAGCTTTGCATAATCATTGTAGACTTTATGGCCCACAGGGTTTTATTGAAGTTTTGAGAAAAAGCCTCAAGGATGGCTACACACCCTGTGTTCATTCAAGAGACAGACATGTAGTAAAACTCCATATGGTGATCGTTAAAAGGCAAATAAAACATTCATCCTTTTATCCTTAGAGGACAAACATGTGGGGAACGAGGCCATAAATTATGTTTTGGACATATACATATGAGATCTACAGTGTATGACAAGTAAAAGTCAAGAGACTATCTAGCCAATATTTGATATATAATATATATAATATATTTTTCGGTTAGTTCCATTATCGTTATGGTGCTTGTAAAATTCAATATGATCATACTTCTAATAAAAAATAAGATTCAAGTATAGTTAGGGAAAAAGAATCCACTGCCATAGTCAGTTTGTGCACAAGCCTCTGCTGAGCTGCATGTTTCAATTCATAAAGGGGACTGTAACACACTTTACAAAAAAATGTCTCATGTTAATCGTTGCAAAATGAAATCAGATAAACAACTTTATTGTACAAATTCAGTGCTTGGTAGGTTATGTGGTTACCTCTCCATTAAATCTATTTTTGTAAATGAAAATCAGTGATGCCTCTGCAAGTGTTTCTGGGTCATAAACACCAGCTGTGACATCACTGATCAGGGTGTGGACACAAATACATCATGTTTAATAATTTCAACCTGGTGCAGCAGCAGATTTCTGCCCAGTGTAATTTCAGTGTTGATTTAGCTTTTAATGAAACTGTTGGCTTCAAGGAGCTGAGCTGTGGCTTTGCATGAATAAAGCCACAAAGAATTGTTTAAATATTTACTGCTTTTTTTTTCTTTTAGTATACAGGAGTTATAAAGCAATAAGTACTTCTCTCCCGTGTCCTCACTCCAGCTTTTTTTATCCAGCTTTTCTCTCACTTCTGCTGCCTCACACCTAACTAGATGGAAAGCAAGGTTGGAGAAGAGGCTGCTACATTAGCAGATGTAATTGGAGTGTCTGATGGCCGCAGCACACCAGATGAAAGGTAATCAGAAGGTGTGTGCCTGTCAGAGAAGGTGTTAAGAGAAAGGTCAGCTCTTAGGACTTACTGCTTCTGTTATTGAGTATCCTTCCTTGGACTGAGAGCACTCCAAAAACACAGGCACAGCTCATCTTTTCCATGAGTGAGTGAGAAATTGTTGAGGAAGTAGTGCATGTGAGAGTGGCACTTAAGAGTGAACTGTGACACTGCAGTTACAGTAATGCATATGACAATGCAATGTCATATAATGATTTTCTGCATATTTTAATCACGTGCCCTCACAGCTATAACAACTTTGACTAGTGCACCACTTTTATTTTAGCTTGGTTAGTAAAACAGACGTTTGGCTGGTGATTCTGATCCCAAGTGAGTCAAATGATTGCCAAACTAATTAGCCGCTTATCACTAAATACACAATGTGCTTGAACATAGATATACTAACAGCACAGCGCTTGGTGATAGGAGCTGAAGAGAACCTGGAAACATGTGGAGATAATGTAGTTGAGTGAGCCATAGTCTACTCTCCCAGCAAGCAAAAGAGATGCAGAGATGTTACTGTAAAGAGTACTGTCTAGACCAGCTCTTTATGAAAAGTGCCCTGAGATAACTTCTGTTATGATTTGATGCTATATAAATAAATTTGCTTTGACTTGAGAGATGGATTATAAGATCAATATTATATGCTATAATAATAGCATGGCCTTTGTCCTTTGACTATAAAAACGGATTACCGTTTACTGTATGTGGTCTGTGGTGAATGCGATGTCATCTTCCCACAGAGATAGCAAGCTACCTACATACATCTGTGAAAAATAGCATAACCTCAAAATGGCAGCAGCAGTGGTGACAAGCTACTGATTTCATTAAGAGCTAAACAATGTATCTCCACAACAGAAATCAGCTAAAATGAACAGGATGTTGCGCTGAATTAATGTATAATTTCTATTACTTACTTACTTACTAAGTTCATTTTAAAGTATTTTAAGTTCACTGCCACAGTTGGTGGCAAGTATATAGCCTTTAGCACGAAAGGTATATCAGAAGCCATCTGCACACTGAATGGATGTGACGTCACACTGTCAAACATTCAACCACTGTTTCAAAGGTTGTTGATTGTCACACTGTCAACAACCTGTCTGTCAGTCTGCAGGATGTCATTCACTGAATTGCTAAATTTTTTAACTACTGCCACTCCTTATCAGATGTAAAGTCACCTATGGTTTTCTGCTCAATCACCCTGGATCTGAAAGGAAAACATGAGAACTTCTAAATCAAACCTACCAAAGTGCAGGCTGGATCACCTGATTTGAAGTTGCTCCATCAATGATCTCACAGTACACAGAAAAAGCAATTAACTGAAAAGGCAACAACATAATTTTAATTTTATTTGATTCACTTTCACTGGATAATCCATAGCTATAGACTAGAAATCTTCTGGAAATGCGTCATACAATTGAAACATTTCAGTCTTGTAAACACACAAATATATTTTAAAATCCAGGCCATTACACAGATGCATCACACACTATGCCTCAGATGCTATCATAATTAGTCTTGCGCATTTTATTTGATGCCATGTATCAAAGTCTCTTTAATTGCCCATTTCATGACAGGCTTTGGCAGGGTTTCATTTTCAGATGTTTTTAGATTATGCTCTTAATAGTTTCAAATTAACTCCTGCCCAGCTAATAACAATGGTACCATGTCAGCCAATCAATCTAAATGCTTATTGTGGTTTCAGCCTTGTATTCCCTTATTTTCAAAATAAGAGTTATCCAAACAATGTCATCAAATGTTAGTCCTGTATTCAAATATGCAAATTGGCTGAAATAATAACCTGATAATAACAACATCATTTGAACCAGCTAAAATGACATAAGCCTGGATCATAGTTATAACTGGCACACAAAGGACAGGCCCAGGTTCTTCATAACTGATTACATATGCATCTGGTAGCTTCACTGAATCATCAGAAATCTGCTGCTGAAAACATTCTGCATTTGCACCTAGGTGTCTAATGAAGGCAATATTTCCTCTAAATGTTCAAGCCAGTCACAGATACACTAGTGGTCCACATAAATTTGCATAGTGTGTATTTTTTGATGAATTAGTATTAATTCAAAACTTAGTGCTTAGTTGTGTTTTTCTGTGAATAAGCCACTTTTTTAACTAGGGCACAATAACCCTGGTGCTCTTGTCCCTCTGAAAGAGGACTAATGACACCCTCGCTGTCACCCATTGAGCATTTCCTTCCTTCCCTGCTTGCTTCCCTTCTTCATCTTCATCTGGTGGAAAGAAATAAATGTTAGCATAACACCAGAGCATTCCATCAGAATATTGGACAGCCTCTGCCAGACCTCTGCAACACACACATTCCCATGTTCCAGAGTCATGTCAAAAGGCAGTTGGAATAGTGCACCTAGCTATGCTAATAAAGGCGAGGACAAAAGCACAGCACCCGGCGAGGAGAGCGGAGATGGGATAATGATCACTAATTAATCATGCACTGGGGTCAGGCGGCTCATCTCTTCACCACCGACACAGGAGCAGGAGGGAATGACTCACTTCCCGCTGAAGGCTCCACATAGAAGGCAGCTGAATGAAGTGAGACATGGATATCTCAGCAAGCCGCCTTTTATTCATCTCAGCTGGTGATGCGAATGTGTGAGCTGCTCTGACAAAAAAAGGCTTATTTATGCATGTCCAATCATTAATTAATTAACACGCATGTATATTTAACACAATGTGTATTACATTACATGTTTATCTCTCAGACATTCACACTTAGGAGAGTATTGAAGTACATCAAGCGCAAAGCCACATACTCAGATAAGCAGAAGAGTGGAAGTAGCAAATTACCATTGTTACTGAGAGCTTAATGCTTTGCTGCTAAAATATACATTCCCTGATTTTCAGACAGCACCCAGAAGCACCCACAGTGTGCCATCACAATGATTTTGAAGCTGTTACTTTAAGGTAAAATAGCTGCATAATGTTGCATTAATGTTAACCAACTGTAACATTCAAAATTAAAAACAGGCAGTGGTGGAATGTAAGTTCATTTAGTCAAGTACTGTACTTATGTACAGTTTTGAGGTACTTTGCTTGAGTACCGTTTTATGCTACTTCATACTTCTACTCCACCACTCATCTCATTAATGCATTTTAATGGGTTAAACCACCCAATATGTAAAATATTTGAATAATTTATATTAACCAGCTACAACATCCAAATGCTGCTTACATATTAATGTGTACATAGTAATATTATAGAATATATGACAATATAACATTGAGAGAGTTATTAACAGTTATTCCACATAGTGGGTATGAATGCAGAACTTTTTAACTTGTACTTTAATTGTAGTGCGGTATTTTTACAATGTTGTACTTATACTTTTACCAAAGTAAAGGATCTGAACATGTCTTTTACCTCTGAAGATAGTAGCTTACATAATGCTTTGAAATCATAAATACATCATTGATTTGTGTCAGCCTTGTTGCTCCAAGTTTGGCAACATGTCCTGCCAGAGCAATAGGATGGAACAAGAATGATAGAAACACAACAGTTAAGGAAGTTTTGGTAATTATCAGGGTAACAGTTCATCACATAACCTGAGAATTACAGTCTTATTTTGTTGTATGAATAAGGTACCAATCAAATACCCGTAGGTACTTCAGTGTAGGTATAGAGGAAGAAATCAAGACTATGGGTAACAAAGGAGTAACAACTGGGTGTTTTAGAAGAAAGGAGAAATAAATTGTGTTTGTATTTTTGTAAATACTGGGTACATACATGTTACAGGACTGGAAACAAAGTAATTTTTTTCATAGTACTGTACCCTGAAGGAACATAGTATTTCCAATAATCTTTCCAATAATTTCCAGTAAGTATAATTTACTTCTCCTTTTCTCTAAAATGCCCAAGTGCTGCTTGTAGGCTGCTTCAAGAATGTTGTCAGATGTGCAGGCTTGTGTTGTTAATGTGAGGTTATTGCGCATATATTGCTGCAGAAAAGTTTTGCTCTTGACATAATGTATAAAACTTTTTATATTGTATCCCTCAGCACTGTAATTACCTTTTCTTTCCCTTTTTGTTTTCTTCTCCCTCTCTGCTATCCAACTGGTAGCTTGACATTTGATTGCTCTGAATTGCTTTCATAACTACTGACAGTTTGACAGGCTCTGTGGTTGGCTGACTGGTCTACACCTTCACTAGTAAAATAACAGGAATGAAATAGACAATAGTAGGATAGAAATAGACTTGACAGGATTGGTTGGCTTTGCATATCACAACATTGTGACTTCATGGCACCTCACTGAAAGATAAATTATGGCAAAACCTTTATATAATGACAACAAGCTGAGTTTAGATCCTCAGCTCTTAATAAACAAGGCCCTGTGTCCAGAGCATAAGAATGAGCCATCATGCATATCAAAGCTGTTTTGCAGTGTCTCCCATCTTTAACATTAACATTCAAAGGTGCAGTTCATTACACTTTGATGCAGTTATTTAACCAGATGAGTGCGACTGTGCTCAGTAAGATGGGGATTTCTAGAACAACTTCAAGTGAAAAGGTTCACTAATGAATATTCAGAGAGGCACTTGAAAGGGATTTTAGAGGAAGAGGCTATAAATGCAGTGCCAGTTGTTTATGACACTGGTTGCTGAATATGTATTCTCCATCATTAGCAAATGTTTGCTATTATACAGCTGTGATGTAAATATTGAAACACGGTCATGGTTTTAAAAAAGGTCTTTAATGGGTCTTTGGATTTGTGGGGAGACAAGTCAGTCTGGCTTATAATTGTACTTGTAGATGAGCAATGTTGGTAACAGGCATATATAAAAGACTGTTTGGTGGATTAGTATGGTAAAGACTTTTGTTTGGGTTTTCACACAAAACCACAACATCTGGCACTATGTTTCATTAGCTTTCCTTTATGATTATAACAGAAGTCTCTTTGCATGGAGGCAGTAAGAATGATTTATATTAATTAAAATATTCCACAACAACTTGGTTTGTGTACTTTCTACTTTTTTCTGCCTTATCCCTTGAAATTAGCCAAAACTGCTGGGTCAATAATAATTTGTGAATATGAGCAAATCTGTTCCAAGACTAACAGGAGAGTTATGGTGGCAAATGACAGCTAGAGCTTCTTTATTGACAGGGGGGTTTGCAGCCATGGTAGCATCTCTATGAGTTTGTATTGTGAGATAAGATTCATCCTCTTAGCATCATGGATAACTGCACCAAATTTCATGGCAATTCATCCAATAGTTGTTGACATATTTCAGTCTGGACCAAAGTGGTGGGCATACTGACAGACAGACCATCCCTAGAGCCCTGCCGCTAGGATGGCCAAAAAGCTGCAGTACTCTTATCACCACTAAATTAGATGTATAGTATTTTCAAATGTATTATCGAAGAAAAGGGTCTGTGATTACTGGAAACAAACTGCATACAGCAGAGAATTAAGATTCTTACTACTCAGTGCACTTCATTTTCTGCCATGATGTTAGTCTCTAGCTCTGTGTTCTTCCTGTCCGTCCTGCAGCAGTCACTCAAAAACTGAATCCAAATGTCCACTCTCTGGACATGTGGAACAAGCCCTTGTAGACTTAAGTCACACGTACTGCGATGTGCAGGACTTTGTAGGCAGACCTCAAGTCTGTTTCATTTTACATTTTATTTTACATGCTTATAATAAGTTCTTTTTGGGGTTTTTCACTGGGCAAACTACAATATCACATCCATACCACAGTGAATTGTGGGTCCACACACTGTACTTTGTAATGTACTGTCTTTGTCCTAAATCACTCACCTTCTTTTCATTCTGTCCAGGCAGAATATTCATTCTAAATGAAATCAGTGAGGACTCTGCTTTGGCATGAAATCCTCAGTACTGACAGTTCTGCTGACAACGATCAAAACACTCCTGAATGTGAACTAGGTTATGGAGTCCCATACAATTCTCCATCACATCATCAGAATGTGACCCTGGCACTGGTGCACTTCTTTTGTCATCACAAAAACAATAAGCAGATTTTTGGCAATTCATATACTCAGAACCTGAGCGTGCCTTCACAGTTTAATGTTCTTAGGTTGCATAAATACATACAAGCAACAAAGATACATTAAAAGGTAAAACATGCACAGTTGTCTACATTTTGCTTTTGAAAGGGTCCACACTTACTAATGGCAACCTGTCCTTTGAAGTAACTTAATCACATTGCAGGGAAAATTTTCTTCGAGTAATATTAGAATTAATCATGCCCTTTGCTGAGGTGGCACTTTGTCAAATGCTAAGCTCAGGGCTGGAAAAGCAAATGAAAAACCAAAGGCTTTTCCACAAGAAGATTTGGGCCAAACTCTCACATTTTAGATGCCATGTACTGTATGTGACGAGCAGAGAGCGTAAGACCCTCACAATTAATTTCCTGTCTGTGGAATAATCACGCTCATCCTTTCAAACCCTCTGTATGAGGATTAAGGAAGCTAAGCAGTAATACATTTTGGGGGTAAAGTAAATGCAGAGTTATGGCTGATCAACCATAGAAATGACTGTTTCTCCCTGTGATTTCATTTCCTGAATTATGTCCGACTTTATTTCATTCTCCCTATTTTATATTATTTTGGTTATGGTTCTCTTTATTGTCCTTTGATGACATTTTGGCAAATTCTGTTTCTTTCCTCATCACTATTTTGTTGGGTTTTTTTGTCTTTAGAAAGAATGGTAATCGTTATTTCCCAGAGGCCAGATCTTCTCTTGTGGTCCAGTGTCAGGGGACAGATACTGATTTAGTCATTGATCTGACCCTGTGGGAGCCAGCAGCAGGACCTTGACACTGCACTCAGATCACAACAGCATAGTCAACAAACTCAGACTCTCGCACCTGTCTCTCCACTCACTGTTTTTGTGAGCTACAGTATAAAAGCGCGATCGATACAAGTTGAGGCTGATTGATGAGGCACTCTCCATTGATTGTGGAGAGACTCTTGGCTGTCATGACAAAGAAGAAGTCGCAAAAAAATATAAATTAATAAATAAAAAATCTTCTGGACTCACTGACGAGCGACAACATTCACACCACCCACGGCCACAATGCTGCATGCTGTTGGATGACTGCTTTGAGCCAGATGCGCTGCCAGTGGTGATGGAGCAATAGCCAGGACCTGCAGTAGACACAGATAGATCATTTGCGGCTGCTGTCTGCTCAGCTGAAGTTTCAGTTTTACAACTTTCCCACACTGCTGACCAGAGAGTCAAGGTGAGCATCACACTTCAGTAAATGTGTCTCTTTTCATTGAAATGACATTTGGCAGCTGGTTCCTTGTGGTTTGTGGTGTGAAGACAATTGAGGTCTTATCACAGCCTGTTGTTTGCTGCTCTAAATTCTACACTCACCACAAAGAAAGAACTGCACGTATCAAGGAAGGAAAAGTCGAGGTATATTTCAACTAAGTCTGCACATGTGTCCTGGAGGAGGAAATACAAGCCTGTGACTGTACAGTGTGGGTAGCATTCAGCTGTGTCTGCATTGCTTTTGAGTTGTGGATGACTTTTGGGTCCTGGGAGTCTGGTGACTCGTCTTCTCCAATGCCTGACATTATTTTCACCTCTGTGACTCAGCGCAGGCTGCTGCTGCCCTGCTTGACATTCTGATGTGGAACAAACAGCCAGCGGCCCACTGGCTCACCCTCATCAGCAAAAGCTGTTTGTGTCTATCTCTTTTCCTCCCTCCCTCTTGCATCCTTCCTTTCTTTCTTGTTATTGCTTTGATTGGTTTAGTCTACTACCCTGCAGCTCCACATAGCTGTCAAGGGAAGGTTGTTCAGCTTAGTGCTCGTATAACCCACTGTACAGTGCGGAGGAAGATGAAGCTGCAACTCAAGTTTTTTCATAGTAGAATTGATTGATAATGTCTCAGGTCAGGTCAGAGATAAGATGCTGTCTTCAACCAGTGCTGTAAAGTAACACTGAGCTCTCTCTGTAACCTTAACTAATGGAGTGGTTGTGTCCTGATTTTTATTTTTATTTTTTTTACAGTGACAAAAAGGGCAAAACATGACCAGAAAATTACTTCAGCCAACTCATGCATAAGAGTCCTGTCGCTGTCAGTTCAGTGGAAGCGTTAAAACATTTCTGGATGTTTACATATGAAAATACAGTCTTTTTCCATTTGCATGTTTACACACTGGTTGATTGTGTCACACAAAATGGAAAAGCCCTCAAGCCTGATTTATTTAAAGTTATTCAACTCAACAGAAAAGCTCTTCTAATAAATCAAAACATATATAAATCAAACGCATGTATTTATTTATTTTACACCCCAAAAAAAAACAGAACTCATGGAGTCACTAAAACTCAAGCTGTAAAGATGATACCCCTCCACGAACAAGCCCACCCCTCAACAAATCTGAGTGTGAGCATGTCAGTGGCCTGTGTGCCATTCTCTGCTAACAAACCCACAATTCAATGTGCCACGCTTTATAGAAGGTAAACTAAGCAGTCATTGAGTTGGCTGTCAGTGATGCTGCAAAATGGCAATGATGTGTCAGATATATAAGTTTACCACTCACTTCAGGGTTATGTATCGTGTGTCTAATTCAAAGAGAAATGAGAGTGAGTAAACAAGGAAATGATTTTGAACATGTTGATGTGGCATCCTGGTGTGGGACAGCTAACTTCACCTCTCCACAAAAAGCTAGAGAGTCAAATCGCCTTCGGTGTTCAGTCTGATTTGATGTCCTTTGTTTGGCTCGTGCTCAGCTGACTCATTCCATCACTTTCTCTGACAGTCACTATTTATATATGTTACTATGACAATCAACAACTGCGGGCCGGCATCTTAGCAACTGCTTATTTAACTATTTCTTATATTTCAAAGATGTGAAAAATATACTGAGAGTTTAATGATGAGGTGAAAAGTTATCAAACAAATCTGGTCCTTGGCCTGTCCTCATGGCACCCAATTTTAGACAAGAAGCAAAAACATTCCTACTTGGTGGTACTGGTAAAGCTGACTGCAGCTTGTCAAGCAACAGCTTATGCACACTAACTCGTGACTGACTTCTCATAGACTGGTTGAAAGTTGCATACTGAATTAAACAGTCATTCACACAGGCAGACTGGCAGAGATAAGAGTTTATGTGCCCAGTAGAGGCTTAGAGGCCACCACCTGAAACTTGAAGATAAAAGAAGTCATGGCAGTGGCTGGAAAGCAGGATACACTGTCAGTGTGCTGCGGATGAGGGTGACTCAGAAATGGACCGGGAAATCACTCGCATTCAACTCAGTAACTCAAATGAAAAGACCTTGATGACAACTTCAATCTATAGGAATTATTTGAAGTGATAGAAACACAGCAGATCAGATCAGATCATATTGTATTAAATATGCCATTATGTGATGAATAGAGATAGACCGATGTGTTTTTTTCAGGGTCGATACCGATACCGATTATTAGTAGTCAAGGAGGCCGATATTTGGAGCCAATATTCATTTGCAGTAAAAGTGAAAATATTGGCGTCAAAATTTTGAATAATACAAACTCCAACACTAAACTTCGTTTAAATGCCTTTAAGCATATGTTTATTAAACAACTTTTCAGATTTGCAACATGTTAAAGTTTTTTTTTATCTTAGACAATAGACATCTTTGTTTTAAAATTCTAACAGAAAGTGCAGGGAGCTCTCAGGCTCAGCAGCATGTCTTATAAAGTTAAATGAAAACTTAAACAAATAAATAGCTCCCTAAAGTTTTCTACAGTGAATAAAGAAACATATATCTGCTCTCCAGAGCCGTGGCTCTGCGTGTAACCAATCAGATGGTGCTGTGGGTGGGACAATGCTGGAGACAGAGTAGTGACTGCAGACAGAGAGGCGTGGCTGCATCAGAGCCAAAAATAACCCAGTTTTAAATTGATCTATCGGCCGTCGGATTTTTTTTAAAAAGGCCGATGCCGATATGCATCAAAATGCCGAATATCGGCCCGGCCGATAATCGGTCTATCCCTAGTGATGAAATATCATCCCAACATGATACAAACAAGCACACACACTCACACACAGGCACACACACACACAGTAACCTCATTTACTTCCATGTCAGCAGACCAAGTCAAATCAGTCTTATTTTAGACTTTTCATATAGAGCAGGTCTAGATAACACTCTTTATAATATTATTTTACCCAACATTAGAGACCCAACATTCCCCCATGAACTGCAATGTAGTGACAGTGGCGAGGAAAGAAAGCTGAGATTCTGCATTATGGGACTCTTTCTAGACTTCATCCAGTGGCTTTTAGCAACAATTTCAGTCCACTCACATCAATCATTGTGCACAGTTGTTGAGTATACAGTGAAAATAAATGGAAGTCTGATTACTGCAGAGGTTGGAGATGTGATAATAATATGGCTGTCGCAAAACAACGGCTGTTAATAATAGAATACAAAATGGCACAAATAAGTGGGGGCATTAACGTCATAACAGGTTGCTCTGCAATTACCACCCAGTCCCTGTGACTCTCTGATGATCAGTCAGGCTCCTGTTGTTGTCAGAATAGTCGGAATAAAGTGAATCTACATGGACATCAAGCCAGCTGGAGGGACTTTAGAGCAACTTGGCTGCAGCCCGTTTTCTCTGCACAGCCTGCCCTGACAGTAATTACAGCTCTGAGTGAGTGTGTATGCGCTCATGCTTGTTTGTACAGTAAGTGTGCTGAGAGTGGGGCTGGCAGCCCAGATAAAGCCTGAGGCGAGGCCCCTTGGAGAGAGGTGTGGGTGGAGGGTCGTGCCACTGCAGAGACGACCTTTTGAATAAAAGCCACTTCCCTGTGAGGAGTCCAGGTGAGCACACAATTACATTTTCATAAAAAGAAACTCAAAATGGAAATGCATTCCTCTCATTCCAACTGTATATATTTTTCACCTTCCTCATTTTTATACAGGCAGACTGCATTAAAATGTGCTTTAAAGATTTTTTTTTTTTTTTTTTTTGCCTTTTCTTTGACTGCTCGTCCCTGTTTTAAAAGCTTCATCACAGCCAATAAGCAGAAAATATCTCCTGTGGCCAAACCACAAATGATGTAATAAGTTGCCACCAATGAACATTGCCAACAAATGTTATCTATATTGTCTGGACAAGCTTACCTTCTCCAGTTATGTAACACAGAATTCAAAGTAATGCTAAAATATGTTTGAACACTCTTTATTACCATTTTTCCCACAGTTCTGCAGTCTGCTGCCCTGAGCTTTCAGTTGTAAATTGCTGACTCCCGTTCACTCATAGCTGCTAGGTGGACAGTTAATGCTTGTCCAATCATGTGCTTGTATGCAAACTATGATAAGTTCTTATCCAATTGGCATTGCCTTGCTCAATTTATGCAAATGAAGTTCAGCTACAGTTCAGCCAGCTTCGTGGTTCAGCTGTGATAGTCAGTGAATACACAGAAGACACACAACTGGTAACCTTCCATATGTTCAACTTGACAACAGATGCAGAGCCTAATGTCAGCACAGGTGCATCGTGGGACTAGAGGCAGGATGCCTATGCTTGTTTCTAGGTGATTTGGAGTTCTTCTTTATCTGTTTATAACTCAGCGGTATGTTGTTGAAGCTCTAAATCGGCCAAAAAAAATAAATAAATAAAAGAAAAAATCTCTTGTCTCTTCATTAGAACTGAAACAATTAGTCAATTAACAGAACAATGGACTAATGGTTTCAGCTGATAATGTTTATGCTTCTCTCTGTTTTTTTATTTATTATTATTATTATTTTATTTAATACATTTGAGTTTTGAACTATGAAGCAATATAACATTACCCTGAGGGAATTATGTTTGTGTATAAAAATGCATCATCATCTGTCATACAGGCAAACAAAACATTTAGAAAATAATTGGAGGAATAATCAATCATTTGCATACTGTACAAAGAGACATCTAAAATAGATCCCATCTGTTCTTTATGTCAAGGAATAATTTGATGAGTTTGATGTTTTGTGAAATGCGTTTATTTGTCTTCTTGCTGAGATTTAAATGAGAAGATCAGCACCACTCCCTTAATGTGAGGCTACAGCTGTGAGACAACTTAGCTTAGCAAAAAGACTGGAAGGACTGGACAACAGTAGGTCTGTACACCAGTATAACTTAATGTTTTACTGTCTCCTTGCTGTAGCTTCATATTCTTTGTAAAGATTTAAGGGTGGCATCAATCTTCGCATCTACCTCTGCAAAAAAAGAAAAAAGAAAAAAAAAGGATAGGCATATTTTCCACTATGCTGAACTATTTGTTTGATTAAAAGTAATTTAAATCCTGACTCTGTATTACTCTCCTATCATCCATTTTAAAGAAAGGATGATAGGTTCTTGGTCCGCTCTAAGAGATATCATATCTCTGTTGCTTTTTAATGGAGCTGGCAAAGTCCAAGTTTCAGTTCTCAGAGCAGCTGAGAAAATCTGCGTGGGAAAAGGACACGAGTAACACTCTCCCCATCTTCAGCGACTAACACAAAGCAGCTCACCGCCAACCTCTACAGTGCAGCTGCTCAGTGGCCACAAGTAGTAGACGATACAACAGATGGGAAACTCTCAATCCAGACAAAGAAAACATGCAGCACAAGTAGCAGCTGGCATGCAACATATTTCCTGATTAATAGAATATATAGTGGTAAAGCTGTAGTAAAATTTGAGTAGCAAATTTACCGATTTCAAGATGTGATTTGGAAATTTATGTTTAGTGTCCTAGTGGATTTATATTCCCAGTGCCAGCATTGTTTCTGCATGTGATTTTTTTTTCTCATGGTCAGACAGGCACACAGCCATAAATTGTTCCCATCCCTTCATCCCAACTCTCTCTGCTCTCATGCAACTCTCCTCCACTCAATTCTCCTTGAGGGTAGCGAGGAGGTTGGAGAGGGGGAGAGCAGCAGTATACAAATCAAATGCTCACACGCCTCCAAGACATTTGTTCACGCAGGGTCTCCTGGGTGGGGACTATACTCTGGCAAGGAGGATTTTTAATCTGCTGTCAAAGCTCTGTTTACTACTACAACTTACAGCTATATTCAGTGGATCCCCCAAACTCTGTTTACTCATACATGTTTGGTAATTAATGTGGAGTGTGTGCTGTGTGATTTCAGTCACTAATGGTGTGTATTTAAGGTCCACCTTTGGGGAATATTCAGATGTTAATTGTATACAGTATATCCTCCATGCCTCAGTTAATCTGCAGCATAAACAGTGTGAACAGAGCAGAGCTGAGGCCTATGCTGAGATGATTGAACGTAGTCTGCTCCCCCCTTCTTAATATTTTGCTAATTGACCAACACTAGATAGTTTCTTATATCATCATCTTTGCTTCTTTTACAATACACTACACACACTACAGGTATTAGATGTTGTGTACTGACGACGGATACTAGTACTGCTGTGTTGCCCTTACAGCCCAGAGGGATATTTCTCTCCATCTTAAAGCTTCAGTGTGCCCCCAATGTCTCAACACTTGTCACTTACCCTGACAAGCAACCACTCTACAGCATCTAGCCTGAGGCTGAGGTTACCAGTGTTGGCCATGTCAATAAAGGATTTATAAAGGGAAGTGGCAAAAGTAGCCAGCTTGTGACAGTAATTAAAAAATCTGAATCTCCATGTCCGAAGTCCCGAGCAGGAAAGTGGTGGATTATCTCATTAAGTTGTGAATGAGTTTCTGCCACAGGTGAGGAATTCAAGAATTCAAGAATCCCAGAGTCACGCTTGTTAGTGAAATCAAGATGGAGCGGGAGATTGACAGGCGGACAGATGTGAGGCTGACATTCTTCACATTGAGCCAGTTGAGATGGTTCCACGTCGCCTCACACTTTTCTGTGGAGGTATTCTGGACACGTCCAAGTGGAGGGAGACCCCAGGGCATATTCGGAGCATGATGCAGGGATAACATATCCTACATGGCCTTCGGGATCCCAGAGGAAGAGCTAAAACTGTGGCATGGGAAAAGGTCAGCTGGCCTATTCTCTGCAGCAGAAAATAGATGGAGGGGCAGAAACTCAAAATAATGTAATTCATTTTATAAGGGGTATAGCTCCCTGTTTTTAGTCTGAATGGCCATGATAAAAGACGTGAGAGACTGTTGTCTTGGTTAAATACTGAAAATGGCAAGAGGCAGGATGACTTTACTTTCTCTATTTTTAACCTAAACCACAATCTCACCCTGTCCTGTGCTTTACCAAATTGTTCATACCCTAACAACAGTGTTTGGTCAAACGGTGTCCGAAACCAGTCCACCACTATAAAGACCTTCAAGGAGAGAGGGTCTTGACATGAGCCCCATTATCCCTATATTTAAACAATAATGGAATCTCACTCGTCTTGCAGCATGTGTGACAACTATAAACACATTTGCCCTCTAATGCAGCACCCCAAACTTAAACATAGTCACAAGGGGAATGTCAAACATGAACCCCAGTCTCAGATGGTTGATGTGCTAGGCAAAACAGTTTAGTACCACTAAGTAATAAGTGTCACCTATGCCTTGGACTATGGTTACATCTGCTCTGTCATACATTATATTTATAAATTTTACTTGTCATCTCTATTTTTTGGTATTTTGATGAGGAAAAAAAAGTTACATTTGATATGAAAATCCACAAACATCTATCTTGATATGAGTTAGCTGACTGAATGTAAATCAGCTGGGTTTCCAAAACATACAGAGATGTAGTGCATTAAATTTGTCTTTCAGGAGATGAAACCTAATCCATGACTAGATGTGGGCACACACCCTTTGACACTCTCCGTCTACAGCTGCTGATACCGGAAGTATTGAAATGCAGCATCCAGCAGTGATTAGAGGATGGAATTGGTGACAGAAAATCTATTCCTCCAGTCACTTAGGCCACCTTACCTGAGCACCTCAATCATGTTTTCTTATTAGGCTTTGGGACTTCAGCGGAATATTCATGTGTAAGTTGAATATAATCGTGCTTGGAAAATGAATAGGGCAATTCGGAGAAGGTTTTGCATATCTTGCCACTCAGATGTTAACCCTTATCAAGTCAGGAAATAACATGAATTAGTTCAACAAAGACACGTGGACCCAAATAAGAAGTATCTGTTCAATATGTGATCCTGCTTTGCATTTTGACATGTGTGCTCCATCAGCTGTTGCTGCTATTTGAGTGTTATAACCACTTGGCATGCTGTTATTTTATTATTTTTCTTGCCCCATCTTTTAATGAAGGCTTACAGTGATTGTGATTACAGCTGCTCTCCTAGTTGAGTAGCGTTGATTATAAGTCGCTTTGCGTAAGAGCCTTGCAATATGACTAAGATGTAAATGTGAATTAGCGTCAGTGCTAAGGATGCCGACAAGAGGGCCAGAGCTACTAAGAAAGCTCTCCTCTTGAAACTGAACTGACATGTTCATTTCTGAAACATTTTGCTGCATATCCATTTTGGCACCTGAACTTCATGTTCAGTATTTCTCTAAGAGGCAGGAAATATTTCTGTACTTGTCTTGTTGGATCTCAGTGCTGCTTTTGATATGACTGACCATCACATCCTTTTACAGAGACTGGAGCATTTTATTGGCATTAAAGGAACTGCACTAAACTGGTTTAAGTCCTATCTATCTGATAGGCTTCAGTTTGTGCATGTTAACAACTACTCCTCCATGTACACAAAAGTTAGACATGGAGTTCCACAAGGGTCAGTGCTTGGACCAGTTCTCTACACCTTGTATATGCTTCCCTTGGGCAAGATTATCAGGAATCACTCCATAAATTTCCATTGTTATGCAGATGATACACAGCTTTATCTGTCAATGAAGCCTAATGAAACCAATCAGTCAAACGCCAGGCTTGTCTTAGGGACATTAAAACTTGGATGACAAGCAATTTTTTACTATTGAACTCAGATAAAACTGAAGTCATTATAATTGGTCCCGAACAGAAATAAATTTTCTAATGATGTAGTTACATTAGACAGCATTGCCCTGGCTCCCAGCTATCTCCCAGTTATCTTTGACCAGGATATGTCCTTTAGCTCACACATAAAACAAACTTTGCTTTTCTCTCTCTCTCTCTCTCTCTCTCTCTCTCTCTCTCTCTCTCTCTCCCCTTCTCTGCTCAGTATGGATTTATATCCCATTTTACATGTTACTAACTCAATATTTTCCCTTTCCTGTAGTTGTGTGGTCTTCCATCTCTCTCTCCTCTTCTGTCACTTTCTGCAGGTATTTCTGCCTCTGGAGCTGTAGAGTCTGACCTGCGATGACAAGTCTCCTGCTGCTCCTACAACCCCACTCAACACCTGCTGCTATAATTAGAAATTACTTGTACTGCTTCTAGAATTATTGCTACATTTACAATTAATACTTTAATTATCACTACAATCATTACTACTACTGTATTACTGGCATCACTTTACATTTTTAACATGGAACCTGTGTTATGCTATGTTGCAACCCAACCGGTCGAGGCAGATGGCCGCCCACCCAACTTATCGCCTAGTGCTTGCTCATGGTGGGATCTGTTGGGTCTCTCTCTGTAAATACCATATTTTAAAGAGTATGGTCTAGACCTGCTCTACATGAAAAGTGCCTTGAGGTGACTTTTGTTGTGATTCGGCGCTATATAAATAAAATTGAAGTGAATTGAATTGAATTGAAATTCCCTATATAAAGTCCTCAGTCTTTTAAAACCACAGTAATTTTTTGTGATCTGAATATTGTGCAAGCAGGTGTTATTTTTTTCATGCACAGTAAAGGATTCCTCGTTTTAGAACAAAGCTCTCCACCTGCCCAGTGCTGTGTACAGAATTAAATTTTTCATAATGCTAAGTGTGTGAAGTGGATCGAGTTGACCGCTCACACTCACAGCATCAGCCCACAACAAGTGTCTGAATCCTACACTTCTTGTCAACATAGTGTCAACAATACAAATGATGGCTTTAGCTTTATATACCTGGAGAGGGTCCACTCACAAACTTTCAAATTTTTTCTTTTTTCTCCAAGCACCAGCATCAAATGAAAGTTCCACTTGTACTCAGGGGTTATTCTTTCCATTTTGGACAAAGCCTGAAATTTCCTCTGGTGTTGGTCAGCTTTGTAGAAAATACATTTCATGGTTCAATTGGCATGAAATGTGATGTAGACAGTCAAGGTCATCAGATACCCTGTCTCTTAGAAATTAGGTTTATGTGCTATTTATTTGCTTTTAGTTGCTTATATGCTAAAGTGTTCACTGACAATATCGTTTATTTGTTTTCCCAACATAATCCGCTCTTGGAATACAATATCCACTCATCACAACCAAAGTATGATAAAGCTTTTTTATGGTTTAGGCACTTACAGCACTTTGCAAGTTAGGGAAAAGACTGTGAGCCTGGTTAAATATTGACAGTAAATGATAACAGATTCCTAGGATCTCTCTCTGTTTTGGTCGTTAACTTGTTTTCTTTTAGTACCACACATAATCTACTTTGTACTCAACACAACTTATGGCTGAAATTCCATGAACTTCAGTGTGAATATTTGTTGTCTCAAATGCCCCATGGTCTCTTCTTTAGTGGCAACACCACCCTTTTATAAAATACTCCACCTGAACACAAGATATTGCATAATATAGGCTAAGTATTTGTGGAAGATACCATTATGAATTATTAAGAACCCACTGCTTTTCCCCTAGACCACCATTAGGATTTTAAACTAGCAAGGTTCTAAGATGATCAAAATGTATGTACATTCACATTTTTACATTGTGGTATTCAATGAGTGTTGCAGTGTTTTGGGGCTGATAGCTGGCTTCAGAGTTTTAGGTCTCTTGTCTTCTGGAAGCACCAGACAGTATCAGCAGGCTCTCTGACAGACAGCGGCACTATTGTTAAAACCAGTGATAAGAGACTGAAAAGTTTGGGCTAATTAAAAATAAAGAGCTGCATGGTTTGTCTGTGTATGAGTTACATAAGCCTCTGATATCATGAGCGTTATCACAGTTAAACATAATGTTATTTCAGATTAGTAAAGTTTCAGTTCAGCCTTGATCCCCGAAACCCCTGGACAAAACAAATCACATTTACATATGTGTACAACATAATCTGCTGTAAAATAATGGGTTTGGTATCATCTTAAAGGGAAACTCATGATTTTAAACATGTAAACCTGTTTACAGTTGTTAATACATAAATGAAAAGAAAGAGATGCACTAATAAACTGCATACTGCATTGGTCACTAATGCTCATTGGAGTGATGCGTCTGCATGGCTGCCATATTGGTCAGGGGGAGCTGCACCTCCTAATTCATGCATGTCTGACATGTATCTATGATACAGCATACTTGATTACATTAAAAAATCAAGGCTTTCATACTAATACTTTATCATAGTTACATTGATAGTTAGTTTCAAAGTATATTGTTTCCTCTTACTACATAAAATGGCTACGATGATGTCAGTATCTCTGAAATGTAGTGGAGTGGAACTATATAGTAGCACAAAATGGAGACACTCAATAAAGTATGGTGCCTCAAAATTGTACTTAAGCACAGTTCTACATGTGCTAGTTTCCTGGCAAGAATATCAAGCTTATTATATCACCATAAGCCAAAGAACCCTACTTTAAGAACCACCACACAACTCAGTAAACACCTTGAAATGTTGCCTTAATTGTGCTTTGAAATTGTTATGGCTGATACAGGCTGTGGATGTGTAATATGATAAAATAGGTTAAGATATTAATATCAGATAATCAAGGGTCCAACACTACAGCACTCAAAGAATGGCCAATAACCCATCCTCCCAGCTGAGTAGTATATATCCCCAGTGAGCCTATCTTCTATTAGTGGCCTATATAAGGGCAGCTGGGGAGTATCAGCATTTTGGAGCAAAATGGGAGATATGGAGCATGCTGCTACTTTGTGGCTCACCTTACAGTGAAACTGAAGAGTCATTCACAGGATGAGGGTATGACTGTGGAGGCTCATGGCACTGTGTTCACAAATGGTTAAGAGGATGCTGATATGGGACATAGATAACGGAGCATGCTTAAACATACCATCAAAGCATAACTGGTGTTGCCCCTGCAAATCTAATGTGTTCCTATGTCGAATATACAGTAGCTGTTATGTTTACATACAATAATGATTCACTGAGTTTAAAAATGAGAACAAGACATGAAAAAATATCACACTAGTTACTATATGCATTTGCACTTTATTCTATATACACTTTAGAAGATCAATGGCCGGGTGCAATATATGGAGTGTCTCCTGGTTGTCTACTGGCTGGCACATGGATTGTTTTACCCCAATTTTCTCCCAGGTCTTCTATGCACCAAAGATGACCCCACACTGGCACAGTGCGCTGGTGACAGTGGCTTCCAACACGTTGCCAACCTCCCAACCTTTAACAATGGTGTGGGCCCAATTGATGGATGTCATGTCCGCATCAAAGTTCCCCATGGTCTATATGCACATGATTACCTGAACAGGAATTCTTGTACTCTAACAGGCTTCAGGTAATCTGTGACTGCACTGGCAAATTTATAGACATTTCTGTAGGTTACCCTGAGGTAGATGATCCTGTGCCACCACTACCACCTGTGCAAGGGGGATGAAGTGTCAGCCCCAAACCTGTGTCCCTCACCTCTACAAGATCACGACTATTTCAGTTTATAAAGTGAATAAATGGCTTTCCCGTTACATTTTGTTTTCAGTCAATAATCCAAGAACTTTTCGTCTACATTTTTGTTTGCACATTAATAAATCAAGAACTTGCCTTTTCTTTCACACAGTGTTTGTCATATTAAAGTGGAACTCTCTGTAAATCCAGTGGTAAAGGGGCTTGCAACTGGTCAAACTATTCTAAATAATAAATGTAGAGTGTCTAAATGTAAATGGAAGTATTTAGTAAATGGGACAACATGGTGGATATGTTCTGTATTCATAGCCTATGTGTGTTCCATTAATGCTAGACTCCTTTTTGGCTGGACTGCAACAGTGAGGCCAACCTTAGAAACACAAATGTCCATGACTGAGTGACTGAATGATGAATTTACATCACTGGTTCTTACAGTGGCGACTGTTGGTGTTTCCCAATTGGCCATTGCTCTTACAAAACAAATTGGCACAAACGACCTCTCTGAGTGATCACTTTACAAGTAAATAATATCGCCAAAATCACAGCACAGCCATTGCTGCAACATATGTGTATGGTGATCAACAGCTTGAAAATGTCTTGAAAGTAACTGCTGGTTAACATGTAGTCTTAATTGTTGCATTTCAGGACCTGTGGGGGGATTCTTCAAGTCCCATTAACACAATGGATGACACTGAAAGGGCAGTTGGGGCAGACTGCAAAGTGAGACAATGATGGAGTAGTCAAACTTTAATTAGCAATTTAATAGATAAGACATATCATCTGTTTCATTGCTGTTTCTCTCTGTATACAAATCTGAATAAGCCTAAACATAATATGAAAGACAAACAACCAAATACAGATAACATCAGAAAAAGATAAGTGCATAAATGTATTAAGCACAGCTTATATAGATGGATCTGGACAAACAAAATGTGCTGAGTACTTTAAAGAAGAAAACCACAGATAATAATAAGAGCATCACTCTGAAGTGGGTGGCAAAACTCAGACATGTATCTATTCTCTCTTTCTTTTCTTTTTTTTATTTTCTCCTGCTGCTGCTAATAGAAGCTGGAAATGTAAGAAATATGCTCAGCTTATATTCTTATTAATTTAGAAATATAAGAAATAAGAATAAGAAATATGCTCTTTCTGTGTAGCTATTTTATATATATATATACATTTCTTTCATTTACAATTGTTATTTATCTTTTATTTATGTTGTTTTGTTGTGTTGACCGGAAATATCTGGAACTCAGTGAAAACAGGGTCCAGTGCCATTTATAAACAGAAGAGTGAAGACTCCAGCTGCACTCCAGAGGAGAAGCCAACAGTGGACCTGCCAAAAGAAGCTCAGGACACTCAAGCAACACATCAGTGTGACTGCTCTGAAAGTGAAGGCATGCTCACAACAGTGTCCCCTCTGCTCCTGCTGCACAACCCCTAACTGAGGAGGAGGTGTAGACAGCATCCAAGGAAGTCTTAACAGATTTGCTCAATGGCGATGATATAAAGGAGGCAAAGAGGCGTGTGGTGGGCCTGAAAGGCACTTCCCTGCTGCCAGTCTTTGTGAGCAGTCCTGTAGACACCTGAGGGCAGCAGCACTTCTCAAGAGTACATGGGCCTGCTGCTATGTGGGCAAAACGGAGGACTTAGTTCAAGGTTCCGTTTTATGCATGAGGTCCATATTCTACCCCTCATCCCTAACCCTCACCCCAATCCCTCACCCCTGCCCCAAAATACACATGATTGTCAAATAAAAATGGTAGCCACACCCATGTCACCCACACCCATGGCAGTAAAATATGTTTTAATACTTTTTCCTTAAAAATGCATTAAATAATTATTAACTTAATCTAACACTTAGTACTGCTAAGTCAATCCTGTCTCCTTGAATTTGCATTCATACACAACTTAACGGCTCTCCCAGTAATGGTGTGGTGGCAACATAATCATTGGATGGATTACGTTCAAAGGCAACCCTTTAGTAGTTGAATCAACACATTCAGTTCATTAACAGCAGTGGTTTGCATCCACAGTTTCATCTGTGGTTAGGTTCACAAAAGCACTTTGGGTAATGTTAGGGTTCCTGGTGACACAAGGAGGTCATAAAGTCATAAAAGTCTTTCCCACTTAACATAAATGCAGCAAAATAATTTCTAATTCCATCAATATGATGTGTATCCTTCATCATCATTTATCTTTCAAACACTGTAGTATATCTAAGAATGCTGTCATAAATACCACAATCATATTCCCATATTCAAAATATATACAGCCTAGCTGCCAGAAACATCAGGTACTGATCGCAAGTGTAAAATTAGTGTGGCAGACTAAAAAGAGTGGCATAAAGTAGAATGTAATTCTTAACTCTTATTAATTTAAGCCTCCAACTTAAATTAAAAAACATCAAATGTGAAGTATCACTGTTAAAAAGGACTGCACTACTTGGACTCTGCCCTCCCCTCCTAGTGTGGTGCATGAAGATGCTGAGTCCCAGCTGAAGGTAATTAAGCTCCAAAATGGGTGTTCTGCCTCTGTTTGTGACTGTTGTGTGCATCCCCTGAACTGTAAGGACTTTAAGTCACATATTAATGTAGTTTCATGAACATTCTTCTGCCTTAAGATAATTCTCTTTTTTTTTTTTTCATGTCTGCGACTGCTGGTCATAATTAAGCCCAGTTAAGACCTACTAAATATCAGGGGTGTTAACTACAGCCCATTCAGAGCCTGAGCTTTAATGTTACAATCTCTGAAAAATCCTTTCCATTATGTTTCATTTAAAAATGTTTTGTGCTGTTGCATGAATATTTAATCTGTAAGTGGAGTAGTTGATGCAAGCGGTCAATACACCTGTATATCAGTATTAGTTGTATTTGCATTATTTGTGTCTGATTGTGCACATACCAGTAGCACTGATCATCACAGAAGTGGCTTTTTTACTGTTGATTTTATTGTTGCTTCTATAAATGACTGGTTGCACTCTGGTATCTAGGCAACCTGCTTATCATTTAACCCTTATGTTAAATGACAAGCAGGTTGCTGTTTGTATGTTCTTACACTGGTTTACCCTATTTTTCAGAAACACACACACACACACAAACAAACAAATGTAAATTCCAACTTGTAACATAGTTGTTTGTCTGTACACCCTGTTAAGCCATTTGAATGGCAATAAAGTTTTCCCTGACTGGAACTTCTGCTCTATTCATGATTTGACCAGTTACTTTAGTGGTGTGCTGTGATTTTCCAGAACCCAATGGTATGACAGAAGCCACTGTAAGCTTTGTCTGTCTTTTAATCACTTTAAATCTAAACCATTTGGTAGAATCAACTTTTTGTGTGCATGTAGGTGTGAATATGAGCATGTGAGCAATATGAGCACACACACACAACTGTGCACATTTATTATCCAACAAAAGACAAAAAAGAAACCCAATACAAAAACCAAAACAAGCCTGAGCCCCTCATAACAACATAAGTTTTTATTAACGCTTTCCTAACCCTACCCAAATCCTTCCCCCACCTCAGCTAGTTTTCTTTTTAACCCTTTCATGTATGAATTTTGAAATCCTCAGTCAGGATTTTTTTTTCTTAAGTGTTTTTATTCTTCTTTAGGCATGAAAAAAAAAGAACTCAGGTGCATGCATTTGAGTTTTCAGTTGAAGAGCTATGTATTTAACAAAAAAATTATATGTTAAAATTATAAAATAATATGAATTTCTAATAATGTTAAACTAATGTGTTCATATATTTTAATACTGTTCAGCACAATGTAAAAACATTGAACCTTGACACCTTAGATTCTCACCATCCTCAGTTCCCTCTGCATCCTCAGCTCCACTGTCACTACTGCTAGCATTTGTCAATACTTCTTTTTCTGGCAGCCATTCATCACTGTCATTAGCATCATCCTCATTTGACTCAGGTGGTATTTGCTCCATTATCCTGTAGGCCTTCCAAATATTTTTGTTACAAAAACTGCAAGTTACATTCTAATAACGTGAAGCAGCTGATTCACAGCCAAAACAGATACTGCAGATGAAGTATAACTAAGTCTGCACTTTAATCCACTGAAGAAACAGCTGCTTATCGGTCACTCATTCTGTGCAATATTATTTCAAACTGTGCGGTATACAGTTCAGTCTGTTTCTATATAGTCCTGTGTATGTTGTTCTTTTGTTTATATTTTTATTACATTGTCCTGTGTGTACTGTTTGTTGTTTATATTTTTTATAATTTGTCTTGTTTATATCTTGTTTGGTATTTTACTCGTATGTATGCCTTTTTCTATTTTTTACAATCCCTGCTGCTGGAACAATGTAAATTTCCCCGCTGTGGGACTAATAAAGGATTATCTTATCTTGTCACAGTAATAGTATGAAATGTAGTTGAAATATAGCCAGCAATGCATGATGTCCAATCTAGTGGACGGATGATTAATCGTAATTTCCTCCTAATATAAAATCAATATTTGGAAATTTTAACAGTAGTATTACTCCTTAGATGTTACTTGATGTTACCACATTTTTTTTTACCTGCAGGGGTCTCCTTCTACAGAAGGATTGGCAAGATTTTCTCGAGCTGCTCAGCATTTCTGGCCATCCGTCTGTCATCTTGGTTTTGATAAATTTGTGTTAGACTTGCATTGACTGTCCAATGGTTGGCAGTGTATGGAACAACACTCTAGCGTCCAATGTGGTGATGTGCAATTTTACCATCAAAACCCATGCATACACAAGAAAACAGCTTTTTAATACTTGTCCACTGTAGTGACCACTATGCATGAAAGGGTTAACCATAGTGGTGTCAGTCAAAAAACAGATTTATTTTTTTCACCTGTGATTTGTAGCCATTTTGGAAGGAGCAGACAACTGATGTCATTCTGCAGACAGGAGCGTTGGACCAGACAATGCTAATGTGTCCTTCTGGAGGTAAACTAAACAACATATTATGTTATTTTGTATATTCAGTGTATTCCATCAGCTCTGCCAGTACAGCAAATTGCCAAATACACAATGGCCAGCAGAGCTTTGGAGCTTTGAGGAGGCAAGAACACAACACAGACATAGTGTACAAAGCTGTTTTTGGGGGCCAAGCAGTGTCTGTGCGGAGGCTTTAAAAGTGAAATCAGTGCATAATATCAGCTATATGTCTTTGTTATGCAGGAGAGGCTTTCTGTAATAAATCAGGTCTGAATGAAAAAAAACATTTATTCACCTTCAGTAACCCATAAGCCTTAATAGCCAACCTTCCATTATTTTGTTCCTTTCAGGATGTAAAGGAGAGGTTTTGGTAGAAACAAACCCAAAGTAACACATTAAAAAATCCAGAGCAATACATTCACCTCATCATTTCATGCTCTGTATAATATTCTTATAATATTTTTATTAGGATGGAATATATCTGTTGCTGTTGAATTTATACTCAGCAACTTCTTTCTTACTTTAATTTATCATGTAGTAACATAAGTCATGATTAGCACTAACAGTCTTGTTTCCCCATACTCTTCTCTCTTCATTTACGAGACCATTTCCATTTTCTAATAATCAGAAGAAGCCATTTACTGCCATTCACTCTCTGCTGTCAGTGCAATTGCTTTCCCTGCTGATGGCTTTGTCATCTGCCTCAAGATTCTTCATCTAATTTCACTGTCCAGAACTGTGTGACCTGAAAGGGAGCAACATTTTCATGCACATACCAAAAAACAAACTGTGAGGATTTTATGATACTTGCAGCAGCAAAGTGTGAAAACTGAGGGTGTCAAACAGAGAGGTGTTATTTTTTTTTCATGCAATTGTGATTCATCCTCTTTAGCATTTCAACACTCGGCTCCATATCAGTGGAAGCAGGACCAGTCAGTTGGTAGTGAGAGATCAAGGTTTGTAGCACCTTTCTTTTAAGTGATAAAATTTAAGATTTTTTCTTATTAATAAATGTCAGTTTGTTTGTTACTCTATATCACCTATTGGTATTATTAAGTAGTAATTCAGTCTGTGGCTTTGAAAAGGGATCTCTTTATCAGTAAAAAGTAAAAAAAAAAAAAAAAGTAAAAATCCTCTGCTGCGCAGGAAATTATGCATTTTACATTCACAAAATCAACATATCTTTGCAATATGTAGACGAAATCAATGGATATACTATACGAGGTACGGCTATTAAATAATGAGACTGCGCTTAGGAGGATAAAACCATGTGGTTCACAGTCACACCGAGTGTTATATATTAAAGGTTTGGTATTCATGCACAACTGCTGTAAGTTTCCAATAAGTGACATCTTTAGTTCACTGCTCAAAAGATTTAGTGAAGGCAGAGAGGATGTCCAAGACGATGAACGTTCTGGGCACTCATGCACAACAAAATCTTCTGAAAACATTCAACAAATTGAACAAATCATTCAAAATCATTGACGACTCAGTATAAGAATGATAACAGAAATGGTCTCCACAGATAAAGAGACAGTTTGGCATGAAAATTTGAACATGACAAAAGTGTGTGCCAGAGTTGCCCCAAAACTTCTCTTTCCTGATCAAAAGGAAAAGCAGTTTCTGGCCCAGAAACAAATCACAGTGCTTGATCACCCTCCCTATTCACCTGATCTAGCACCATGTGACTTTTTCCTTTTTCCTAAGATCAAATCTTTGCTCAAAGGAACACGTTTTGAGTCTGTGTCATTAGTTAAGAAAAGAACGACTGTACGAAGGTTCTGAGACAACTGTCTGAAGAAGACCTACTGCACTGTTTTTATCAGTGGAAGACCTGAATGCAGCGGTGTGTTGATGCAGAAGGGGAGTATAATGAAGGAGAAAGACACTGAAAAATGTTTATGTTCAATAAAATTGTATTACAGCATTAGTCTTAATAGCTATACCTTGTATAGTCCTGTTATGGCTAAGGTTTTTAACTGGACCCAAGTGTAGACTCAGGGTGGAAGGTTAAAGATGGATTTATTGCACAGAGTAATGATGAGAGAATGATAGGGCAGCTGGAGATGGCAGGGGACAAGCAGGTGAAGATGTGGAAGAATGACAGAGTCCAGCTGGTGAAGGCAGCAGGAGGGTGAGCAGTTGCAGGCTGACGTGAGTGTGATTGGCAGGAGCAAAATGACAGGACTGGCACAGGGGTCCAGAGCACAGGAGACAACAGTTACCAAATGCATGAGAAAGATACAAGAGATAACTTGCAACAATAAGCACAAGAGAACTATCTGGCAATGAGGGGAAGGTGAGCTGGGGTTTTTGAGCAGGAGAGTTCAGGAGTTGACTGGGAGCAGGTGTGGAGATTGAGCCAGGGACCAGGTGAGTAAGCTGCACCCATCCACACACACACACACACACACACACACAGGAGGAGGAGACACAGGGAAGACACATAGAAACACAGGGAAAATACTGGGGTTATAGCCGAGCCATGACATAGTACACCTACATTATCTTGTTAAAATTAATAGTACTGTCTAGTGCAATAGTGTTAATGGTGGGAAGCTGGTGAGGGGTCATGTCTTTGTTACTGCACATCTGACTTCTGCTGGTTGTTCGTGCACCTACGTGGTAAGCAAGAGGGTATCACTCTACTAGTAAAGCTCCTTGATGATGTGTACCTGATGACACACCTGGCTGTCTACACCCTCATGACAAGGACTACAGTTCTGGGGAAAAGACAACTGGCAGAAAGAGGGAGAAGAGATCTTAAAAAATTTAATTTCTTTAGAGATGTGTGATGCATAACTGTACACAGGTTAAAGGTGCTATATGTACGTTTTTGCTATTGCTATATAGCTAACTTTAACATGAACAGCAGTTTACTTACCAAGAGCTTTAGCCATCATTGCATTAAAAGACGAGAGGTTAGAACTGTTCCCTGAGCAGCGCAACCTCTTTATCCTCTCATATTACACAAAGGGCTATGCTAAAGTGACTCACTATTGCAAAGTGGTGTTACGGGACAAGCCAGTGCTAGTTGGTTATCATGCTAACTTCAGTAGAAGAAAAGAAGAGATAGAAATTGAGGAGAGAGAAGAGTTAACATTGATGTTGCTTTCCATTGCTGGAGACAGCTCTTGGCAAGTTTGAAGTTTGATGCCGAACTTTCTTTTAAACTGGTGAGTAAACAGCTGTTAATGCTAATGCAAAAACTTACATATAGCATTGTATGCAGTATTTGTAGACTGCATATGGTATGTATGATTTTGAGATATACATTACTGTTGTCAGTTAACAGTCACTCAACAGATTGGTGAGTTCATATGAGGATCTTTTGCTGTGTTTGCTTCAAAAAGGCCCAATTTACATCACCTATTGTTAAATGAAATGAAAACTTATTTTTTAGCTCCACTCAGTGCATCACAGTTGTACAAGTACTGTGGTTTACCTCACTTGAAATTCACTTAAAGTCAATTGGCAGCTGCGAAGCAAAGGACACACAAGTCAATCACACTAAATAATCTAAATTTGAAGCCTTAAAAAGTGATAAAATATCCCCGATCTCCAGTCATCGTAACGCCATGAAAGGTTTCCTTACTGTGAATGTCCATTCTTAGACCCTGCAGCACAATTCATCTGTCTCACTAAACACAGTTCAACTTGACTCCATCCATCTCTTCATGATATAACCCAAACATGTCCAAACATTTGAGCTCTGTTGTGTCATTCCATCAAGAGATGAGAATCTCTTCACCGAGCTGCTGTTGGTGTTTTATTGTTGCCCTGTAGTCAAGAGTCTCTGTGGAGGGTTGAAAGCAAAGACAAATACCATGATGCACTGAGGCACAGTGTAGTCAACAACAAATTCAGATTAAATAAAGCCATTCTGTTTTTACATCTTTTTTCAATGAGTATGATCAGTTTTTCTTTCAAGGGCTTTTTGCCTTCACTCTGGTTTTCAGCTGGTGAACCACCAGCAGGTGAGTTGGACTGAGATCATGTAACTGACTTCCATTGTTTAGGTTTTTTTTTTTTCATGTAAATCAATGTCCTGTTTCATTTGGCCACATGTATAAAGGGCTATGAAATATCATGAGACAATATTTACAATACAAATTCATTGTCGATTACTGTGGATCTTATCATCTGGCAGAGTGAGCAGAGCACTGTGGAGTGGCTTTTCAAAGTCAGAGTATCCTGTTCACTCTCGCTTCAAGATAATGAGCAAGCTGCTTTCAGATAAAAAGTGACATGAATTTATGTCCCACTTCGATATTATGTCTGGACTGTTTTTTTTACTGGGTGACCTTTGGCCACAAACAGTCCATACAGGAATTTCCTGACTGACGTCTGCTGTGACGACAAGCAGCAACTGACTGACTAACTAACCAGGAACTCCTCGGCCTCTTATCATTCTCTTCTTTACAGACTGACAATATTTTCTTAATCATTCTAAAATGAATTTCACAGCATGGCTGCAGAAACATGAGAGCATCAAAATTGAAATTAGTCAATGAACAGTGTTGTTTCCATCATTTATTCTATTTGTCTAGAAGATAATCTGGTACAAAATATGCAGGTCTACTATGGCACTTTGGATTGATCTATTTGTATTAAAAAAGAGTGTACATATGATTTGGACTTAGCATCAAGCATCAAGCAGCATAAGTCAGAAGGTCTTACTTACCAGTACCGGGCATCCAGGTAGCAAAATTGTTTTTTGGGGGAAACAAAAGAAAGACTTGGGGAAAACTACAACAAAACCTAAGGACAAATAGTGACTTACTGATTGAAAGTGAAGACACTGACAATGGCACTAGCAACCAAGCTGAGCATGAGGCTATGGGAGCTATTCAAGCTAACATCACTATAGAGATACAGGTGGTTTTGTTCGATCATGAAAGAAGAATTTACTGAAACTATGGCTGTTAAAGAGGGAACTGGTGAACTTCAGAGAAGAAGTTAGTCAGAAGATACAGAAAACGTACAGAGTCATGGAAATGGAGCGGGGAGTTTGTGACGTGGAGGAGTGGAGTGCCAAAACCAAGGAGGAACTTTCCCGCACACTGGAACTTCAACAAGACATCTTATCGTGGCAGTGAGCAGAGCACTGTGGAGTGGCTTTTGCAAAGTCAGAGTATCCGTGTTCTTTCTCACTTCAAGATAACAAGCAAGCTGCATTCAGATAAAAAGTGACATGAATTTATGACCCACTTTGATACTGTGTCAGGAGTGTGTTTTGTTTGTTTCTTTCCAGCGTGTGACCTTTGACCACAAACAGTGACGATGACGATGGTAGAAGAGTGTTTTTTGAACAAGACTATCCAACCTAAATCCTCATCAGATGCTTCAGGAAAAGGGATTCATTTTCCAGACACTTAATGCAGCAAAACTGTTTTTTTGACACCAGTCCAGTTATTTTCAACAGTGCACCAGAGGCAATGTGAGGCTGAGACAACTTTCCTGGTAAACAGCAGGTGCAACATCACGCTGGTACCAAGAAGCACACTACTCCCCTGTATTATAAGTGACTGAGTTACTTTCAAACAGGCCAGTAAGATTACATAGTAATGCCATGGCAGATTGTATTGTAAGATATAAAAAGAAACCAGGTGAATTTTTCTACTGTAAGCTTGAGCCATTTAAATCAACAACAGATCTGGGAACTGCTGTTTGTTTTTCTGTGTGCACCGCTCTGATTTCACCCAGTCAGAGATGTTAGTCCACACTAGGAGGGGCACCTTCTGGATTAGGGGCTTCCCCTCCTAACTTAGAAGCTGAGTTCACTCTTCAGAGATGGAAGTCACTGATGTTAAGCAAGTGTTTATGACAGTTCTTTTGTTCAAGCCATCTAGGGATGTTTAAATATTTAGGTAAACATTTTTTCTTTTCTACTGACTGAAATGCCTCATCAAGAAAACAGAGTAATCACCCATCATGTGAATCCTATAAAGAAGAAGAAGAAGAAGAAGAAAATAAGATAAAAACCAAAGCATTTTACTTTCTGCCCAAAGAAATAGGCATGATAGGCATTCAGAGGGAATTACACTCACTTGCTAAGCACATTTTTTTCCCCTATCCTCACCCTGTATTTTCAAGAAAACGCAGAAATATGAGTTGGATTTCTGTTGAAATACGACTCATGATAATGATGAAACCGTATTTCCCAGCAGGGAGGGATGCTGTAAAGGCTTTCATTAGAGGTAAACTCATAATGTGGTCAGCTCAGAAGAAAAGGGAAGAAGAAAAACACATTACGGACTTGACTGAAAAGTTCAAATCTTTGTAGAGTAAACATATGGAGTATAACAACATTGATGTCTTACATCAGATCCAAGATACAAAACAAACTCAATTCGAGATGAGAGCTAAACTAATTAAACAAAATTTCTATGAGAATGGCTGTAAATCAAAAAAAAAAAAAAATCTGAGTGGAGGATATGCTAACAGGCTGAGAGATTTTAAAAGACCCCTTGACCAATAAGACGCATTACAAATTGGAAGACATACAAAATTCTTTTGAAACGTACCACACAAAGCTACGTGCTAAACCCCCAGCAGCTGAGTCAGCAGAGTATTTTTTTAAAACATCTTTAGATTTACCATCTGTCAGGCCAGAGGAGAATAAAATAATAACCTAGGAGATAACAGATGAATAAAGCTTTATCAGGACTGAAAGCATATAAAATGCCAGATGCCAATGGGTACCAATTGTCCTGATGACAAGCAGTAATTTCAACAATTTTTTAAATGGTGAAAGACAAGACAGAATGTGGTTAAACATGGATTCTAGATTATATGCATCGATACAATCAAAACAATTGGAAGATATAATCTCGTATCTGAGGGACACAGAGCAAACAGGCAAGCAGGTGAACCCAGGACAATGTGAGGCAGGCTCTGCACCTCAATGACCATATAAGAAACAGTAACGTAGGATTTGCAGTGATAAGTCTAAACTCCAAGAGGACTTTTGATGCAGTTTGATTGGAAATACCCACAAATGAAATAATAGGGGAATTTATAAGGAACCCACAGAGCTTGAATCAGAAATGTAACCCAGCTCCTTTCATTTACTGTTCTACACAGTGTCAAACATTTCTCCTTATCTACAAAGACCCTGTCTGTTGTCCCTGGGTCTGTCTGTTCTGTTTTTGTCAAAAAAACAAGAAAAATTAAAAAAAAAAAAAAGTTTTTTTGCAAAAAGAGTACACTGAGTCCAGATGTAGTACAGTTCTGTGATACACAGCTGGATGTGCAGCAGCTGCTGATGTAAGAGAAGCTATTACAGCTTTGGAACAGTCACAATCACTAGCACTCATCTTTAGTTCAGGGTCTTGAGTCCTTTCTTGATTTCACTTGGATGGACAAATAGGGTATGCTCACAGAAACCAGGAAGATGTTGCAGAGTCATCTAGAAGCCTAGAAGAGACTTTCGTGACCCTTTATGGTCTGAGACCCTGTGGTATCACTTGCAATATTTGTATGTATTATACAAGTAGATCTGGACTAGTAGTATAGGACGACCTGACAGTAGGTCAGAGAGAGAGAGGAGGTGGAGGACTGTGACCAACCATCCATCCTAGCATAAATTAATCACTTGAAGATTGAAATAATCTGAGCCAGCCCCACCCTTTTTCAGTGCAGTGCTGGAGCAGGGAAGCTGGAGCTCCAACTCAGACCCTCTGCAGCTAACCTCTGGTCAGGTCTGTGCTGCGATCTGTGCATGTTCAGGGGAGGATTAAAATGAGGATCACCGACTACCACCCTCATTATAATTTATAAGTGACCAGATCAAATTCATGCTTTTAGACACTGGAGACATCAGAGACTGGTTGTCATAGAAACAGTGCAGAAAAGTTCTCAGTGACACAGAGCATGAACTCTGTCCAACACCTTTGGCAACAAGTTAGTAACAGAAATGGTCGTTGCTGTGGACCCTAACTGTGTAAAGCATCAAGCTACACATATAGTAATGTCTTTCCTATAAGATTAATAAGACTGCATCAAATGTATTTTGTATATGTGGCTATTTTACCAAACTTCAAGGATTATATTGACCATACCACTTGTTTTTGATGTTTAATCTTATTTTTATTACATTTTTCAAAAGTCTCCATGTTTTTTATGCATCTGTCTTTTACCACTTTTTCAGTAAATAATGAAAATCCCAGTTTCCAAGTTTGGTGATTTTTTCATAAGAAATAAAGATAAACAGTGACAGCATGAGGTTAATCTCTCTATAAACATCAAGTTTCTTTATCGATTGTAACAAATAAGATATTACATTTATTAAAATAAATCAATAGCACACATTTAAGTATAGTACTTTTTTCAATTCATCACAGTTGGTAAACACTGCCAACAGGCTTAAATTTGTACTGTTCCAGCAAGGCAGATGTCCATATATCTAAATGGCCAGGTAATGGAATAATTACACATGTTTGAATGTACCATACTATATACAAGTTTGTGTCAAAATTCATTAATGTTTATTCTGGGCCAAATACCCTCGGTCATTACCAGATAATGTTCAAATCCAGAATTCTTAAGTGCGTAGGAGTAAAAATTTACATATTAGAATCAGAATCAGACTTTATTGCAAGTAAGTTTGCACATACAAGGAATTTGTCTCGGTATACAAATTATTTAGCATCTAAATTGATGACTTTTATTGTTTTAGTCTGTGTGTGTTTCAGATATATGCATAAAAACTCAGTTTTGGGACCTAGATGATCCATTCAAGCAGCACTGTGCTGTCCATTGGAGGGTGAGTAACACAAGCTGAGCTATCAGCAGAGAAAATCTCAACAACTAAATCTGTTCTCCCACTCTCGCCTCTTGCGTGCAGACGGGGTCACAAATGGAGACGACTCCGACCAAAATAAATCCTGATTGCAAAACACACGATGCACAGCTCATCCAGGCTTTCTGACTTCCTAGTACGTTCAATAACCTTGACCAAAATAAAAGTCAGCATCACTGACCGAGCCAGGTAGCACTCACTTCTGATGTTATCGTGGGTAATGGATGTAGACAATTCCACCTCACACTTACCAGGTTTGGGAAAATGGGAAGGAAGTGGAGCATGGTTGAGTGAACAGACTGCAAGTCGTCAGCCCAGATGGAGTACATGATTCATTAGCAACGAGAGTTTGTTTTGTTTGGTGCCTTTGAAAGAATGGAATAAAGTAACATTCATCAACCTTCTCACATGCATGTTGTACTGACAAGATGTTTGTGTATGGGTTCAAGAAAATATGCAATGCTACCAGCTACTTTGGATCTCTGTAATGTGTATGTATGAATGTATGAATAAATGTTTTATTTTTGTACTGTACCTTTAACATGATGCATCCATCCCACATGGGGTACATGACATACAATAATATCACATAATGTGATACTGGATAAATTAAAGACTTCAGCGAGACAACAACAGAATAGAAACACACTGAAAAAACAACCTACAGTATACAACACAGTTTTTTTTTATGTCCATGGAGTTCATAAAACCATTTCATTGCGTCTTCCATCTTACAACAACAGCATCCAACTTTCATTTAACTGACAAAATCAAACCAATATTTTGCTTTTTAACCACACTAAGCTCTAGGATACAACTCCTTCAACAACTACAGATGGATTACCATGAAATTTTGTGCATTAGTGATCCACAGAGGATGACTCCTAATAACTTTGGAGATCCCTGGTCTTTTTATCTAGCTGGAGAAAATTTGGTTACTCCATATTGTACCTCATGGCTTTATTTCGAGCCTGTTCACAGAGGTCGTAAGCTTTAAATCCCTGTGTTTTAAAACACAGAGAAGACATAAAACTGGAAGAGTTCAGTACACGTGGACAAACCAATATGAATATAGTTTTAACTATGCTTCCAACTACAGCCCTACTAGCTGCTTCAGAGAGCAATATTGTCCCATCAACGAAATCCATATGTTCATCAAGATTTTTTTTTTTAAAGAATCTAGATATTTATGTGATTTCATGTATTGTGAATGCTTACCTCAAACTTGATGAACTGTGAGCCCAAAATGAATTATTATTATGTACCATGTCTGACTCACTCTACAGGATTATGATTTATAAAACTACAGAGAAAAGGCTTCACAGTAATAAAGAACTACTCGGTTTGTATTGCAGATAATAGGCTACAGTTCTATTGATTCTGAAAAAGACTAGGCCTTCTGAGTAAAAACTGCTGTCACCTTGCAGGTTGTGTGATGCACTTAAATGAGGAGGCAGTCAGTTACTTTCGGACATGGTTGTGAATCTGTATGCGCCTTTTTACAAAAGTGGGGAAAAAAGTCTTTCGGTGTCACGTAGACAGAGTTATATGGGTGTAGCATAAAGGCACTAAATAATAATTGGAAAATCCAATTTACACTCGTTGAATGGGGCACCACTGTCCATTTCTGTGACGGAAATCGGGGACATTAAATTTGATATCAATATTCCTTAATAATATCCACACAGTACATTTTAATCAGTCTAATGTCTAAGATCGTGAATCCTCGATTCATTGATCCGGCTCGCCATTGCAAGGAAACACACAAAACTGCTGGGTCGACAGGTGTATTTACAATTTATTGATTACTAAGGTCAAGATATATGGAGTGAAAACATGTGAAATAAAATATAAACAGAAATGTAAGGATGACTAAACTAGCATGATGAACTAACAGGTAAAATGAGCAGAGTGAGATGGTGGAAGCAAATCGTTATAGTCTGTAACTATAACCTATTTGTATTGAATTTTGATATGTCTATCGATGGCGGAAATTAAAGTTTACTTATTTTATCATCAACCCTTGTCACGAGCAGAATGTTAAGACCAGCCTACTGTGACTTGCTACAGCTGCAGACTTGGCTGGAATCCAAGCGGCTGAGGTTGCGGTGGTAACCAAGGAAACGCAGGACCCAGGTGGATGCTCGGGGACACCGTGTCTCCAGTTATCACGGGGGGAAGGATTCTGCCGGTGTCTCAGCGGTTCAGCGTTAGTTAAGTTTACTCGTAGACTTTCTGTCTTGAACAGCAAACTTAGTTTCTGTCGTGTATCTGCGAGTCTCTCTCTCTCTCTCTCTCTCTCTCTCTCTCTCTCTCTCTCTCTCTCGGGTTGAGGAAAAATAAGCTCTCACGTAGTCTACTTAACGTTTTCGGGATAATTTAGAGAAGGCGACTCTAAAACTGTTCAAAAATCTTCAGAGTAAAACGCAGAATTATCAAAAATAAGTTCTCAGTATTCAAATACTTTTGTTCCTTTGGCTTAACCTGACGTTGCTTGGCTTAAGAAAGAGAAAAAGTTACTTGCGGAGCACGTGGTGAAAAAGAGAACAAAGGAACAGAGAAAATTAAAGTGCCATGGCGAGTGGCTGTGTAGCTTGGAAATCTTAAGACAATTAAGCTGATTAAGTGATAAAGCTGTTAAAGAATAAATTGTGTTCATTATTAGCAATAATTGAGTGTCATTACAAGACATGAGGCGTAATCACTTGATTCTAATTCCTGAAAAGCATTATGTCTAACATCTATAAGCTTAGATAAGGTCAGTGGATGTCAGTATGGTTCCATGGTGAATATTTGAATGAATTCCTCATATTACTATCTTAGCTTAACAACATCATTGAGAACTCAGATTTTCACTGAATGACTTGTTAGCATTTGATTAATAAAATGGTGTGCCTTACAAAATGGTCAATCATTTCATATAGTTTCAAACTAAGGGAAATGTGGACAACTGTTCTGGAGATAATACAGGAATGTGACATTATTTACGACCTCTGCCTGGTGCAAAGAAAGATAAACAATGGAGGAGAAGACTATGGTTAGGTCTGTAGATCACAGAGAGTCCAATCTGCATAGTTCTTTGACAGGTTACTTTCTTGATAAAGCAACAGTTGAATGTTTAATGCAGAGACAAAGTTCGTTGCAATAGAATGAAGATTTGAAGAGTGTTCATTCATAAGTTCCATATAAACTAGGGATGCACCAATACCACATTTGAGTACTTGCCGATACCGAGTACCAATATGAGTACTTATTAATGCCATTACACTTCGTACATTTACTCGAAAACATGTTTTATTTTCATCAGATATTGTTTCATTCTCTGGCTGTAAGAAATTGTTGTGACTGACCCTAACCCTCTTTGAACTCGGCGTCATGTTGGTTTTTTAGCTGTTTTATCAGATTGCTTGTGTTGAAAGTACTCGCTTTCGTCCCTCCTCTTGACAACTTTGCAGAGCATAATTTGCAGTCCGCTTTACTTTTGTCACCATCATCCATTTTGAAATACCTCCACACTGCCGACATTGCTCCTCCTTGCTCTCAATTAGCACCTGACCACTCAACTGAACGTCACGCTGCCGTAAAGTGGTATCGGGTGCTGTGGTATCGGGACATTTTTATGAATACGAGTACGAGTACAGGAACAGGGTATCGGACAGATACCCGATGCTGGTATTGGTATCGGTGCAAATATAAACTGTTGTCCATTAGAATAGATTCTCCTGGCCATTTGACCTTTGACCCTGGCTTGGGAGGAAGAATTCTGTATCTGCTTCTTATCACAGAATGTTGGGGAGGCTGAAGAGAAGATGGGGGTTTGGGTCATAATTCTCAGTGACCGTACTTTTACCTCGGTGCACTTCTGGGAATACGTTCCTGTCTTTTTCTATGAATTGTGTGACAGTCTGATAATAGGTGCCAGGCTGACGTCAGGCTGATGCCCGATGTCGCTACATGGGCTTTTAATTTTCTATCAAACAAAACAGTCTATTCAAGCATGAATCCTGTTTATTACTGTGATTGGATTTGCTCGTCTGTGCTTTGAAATCAATAATAATAGAGCAGCTGACTTGTGTGACATGCCACATGAAGGCTAAAGCCAGGAGGACCAGCTGTCTCTGTCACTGAGCACTGAAATCTCAAGATGGAAGCAGTAACCAATGCTGTACTTTGAAGCTTGTGTCTTTAAGGTCATTTGGGCTGCACAAGTTGGCTCAGCCTCTGCAAAGCACCGCTGCCCACGCAAAGGTCATAAATGCTATACAAATATCACAAAGCCAGTGTGTCATCGCTGGTATATAAGCATAGACTACAACCACATAGTGTCAAGGAAATCAATATCGAAAAAAAGTTTGCATTAAATGGCACATCTGATAAGGGAGAGACTATTTGAAAGTCCTATTCTCTAAATTATTTCTATTATTTAATATCAGTTTTGGGTGCTAGATATTTATTGCAGTGTACCTCTACACAGTATCACTTCGCATTTAGCTCAGAGCACTGCTCTAACAGCTTGTCTACAAAGGAGACATTCCAGCCAGCTTTTCAGTCATCCGTCTCACACATGTCTGATGGAAAAGATATACCTCTGTTTCATCCCAACACAGTCACCACAACTGTCTACACAGGCTGCATAAAATCTTGTGTCATATGTATAAAACCACAAGCTCATGTGTATTTTTATACTTTGAGTCTGTTTACTTCTGCTTTAGAGTGTTTGTATATGGGCTCTGAGCACTGCCAAAACATGGGTGACCTACACTCAATATTTAGCCTGAGCACCTCCTGTGCAGACGCTTATAGAGGACTGAATCTGCTGCTGCTGCTCTGTTTTGGCCGTACTGGCTGTGCAAACATTGCATTGTTACAGCCTCACCAAGCCACTGGCATGATTGTAGACTCTCTTGAAAGAGTCATAAAATGGATCATTTACTGTGCGACAAATGCTTTTTCCCAGCTAAGATCTGGATGTTTAGAATTGCAAATATACAAAAGCTTTCATAAAGTAATACACAATACTACATCATGATTGCAGTTTACTCGGCAATCGAGAAACAAAACAAAACAATTCCGTTGAAAACCTCAATTTTCCCATCCAGGACCATAACCAGAGATTTAATGGAGCCATGGAGATAAAGTCCTGTGAGAAAAACCTTCACTGTGTCATGTTCTTGCTCCTCATCACTGACAGCAAACCTGAGTGACAGAGGGGCAGTTCATTGTAGGAGTCATCAGCCGCAAACAGAGCTGAGATTTGAGAGCAGTCAGACAAGGTGTCAGGATAAGAAATCCCTGCACCGGCTCAGCCCCACAGATCAGCAACAATGTGCTGTGACAACAGGCAGGTGCAGACTGACTGCTGCTGTAACTGGTTTAGACAGCACAGGAACACCTGAGTGTACTTGAGTCTATGTTCGCAGACCAACTGCTGTCAATCCTCACTTGGCACCCTGCTGCACCACCAGAGCCTTAACAAACTGACATAAGCAAGCTGTGCAATTTAGTTCCCAGCTCACCCACACTTCACAACTTCACTCACGCTCACATCTCAGGCTGCCTTGACACTCACACGCACACACACACAGTCTTGTCTCCATAACTTCAGGGGACATTACATTGACTTTACATTTATTTCCCGGAGATTTACTGTAACCTTAACTACTACTTGCCTAACCCTCACCCTAACCCTACATTATGGGGACTTGGTTTTTGTCCACATAATGTGACCCTGTGTCCCTGCAACATGAGTAATACCTAGACCACAGACACATACATGCACACAATCCAACTTTTGTGCAATTAGTGACTGATTAGACTCAGACTAAATTTGTACTGTTGTTAAATATTCCAAACACTGATACAAATCCAGTTAAAGACTTGTGTGAGTGAATGACAGCAGTCAGGTTGTACAAAACTGAAGTTTCATTTAAGGTGATCTATGGAAAAACATAAGGAATGTCCTTGGTAGATATGATAAAATGGTTCATTTGGTTCAGTGCACAGAATACTCTGTTCTGTTTACAAAAATTAACTCAGGAAGCATGTAAGAGAATTTTTAGCATTTTAGCAGGGGAAAACAATTATGCAAGGGGAGATGAGAGTTACTCAGTGTTTGGTTACCCAATGATCACAGTGTAAATAAAGTTAAAGCTGCAAAAGGCACAGATCATATTTAAATCTTATCAACTAGGAAATGAACGGAACAGAAATGTGTTTGTACTTTGCTGTGCAGATTTGTGTAGCAAAGTACAAACCTTCTCCTCAACTGCAGTTTTAGCACTTTGAGAAACTGAAGTTAAAATTATATCCATTGTCCTCTTTTGTGAAGTTGAAGCTTTAAATGGACTACATTATACACTAACCATCACGTTGGCTGAATGTCAAAGCCACTGTGTGTACAATTTTGAATTTCAAATTAGTTCACATAATCATGTAAAAATGCTATACATATTCAACTAATGTTTTGTACATTGTTATCTGTTGCATTAAGTGCCTGCTGCTTAACGTCCCTCAACATGATAAATGGTATTGCATTTTAAATCTGAGTTTAGCAGACAGTTACTGACAAAGAATTAAGTCACGCCAAATGATGTTCTTTACAGGTCAAGGCATTTACTGTCATTTCATAAGCAGGCTGCTGGGTGCAAAAGGCAGCCAATTATCCTCAATCTCACCAAACTGCTGTTTTCTTTCACTGCTCTCAAAAGACAGAAAAGAGGCAAGCAAGGCAATAGCACAGATAGCGACAAGCTGACCTGCCTGGGTGATAGTGTATGAGATGTACAGACAAAATGACACACATCTAAAGTCGACTGCACACAAGGTTTAAGTCAGCTTGACAAAATAAAACACTGAATAGATTTGCTGCATAACTCAAAAATCTAGCAAATCTTATCTGTTGCTTTGGATTTATCTTAAAATATTCTTAAAATATGCATCTCAAATGTTTTTTAGTTTTACACTGAGGTGTTTCAGCAGATTACACAACTGACAATATTTTTAAACAAAGTCAGTTATATGTTGCAAATAATGTCCAAGGCAAACTCCCCAACTTTTTGAGCCATCAAGTGGGAGTTTTAATTTCTGGAAAATCTAACAGCAGGTGCCTGTCATTTTCTGCATATTTTTAAAAAGGAAAGAGGTCTGGTTCTGTAATGTTTCCATTTACTGTTAATGTTAAAATTTTGAAGGAGAGAAAAACCTGAACTGTGACAATAACAATAATACTCATGTGCATATGGACTTGTGTATTAATTACAACGATAGTGATAAATGTACAAAGTCCATGCGCTCCCTGACAAGGAGGAAGTGCAATTACTTTGATATCCTAAACATATTAAGTGAATATGGAGACAACAGTATTAGAACATATGGGTGGCTTTCTTGTGCATGCACACACACACACAGACACGCACACATACACTTACAGATCTGTATCACAGATGAAGTGCACAACACAATGGACAGAGTCATCTCATACTCGTCATGTAGGAGGACTCCAATTCTTGGCAGTCTGTGGTGTCAACATGTGTGAAAATACAAAAGGCGATGAGTCAACACTCAGCTACTCCACGGCTAGAGTAAAACACAACATACATGGCAGCAAAATCAATACACTGTGAGCAGGGCAATATCTACTGTGCTCACTTCGAAGTGTACAGGGGTGGGTGCCCTCATGTACAGTTCTTTTGATGCTTGCACCCTTAAAAAGCATGCATTTACCTTCAAGCAGTATGACAGAACCTAATTACAGAAAGCTGCCTCCAGAAAATAAAATGAGGGGAAAGGAACTATTTTGGTTGTAACTTTGACACTTTGCAGATAACTTCTCTGCATGTTAATTTGCTACAGGCCCATCCCCACAGGAAGTGGCATAGGATAATATCAGACTCCATTGCTGTGATTGGCCGCTGGTGGTGGCCCGTAGGAGGGAGTTGATATTTCAGGACACACCGCATAAATTGGATTAACAAATAATTGACATGTTTACTGTGGTATTTATAGCTTCCATTCAGTTGGAAAGTAGGGAACGAGGCTACATTCATGGTCCAATTACATTTGAGGATATAACTGCTGGGTACACATGTGCCCACACTACCTTACAAATCTGATTTATATCGCTCTGTGCTTGAAATTAATTGAGGATGACCTTGATAGGGCATAGGTAATTGAAATATTTCTTGCTGCTGTGATTAAATGAATGACCACTTTAATGTTAAATGTAAAATTAATGGAATATTTAGGGAATAATATGATAAAAATATGCAAATAAAATCACATAGTAGGGCTAAATTCATTTTGTGTGTCAGTACACACAGGAAGTAACAAAAATAATAGACAAAGCTCTTTGGTCTGAAGTGTAACAGACCAGCCCTGAATATGAACATCTGTGTGCACTTTACTAATATCACCTTATGCATGTAATATGTGTTCCATTGTTTCAAACAGCAACTGTCACAGCAAAATCTGTCACGGTTTTGTTGACACCTTTACCGTGATGTCTGGATTTTCTGTCTGTGTTTAAAGTTATGGGCATGCTAATGGTTAGCCTAGGGATGCTAGTGGTCAGCCAGGCATTACTAATGACCAGCAAATTCAATCACATATCATGTGGGTTGCAGAGGTAGAACTGTGAGTTATTAGGCTTGAATGAATAGCCTAGCGAAGCAGGTGTGTAGCTCGCCTCTGTACTGTTGGCCTCTCACCTACCACTGCTGGCCTGTCAGTGACTAAATCAGTTACCAGTCTCAACGTAGACATATTATGCTCCTTTGATTTCTCAGTAGTCTGAATTTTGCCACTTTGCCTGTGCCATATAATGGAAAAGGTTTTTTGAGTACATTTTCACCACTGGCAGCGCTATGGAGCAATTTTTTATACACAAAAAATGTGTGATAAGATAGACCAATATTATGTGTTCATATGCCAACTATATCTTGTAATTTGTCCAGATTGTTTCACTCCTGTACTACTCTATAAAAGTCAGTGGCAGAGGTTAGTAAAGTGGATGGTAGCTGATTGTATAAAAATGTTGAAAATGATTACCTTTATCACTTGCTCTTTGCAGTAGTCTAATTGCTGTGGGCACCATCAAACAAAGGTTCTCTCCTAATCAGTGAGTGTTTACATATGGGGGTGTAAGGGACACATTTCAAGATAGTAAAATCATAGCGCTTTAGATCTCTTTCCCCATGCTTAATCAAAGCTTCCCCGCTTAATTACTGGGGCAGATTAAAAATAGCAAAGCGAGAGTGTGTGTGCCCCCATCAGCCCCCACAGCCTGTCAAAGCTGGCAACTGAGCCTGTGGGCAGCATATGTGAAAGACTCATCTGCTACTATCTTTTTTCCCTTTGATGAATGTACTACATCACACGTAAACATTTCACCCTCTTCTCCCATTCACTGATAGTGATGACACACATCAGGAGCAAGCGCAGGAGGCGAGCCGCACTGACTGAGGGAGCAGGCACTCCTCTCAGGCACAATGGTGCTCGTTCCCCGAGAGTAACGCCTGTTGACATGGCTGCTGGGAGACTGGACATTATGGGGAAGACGCACGAAGTCCACTAGGGCTGCCTGCTATTTTATGTGCTAAAACAAATGTCAACATGCTGGCTGAGGCCATGTTCCTGCTCTTTACTTCAGGGAGTTTCAAACATTCTTATGACACTGTGCCCCAAATAGACACACGTTAGGCCACAAAACCGCATTTAAATAGATTTTGTCCCTGGGAGTTTTTATATGAGTTTTTGTTAGTGCTGAATTAGAACTGAATTATGTAACAGTGTTCAGCAGACTTGGAGAGATAAGGAGGGTTAGAATGAAAAGTATAATTAGAAAGGTCCTTATGCTCTAATTGGGAACTGTCCCACCAAATCATTTGACAGACGGCAACATGCAGAAATTGGCCAAGTGTACCGCCAACCCAAGCACGCAGATGATTTGTGGAATATTATTTTATACACAGACATAGTAAAAATATTGAAACAGCCCTGCAAATATGAACTGGCTCAGATCTAACAAGCTCATGTAGGAAGCATCTACAATCAAAACAAGCATCACTTTCGGGGTGCCCCCATGGCCAAACGGTTGGAGCGCGTACCATGTGGGCCTTAAGTGCCCTGAGCAGCCGGTCCCCGGATTGACCCTTTACTGCATGTCATTCCCCTACTCTCTCTTCCTGTTTCCTGTCTCTCTCCACTGTCCTATCCAAATAAAGGTGAAAAAGGCCCCAAAGAATTGTACCAAATGTTAGCATCCTACCATGCTTAACTAAATGGTGAACTTAGCAAACACTACCTGCAAAACATCAGTATGTTAAAGGAGCGATTCTAAATATTTTCATCATGACAATGTATAATGTGAAAGTTAATGAACCCACAAATAAGGAGCTGCCTCTTCTGTCGAGCTGTGACATTTAGCCTGTGAACATCCTGGAATTCTAGGAAATATTATTTGTTAAAGGCTGCTATATGCAGTTTTCTACTGTCATTATCGACAGATATGAAATGACAAATGACACAATATACTGTTGGGAGAGGCTCTTTTCCACAGCTGGATTTTTAGTTATTAGTGTAGTTAGAAATATCAATGGGATTTTGGGCAGAACCCAGAAGTTCTGATTTCACTTTGGCTCTCTATAGCCAATAACTGTCTTTTCATTTATTTATTTTATGCTGTGATGCACTTTGTGATTTTTGTTCTGGAAAGGTGCTGTATAAATAAACTTTACTCACATACTTACTTAAAGAGTCCAACATTTCCATCAGGAATTGGTGGAGACCAGAGCTAAATGAGATGGAAACTTGTCCTTACTTGTCCTAACAGGTGGACCAACATGACTCCAAACTAATGTTAATGTTGTTCTGTACCTGCTTCTGAAAATTCACCACATCAGCTTAATACGTCACTCGTGTTCACAGCTTATTTTTGGCTCAAAAGATTTGTTATTGATGGTTTTATATTGTCATTGTAAGGATGTTAGTATGCTGATATTAGCATTTAGCTCAAAGCACCTCTGAGCCCAAGTACAGTCTGTGCTGGGAATGGTTACGCAAATTACGCAAACACTCATACACCTGACTGCTACTCACAATTACTCCAGTTGTTTTCTGTTATTCCCTACTGGTTGGAGTATCTGCAACACACACCTTCTGACCATAAGACACATGACACATCACATATGTCAGACTCTACCTCATCCTTGTGTCTCTACAGGACAGTTCCAGTCATGAAAGCAAGCAGACAGACTGAATAAAAGATTTAGCTCCAAGCAGATGGAGAATAAAGGCGTCTTTTTTGGGTCACCATCCTCAAACACATCTCCAGAGTCCTTGCAGTCGCATGACGGCCTTGGTGCTAATTCTAATGCTATGAATGTTTCAAAGGTTTCTAGCAGCCCTTAAGGTGCATCTTCATTTCTCATGATAGACCTATCAATCTAGTCAGTGAGGATGATGAATTTTGTACGTAAACTGTGTGCATCAGGCTTTTGATGAGGATGTGCTCTGTGGGGTTAGAAAGCAAAGGGGACCTGTGTGGATTGTCTCCTGTTTGAAAATGTGGGGAAAAAGATCTTTTGATTGCCAGTCTAAAGAGCTACAAATCCATCACTGAACCAGTTATGTTTGCATGAACGTATATCATCTGAGGTTACCAATGTAGGTCACAATGGCATTTTAACCAAGTGTTTCTTTATTTACAAAGTGTGAAATGCTTTGCCACTTCCCCAGCTTGTTTCTGAAGGTTATGACAAGGCAGTAAGACAGAGCAAACATAGAGTAATTGTAGACAGATCGATCTTACACAATATAAAATAGCAGTTAATTACAAAATGATGCAAGACAGCGGTACATCTGTTTGGAGGAAATGTACAGTATTCTCAAAAAATCGAGGTAGAAAAAGCACACACTGCTCGACTGATGACATTTTACACAGGATCTTACAGATCACCAAAGAGTTCAAACAGGAGTGTAGCCAGAGGGAAGTGACAGTGACCACGTCCTGATTCAAAGGGGAAACAGAAACACCGTTGACAACCATTGGAGCAAAAGAGTCTCTAAATTCTTAAAGTGAAACTGCAGAGTTCAACAGGTTTAGTTTGCTGTATCAACCAAGAAGGTCAGCAGCCAAATGTGGAATGAAACCGAACAAAGCAAAAATAACAAGAGTTAAAAAAAAGTCCACAGTATCATGGTTTCTGACAGGTATACTATTGAGTTCATACTGAATTCAAGTGTGCAATAAAGTATTTGGGTGAAACATGGAGAAACTTCTGCCAAATTATCATTCACTACTCAAAATTTCTTATGATTTATGTATACTGCAGCATGTAAGACAAATATGTTTCATGCACACTTAACACACTTAACAAACTACTTTCAGTTTTCTTTTTATAGCAAAAAACACTGAGATTTCATGAATGGAAAATGTTCTCTTCGTGTTGCATTTTAACACCATTTCCCACCCACCTCTGTTCATTTGGCATCACCACATTCTAAACATTTGTGAAACATTTAAGGTGCTCAGGTTAAATTTAGTGAGAAGCCCAAATTGAAAGCGATGACTGGAGGTGAAGTGATATAAATAATATTTAATCCTGGCACAAAGCACAATACACCTCAAAGTGTTCACCTCCAGTTTGAAATTAATCTGGGACGTCCTTCAATGCATGTTTGATGAGGATGCTCAGAAGACATTGTGCACAAAACATGTTTTTTACTTAATAAACATCAATTTTGTTATTATAATAGAAATGTGTTGCTCTGTTCTTTTTTGAAAACCCTAGATGATAGATTGTGTTTACATGTCATTTCCTTTGTCACCTATTATCATCCCACCATAAATCCGGAGCCAGGACAGAATTGTGGCATATGCACAAAGCAGTGTCGACTTGAATAGCCCATCAAGTACGCCCCATGATTTCACCCCAAATAGAATGACTGACACACACACTTCTAAGTGAGGGGGTGGGGATATTTGTGCGTCTGTGGGGAGTGGAGAGCAGTTTTCCACAACCTATGAGTCATCTTCAGCCCTTTGGAAGACAGAGCTGTTTTCTGATGCACTCTCATTGGATACAAAATCCTTTCACCATCATTTTAGACACAAATGACAGGTTGGATAAGATAGCACTCATTTTAACACTTCATTACACAGCTTCCTGCATGTATTTTAGCAAGATGAGCTGATGTGAACATCTGTGGGACCTCCATTGGTTTTATCTTGTTTTGACACAAAGACATTAAACTTTACTGATCCCTACGAGGCAAAAATGAAAGACATACAATGAGCACGGCAAAATGAGGTTCATAGATACATAACCATGTGAATATACCAAAAGAATGTAAAATAAATGTGCAAACATACAACATAAATCACTGAAGATTTATTAAAACAATTTTTTTTGTTCAATTGCACACATTCAGGCGACAGAGCAACATTAGGGGTCATTTGGTGTCATGTTCCTGTCCACCTGGTGAATGTAAGTCCAATATTCTGTCTGCTTTTAGCTCTGTTTTGTTCTCCACTAACTCCTGAGGAAATATCCAATTTTTAACAGCGAAATGTTCCACTGTGTTCTAAATAGTTGCTGACTTCAGCAGTCTACTTCAGGTTTTTAGAGCTTTTTAGCTGTAAACAGCTGCAACATTAATGAGAGCTGTGAGACTGAGCCAAACCAGTTAAGTTGCAGGCCAGAAAACCAAAACAATGAGCTTAAAGATACTAAAAAGCTGCAGAGCTCAGGAGAACTGCAGACTCAGGTGATCATTTTCCATGGATTCATCACCACAAGCAACACCTCTCACGTTACACAGTTATTTGATTCATTTTAAATATAAAAATGATTATTTACATTTAAGATTTTTAATTAATTTTACAGTTGTGTATCTGCAGTATTTAATTAATGTGAGTCAAATGCATAAACCAGTGGAATTGCAGCATATTATACAAAATACATAACATATTCAAAACCACATGGCATACCTCACACCTCAGAGGAGGCACATAATTGAGCTAAAAACCAATGGCAAGGGATTATAATCACCTCCCATAAAATAGAGTGTGCTTAACAGAAGCAGTGACATACACAGGGAGTTTAGAGGGGTTTTTTCATATCTCTGGAGGATTTGGGACATATCCACAGCCGCAGAAGCCCTCAGGGATTACCCAGCCACAGACAAACAGCGGGCCCGAGCTAATGGAGAATTCTATTACTTCCGCTAGGCTACCAGTATAGGGCAGAGTAAAGTGAACTATTTTCTGCACTGAAAAACTGTAACTGGCCCTGGTTTGCAACAGTCGTCAGTCATCTCCAGGAGCACCTCTGAAACCTTTTATGTCTGAGAGGGGATACAGAGTGAAATATTTACCAAGCTGCTCTTGGGTTGGGTGGCGGAGTGGTAAATTTAGAACAGGTTCTCCTAAAAAGAAAGTGAGAGGCCAGGAGGGAGGTCTGTCAAATTACCTTTTTTCGCACAGAAACTTTCCACTGGAGAATCCTCACTCATTCACCTCACTACTGAGGCATTTATAATTCCTATGTCATTGCACTTCAGGGCAATCCAAAATTAGCCTCTGCAAAAGTGAAGTGTTGCCCATTTTAGGGAGAATATCTTTTTTTGTTACAGTCTATCTGTGTGAGTGAAGTGGGCACAGAAATGCAGATGTCGCCTGAAATCAGACCGTTTTTGTTGAAGAACTGTCTCTTCAAGAACTGAGAGGTGGAGCTTGGCTGCTTTTCATCCAGCAGTCAGTAATGTGTATTCACTGCTCTCATGCTTGGTTTGATGCGTGGTGAGAGTGTTAAAAAATGGGAAAATCTGAAAACACCCAATTCCACAGCAGAATATATGAAAAGTTTGTGTCCTTATTGATTTTATAGTTTTTTAATTGTAGGTTTTACCAGCTAGACTAACCTTAAACCTGTGTGAGGTTTCTCTTTAAGTAAAATAAGAGATGAGAACAAAAATGAAACTATGTTTATTTTAACAAAAGTATCATCACAGAGGTTTTATTCTAAGCTGCCCTAGACTGAAAAGTACCAAATCTGTTTAGTGAGAGTTCTGGGATTTCTCCAACATCAGACAACAACCTGTCCTCAAGGAATGCTTCAGCTCTGCTATTCTATTTGAGGAACCTCCGTAAGACAGAAATTGAGCTGCTTCTCTGACAGAGTACACTGAACAACATGAGCCGAGCTGTAATTTCCTCCTCCAAGGAAGCAAACAAGTTTCAAACGAATTTGCACCTGTTAAGGTCCGGTTCTGTTTTGTTCCCTAACTTCTGCTTAGGTTAAGGTTAGAATGAATGAGCAAAACAGCAGCAGCAGTTTCTTTTAAAATCTCATTTAGACGCTTACATAAACCACTGAGTCATCCCCGGACAGACACACTTCTTCCCTCAGATTTGTCAGAGGGACTGCTATCTTAGGTCAAACTGGTGTCAAACGGTATGTGAATAACTGTTGGCACTTATCTTAGTCTACACATAATCAAAGATGCTTGGGAATTGCCACCTAAGACAAAAGATAAGTTTATCAGAGAGTTACTTTATTGTAACTGAGCACTTATGGACTTGATGTCTCTGCTGGCAAACATTGCTGAACAGGTGACTGCAGTATTTTAACCAGGTGTCAGATTGAACTTGCCTGAGTCGACTATAAAATATTACTTAACCCAAGTTACGAAAACACATATTTTCCATCATTATGTTCCCACTTACCCCTAGTGATATCCATCCAGTCAGCTGCTAATTACCAAATTACACCTTTAATTACACCTTGATCACATTAGAATCAGGGTTATAGGGAGTCATAATGCTGTAACTCTTCACATTCCCATCAGCCTCAGTAGTACTTTGTGTTTAGTGCTAAGAAGCCAGTGTTAGCATGCTAATATGCTACACTAGATTAATAATTTTATATTTGCTTAACATCAGCAGGTAAGTGTTTTGACAGAGCACGTTAGCATGCTGATATTAGCATTGAGCTCAAAGCACCTAAGAACTGCTAACATGTCTTGTTATATTGTAGTGGTGTTGTCTTTCTTTCACAGTTTTGACCTGCCTAGCAGTATAAGATCTGATTCACAAGAGAATAAGTTAGAGATCTTTCTACTCCTCTTTCTTATTTTCATAGAAAATGAGGCTAAAAGATTTATTTATTGTTTGTGTAAATTACTCATTTTCTACTCGTCTTGCCAACACACACCTTGAAATCAATCAAATGTTCTTTTTGTCTGCAGCCTGGCAGAACTTTGTTACACTGACAGATTCAAAAGCAGAAACTCAAAAGCAGAAAGCAGTGGTTTAGAGACAAACACGGTGTGTTCTACGGCGGCTACTACAAATACATTCAATTTACACTGCAGGGTGAAATTTAGGCTATATACATACTGTTTATTTTTAAACAAGATACTATTTTGGAATTATCTCTAATCTGGTGGGTGGGGCAGGGGAGGGTTTAAAAAGATGAATGTTTAAAATTTGGGTCAAAGACTGACACAAATTATCTATAATCCTTAGCATGATTCAGAACCTCTGGCCAGCTGTAGGCCTCTTAAATAATTCAGCTTTTCAATCCCCTTCAGATGGCACCCCTCACTACTCTTTTAAAACTATTATACTTTGCTTTATACCGCTAATCATGTTGCAGTGGTAAGCTTTTTTAAATGGTGAGCTATATATAGAATCATTGTATACTTGAAAGACACACCTAGTTTCACACAGTGCACCTACATCTGACTTTAAGTCCTGACGTCTTTATTATGTTTTACTTCCTCCTAATTGTTGTAAAGCGCTAGTGTGGATATATTATTGCCTTCCCAGCACAGCACACCACCTGTCCCAACTGGTGGTTTACTGGCTCTCAAAGCAATAGTGATGATGGGCAGCTATTAGTGCTACAGTGATAAATGGATTCCCCCTCCAACAGACAGCATGCCTATTCCTGTCAAGGCTGGGTGTCCTTGGACAACATAGCAAATACCCTACGGTCTCTACAGAATAGAGTAGGGTAGAGAATAGGGTAGTAGACTTGAAGAGAATGGCAACTAAAAAACTACTGAAACTCAGCAACACAAGAGAAGCAAATTCAGTAAAATCTCAGATGATGTTTAGCTGTTCCAAATGAACACACTCAAAGGTGGTCTTAAAAGGGTGCCAGGATAATAAGAGGTGACACATAGTAATTATTCAAATGGGAATAACGGTGAACAATTTGGGGAAATATGCAAATTCACTTTCTTGCCAAGTTGGATGAGAACATTGATACCATATTCATTCCTGTACATTAAATATTAAGCCGGAGCCATCAGCTGGTTAGCTTAGCATTAGATTACAAGGGAAAACAGCTAACCTGGCTCTGTCCATTCATCCATTAGCTATAAAGTTTATCCTTTGAGGGTCATGGGGGGGCTGCAGGCAATCCCAGCTGACATTGGGCGATAGGTGGAGTACACCTGTGACAGATCTCCACTCTGTCACAGGGCCAACATATATAGACAAACAACCATTCACACCCAGAAGCACTTTAGAATTGCCAAACCTTAACCAAACCTGCATGTCTTTGAACCATGGGAGAAAGCCGGTGTACCTGGAGGAAACCCATGCAGGCCTGAGAAGAACATGCAAACTCCACACAGGCAGTTCTGGGCCGACTGGCCACACTGTGCTGCCTGGCTTTGTCCAAAGGTAAGAAAATCCACCTACCAGCACCTCTAAAGCTCACTAATTAATATGTTATATCTGTTTAAATCACACAAAAAACTGAACATGTTGTGGAGTCTTAATAGTGAAAACTCCAGGAAGTAACTGCACCTGTCCAAAAAATAGTCCAACGCCTGTAAAACCATGTGTTGTTTCTACACTTCACTTTGGTGCAGTCATTTTGCTACCTTTGGACCACCATTAATATGTCCTTTGATAAATTGAAAAATCCTAACTAGCTCAATTTTCTAGCTTCATTGCTCAGAATTAATATACTCTGTTTTACTGCTCTTGCTAGCTGCTTTCTGGTAAGAACAGCAGTCACTGCTGCTCTACAAGCTGAAACACACCACTGACATCCTGCCTTTATCTATACATGACTCCAATGCACAGGAAAGCTGAGTACAGTATGTGCATTTCATTTTAAGTTTAAGAAAAAAAAACCAACAATTCCCATCACACACATTATTTATCATTGTTCTCTTCTCTTTTCAGTCCACTCCTCTGACTCCCTGTCCCACCGGACACTCACAACATCATCTGGCCCTGATGTCTCACTGGTGTTTCAACCTCTTCACCGTGATAATAGCAGCGTCAGAGAGCTTCTCCCGGCTCTTACGGTCCTCAAGATACTTGGAAAGCACTCACACATATTTCTTGATCTGTGATCCACAGCTTATTGGTCAGTCTATCATACTACTGTACTGGACAGCAGTGATATGTGTAGCTCCATTCATTCCTAATGGTTCGAGGTGTTTTTCCTGCCCCTGCATGTGATGGCTTTGTAATTCAGTGGGGAAGATGCTTTGAACTAACAACAAAACAACAAAATACATCATGATAACAACATTTCTGAATAAAGACTGTGGTTAGGCTGCAAAACTTTTGCTTATGGTTAGGCAACTAGGGCTTATATACATACTATCATATACTATCACATACTATCAATAGCATATTATGCTGTTGATTTTATCATTATCTGTGAGTGTGCATACTTCAAGTGTTTTTCTGTCTCTCTGGTCAACGTTGTCTCCTTGAAATCTAGAAATTACATTTCTATATCACAAAACCGTTCCCTCATGTACGTTGTGCTGAACATAATTTCTGCCTTTATTATGTTCACAGCCAATGTGAATGAAATGTGAAAGAAATCAATGAGTGAATGAAGGGCTGCATAACCAGGCAAACCCATCAATATGTTTTGAAACAGCCAACATTCATGGCCTATTGAAACTTTACATCCAATACAAATAGACAGAACCACAGTAGAGTGAGGTTTAGTACCCTATGCTTATTTTCCAAAGTACTGAGTGTGCCTCCCACAGCAAAAGCTATGTAACACTTTGTTCATGTCCAGTTCATCAATCAGGTCTAGATATAAAGGACATTATTGCCAACATTCTGCCTGGCTTGGATGTTACCACTTTATTACCATAAAACCTGAAAGTGGCATTGCCCCTCCTTATTCTGGTACCAGTGATCTATCAGTCTATCTAGAAACAAATGAAAGATATGGTCAGGCAACATTTTACAGTTCAGTTCACTATCATTTTTTGTGATTTGCCAGATATGTTTCATCCAACATGTACAGTACATGTTGTTGCACAGAAGTTGTACATAAACATAATTTCTGGAAGACGGTGTTTCTCAGAACATGTTAAAGTGAATGTGGGAAAAGGGACTGAACACCAACATCCATGACCTTAAATATCATCGAGGGTTATTGCTGAAAATATTCCTTAACAGGGTTACATCCAGTTTCTGGGTTTATCCCAACTTTTCTGGTAAATGGTTACTGATTTATTCCCCAGTTGTTCGCTCCTGGTTGAGGCCCAGACTGACATTATTTAGTCCTCTTTAATAAATATGCAGATCTTCTTACTGTTTCTTGTTCAGTTAATATTCTGGCGAAGATGTAAATTGGTCACAAACTTAGTTTTCATGGCCTCATCTATAAATAATCATTATGTAAGCAAAATAATGAGGTTAACACAAAATTTACATATGCATAACAACAAAGGTGCTCCATTTTTTTGACCAGCACTTTTAGGAAGCTTCTCAGTCAACAAAAATGTTTAGTGAATGCTCTGTGTCTCTGGTGTTTTTGGGTGGTGTAGCATGTGGTGTGCACTGCCTCCTGAATCTGGGCCAGAATGTTTTCAGTAGGGACAAGATGGGTTAAGAAACAAGACAGTTTTCTGTGTCATTGGAGTCTGCATTAGTAAATCAATCTACCTCGTCACGCCACTTACTTTTACTTTCTGAATGGATTTTTTTGCCCGCTTGTTATGCATTTAGGTATTTTCTGCTCCCTGTCAATTCTTTAATGGACTTCCATTATGGTGGCAGGCCATGGTGACCAGATTTGTGATGCAGCTGCAAAGCCTTTAGAGACCTTTCTCTCTTCCTAGAAAATTAAATTTGTACATGTACATGCATGCCAGTGCCTCAGAGGGATATGCTCTTTGTTTGTAATATAGCATATGAAGTCCTACTGCTGACCCACCAAAATATACATTTACTGCAGCTTCAATCTGCAGACTCATTTAGCAAGATCCCAAAACGCTCTCTCAATATTAATGAGTGCGCTAACTCTCTCTTCATTATTATACAATGACTAAAGTCTGTTAGTGGAAGGTGAATAAGTATGTGCCAACGAGTCCATCTTCCTCTCCTTTTTCTGTCATGATGATGTGAGAGAGCGAGTGTGAAGAGCCCCTCCATCTTTGTCACCTTCCCCTCGGTTCTGTCACTGAGTGCACTTGCTCTCTCAAAGGACACCTCAAAAACTAAATAAGCTTAGAGGAAGTCTCAGATGTGGGGGAGGAATCTAATTCTCTACTTCCTCCCGTTTTGCTTCTGACCTTTTAGAAAAAATGTTAAACAATTTTAGTTACCAAGGATACCACAGGCAGCTCTTCTTCTGAGCCGACTCACTTTCTTCCAATTTGGTATGTAGCCAACAGTTAGTATAGCTGAAGTAGCTGCACAGCCCATTATATGTCATCATTCCATGGCTCGGCAAATAGAAAAGGACAGTGAGGAGGAGTTGCATCTAACTTGTTCCTGAGTCAGTAGACACCACCATGTAACATAAAGGCAGCAGTTGAGGACAGTGCTTTTTTCCACCTCCTATTCTCTTGCTGACCTTTTATTTTTGGGACATGAAAATATCACAGACCTCCTATTTAAAAAGTAACTAACTATATCTCTATTAATTCAACATGGAGAAAGATGCCCTGAATTCTGTCTTTTTATCCTCCTGTGCACACATAGAAAATGTGAGTCTCCATTGTGTAGTTCTGATACATAAACTCAACACTGAAACAATTTTTATAGAGCATAAGCCGTACTTTTCATTTTTCATTATAAGGAAAAACATAACAACAATCCTGGAAAAAACAGACCAAAATCCCCACATCATTCATATTCAAACTCCTATCAGCATAACGTGACATGTACCATGAGGCCTAACAGCATAATAGAGTGAATGAAACGTAAATACAAAATCTTAATTTACTTTACACAAATCAATGGCATTATTATGTGAAATTCTTATCTGCCTCACACAGGATGATGAATGAAAACATGTTCAATTCATGTATCCTACACAAATTTCCACTATAATTAAACACGTCAACCAACCCTCATTTACAATAAACCTCCTCCAACTTTCCAAATGTTTTTTGTGTCATTATTATGTGTTTTTCATTCTCAAAAAAAACAACATTTTTTTACCCAACAAAATAACAGGATAAAAAATGTAATAATATAAAAGTATATCACCCAGTACCAAGTATCATTGCAAACCATTCTCTTCTGATACAACAAGATTAGAGAGAAGAGAAGAGAGAAGAAGAAGAGCATTTCATCATGAGAAATTCTGACATAATGATTGACTCAAATCCCATAGAGGAAAAATGGCATTCATATGCTGCAATAATGCCCCAATTCTAACATTTTTCTGCATTCATACCTTTTCTGCATTCCTTTTAATGTTTCATGTAAAGAACTTTGAACTGCCTGGTTGTTGAAGGGTGCTGCACAAATAAATGTGCTTTGCCTTGCTGAAGACCTCTTCCAATAGATTGACCTGTATGGAACAACAGTTGCCTCATCACTGTTTAATAGTAGCTCATATGTAACATCATTCACAAAGGCACCAAACATCATCAAAGAAGCAGATAAATGTATATACAGGTGCTCGCTCTCACTGCTATTGCAAGTATAAACCATTTCATATTCGAAAAGAGGAATTCTGGCATTTTTTTTGTTCATGTAAAGTGCTCTCCAGTATTCGCAGCCCAAACACAGGAGATCTGAGGATGCCTGTAACCTTCTAAATGATTAATTGGATCTACTGTATGTCTCCAGTTTTCAGCCAGATGTTGGGTGAGTCAAATTAATGGAAAATACACAACCTATAAATCAATCAATTAAGTAGTATTCTATAAAAGCAACATTGAGGTAAAACAGATGAGAAAGTGCATGAAGGGAATACCTTATATTCAGCTACGCCAGAATAATAATTCAAGCAAAAGGGGATAATAGCAGCTTTACTGCTAACATCAGCAAGACTGATATTAATGTTTTTCACTAGAAGAAAGTAAATTGAATATAATTTGATTTTGAACCAGATGACATACATCAGAACATCAGATAGGGAGGTGGAATCTATGTTCCTGTCTGAGCAGTGTGCACTAACCAGACGAAACTATGACTGATGACAGGAATATTCATTACAGGAGCAATTTTACTGCTGTTTATCTCGCCTATGAGCAGTGAGAGGGAGACAGTAATTCAAAGTTATTCAGCCTCTCTCTACTGGAAAAACAGATTTAAATGCACAGTATCACATTTGTAAGTTTCCAGGATTCATCTCGATGCAGGCTAATTTGAAAGACAGACAAACAAAATACCATTATAGGTGAGCAAACACAGCTGTGACAAGGTAATAACACTGATAATACTGATCCAGTGAAAGAAAGGTCACTTTTGTGTTCCCAAAGGAGTGCACATAATGATGGGTAAGAAACAGAAGAAATGGCTAATTCACCCAGGTGGCGCACAGATTATCAGATTGCAAATTTCAATTTAAGGAGACATGAGGGAAAATGATAAAGACTGGAGGATAATAACAGACAGAGCAGGAGTTCCTGGTTAGTTTTCAGTCAGAGGTAGAGCAGCACACAAACACACACTGGAATTTGAACTTCAGGGTGGCGTAGAGCGACAGTAAATATAGTACAGACTCTGCTGTCTCACTGGGCCTAATCCTCTGTGTACATTCTCACAAACACAGACACACCCACACAATCCCAGCACTGCCAAACTGTTGAATGCCTAAAAAACTGACCAACAAACCAGTGTCTCAAAAACTTGTGCAAAGGTGGTATAGGGATGCAAAACAAAAACAAGCTCACAACAAAGTCTCTCCAATAGCATCTAATACCTGCGGTTGTCATGTAATTGCAGACATTCAGATTTCCATTTTCTGAGCTCCATCAACAGCTTGAGAGCAACTACTAATGGATAAGATAAGATTGTTTTTGTTGACGGTTGTTTCCAAGGTCAAGAATGAACTGTCACTCGACTTTTTCTCCAATGTTAATGCACTGGATTACATTTGATTTTGCTTACGCCTTGAGTTTTCCTACTCCCAGTACGTCACATACACAGGCACAGGCATTTTAAAATGTGCAGGGCTGCATGCAGTGCAATGACCCAGTTACAGTAGTAGTCAGTTCTGGGGTTCAGTGTCTTGCTCAAGGGCAGCTTGGCAGTGATGGGGGTGCCATAACTCAATTTGCTACTTCACAGCTGGAATACCAACTCTGTTCAGTGCTGAGGGGGCACTGAACAGAGTAGAAAATGAGTTTAGAATTAACTGACAGTAAACATCTATGTGTGGTGTGTGTGTATGAGTGGTGTGCCTGTGAGAGAAATATGAGGCAATTAATTAATGATTGCATATCTGAAGGGATTGCTTTTAAAAGCTGTTGCCTTTACTAGCATTGCAGCATGCGCTCAAGCAGAGACACCTACAGTTTATGCTCCCAGTAAATATAAATACACATGAAATTGCAAGATTGGTCACTGGTTTAAAAAGTCAACTTCTCAGTGATTGTTAATGGGGTCATTCATACTACCTGATTTAATGGACCATATAAATATTCAGTTCATGTGCATGAGCCGAAAGCGAGAACTTGAGTTGCATAGTTATTCTTCAACAGAGGGAATATGCTAAATGTTCAAAACATATTATCTGCAATCCACAGCATGATGTGTGTCTGTGTTTGTTTGCAGCCTCTCAGCTCCATCAAGAGGAAACCCATTATCTCACTGCTTGGTAAATGCTTGTTGGCCCTTTGTTCAATCTTGATGAATAATGGACCCCACCTTTGTTATGCCAAACACAAAGCATGATTTATGCCGCAGTAAAGTCACTCAGCACTTTGCCCTTTTCTGCTTCCTGTCCCTGGAGATTGCTAGGTAAATAGGATGACAAGCTGGGAATAGCAAAATAATACTCAGATCTCTATCTGTGTAGTGGTTACTAATCCATCATCCTCCATGTCAAATTGCACAGGAAAATGTAACATACCAATACTGCTGCTGACGTATGACCGTTGGGTATCCCCAGCTTTTCAGGAATTGAGGGTTTCTAACAAATTTCCATCAAGCCTGTGGTCATAAAACTCCCCCAAAACATCAATAACTGTGTATAATTTCACTTCAGGCAAGTAAAACAGAAACATCAAATTGGGGTCAGATGGTTTTTACCCAACAAGAGGGACATGCAAATTATTCAAAACATCAACAGAACAGGCCAGAACAACCTCCTTCATAACCTAATTTTCATTTGTGAAAGCACTTTGGCTGGATATTTTCATTTCAGTCTTTGATCCATCAATGCCACTGCTACTTTTCAAATATGAGGCAGAGCTGGATCTGATTCAAGAGCTCACTGATTAGTTATGTAGGCAAATCTGATTTAAGTGGCTTCCAACAGAGACAACCAATAAATCAAAACAACACTAGGTCAAAATCCAGTATATGGCTGGACCGAGTATGGTCTATGTAATACAATAATTAGCATATTCATGACATCATCACATCGTATTCCTCATCCCTTTACCTGTTTGCTTCCCTCCTACTCTCTGTGCTCACATGTAGCGTTAATACATGGCCCAGTAAAATTAAATGTTAACTAGCAAACACTTCCAAGCCTTTTCAAAGCTGCAGCTCTGCACTGCTAAAATCCTGATTTCATAATAGTGACATCCCCTGACAAAATCACTATATGCATAAATTGAAGACAAAGGCTGTGCTGTGATTTCAGCTATATTTACTTGTAAAATGTGAACTGTTACTGGAGCATGGATCTCTGTGCTGTTTAAACACATGTAGCAGTTTCAAATATTATTTTCCTCTACCATAAATTCTAACCAAGTCCCATGTAATGGAAAGGGCCAGCCTCTCTGCATAAGGCTTTATCTCAGTTTTCTCCCTTAACCTTTCCCCTCAATTTGGAGTGTCCCTCCAAAGCTCTTCACAGAGCTGCAAGGGGCAGTGGTCAAAGTAAAAAAAAAAAAAAATAGGTCACTCAATATGACCTGAAATCCACAGCAGAGCAAAATCTACATGTGCAGGGTTATCATTAGCAATGCTAGTGATGTGGCTCCAGGGAAGGCAATGTTGACTGGTCCACCACTTTGGTCCAGACTAACAACTATTGCTATAACTGCAACTAATATGATACCAGCCAAACATTAGCATGTTTCTTTGTCATTGTGCACATGTTGACATTAGTATTAAGCACAAACCATTGCTTTAAATGCAGCAGGGCTGCAAACGTGACTGTAGATGATTACTCTTGATTTCTTCTTCCTCTCCCTCTTGTGTTACTCATCGGATCACATTCAGTTTAATGTTGCATTTCTGCCCTTCACTGAATACCCTTTCCTTGCAAATTAAGGGGATCACTTCACAGAGAACAAAGTGCGAATTCAATCAGAAGAGGAAGGACAAGGGTGAAGTAAAGGCAAATGGGAAAAGGGGATGCATGATAACACCATGCACCATGTGCACTGTTTCATTCAAGCGACCTCCAACTCTAGAGATGGTAATGCACTTCACCATCTGTTATCAGTTATCTGCAAACTAGTCAAACATATTGATGGCTTAGCAAAATATTTCTCATAGTAAGTGGAAATGAGAAATATTTGGACAATTTGAGACATTTGAAACATTTAACTGAATGCTATAATATTCGCTGTTATGTTTCTTTTCTGAGTTAGCACTATACTAGAATTTAGTTGGCTTGAATGATGACCTTGAGCTGTCTAGAGCTATTCATTCTTGCTTTTTCAGATAACTCTCACTAAGATATATTTTGTTTAGATTTAAAAGAGAGAGAGAGAGAGAGAGAGAGAGAGATTCCTCATAAAACACTTGGATGCACAAATATTGCACATATGCATTCATTTCACACGTCATCAGCAGGTAGACAGAGTGCTAAATCTGCTAAATATGGAAACTTCCACATGCCGTGTATGCAGCATACTGTGAAGGACCCATGCTGCACCTGCTGTAGCTGCCGTAGATTTGATAACAAGCCAGAACTAAATACTTTGTTTTCCTAATGAACCAACAAGAAGCCCTCAGATAATATTTCTTACACCGTGCAAGATAAATTGCTTCAGCTCCCAAGCGAGTAACCTAAAAGCCTTTGTAATGACCATGACCTCATGATTCTCAGAGCCAATATTCTGGTAAAAGGACAGATCACTGAGTCAACAAACAACAAGCGGCTGCCATCCTTTTGCTCTCCTCCTTCTGATTTTCTGTTCTCAAACATCTCAACCCCCTTCGGGTCCATTCCCACACACACCACCCTATCTGATCACATGATCTGTGGACAATTTGTCTCTCACTTCATGCACCTCTGTAATAAAAGTCAAACAGACAGTCAAACAGGATGGAAACGGTTTATAGTACAAGCAGCACCTATCAATGATTAACTTGCCAAATGCCGTCTCACAACATTTTTATTTAATGGTGCTGTGAAATATTTTCATTGACAGCAGTTTTGCTCTGGAAGAAGTGCTTGTTTACAGGATATGAGCAGTGATAGATTTTAAATTTAAATGTTGTTTCTTCTGTAAAGATGAGAGTGGTTAGTCCTCTCAGTTTGAAATAGCTGTGGTGGCTTGTAACGTTAAATGTGTTCCTTGTGGTTTCTAAAACCTCTAAAATGTAGCACTGTCTGTAAACTGCTTGTGATCATAGGATTTAAGAATTCAGTGTAACATCCTATTTAGTACTGATTTAGCATTCCTTTACAGGCATGACCTTCCTTTGATCTGATCGCAGTGGCCTGGCAGGATATGTCCAATCCTCCACATTTCGGTGAGGTGGCCACTAAGTGGGAAGTGAATAGTGCCTGAGAGAGTGGAGCTTAGGCGTCACATCACATTACCTGAGGATGCGTCAGCTAGGTCAAGTCATCTGTGTCTGCTGCTGCTGCGGGTGGATGTACCCCAGCTGCACCAAGCAAGCGCTGTCTCTCCTGGGACCAACGTACACGCTGACCTCACAAAAATATTATCAGATATGGAGGGCAGGTCGATGTGGGAGTTGTGTGTGAATTCGGCTCATCATTGACACACCAGTTGGCAGAAAGGATGTGAAGGCTGTGGCTAATCCTGCTGCCATCTATGGGCCCTAGCTAGCGTGATTTCCTCCCTCAAATCCCCTGCAGGAGCTTACCGGGTGTGATCACACCTACACTGTATTTTCTTTAGTCTGAACCTTGGTGGTAAAGTTTACTGCAGTTATGTGATATTTTTTCTTGACCTACATCCCATCCATCTTCCACAAGTTCACATACAGTTAAGCCAGGCTATATTTGATTTGCAAATTTAACTAGCATCTGTCTCTTGCCGTACCGAGCTCTCCCTTTCCTTCAGCACCGTCTTTTCTTAGACGTCTGAGGGACTACAGAAAAGGACTATCCTCTCTTCCCACTGTTGTGAATAAATCATTCATATTTGACTTTTGAATTATTGAACATACAACATATTACTCTCAGTGAAGGTAAGAACTGACTGTAGCCAAAAGAGATACTAACTTTTTAGGGAAGTGGTCACGAAAAGCGGTTAAGTCTTTGCTAAAAGTGCATGCTGGGATGTCTTATGAAAAGACCAGACCTACATTAGTTTGGACTGGAGATCTTGGGTATAGAACTTCTCTTTTATTCACTTATTCACACTGAGATTGGACCTTTCTGCTGTGAGTGGATCAATGCTGTGATGTGTTAGCTTCAATTTGCACTGTTGAATCTCCACTTAAAAAGGCTGGAGGTGATGAATGGGTACTCATCCGTAAGCATGGCTTTCAAAGCCATAAATCAACATTTCCACACACAGTGCAAAATACCAATACCACCATTCTGCAGTTATTCTGACATGACCTAGTCATGATCCCAACAGCTTGCTATTATTGTGTGAGAAGAGTTACTAAACCAAGTTCCATAAGGACAAGGCTTGGGTTGAAGGATTATAGGTTTTGCCCTGCTTATTAGATTCAGGAATGGCAGTGTTGGATTTTTGTATAATTATTATATGATTTTTGCATTAATGTGATCATGCTTTGATTTGCTAGATGTTTAATTTACTAAATTAAATAATAGAATCTAAAGCAAATGTTCTTTTCATGTTTAATTTATCCATTAACAATTTCTGAATTCATTTTCCAGAAAATGTACTGTATTATACCGTGGTATGAACTGTTACATATACCATGTTTGGGAAAGTTATTCATATTGCCCACGTCTAATATTACGTTGCAGGTTGTATGGACTCCCTTAATCTAGATGGTTGTGTATGCTAATGTGAGAAAATTAAAACAGCTTCAAGCCCCCTAACCACAATATTGCTTTCTCACGTCGTTTCCTGTGACAGGAAACAGGCCTTTTTGCAACATGATGTGTAAGTTTACTCATTACAGTGAGTATTTAAGTCAAAAAGTAGTTGTAGTTGTTGATTAAACTTGTGTTAATGTGGATGGTAAATGTCAGAGATTCTCTCTTCTACCAGGATGAGAGATTTCTCTCTGAGAGCATCCACGTCAAGCCTGTCAAGTCCCTACAGGCCTCACACACTGGGGACCACTCCTCAGGCACCAGCTTGTCCATATTGACATATACAGTGCAGCATCTCCCCTGTAAACCTGAAGGAGCTCTGAGAGACAATCAGCATCCCTCTCTGCAGTAGAGCACCTTGTCTTCAGGGACTGTATAACCCTGACAAACACAACCTGTTCAATCCTGAGCATCATTTGCAGAACTCCCAACTCTCCAGCTTCATTTTACAATGCATGTCCTTGGAAATCCTGAATGACAGTGAGAGAGCCCTAATTACAGCTAATCATGTGTCTAATTGGCAATTCCCATCCTAATGAATTCTCTCTATGATTCCCATTGTGAATCATATACCAAACGCATTTTGCATTGTGTAATTAAAATGAGTCTGTTTTCATGGGGATCAGTGTAAACAGTTCACAGATCTGTCTGTACAGCTTGAGTGGGGATGAAAATAATCCCAAACTGACATCACATTATTTTAAATTCTCAGTTTAGTCCTGTGTTCGGTAGAAGGCAGGGGGACTTGGAGAGGCTCTGCTAAAATGGTGTGGTTTGGGTGGGTGTGCACACTTTGATTTCACGGCAACACATTCAATCATCCACTCTATCTTTTTCAGACATGCTCACTCACAGGTGGGTCCATTTGTCCTTTCTGAGTATATGAGCAATTCACATCACTAATCACAGACAATAGCCGTGACACCTGACAGAGCTGGTTTGCCACACTTCCACTTATCCTCTACTGGATGACAAAGAGAGGACAAGTTTCACCACTGGCATTGTTTATTTCCACTCAGGTCTTGTATATTTCATGAGGTTAAGATGGAAAAAATGAAATTCTATAGGAGGATGTTGCAAAACAGTGTGTAACTGGTTTCATACTGGTCAGGCCAGCTCATGACCTCACTGAAGGATGAGAGACCACAGATGGCACACTTATCACAGTCACTGTCCATCCATCCTCAGTAATCACTGTGACCTCTGTGACCTCTAACCTCTGAAGGGTTAGTCTGCCTCTACCCAACTAATCTTATCATCCCCTGTTCAACCAGGCCAAAACGCAGTCATACCTCTGTCAGCATTATCCCCAGCTGACTCGAGCGATCACACTGTATCACAGCGTGATATCTCTGATCCATTTCCTCCCATGATATCATTAGCTCCTCAAGCATACTTAAGTCCCTCGTGTTCACTGCATGAAACATGAAACATGCATAATTGCGGGTGCAGTGCACTGAGGTAATAATGCCTGATTGGCATTAAGGAAATAATCAGATCATCAATACCACAATGAGCTTTTGTCTTCATTAAGGCTACTGAGGCAGAACAGTAACACTGATCACTTGACTTTTATTTAATTGTGGATTATAGTGGGAGCAGTGGATATGTCTCATTTGGCATGAGCTATCAGGCTCAACTATGGTATTATGAGCAGAGATTCCAAAAGAAGCTGCAGCATACCTGAGATGCAGAGTGGATCATGATGGATCTTGATGGGTGGGGATGAGCACTCAAGCTTTTGCTCTCCCCAGTTTAAAAGTAGAATTTAAAAGCAAGTCTCCGTGGGGCGTTTGAGAACTCACTTCCATGAATAATTCTGGAACAGTGTGTTGATGCAAAACATCAGGTTGGTAAACCTCATATTTATGTATGTAGCGAGACTCAGAAACTGTATTTGTAGTTGAGTTTTCTCAGAAGTGAGCTGCTGCAATGTGTGTAAAATGAAATCCAGCAGCTTCTGCTTTGATTTTATTGTTATGGGGGCGTAATAATTGAGGGCAGGTGCGACCTATATGCCCTTGTACAAAGTGTAGATGTAGAAAGTTGGTAAATCATTTATCAAAATCGTAGCAGCTGTAAGGTCGATGGGCGCTGATCCTAAATGCCGATTACTGGAGACACTGCCCATGGTCCGGTCAAGCAAATTAATTAAGCGTGCTATAAATTAATCACAGTCTGCGCATTAATTTTCTACATCAGTGGCTTTAACCGCACAGATAATCATAGGAACGGTTGATCTGGAAGAGGGCATTCTCTGGTGCAAAAACGCCCAGTTATTTCATGCGTTTAGATTACAATTCATTACTTCATTAGACACTTGAACTCTCCCTACCCTCAGTGTACTCAAGTGCTTTGGAGCACCCTGTCGTTTTAAGCGCAAGGCGCGCTGCATGCGTAATTTTGGTGCCGTAGCAAAATGACATTGATTCACTATCGAGGCAGCTCCACTCTGGCTGCTAACTTTGAGAAAACTCACCTATCCACGCTGATGACACACAGGGTCATGATGGAGGCAGTGCAGCACATTACATCCATGCCGATGAAAATGTTGCAGAACACCTCCCCAAAAAGCCACTTGCCCCCGGTGAGGTCTGTCACTATCACAAACGGCATCACAACTATGGCCACTGACAGGTCCGCCACTGCAAGGGACACCAGAAGGTAGTTTGAAGGTTGCCTCAGTTTCTTCACCACGCACACAGCGATCACCACCAGCGTGTTTCCCATCACGGTGACGGCCGTGATGATCGCCAGCATAACCCCGATAATGATCTTCTCCGGGCGCCCGAAATCCAGCAGCTGCTCCCCGCACGACTCGTTCCACATGGCTGTGGGACTAGCGGTGCCGAGGATGTTGTAGAAGAGATGCAGAGAGCCATTGATAACTTCGGAAATATCCCCTCTCTTGTTATTAGTGAACTCATTGCCCGAAGTATTGTACATCACGACAACGCTATCCCGGTAGGGGTGCAAGGGACGCCTCGCCAGTGCGCTCCAATTACGCGCATATTTGGATATGTGTAACCTGCTCTCGGCTCCTGTCCAGCGGTTTTAGACTGAGGCTGTTGCAGCTGTACCACATCAGAGCTGCCAACAAGTCAGAAGGGTTCTTCACTGGTTCGTGTTTAAGGATCATCCGTCTGAAGAAGTGTTATATAGGCGCGTGGTCCATCCCCAGTGAACAAAATAACTTCTGCTCCAAAACTGTGAAATTAAAAAAGGTCAGAAATGTTTAATCTGGCTGCTCCAGAGCTGCTTGTTTCTCACTGCACGACCCTAAGAAAAATGGACTATTTGGAGAGTTGTGCTGCGCAAACCGCACCTAACCGTGTGACGCATCGCTTAAGACGCACAGACAGCCTACAAACTGAGCACATGAAGGACACAAGAAATACAACATCGGTTTCAAAGTGAATCCAAGCGCGCAAACCCAAGAATAGTTCAGTGACTATTTTTGCATTTCCTCTCCCCTTCACAATGTAGTCTATATACTACTCAGAAAATCCCACGGTAGTGTTTATTGTGTGCAGTTTTATTATATGAATCAAACGTTTGTCTATTTTATAACTGGCTCCAGTCTAGTTGTAGAAAAATCCCACATCACACATCATAATAATACAATACTGTATGTATTATTATGCACAGAATGAGGTGGTAGGCAGGCTTGTGACTGATATTTGTTTTAAAGTCCTTGAACACAGCCCAGCTTTTGTTTTTCTGTTGTTGTTTTTTTTTTTTTTGTTTTTTTTTTGGGGGGGGGGGGGTCATGCTGCAAAGTTTGCTCAAAAACAAGAAAGAAAAAAAAAAAGAAAAATCCCACATGCCTTTTGAATTTGAAGAAGAGACATGAACTGTGCTGCCTGTGCCTCCAACAAGCAAAAATCACCTGATTATAAATAGAATATCTCCTGAAAACAATACCACTTAACAAAAAGTGCATTTCTTGAAGTGGTCAACATTGTTTGCTATTGTCATGTGATGATGCTTTCCCTGGTTGCCTTGTCTCCTCAGATTTAGGCACTGAAGACAACACATCACAAGAGAAAATACAGCAAGGACATATGGGAAAGCTTCCCAGGACTCTGGCTGCTTGCATCATCGTCCAGGCAGTAACAGCTGTGGTGTGTTTGTCCCCTCTGGCTCTGGAGGGGCCGGTGCTGTTTTCCACAATTCCCTCCTGCTCTCCCGCCCCCCCCTCAGATACAAGCCACCACAGCCTTGGCCTTTTACTCACCATTAGCTACCACTCAGGCTGACAGACAGGTCAGTAATGATTGTCACATCAGATTAATGCCAGTGACCACTGGCAGTTTCTGCTAGACCTCCTGCTGTCAGGGAAATTTGGCCCATTTACGCTAAGGATATTACAGATGCGTAGATGTCAGGGAAGATGGGTCAGGTTTCCAGGGTGGAAAGCTTCTGAGGCAAGCTCTCGGAGCTTATGCAAAGCAACCTGTCAGCATGTCAGTGTCTCTTTCAGCTCGTCCAAGGCTTTTGTAATGAGTGGGGTTAAACAGGTAAAGATTACACCTGCTTTGGGAGCAATAATGACGGATGGTTAGGAGAAATCATGACAAGAGAATTTTAAATCAGCTGCAAATCGTTAAGAGTTAATGGAGCTGTTTCATCTTTATGGAAGCTGCCTTATAGACATGTATCCAGGTATGGATGGATCATGAGACAATGGGGCCTGAAGCACAGACAGGGCCCCTGGGCTAGTGCCTTATAGACCCAATCAGTACTCCATCTATGCATTTGGTTGTATGGATAAGCCTGTGGTGCTTCCAGGCAGCTGATATGTATGGTTCTAACTGTGGAGCATTACTCCTTTTAATTTGTCGACAGCTGAACTTAGGTGAAACCAGGTTACCAAATTGAGACAGCTGAAAATGCAGATCTCTGTGCTCCTTTAACAAAGCTGTGGTGAGGTAAGTCAGAGAAAGCTAATTTGAATCAATTACTGTAAATTACCTCAAAATGAAGAGCTTGTTTTGATCCCCCTTGCTGCCAAAATCCCCGGTGGCCTGTTTGGATGTCGTGTTACTAAGACTCTGTCCAATAAACAAGCCCCATGTGAGTCCATGTGACTTTTGCTCAGAAGTCCTGGATCCCTTCTAATTGGGTAGTAAGACCTTTAATGACTCCAAAACAGCAAGTAAACACGTCCTTTCACAGGAATGAGGCAGGTTGGCCATCAAGTTTTACATTTTGACCTGTAATTACACCAATATGTCAATCATTTCCTGATGTTTAAATGTCAGAACACACTGCCAAAAGCAACTCTTCAGGTTTTATCCAAATATGCTGCATTAGACATGACAGGTAATGCCACTGACTATGTCGGCTTGGAGCCCATCTTTACCTTTGACATGGACTGGCATAATGTTACTAGTCAGTCAGTTGAAGTGAAATGTTTGTTCTTTAGATATAGATTGCGGCTGAAAGTAGACAGGTGGAAACTGTCCCCCTTCATAGGCCTCAGGGGAGATAAACATTGTTTATCTTGTTTTCTCAGCAGCAAATTGAAGATTTGCGAACATGACCTTAATAAAGTGCCACAATCAGGCACAGAGCAGGAGCTGGGCGACAAACAGGTAATTTCATCATGACGGCAAAATGTAAGTGAGCAGCAGAATAGAAGAACACATTTGTTTCTGACTGAGTGCTGAAAGGGATGATCACATCCAAGTAACAGACAAACAAAATTATAAAACCCACCAGTGTTTTCTTGCAAGTATATATTCAAGCTTTATTTGTTCTTAAATGAGTTTGATTCTGCTTACTACAAAACAAGGGTTTTTTTGCTTGTTTTTTACCAGTCTACTACAGAAGCCATGCAGTCACTCATGCTGTCTTAAACCCCTTTATCTCAACAACACGAGAGTCACAGTTGGATTCAAATCAAACCATAAAAAACTGATCACAGCTTAAAAAGGTAAACTATTGTTTGGTTTGGTCATAAACTTTTGTGATAAGGTCACACTTCAAAATCAAGCTCTGCATCAGTGTAGCCATATGAGTAGTGCTGAACCATAGAACTGTCTATGTTAAAAAGTCTGATCTTAGGGAAATGCAATTCCTGAAATAGTAGGAAATCCACTAACAGCTTGTGGTGTGATTGTGGTGTGGGGTTATATTGTAGTACAACAATAAAAAGGTCATGTATTTTTTAAAGAAAAAAACCCATCCTAATAAGACCCTTAGCAAAAACATGAATTAATACATATTTATGTGGATAAACAAAAGTTAAAAGACCATTTGCTAAGTCATAGCCACAGCAACAAAAGGCAGTTGTTTTTGTATCAATGAACATTTCTTGTCTTTTCTTTATTTAACACAGCATTGCTTTCAGTTGTTATTGGCAGCCTCCACTGTGAGACATTTTTTAAAATAAGTAATGGTTAATTACCAAAAGGGTCATGCCCTGTGGCCTGTTATACAAATGTGACTTAACTAATTCAGGCTAACTTCCTGTTATCAGGCTAAAATTACCCTGTTATCCTGTGTATCCAGCTAATTTGCTTCTTTGAGAGCATTTAGGATTGATTTGTTTGATTGATTTGTTTTGAACTTGGATTTGCAGAGAGTTGAAAACATGATCAGTATTGGTTTGATTGGCTGAGTGCTGATCATGTAATTGTAGTTACATGAGGTAGCTGTGTTGAGAACTCTTCCAGCATGCACTGGGGCAAAAGAGTCATCAGCATAAGTCCCAAACAAACAATACCGGTGATCACCAGTGGTGTAGGTCAGACTTTTAAGTGATAATCCTATGACTGATATGAAACCTTACTCATATTGAAAAATAACTTCTGAGTTAATTTTTTAATATGATTTACAGCTCAAATGACAGTTTCCCAATTTTCGATCAAATTAAATGCAATGTTATACTAATCATTGTATATGTAGGAAATTAAATTGTGATATTAACCTCAAGAGATAAAAATGATTTCTCTGTGACGTTTGTGCCTGCCTAATGTACCACAAGGCCCCATGTCATCTGGCAGAGTGTTTTTGGTTTGGTTGTGGTTTGTTCTTTGTCATTTTAAACAGACCAAGGTATAATTTGTAGCATCTGTGGATGTGTGTAACTCAAGTGGTAGAGAAAATTTGTTTGTAGTTCAGTCCTTTTCCTTGTCTATATATTGAATGGTCCTTAGGTAAGACACTGAGCTCAAATTTGCTGTGTTTTTATATATTAAAGGTATGTTTGCACTGCATTTGACTTGAGGACATCTCTGTGTTTATTTCAAATAATGTTTGGTTGTGTTTGTGATCTGAAGCCGCCTAACGTTTGATTGTCCATCTTTTGTTTACAATTGTCCCACTGAGAAGCTCCAGGCAGAATGGTGAGTCAGAAAAGTGCAAAGTTACAAAATGCAAATAAGAAAAAAGAAGCAAACATGACAGTGTGTCAATTCCAGTGATGTGGGCAAGCTGACTAATCACAACAGGGGACAGGGGTTTTTAAATTTTCTTAAGCTTTGTCTATCCCAGGAGTTGGGTCTGCTGAGTCAGCATGCTGAACCTGATTCATATTCCTAATGTGCAACATTGTTGTAATGCAAACCACCGCATCTCTGCCACTGGCCACTGAGACTGTAAGAATGAACATCACTTAGCCTACCCTAATCATTCCAGCTGCAGGGGATCTAAAATACAAGGTGACAAACACCTCAAACTTCTCTGGGTTGAGGAGTTTATTCTCAGCAGGTAAACAACTACTGATTGCTGATTACCCCACATGAATCTGAAACAAGGCTTGCCTCTAATTAGAATAACATAAAACCCTCCTTCACCGACAACTAGCTGTACACTTTCATTTTACATTTTCTTCACTTATTCAGTCATTTAATCACTTATTTATTGACACTCGTTCAGAGTCACATATGAACAGTGAGTAGTGAGTGATTAAACAACTGCTTAAATGTTCCTATATTGACACAAGTTGCAATTTCCCTAACACTGGGTGATTGTTGCTGTCACACTAACCAGATTCAGATGTTAGCAGTGTTGACATTTATTATGGCAGGTCCATTTGCTCTCTATATCTTTTGCACTTACCTCAATTTGTCAATAGATGGCATTGCACCCCTCAAAACTAAAATCATTAAGAAGCATCAGTAGGTTCCCATTCAGTTTTTGCTGTGTGTGTAGTGTGGTTCCTCAGAGTCTGTTGAAGAGTAATTTTGAATGTAAATAGAAAAGACTATCTAACTATTACTTACTGTTTTCCTGTAAGTTCTTCCAAGTTGACTCCAGCAGAGTCTATCTGACAGCAGTTAAACAAAGTATCCCATCTGATCACTCCCCAGAAAACTGTAGTTAATATAAAAGAACCAGAGAAATAGTTACTTTATGAAGCACTGATTAATTTATCCCTGCAGAGACCAGGTGCGAGCACAAAGTCATCACCTCAATACCTCTGGGAGCATTTTTGTGATTATTTCAAAAGAGTCTAAGACTAATTGCCAATATGCCTGACCGGTGACCTGAAAACCAAAGCTCTGCGGGCCTTTGAACTTTTAAGAATGTTAGACCACCTCCAGTGACATTCTTATTCATTTTCATTTTTCATATAACAAAGAGACACAAAGCTGCGCTCATTTCAGCAGCTGACGTGAGGAGGTGGTGAAACACCTTTTCATTATAGTTATCTTTTTAGTTGAGCTTTTTGGATCAAAAATAAATGTTCATAGTTGTGAAACGAGACAATTAGTGAAAGCCAAGATTCATAAGAGTTGTCATTATTAGTAATTCTTCATGAAAGCCAGAAATGGGTTGCGATACACACAGCAAATATAGAATTTGGTTAATTTCCCAAAAGACTAAAGACTGTCTCAGCAGAGACCGCATGCTTGTACCAAAGTTCACTTTAATCATGTAGTAACAATTTTCAGTGTTGTCTCAAGTGTTTTAAATATGAACATGGTTCATGATTTATTCTGTCACAACTCTTGTTGAAGAAGAAAACTTTACAAAATGGCACAGCTTCTGCCAATCAGTTGGCCCGTGTAAATGTGTTTTATCCCACACAGACCAGGACATAATTGGATGAATGTATGATGATTTGTGAATAACTATATAATAATAGCAGATTAGAGATAATGGCACCATATGGTTGAGCTTGTAAAACATATTATTCATCACCACCAAGCTGCTCAAAAATACATATTATGCCCCAGTGGCATTACTGAGCACTGAATAACAGCCCAGAAAGACTCCCGTGGAAAGATTTTAGTGATAGAAATCCTAATCTATTGAATATAGATATATATATTTACAACATATTGCAATGCATTACCTGAATTTGGTAATCTGTGTTGTTCGTTTTGGCTATTACTTGTTATTGATTGCAAAATTATTCTGTGGGAGCCAACCACAACTTCTTTTAATGAGTCTGATGGAGTCAGTTTCACGACATGTAGGGGACATCAGTAGACTGATGCTGCTCTCGTGAGATGTGACACGGATTGCCCATTGTATGAGACTGCTCAGGTGTTGTACTCCTGATGAGCACAGGTGGTTACCACCAGAGGGCGATAAAACGATATTTCCAGCGTTATTTGAATTGACAGTAAAAGATTGACAGGTGCAGTAAACCAATGCCCTTCAGCCCAGTCTTGATTGATAATCCAATAAGGGTATCGGGGGGGGCTGATACTATTTGTCGACACATCGAGTCTGTCAGTTGGAAAATTGTAGCGTGAATCCTTCGTCTAGTCCCAGGTGAGAATCACATCCGTCGATTATATATGAGTTCTCATTCTGTAGCTTTAATAACTAACAAGAATATGTTTGCTGAAAACTTGCTGAGTTTTCTGGAAGTATATCGGTTTATTCATTTCCAGCTAGTGGCTGTCAGCATAGGAGAGGTCATTTTCTTTAGCACGTGCCTCAGTTAGCTAGCTACTGTTACTGTTAGCTAACTGCGGGGCCATGCCGAAAGCCTGGTAGAAAACTATTTTACCGAATAATAATCAATCTCAATATTTGCTGAAATGTTTGTCTAGGTTAATAGTTAATGAATAGATATACAGCACTAGTCAGGTTCTCGTGAAATTTTAGAAGTACTTGAGTGAAGATAAGGCCATGTCGGTAAAGGCGCCGTCATGTCGCGGTCACTAATTAATGTTAGCGACGGTTGAAGTTGACTTAACCACTAGTACCATCATCAACAGACTTTCTTCTCCCCTCTCTCTTTTACTTAACTGTGCATCAAAGTTTTAAGAAAAATTACTGTGCAACTATCTCATTAGCTGGTCTGTTAAGTAGTTAAATACTAATAATATTATATCTATTTAACATAGAGCTATCCCTTGTGCTTTACATCTCTTTGTTTCTGGTGAAGACTTAGCTCTCTTAATTGTTATCTGTACAGTGTGCTTAAAACCTATTGACAGCAAATCGGAGCTGAAATGTTGTCTAGGTCAGTTAGAATTCAGCCCGTTAAGAAGGGCAACGCAAGTTGTTCAGTGTAGTTCTGGTACTACTTCTATACTACTATAATAACCCATGCTATCTGACATGGACAGACCTAGCCATGCACCATTTCCTTTGGTAATTTAGCTTTTATCCTATGGTTTGTTCCTTACAGTTAATCTGTTGGTGCGTCAAGTGGTAGTATCAAAAGTTGACTGAATGGATCCAGAGCTTCCTACTGACCTCAGTGGTATGACGGGCGTTCCCTGGCTGGGACGAGGAAGAGGACTGCAGCCAGAAGAGTTAAATGTAGGACGTAGTAGAGGGCTGCTGCTCTCTACAGAAGGACCTGGTGTAGGACGAGCCAGAGGTTTCCCCACTCCTGGCGATACCCCACAAGGACAAGGAGTAACCGTGTCCATTACTGAACCTGCGCTTGGACGAGCCAGAGGACTGCTGTTGCAGTCTGGTGATGGAGGAGTTGGACTGGCCAGAGGACTGCTCTTTCCAACAGCTGAACCAAAGGTAGGGTTAGCAAGAGGTGCTATCCTGCCTAGTCTGGAGCCACAGCACGGACAGACACCTTCATTTGAAACCACAACACGAGACCTAACGGAGGAGACTGCGGCTCTGCCAACAAAAGAGGTTGGAACCAGAGAAGCGTCTATACACATACACCTTTGCATGTGTTAATTTAAAAAAATATTATTGGCTCACTGTAAGAGCTGTTTTTGTCGGCTTACAGGTTGGCAAGCCTACCCATGGTCAAGGTTTAACATTGGTCTCCATGTTCAGAGGTTTGGGCATTGAGCCCTCACTGACTTCATGGGGAAGAGGAACACTGCCAGTTGGTCAGTATTTGAAACTTGAATTTTAAAGGAAAAAATTAAATACACCTGGGAGCAGTTATTGGTTTCAGATAGTTTTGCACATAACATTCTGCAATGCTGTTCTGACAAGCTGTAAGCAAAAAACCATTGTCAGATGTGTCTTAGGTGCAGGTGTATTATCAATGGACAGCCTACTTTTTTTTTTTTTCATAAGAATAATCACAGGGTAAACCTTAGGACTAATATGACTTCCTCAGTCAGGAACTCTTTCAGCTATTATGCGTAAAGCTTTGGCACCATCTCATGTCACTAAAAAACTCAATGGTGTGAGAGGGACTTAGAGTAAATCCAACACATCATAACCTATACTTATGAACTGTTAATACTGGATTTTTAAAAAATGATATCCTGACAGCTGTAAAATATTTTTCTCTGTACACATTGAACACATTTTTTAACAGAGCGAAGTGTCTTGATAAATAGTTAAAGAAAATCAAATCAGAGGTTATACGTTCTGTGTGCTCTAAAGCATTCAGTTAAAACAGTTTGTTCAGTACAAAAAAAAGCCCTAGTTGATTTGGTCAGGGCAGAGCATTCTTCATATTATTCACTTTTCTCTGACCTCCTGCTCACCCACATATGTATGCTTTGTTTTCTCCTTTCTCTGTCAAAGGAATTGTTTACATTGCATCATTAATTTTTTATATATTTTTTGCAGGGAGGGGAGCAGCCGGAGACGTGGGAGAGATGAAGCTGCAAGGTACCCAAGAGATTATCAGCCGAACTGAAGAGGTGATGGGCAGAGGCAGCAGGTAAGAGGCAAAGTGACTATATCTGTTGACTAACAGTTTGTTCTTATTCTACTTGATTGTGTCATTTATTAAGACAGAGGTTGACTAAATATTTGGGGGAAAAGCCTCTCAGTATAATGTAATGTAATTCAACAGCAAACAAAGTACAGCCTCCATAATGATCATAAAGACACCAAATTCAAGTCTGTTGTTGTCTGATTGACAGTGCATATGTGCATATTACAGTGCATACGTTGTGTGTTGGACTATGAGGTGCTGCTTTGACTTTGTAGCTTTTGTAACCCAGGTCAGTGTAACTGAAGAGATGTTGTGTGTGAGGTACTTTTGTTTGTGTGAAAGTGTAACCGCAGATGTTGACTCCTCAAGTGGACAGATATGAAGATACGCACAGTTTCTCATAGCAATTTCAAGGGCCTTGCAGGTTGCTTGTTGGTCACAGAAATATGTGCAATAAAATTCTGTGCAAACATTTTAAATTATTGCAATCATTCTTAGCATTGGAAAAATTGATATACAACCCTGTTAACTGTGGAATTTGACCTGTTACAGTTTCCATGGCCAAAGTTTGTCCCAGCTGATGGCAGTGGGGCTTGGGAGAGCAACAATGCCACAGCTCGGAGTAGGAAGAGGGCCCCCTTTACTTCCTTCTTTTCCTCCAGGTCATGTTGAGTCAGTTTCTCCTGCCTCTGAACTGCAACCAGCCATATATTCTCAGCCTTCCTGTGCAGGTAAGGAAACTGAAAGAAAAATTATTCTGACAATTCATGAAACGTTGTAAAAGTGCAGTTGTTTCCTTCAGATGGGTTAAAGTGGATATTTAGGCTTCATCAATGAATTCATGACGGGGGGGGAAATATTTTTAAAAAAGGTTTAATATGCAACTTCTGTTTAGCTTGTCCAACTCATTACCTCATAATCTGCATAAATGCAGCTGTATACAAACCTAATCAATAATATTATAATATATTTGATGAAATGCAAATATGTGAAGCAGCCATGCCCCCTGTGCCCACTACTCAAGATGTCCTGGAGCTTTCTACTGTTGCACCAGCACAGAGAGAGCTGCAAATGGAGGCAGTGTGGTGAGTGTACTATTTCTCCTTCACATCTCTGTGTGGTGTGAACATATGATATGACCTTTTTATTTGAGTTTTTTAGAATTTGAGATTAGTGGCCAGATATTTCCTCCAGCATGTGTGAGGTCTTTGAGGTGTGTTCAGATGTAACATTTTACAGATGCAACGTAGTATGATGTGTTTGATCAGTCAGCCCTTATTAGTGTTTGAGGTCAGCATGCTCTGTTAGGGACACTTCCTTTAAAGAAACTCTTCCTGTAAGCTAATTGATGTCTCATGTTGTGCTGAAATGATCTGTTTGTATGTGTATATTCTCTGATCAGTGAGCCAATCAGTAAGGCTGGAAAAAAAGGAGCTCCTATAACTATTGGCTCAAACCACATCCCGATTCACTGCAAGAATGAAGCTGTTTATCAGTACCATGTTACATTCACGTAAGTATTGTGTACCACTGACTTGTGTTTCCTCTATTTAGCGACCATTAAACAGACATTTCTGGTGGAAATGTTAAAAATTGAATGTGTAAAATCTTATACATCTTTTCTTGTGTTATAAGAATGTGGTCCAATGTTGAAAGTGAATTGAATTTTGAATCGTAATGTGAACCAAACACTGAAATCCCACTGTTAATAAAGTCCTAGAGCAGACATGCTTGGTGCCACAAGGTTATCCCTAAGCAACCTTTGTTGAATCGATATTGTCAGTCCATACTGGTAATTGCGACTGGAAAGTACCTTACGTATTCTTAGAAGTTGTGTATTTCTAATCATATCTTTCAGTCCGAATGTTGAATCAATGGCAATGCGTTTCGGGATGATGAAAGACCACCGCTCGACCACAGGGGACGTAGTGGCTTTTGATGGCTCCATACTCTACCTGCCTGTCAAGCTGAATGACGTGGGTATCACAGTGATTATTTTTGTGGCTGTTTGACTAAAGTGTGTTAACTGTAAGTTTGTATTTTTTCGCTGATTTAATTTTTTGTGCATGTACCTGACAGACTTCTTGAAATAGTTAGGGTTAGCATTAACAATGCTGTACCTGACACCAGATGCCTTTTTTGTTTGCCTTTTGCATTTTGATAACATGCAGGTGGTTGTTCTCAAGAGTTTGAGACAGACCGATGATGAGGAAATACAAATCAAAATCCAGATGACGAAGATTTTGCCACCCAACTCGGATCTATGCATTCCCTTCTACAATGTGGTGCTCAGGAGGTATTTTTTAAAAAGGCTCCTTTACTGTTTGGTGTGAAATTGATCACTTTTGTTTTAGATTGTATAAAAATTAGTAAATTGAAATACAGCAGCATGAGTATGCAGATAGATGGTGTCCAACAGCACTAGTAAATAACAGCAACATTAATCTTCTACTAATCTAAAATGTCATTTCCCTCCACCCACTCATAAACAGTGACATGATTTTAATTAATTTTTGGATGTTTTAAATATATAAATTGCTTTCAGCTAGTTCGCAGCTGTGTGTCAGATTCTATGTCATTTGTGTTCTGACTAATCAGTGATTGTGCTATTCATTCTCTGAATGTTGCATGTGTGTTTATTGTTTTCCAAGGGTAATGAAAATCATTGGACTGAAGCTGGTAGGACGAAATCACTATGATCCAGAGAGCGCAGTCATTCTTGGAAAACATCGGTTAGTGTTGTTTTGTATTATAACGTCATCATAGGGCAGACACCACTGTGACAACTCTATCCCATTCATTATCCTATTTGTGTACCTGTTTTAGGCTTCAAGTGTGGCCAGGCTATTCAACTTGTATCAAGCGAACAGATGGAGGGCTGTTCCTATGTGTGGATGTGTCTCACAAAGTCTTGCGGAATGACTCTGTGCTGGATGTCATGTGAGTTCACACAGCAAATCACTAGTAGCATACCAACAGCAGTTCATGGTTAGATTAATATATGTATATAAGTCAAGCATTTCATTTTTTGCTAGCTTATATCTAATTGTTAAAATAGATACATTTTCATTATAAATACTTGTTACATACATTACACCTACATTTTCTTTTAACTATTACATACTCAGTTGTAATGGGGAATGAATCACACTTTGTCTTTTTATTGCAAGTAATTTGATTTGCGATATAATTTTGAAACTCGGGCTTCAGTCCAGGATTCAATATATACATGTAAAACATGTGATGGAGCGTAACCATTGAAAAGATCATTGAAATATTAACTGCTCTGTGTACTAATTCAAGGACGAGAATGAAAATATATGCATCCAAAATGTATTTATTCCAAAAATAAATGGTATAGGACATACTCATAATGAACCACAGAACAATTCTCTCAAAACAAACAGTAGCACTATGTTCTCTTGTCTTCCTTGTAGTAACTTTACATCGGTCAATTTGCTGCCTGTGGTGACTTTTCAAATGCTGATACACTGAGGGGGAATGACAGGAGACTGACAGGCACACAGAGAGAGGCACAGCTGATTAAAACGCTACAGGATTTGTCCCGGTAGAAAATACAAATACAAACCTCACTTAATGTTAGGTAGTTCATTCTACCATTTTCTCTCTTTTTCTCTTCTTTCTCTCTCTGCTTCTCGGCTTAGTATTTTGCAACTTTATAATATCAGCAGCATTAATTTTCCAGCAGCAGGCCACCACTACATGATATGCATAGCGGAAACACTACAGACTTGTTGGCGTCTTGGTCACAGCTCAGTTATCTCTCTTGCCGGCCTGTTGACACTCGCTGTCAGCTGCTTTTAACTCGTCATAACACCGGTAGTTTCTGCTTTAGCTGTGTCTGTTCTCACGACAAGCATACAGCTCTCAGCAGGTAGAACATGACACCAACCTGGAGAGAATCGGAGCGACTCACACTGCCTTCGTTGCGCTGTTGCTCTGCTCGTTGTTTTCATCAAGTATCTAACTCCACAGTTACACAGTTTTTTGTGGTTTGGTTATTTAAGGCAAGATTTGGTTGTGAAGTTTACAGCCCGTTGCTCTGTTGCTCCTGCAGTGCTCTGTGTGTGACCCGTGAGGCCGCTAAAAAATAAATAATCACAGTCATTGCGGTTTGCAAATCACATTAGTTCAAATTGCGATTTCGGTTCAATTTCGATGAAATTGTTCAGCCCTAGTTTCTTCTGTATGGATACTCAGACATGCTCATGCTAATTTAAACATTAAATATACCATGACTGAGCCACATGGAGCTATATAAATGTTGTATTCTGTGACATAGTCATACATATTTAAATATCAGTTTGCAAGACTTGATGTTCTCGGTGTATCTGTCCCCTGAGACAGAACTGTGAAAGCCTCAGTCACTATAACACTACTCTCTGGGGCTGTGGTTAGATGAAGAGGTGAGTTGGAGGGCAGAGACTTGACTAATGCAACAGACTTATTGTATCTATGACAGAAATATTCTTGCCCTTGCCTTGCACTGTATGTTTAAACAGAAAAGGGAAAAACAAGACACAGGGCCTTTCATTTGAAATGGCAAATGGGAAAACTATGACCTTTGGCCCCTGCTGTCTACAGGAACATGTTGTACCAACAGAGCAAGGAGAACTTCCGAGATGAATGCACCAAAGAACTGATCGGCAGCATCGTCATCACCCGCTACAACAACCGCACCTACCGCATTGATGCCATTGAATGGAACAAGTCACCTAAAGACACCTTCCCATTGATGGATGGCACAAAAACCACCTTTGTGAAATACTACAGGTGAGACTGCTCTTTCCATGAACTTCCAAAACTGACCTAGAGAGTATAGTACAGCAGTTGGCAGCAGTTTTTTGTTTGTTTTGTTTTTCGGAGAAGGAATTAAAGTCATGACAGTCATTTGACGTTTTTTTACATATGCTTCTGTCACAATTGCCATTGCTTTGTATTGGCCTCCATGTTGTAACAGCAAGAACTATGGGATTACAATCAAAGAGATGGACCAACCTCTGCTCATGCATCGGCCGAAGGAGAGGTCCAAGCCAGGAGGAAAGGTAAAACCCCTCCTCAGCAACAGTTATCCTGACATAATAATAAATGCTCACAATACAGTCAGGTGTTTTTTCCATGATAAATTTAAGTTCTTTATAGTAGACCACTCAGCTGATGTGACCTGAATTCTTGCATCAGAATGCCACCTTGTGGCTACAGTGGGTCTTACAATCTGTTTTTTTTGAAGAAGCGTTCAGCCTTGTATGTGAGAGGCACTCTGCTTTTGCTTGAGCAACCTACTCGGGCATCAATAATACTTTTTCCATACAGAAATTAATACTGTAGGTTGTATCATAATATAATGTAATACTGTAAGAGGAAATTATATAAAAAATGTTATATGAGGAGTAAATATTTAACCGTGTAAATAATTTCATAATATTGTTTGTTTTGTTTGTTTTTTGCAGCAAATCATTACTGGAGAGATCCTTTTAGTGCCAGAGCTTTCTTTCATGACAGGAATCCCTGAAAAAATGAGGAAGGACTTCAGAGCTATGAAGGTAAATTTAATGTGTCAGCACTATGCTCTTGTCCTGTCATTCTCATCTTACACCTTCCAGTTGTAGGCACTGTTCCTTCATTTAGCAGTCCTAGGGAGTAGATGTTGTTACTGGAAGATAAGGTGTTTAAAAAATATACCATGTATAATGTATATTGTCTTGAAAGTAGGCAGGTTTGTAATGACTATCAAAGTTAGATTCATGATACAAGGTTACCACCAGTTTGAACACTGGGTTTTAGAATGTAATTGTTGCATACCATAGAGAGAGAGACTGTGTGACAGTAATAGTATGGACTGTAAATCCATTTTTCAAATCTGATCTTTAGAACTGGATGCCCACTAGGCCTGAACAATTAAGTCATATCAAAATCATCAAGAGAGTAAGGTTAAACCACAAGACCTAGCCAGGTATAAATTAATCATAGTTGGCAGATAATTAAGATTGGTTAGCATGTCTCAGTTAAACTTGCATATCTTATTGTATAAGTGTATAAGGTCTGGGATGTAGCAGCAGCGGGTAGACCACTAATGTCTCCTTTCAGGGGTCTTACAAGATTCTGAAAATATATATTTTCCATATATTTTAGGATCTGACCATGCACATCAATGTGAACGGTGAGCAGCACACCCACTCAATAAAGCAGCTTCTGAAGAACATCAGAGCCAACCCTGAGAGTCTGAAAGAGCTCAGCCGATGGGGACTGGAGATTGGCTCAGAGATACTAGTGGTAATAATTTGTATAACTTTAGAGAAATGCTTCACAGTTTTGTCACAGCGCAAGACAGAGATGCAACAAGTGTAACTTGATAAATTCAGTGTCCAATATCACACCCCTTCCTTTTAGTCTGACAATATGGTAAATTTGAGCCATGTTCCACCTTTGTATGTCAATCCACATAACACAATAAAAATAAAAGAAGAGTCATTAGGTTTTTAAAGTCACTGTAAATTATATTATTTAAAAGGAGTTATTACCAATCCTTGTCAGTTACCCAGAGCCCATTCTAGTCATTGAGCTGGGAACTGACTGAAAGAAAGCCTGCTCCCTGAGAAATGGGATTTAAAAACATCAACTCTGTAAATTAATGTCAAATATCTGCTGCTTGACTGGCTGATATATGCACAGTGGCAAAGCAGGTACTGTTGGCAGGAAGACACTAGAACCAAGTACTGATATGTGCTCTTGTTGTTTTGCTCTTACTTTTTTGTTTTTTTTTGGGGGGGGGGGGGGGGGGCCCCTTTTTTTTTGTGATAGGACAGTGGAGATGAGACAGGAAACAGGGAGAGAGAGCAGGGGAATGACACGCAGTAAAGGTCCGGCCAAACCAGGAGTCGATCCGGGGACCAGCTGCTCAGGGCACTTAGGCCCATGTGGTACGTGCCCCATTTGCTAATTTTTTGACAGTATATGGTGTATTTGTTTACTCTTTTGCAGGTTAAAGGTAGAGCTCTGCCCCTTGAAACCATCTGCCTGCAGTCCTCATCATTTGCCACTGGTGCTGATGTATCCTGGTCCAGAGAGGTTGTCAGGGATGCGTCAATCAGTTCTGTGAGTGTTGGAGAGGAATCTTTGCTGCTGCCTCCTCATTTTTTGATGAATGTAATTTAGCTCTAATGTAAAATATAAAGATTTTTAACTGGAACACTGAGGAAGTGAGATAGCAACATTGTCCAGCCTGTGACATTTTCACAGTTGATAATAGGGGTGAACAATATGCAAAAAACAATCAGATTATGATCCCCTGTGCAAAAGTTGAAAAATGCGTTATGATTTTAGTGGAATTTTTCAAACTTTCAAAATTTTCACTGAAAAATATATAGAAATGATGATGATTTGATTTTTGCTGGGGTCTGTACCAAACAAACATGTTTGCTGATTGATGATTTGTAGGTGAGGTCATCTCTATAACACCAATGGTATGTTATGACACGATGTTGAACTCAACCATATTGCAATTTTAATAATGTTTCTATTAATTGTTCAGTTATAGTTGATGGCTGGCCTAATGTTAGCTTAACTCCCAAATAGAGCTGGGCAATCAAAAAAATCATATTGCGATATGATATATTTATATATTTATATCAATATATATCACAATATAAAACAAATCACTATTTCTGTCAAACTTGAAGGTTTGAAGACACCAACTATATGTCTGCAGTGTCTCCGATATATACATTTTATAGTGGTGGCCAAGATAGAATAGACAAAGAGAGCGAACGAACTAGCTAACATTAAGCCAGATTTGTATTTGTATTTTCTACTGGGGCAAATCCCAGGCCCCACAGAGTTTTTATCAGCTGTGTCTGTCTCTACCAGCTCTCTGTACCTGTCAGTCCTCTGTCTTTCGGGGCTGTGTCAGAGCTTCTTTTTCAGTAACGCTGTCTCTCGAGTTTTCGCGAACATTTTCCGTTATTTTCGTTTTTATCTCGCTCCTACTCCTAACGTACTGCTGTGCATGGCTGCAGTATCCAAAACACTAGCACGTGTGCAACCCCTGTGTTACTCCTGCGCTTTGTGCTGTGCGTTAACCCAACCTGATGTGCTTATAACTCTGTTCCAGCCACGATTGGTTCGGCTCTGCGCTATTCTCATTATCACTTGCTTTTCATACTGTCAAAACACAGGTGGAATGAGTTCTATCGATGTTGTTATTGACCATGTCTTAAATGTCTATTGAGGAAAGATTATCGTGATATACATCATTAGCGTTTTATTGTCCAGCCCTACTCCCAAACTCTGTCTGCAGTTATAATGACCACAGTTGCTATCTGGCCACCTCAAGCATCAGCGTGTAGATAAATGTGTTAGTTTGCTTTGGCCTTAAAAGTGATTGATGTATTACTTTGTTTCTACCACAACTGACCCATGTTACTTTTAGATCCCTTTGAACATCTGGGCCGTCTTCTACCCTCGCCGCTGTACAGAGCAGGCTGAGGAGCTGGTTTCCACATTTAAAAAGGTGGCCGGGCCTATTGGGGTTCGACTGGAGCGACCCATTCGAGTGGAGCTGAGGGACGATCGTACTGACACTTATGTCAAGAGCATCCACTCTCAGCTCACCAGTGAAGTATGACAGTAAAATTTAGAATGTAATGCTACTTAAGGATAAGGATTCACTTCTTGTATTAAGCAACTAAAAAGTTATGCCATTTAAAATGCAGCTTTAAGAAGTGATAATGATCTTTTGCTGTATGCCAACTTACTGCAAAAGAGCGACACACATGCAAGTGTTGGCATTTCATTTCTGCATTTCATTTCATTTGCCATGTCTTAAAATATGATCAGCATTGTATTTAAGTAAAAACATTTGGAGCCTCAGAGTTTGCATCATAAATGAAGAGTACTCAACATTACTTCTGCAAGTGTTTGTCCAGTGGAAATTATAGATTATGAATTAGTGATAAGATACGTACAAATGCCCTCCTGCATTGCACATGCCCTGATTGCTGCAGAAACAAGACCACAAAATGACTGACAGTGGTTCCTGTCTGGTTGCCTGGGGCAACTTGAGCAACTGTGAACTGTCAAGTCCTGAATAGTTTTGCATGTTTTAGCCCGTTTAGTACAAATTGCACTGACATGGTAATGATTTATAATTCAGTGTTTTTCCAGGCAGATCCCAGGAAAACCATGTGAAATACACAGTATGATTCAGGATATGACGCATCGTGTGACATCACTTATCATATGACACACAAGTATCCCTTTGTCTTTCTTTGTCATTACTATTGAAGGCTGTCATGAAATTTAAACAGCAACAAGTTTTTTCCCATGTAGAAATGTTGACTGTGTGTGGTAGCACTGAAGCAGGCCTTCAGTGCAGTTGGATCCATCCTATGTGCATGTTCTGTTTCTCATCTGTTTGCAGCCCAACATGCAGCTCATAGTGTGCATCATTGTCGGCAACAGAGACGACCTCTACAGTGCCATCAAGAAGCTTTGCTGCATTAAAAGTCCAATCCCATCCCAGGTTTGTGTAGTTTCTCAAAGTGCATTAGAGTTAGAGAAAAACGGTGTATAGTTTGGAATTGTTGGCGAAATGATTTCTTATTTGAAAATATTTACTACAAATTTTTTTTCATTTGTTATCAGGTGATCAATATCCGGACAATTTCCCAGCAACAGAAATTAAAGAGTGTCGCCCAAAAGATACTCCTGCAGATCAACAGCAAGTTAGGAGGAGAGCTGTGGACGGTCAGCGTCCCTCTGGTGAGTATTGTGTCTTCCAAGAGCAGGAACATAACAGCACATCCACTGGGCCTGGGCGGTTAGGGGAAAACATCTTGGTTGGTACTGTTAATTTCACATATTAGTGATTGGGAAAACAATCCACCGTAATTGAAGGTAAAATTGATACCACAGTTCCACTGGAACACAATTACACAGATGTGGTGATTTGTGTAAAAATAAGAGGTTGTAATATGACTTCAGTCGATGGGGAAATAACAAACTGCTATCTCACTTGAGTAGAAACACTTGATGGTGGTTGGCGTTGATGTCCACCACAACACCAGCAAGGCGCATCAGTCAGTCATGGGCTTTGTCGCAAGTGTGAACAGGTGAACCTCTTCTCTTTTCTCTCCACTTTTGGACCTTGTATCGATTGAATTGTTTCTATTGTTTTATAGAATAACCACCCATTTGACTCTTTTATTGCAACACTGGCAAAAATCTCTTCTAATAGTGGTAATATCTCAACAAATGCATTTGATGTTTTCTTCTCCAGCTCACTGACCCGCTGGTACTCCAGAGTAACTTTCCAAACACCCAATGAAGAACTAATCAATGGCTTCAGAGTGTGCTTACTGGCTGCACTGCAGAAGTACTACGAGGTCAATACTACCAGTATATGTTACAAAGATGTCTTGCAGTGCAATGACCCCTCTTCCTAAACCACACCTAACTAAGACTTCAGTGTCTTGATAAAAATAATACAGACAGAAAGAAAAATGTATGTTATGTCAGGTGTAAATGTACATTTCAGTTGCACTCAGAGTGAATGTTAAATGACTATAGTTTTATTACTCACATCTGATATAACACCTGTATATGTCCATCTGTACAGGTGAACCACAACTTGCCTGAGAAAATTGTGGTGTATCGGGATGGAGTGTCAGATGGCCAGCTGAAGATGGTGGAGCAGTACGAGATCCCACAGTTAATCAAATGTTTTGAGACATTCCCCGGCTATGAGCCCAAGCTGGTCTTCATTGTGGTCCAAAAACGCATCAGCACCACGCTCTACTCCTGGGCTTCAAACAGCATTGGTACTCCTCCACCTGGAACTGTTCTGGATCACACCCTCACTCAGAGAGACTGGTCAGTCTTAATCTATCAAAGTGAACGAGTTGTCAGCAACAACTCTCTAAGCTCCTATTGTGGGGATTGTGGGGTAAGAAGTAAAATTAGCATTAGCGAGTAATTTCTGTGCCTGTATCGGATTGGCCAGTTGGCCAAAATGCACATTAAACTGTGCTTTTGGTTAAAAAAATAAAAAAGAAAGGAAAAGAGCTATGATTAACTTCTTTGCAAAATGGCAACATGTTGTTTTTGTTTGTCCTGTATACCTCCCTAGAAAAACTCTGAGTGTGCAAAAGCAGTGGTTTTTGTTAAAATCATTGAGAAAGCTGCATTTCTTAATGCAGCGTTGTTTTCAGCCTGAATCCAGCCTTAGGCCACTGATGGCCCCCTCTCTGCTATAACAAGCAGTTTAGATGAGAAGAAAATTTGTCAACGTGAACTTTGTGAACAATGCAGCCCAAGAAACCACAAAAGTATGCCTGAACACAATAATCTGTGATGGTTCCAGTTTAACTGTGGTACAGTTACTACAGGAATAAATTCATGTTAGCATTCTATGAAAATATTGTCATTCATACATGAGGAAGATGGGAGAGATGAAGATCATAAGCAGCTCAACATGACAGAGTAGTGGAAGAAGGAAGCTGGTGTTTATCTTTTTTTTTAACCTGTGTACATCAAAAAGACAGAAATCCCATCTCCTGGCAACAGTAGTAAATATGTGCACTGATAAGGAATCATCAGAGACTCTGTGTATCTGATGTTGGCTATTTAACATTTCTAACCTTTAAGGTGATTTTCTTCATTCAGGGTGGACTTCTATCTGATGGCACATCACATTCGCCAGGGCTGTGGACTCCCTACACACTACATTTCTTTGTACAACACAGCAAACCTCACACCAGACCATTTGCAAAGGTAAAGAATATATATTTCACTATCATTGATCAGAGAAAGAAAAGAACTGGCAGTGGCAACATTAACAACAGGTCATACCAATTTAGCACTAAACCTGTCAATGTGTTTTCCTTGAGATCCACATTTTTCATGAGGAATTGCAACTTGTCCTGTCTCACATGCTTGTTTTTGTTTTGCTTTGGTATGTCTTCAGACCAATGAAAATGAGATGCTTCCAGAAAAAACGTAACGCAGTTGTTTTGTTCCCACACCAGGCTGACATTCAAGATGTGCCATTTGTACTGGAACTGGCCAGGCACCATTCGTGTTCCAGCACCATGCAAATATGCCCACAAACTGGCTTTCCTGTCTGGCCAGTACCTGCACTCAGAGCCGGCCATCCAGCTGTCAGACAAGCTCTTTTTCCTTTGAGCTGCACCAGTTTCTGCCACAAACAAACTGCTCAGATCACAGCAAAACCAGCTGTGATGAAAAGACACTACTGAAAGACCAGAATGACAAACAGCTCGTTTTAATTAATGAGGGATTTTGACATGTGGCACTTATACTTAAAGTATAGTGTTGAATTCTACTGAGGATTCTCATATGGATCAAGTCTTTAATACTACTGATGTTTTGTTTGTTTTTTTCTTCACAACTCGCGCCTTTATTTTTAAAAACAAAAAAACTCATTGTGGCATCACCGGTGGTTTTAATGTTGTGGCTGATCGGTGTATTACTATAAGCACATTTTAGTTTCAAGTCTAGTGAAACAAAATGTTAAACAGTTAAGTTGGAAGTGAGTGCTTTGCAAAGTTGTGACTTTGAGTTATTTTGCCACCGTTCTTGTGGCATAATAAAAAAGACGTTCAGACCCTTCCACTGTGACAGATTATTTATAATCCTGTACAGTTTATACAAGTTTACAAGTTAAATCCCAGAGTTCATCTTTTTGCATGTCCATGATACTTAATAAATGTACAGATAAGGTTTGTATGAGTGAGTTGGGCTTCAATAAAAGACAAGTGTCTATTTGTTTTCTTCCTCTGGTCATCATTATCAGTCTAAGGTGTCTCCATAATCATTTGGCCAAACAGAGTTCCATAATTTCAAATACAAGACATGATGTTTGCAGGACACACATCAACACCTTGATATGAACGCACTATAGAAATATTATATACTATATATTTAAGCAGAAGCGGTATTTTAGGTTTGAGAGGGACAGGACCCAAAGATCCTGGGACAACTCTTATGAGAAACCTGGAGGAGACCAAGGCCAGAATGAGAGAAAAGCTCAGGTTGAAACAGGAGGCCGAGAAATGACAGTTTTTATGTCGTTTATGTTTATGTTTATGTTTTAAGTTATATCCCAGTTTTACACATCCAGTGGTGATCACTGCAATATTTGTCTGATTTTAAAACCATGAATCATCATAGCCAAAAAAGGATACTGGAAATGTAATATCACTTTTCTTACCTATGCAACTACTGCAAAGGCAAATGGGGAATGTCACAAGATGATACAATTCTTCCAAATTGTGAAGTTGCTAAACAAAAAAGGATTTCTTTATGAACAAATTGTTTAACTGTTCTTTTAAATGCAAATTCAAAAACATGTAATATACGAGGTATAGCTATTAAATAACGAGACTAATGCTGTAATACAATGTTATTGAACATAAACATTTTTCAATGTCTTTCTCTCTTTCTCCTTCATTATACTCCCCTTCTGCATCAACACACCGCTGCATTCAGGTCTTCCACTGATCAAAACAGCGCAGTAGGTCTTCTTCAGACAGTTGTCTCAGAACCTCTGTCGTTCTTTTCTTAACTAATGACACAGACTCAAAACGTGTTCCTTTGAGAACAGATTTGATCTTAGGAAAAAGGAAAAAGTCACATGGTGCTAGATCAGGTGAATAGGGAGGGTGATCAAGCACTGTGATTTGTTTCTGGGCCAGAAACTGCTTTTCCTTTTGATCAGGAAAGAGAAGTTTTAGGACAACTTTGGCACACACTTTTGTCATATTCAAATTTTCATGCCGAACTGTCTCTTTATCTGTGGAGACCATTTCTGTTATCATTGTTATACTGAGTCATTGATGATTTTGAATCAAGTGAAACAAGTGCACTTTAATCAGTAGCTAGCAGTGAACTAAAGACATCACTTATTGGAAACTTACAGCAGTTGTGTGTGAATACCAAACCTTTAATATATAACACTCGGTGTGACTGCGAACCACAAGGTTTTATTCTCATAAGCAGTCTCATTATTTAATAGCTATACCTTGTGTATATATATACATATACATACATACACACCCACACATATGTATGTATACACAGTTAAAAAAACAGACAAAACAGTGAATAAAACAACAAAATTAACAACAAAATAAATATTAAATGTCTGAAAAGGAGTAGGAAGAAGAAAATAACTTATAAGGTCCTACCCCCTCCCTCTCACGCCATACCCCCCAGTGTCCATCATACCAACTTAAATGATTACCTCAGTGTTCATCCTCATTATACATGATACATGCCCTTCAAGCAATTTCCAGCCCTCACAGAAAGAAAACAATAGCAACATCATCATCATCATCATCATCAGCGAGCATCACCTTGAGATAAACAAGACTCCTTCCTCATCTCTGTGCCTCTCAAAAATGATTTCTTTGTACATCCTTTTAAACAATAATTTTACTCTTTTTTTACTCTGCTCGAGTTCTACGTCAAGACCATTACAAAAATTCACCCCATAAATTGAAATACACAGACTCTTAAGATTTGCACAAACACAACATTTTTTCAAATTCAGTTTCCCCCTTAAGTTGTACATATGTCATTTATGTACAAAATGAAAAATTTCGGGCCTAATGTTGACTCCTGTGGGACTCCACAATTAATATCCCTAAATACTGATTTATTGTCACCTATCTTTACAAATTGCTGTCTGTTTCCTACGTAGCTTTTCAACCAATTCAACACTACCCCTCTAATACCATACCTTTCCATTTTATTATATATATATATATATATATATATATATATTTCATGATAAATGGTATCAAATGCTTTTTTTAAATCTATAAATACTCCCACTGTAAATTTATTTTGTCTATACAACTAGTTATTTCTTCTATTAACTCTATTAATGCCAAAGATGTTGATCTGTTTGTTTTCAATCCATACTGACTTACAATCAACAACTTATGCTTCTCAATGAAATTATCTATCCTCTCAACAGAGTTTTTCCAATAGCTTAGAGAGCTGAGAAAGTAAAGACACAGGCCTGTAATTGGTAAAATGATGTCTTTCCACCTCTTTATACAATGGGATAACATTAGCAATTTTCATTTTGGATGGAAATGTACCTGTTTGGACAAATTATATAAGTCAGAGGTTTTACAACCTTGACTTTCTTCAGTAGTGTCATATCAATTTCATTACAATCAGTAGACATTTGAAAGATATTTTTGGGGGCTTTTATGCCTTTATTGACAGGACAGTGAAGAGAAGGGAGAGAGTAGGGGAATGACATGCAGTAATGGTCCGGCCGGATCAGGAGGCATACCGGGGACCAGCTGCTCAGGGCACTGAGGACCATGTAGTACGCACCCTAACCATTCGGCTATCAGTTCACCCACAGTCTGTAGACATTTTGACAATCCCCCACCCCACCCCCGGTTGTGGGTCCTCGATTTCTTCTGCCAGTTTTGGTCCCACACTTACAAAACATTTATTAAGCCCATGAACCACAACATCAGTCATATTGTTTAAAGTCCTATCATCGTCAATAAAATGTTGAGGGTAATTTGAGTTATTTGATCCATTCCTAATAATGCCATTTAACGCACTCCATATGCTTTTGATGTTGTTTTTGTTATTTTCTAGTCTTTTATTGTAACATTCCTTTACTTAGTGAGCTGTCCTGAGCTCAAATTATCACCCATTTTAAATGAGTAATGTTCTGTTGTATCATTACCTTGGTGCTGCACTCATAGGTGTTGTCATCACTGGTACTTACCCAATTCTACAATCTCCCTGATGACAATCGCTTTTCTCTGGTGTCCCATTCAGTTTTAAGACCACATCTTGCTCTGTTTTCTCAGGAATCAGGAAGCATATGATACTTTTGTGATCTACATGGCATCAAACACAAGTTGGCACCATGGAAAGCTCCAGAGGAGAGGACTCTTTCTTAGTGAGTTGGGCACGGCACTGGTAATAACTCCCATACATTTAAAAACTGTTGTCCGTGTTATCCATTGTGTTTTTTCCTAGTTAAAATGCTATCGATGTCTCTGGCAAACAAAATTTTGAACTTTTCTCTATATCACCCCAATTTTCAGTTTTTTGTTATAATAATATGAAGGAAATTTCCAAATGTCTACGATCTAAGTTTACAAAAACTCAAAATGTGTATTTATGTAAATAGCTGATACTTCTTGATTGTATCTGTTTCACAGGTTATATCCCTGCCTTGTTTGCTGCCATGCACGGTCCCTTTTGTCATACCTTTAATACATATCTTAACTTATACAGTAACATATTTTCCATTTGAATTTTTGACTACTGAGAGTCAAATTGAAAGTGACTTTGAATGTTGAACTTTATGTGAGACCTGTGTTGACAAGCTGACTTCTTGTCTCTCTCTTCAGCAATAGGTCAATGTCTCCATAAGTGCCACACTATTTGTTTTTGAGAAGGAGCTCTGTTAGTCATGATACAGTGTGTTATGTGGAAATTTGACACAGATTAAACACCAACACCAACCAACCAGCCATCAAACCAAGGGTGTGGTACACAAAGACACAAAGACAAAGATGTTAATTACATTTTTTAAGTTTATTTGAATTGAATTCACCTAAGTTTCATGTTTTTTTTAGTGTGGGAGGAAACCGGAGGGCCCGGAGAAAACCCACACAAGCACTAGGAGAACATGTTAACTCCACACAGAGAGAAGAATGGAGACACCGAGAAGATGTCAGTATGTCTTTCTGTGGGGCCACAGTGCTAATCACAGAGCCACCGTGCTGCCCAAGAAGGGTATGTGCTGTATGTTTGTGTGTGCATGTGTGGGTGCAGTTACAAACCTTAACCTCAACCTCAACCTTAACCTTAACCTTAACCTTAACCTTCTCTCTGAGGCTCCAGAACCTCCTTTGTTTCTTCATTTCTGGGACGAGCTTGTGATGGAGGTCTTGTGCTGTCACACATCTGATCTCCTGTCCACCTTCCCAGGATACTAAGAGAAAGTAAACATCTTAATCATGAAGAAAAACCTCATTGCTGTCGTAAAATCAATCCTGTATTTACTGTATATTAATCCAAATATTTCCTGGTTATTTCTCAGTGTGTTTTAAGTTGTAAGCAGGTATTTACAGAGACTGACTGGCTGGGTGTGAAATAATATTTTAAACTGTGAAACATGAACTAATCACGTTTAAAATTAACACAGTTTCTAGAGAGAGGAATTGATTTGAAGGTAAAATATAAAGAAATGAAAGAAGTTATTTGGTCTAGAGACATCTAAAGCTGAACAACATGTTTGTCGTAAGGTTTGCTTTGGTCAAATTAGAAAATCTTACCTGGCTTCTTCTTCTGTGTCGGCTCTCCAAGTCACCTGAACAAAGACACAGTAGAACATGAAGAAAACAGATGGCTGGATAATAGATGAATGCAAATTTCCACTGAAGACGAGAAGTGTTGAGAGGTGTCTCAGTCCAGGCTCTTAGTGAGTGTTCTGTGTAGAAGCAGTTAGTTCTAGAATGAATGCACCATAGTAGATGAACGGAAGGCTCATTATAATAAAATAGAACCTTTCCCTTCTCTGTGAAACCACACACACACACACACACACACACACACACACACACACACATACAGTTGTACACATAGACTGTATAGTCTATGGTTGTACACCTATCTTTGTGGGGACCTGCCATTGACCTAATGCATGATGCTGTCAGACCCAACAAGTACAGTGAGCTCTTGGTTTTCAGCCCTGGTTAGCCCCCTACCCTACCCTCCTAACCTTAACCATCGCAGCTGAATCCCCAACATCCTGTCTCATTGCCCTGCTACTTTTATATTTAAAAAAATCAATTGAATTGAAAATGAATAAATAACAAACGTATATGATTATAATAATTATGGTGTACTTTGTAGTAATTTCCCATAGTTTAATGTAAAATCTACACAGTATATGCTCATTCATACAGCACCATGTAATGCTCATTCATTCATTATCTATACTGCTTATCCGTTAAGGGTCGCGGGGACCTGGAGCCTATTCCAGCTGAGAGGCGGGGTACACCCTGTACAGATCGCCGGTCCATCGCAGCGCCAACACATATAAACAAACAACCATTCACATTCACCAGAGTCACCAATTATTATATAACACTCAGTGTGACTGTGAACGTGGTTTTATCCTCATAAGTGCAGTCTCATACCTCGTATATGAACGTAAATAGAGAGTCTTGCATATGCATTTAAAAATCTTTTTATATTATTCTAAGTTCCTGTGAACATAAGCACGTGCCTGATGTAAAGTTTCTACAGTAAATCATATTCAGTAGGCGTACGAATTTCAGATCTGAACACGACTGATCACTGATTCCAGGTCTACCAACAGAAGCTGACACAGCTTGAGAATGCACACCACAGTGAGATCTGTCAGCTGAAGGCAGCCGCCTTTGCCATGACTTCAAAGACCCACAAAAAGCATGTGGAGTCAGAGGTCAAGCTTCAGAAGAAAATGTACCTTTTAAAGGTGGACATGGGAGAGGAAAAGTCCTACACAGAAATCTACATTAGAGAGCTCAAGCAGATGAGAGCACATGAGTACAGTTTATTTTATACACTGTTAGCTCTCCAGTTGTCCCAGCATCTGTAATACAGACCTGTCACCTTTTTATTAATTAACAGAAACATCACAATGAATTAAGGGAACTAAGGGAGAGCTACAAAACACAAATTGAAGGTAAATAAACTCCTGTCCATCTCTTAGCTGATGACAAAAAAGTTCTATCATAAACTCTGTAAACTGTGATTTTTCTCTGTTTCTATTTAAATAGAAATGAAGGCCCCATATATGAGCAAAATAAAAATCATGTATGGAGAGTCCAAGATTAAAACAAGCTGAGCTCAAGGCGATTAAAGTGAGAATGAAAAATTGCAGTGCAGCTGCTTTAAAGGAGATTGAGGCAGTCTCAACTACTCGTTAAACATTAGATATACAGATTATGCGAACATGGGCAGATTAAAGCTAGAGGTAAGAGACATTAAAGAATCATGACGGTCCTAATAAAGGACAAGAAAATACATTTATCCACACACAACTTTTTTCCACTGACTCTACTCAACTTTGACAGTAAATAGAATTCCATAAATAGCAAAGCTTTCTGAGACCAACCAAGAACTGACTGTCCAGAGAAAAGCCATGGCCAAGAGACTGAAGGTTCACTGCTGTGTTTCATTTTAGTTACTTTGTGCATCATTATCTTGGTTTAGGTGTGATAATACTGTACACAAATAGGCACCAAGTATAATGCAGCAAACTGGATATGTCATTAATATACTAGTGACATTTTGACTTGAGATCTTAAAAGATCCAAAAAATATATATAGATATATATAAATTTATAAAATTCCCCTCAAGATCTTGTAGAGCTTGTTTTTGGTTCAGATTTGATCTGCAGCACTTAGCACAGCTCAGACATTTTTACCATGGTTCAACAGACATTTCAGGTCTTACTGAAATCACAGTGAAAGTGGTGAGTGAGCTTTTAGAACTAACTTGATTATGAAACTTACAATTGTCTCTCCAACAGAAGAGCAGGAAATTGGCTGAACATATACTTAAGGAGAGACGTGACCTGTATTTGAAGCTCCAGCAGCTGGAGCTGGAAACAGAACAGGTAAACTGCCCAAACTATGGGTGATGCTCACCTTTGGACAGCAAGACCAAATGGCTAAAGTACTTTTTTAAATCTGCACTTTATTTCAGCCTGTGTTGAGTTTATATGACCATGCAATCAACAGGAATTACATCATGTTAAGGTGTCCTGTCTTTAACAGTCCTATGACCTTTCTTCTAGTGCCAAACAGGACTTACTCAACTCAGCATTTTTGAGAGTTGCAGTGTGTGATCTGTTTTTCTTCTTGTATACATGAGAAAGTGTGTTTTCACCTGCAGGAACTGTTGAAGTCCAAACACGCCACCATCAGTGCTTTGAAGGATGACATCTCTCGAGATTTAATGGTCAGTCATCAGTCATCTCTAACTGATTTCATACATGTGTTTAACTGATTCATGGTGTGCAACTTTGTATAATATTTCTGCCATCATGTTTTATCAAAATAAACATGTGATCGCAAGGAGTATGCCAGCTTGGTGAAAAAAGTGACTGCTTCAGAGCCCTCTGTGGACAAGCAGCTCTCAGTGGGTGATATCAAGAAATCCATCACGCAGGCAAAGAGAGCAAAGTTAGTCATCAGTTTTCTTTAAAGTGTTGTCATGCATCTGTTTAATTGATATGAAAGTAATTCTTGCTGTACAGTGATGTTAGGCATTCCTCCAATCAGTTCTGGTGCTGCCATGATTTAATGAAATAAACCTGTGATTGGCAGAAACTTGAGGACTTGATGCAGGAGGTGAAGGCTTGTTGCATCTCATCTGAGGACAACTGTGTCCAAAAGGACGACCTGGGACTGAGCCCTGATGGCGCTGAGTCTAGACAGTGAACTGCTGCAGCTCTCAGGTTTGCACTCATCTGCTTTTTCTGGATAATTTCTCATCACCTACGTTTTTCACCTCTCTCTCTTTCAGTTCCTGATAGTTTAAATAAAGGTCAACTGTACAAACAGATAAACATGTAGAACGCTAATATTAACTGCTTAAAGGCTGATTATTGTTTATTACAACATGGGTCTTATTTTCATAGTGTTGGCCCTCATGTCCCTCAGTTTGACACTGTAATCACTGTTAAGTTAATAAGTGAGTTGTGTGGGCGTGTGTGTGGGTGCACAGCAACATCACTTCAACAAAGACACAAGTAGTCAGTAGATCAGACAGGTTGTAGACAAGTCGACATTTTATCCAGATGAGCTTAACTTCTTTATTTGTGCATCTTTATAATAATCCTTGATTGCACTGGAAAACTGTGTGCGCCCATAACAATGGCAGGTGCCCTGAATCTAAGATGAGGCAGAAAGTCGGACTGCGATGATGTCTGATCATCTGACTGCTTGTGTTTCTTGACCCATTTGACTGTTTTGTTGTGATTTCACCACTTAACTTGGTGAGTACACTGTCAGTGTGACTGTTAAGAATGGTAATCTGGTAGCCTAACTACAACATCCTTGTGACTCTGTTACATTATTACTTTGAGTTGAAAGTGTTTAATAACTTGTGTCTTTTTGCCTTACCTCTGGACCTTTCTCTTTCATGTATAATTGATTACAATTAATATGTCCCAAAAGAATCAGACAAAATCACAAATACTATCACCCTCAACCTTCTCTCCCCTGCATCCACTAGAAAAACATTCATAAAACCAATAAAATAAGACACCCTCTTCTTCCCTCTCTACATCCATATACTGTGGCTGTAATCGCAATTGTGAGACTTTCACGTCTCAACTTTCATTATATAACATCTTTTTTTTTTCTTCTATGTAACCAATGTGAGGAGCCTGACGTCTTTGAAAGCTTTCAGGCTCTTTGTTCTGTGTTGAAGCTGCAGGGCACTGACTCTTTTTATGTCTTTATTTTTCTATGACCTTCTGAGTGGCTTCAGCTGTCCCAACAGTGAATCATCTGCTGTGTCAGTTTGAAACATTTTACACTTTAAATCACTTTATCCATGTTTAACAGCAGAGAATGTCACCAGGGGTACATTTACCAATGGTGGTAAATGCAACTGGTAGATAATTTATTGTTTTATTTAGCAGTGAAACATGGTGGGTTTTTTTCTACCACTGGGCCAATTACTTTTTAACCCCAGTGCTAATTTTGTTTTAATAAATTCTCATTGTTTGCTTCATTACTTTATTTGTCTGTCTTTTTTGTCTGATTTAAATCCCCCTGTGCTTGACTTGCTTAACTTGTTTTTCTGTCACAAACACAAAGACACTAGATTTTCACTCCTTTTGAACCGAGCTGGATTTCTCACCATGTTTCCTTAGAGGAGATGTTTACTCCACATTTATATGAATCATAAAAGTTGGTAAGTGGTAAGTCTTCCCACAGTTATATTGACAGTATCAATATTCATATAAATCTTGAATGACTGAAAGAAGGCTATGAACCATTCCAAGTTATACTTAAATATGTATTTTTTTTAAACTCTGTAAATGTTCATGTCAATATGTAAAGTCAAAATGTAATTTTTCGCGTTTTTCCAGAACAGAGAAATTATATAACAGAAACACAGAGATCTGTCAGCTACAATGTAGGTAAGGAAAAAAGGAAAAAATTCAAATAACCTACTGTATATATCACGAATAATAAAAATCTTTCTCTCATCTTTGTGCATCTTTATAATTACCCTATTTTTATAATAGTCCTATCCTCGCATCTGTACTGTTGATTGATATCCTTTGCATATCAGTCAACAAGTAAGGTTTGGATGTCAGCTGGATGTCATGTTGTTGACCAGTGACTGAAATGTCTTGGCCAGAAATGTAATAGTGGTTGTCACACTGCCACCAGCTGGCTGATCGGTGTTATTTTTGTCCAAATGATGACAAAAATTGCACATAGTTCCTGGAAGAAAAAAACAAAACAGTTTGGCTACTGTAGGATTTCTGAGATGGTCTTGCGTGTGTGTGGAGGAGGAGGAGAAAGATGAAAGGATTTTTTTTTTTAAAAACATGTGAACCATGGAGTGATGAAGAAAAGACAAAATTAAATCAATGGTGGCCAGATCTGGCACATAATAAACGTGACAACGCGCATACATAACTTAATTGTGTGGACCTGTTTGCAAATAGATTCAAATCCAGGATTTCTCCGCAGCCTGCCTCCACCGAGGGTAAACAGCTGACAGGAAACACGACCACTTTCACCGGAAAGGAGGACCAGCTCTTATTGTCGCCTGAGAGCTGCTGTAATGGCGGTGTCTCGTCGCTCTTCGCAGCAGCAACAACAGCAGAGTACCTTGCAATCTCCGCCAAGAAACAGCTCTATTTCGGGCGCTCCTCCGGCCTCTCCGCCGATGGCTCTACTGACCTCGGCCGTAGGAAGCCCGGAGAATGAAAGGGAATGCAGCGGAGGGATTGACATGGTCCTGGCCTCCCCGGACCTACCAGCCCCGGTCCTAGCGAGCAGTGCGAGCTCCACCACGACAACCTCTGGCGGTGGCAGCAGCAGCGTTTCTAGCCCCGGTTCTGGAGCTACCAGTCCCACGGACGGTAGCAGCGGCATCGGCGGGGCGTTCAGGGAGTTGTTCGAGGCCTGTCGTAACGGAGATGTATCCAGAGTTAAGAGACTTGTCGATTCGGTGAACGTAAACGCGAAGGACATGGCTGGTCGAAAATCAACTCCCCTTCATTTCGCTGCGGGTAACGATGAGCTAAGCTAATGATACAGTAGCGTTATGTTTTCGTAGCTAAAATGCTGTGACGGCTAGTTAGCTAACGTTGTTGTGTTTTTATCGACGTGTTTACTGATAACATCTTTTTTGTCGTTTACCCTACCAATAATGGTAAATTTACCTATAGTTTACAACGTCTTAATTAATAGTCTGGTAATGCTAACCAGCTAATTTGACGCTCTCTAGTTTGACTATCAAACGGAAAACCGTGAACATTTCTCGAAATTCCCTCATAACGTAAAGCGAGAAAACAAAAACCGAATCTATATTTAATCTGGTTTTTAAAAAAACGCAAAGGAAGGAAATTGTTATTTCATGTATAATATCAGCAAGATGTGCAGCACAAACAGTTTTTATGGATCCAATTAGCGTTTACATAAGTTCTGCTGGGTAAAATAAATGCAAACTCACCTGTCACGTAAATTGTGTCCTGGAGAATGGTGCTGCAGTGTTTCAACAAGAATAATAGTTCATAACTTAGTAACAAATATTTATTTTTATGGGTATTTTTTAATCCAAAACCCACAGTTGTGATTATTCTGAAGCCGTTTTAAATGGTTTAGCCAGTGTAGATATGTGCATCACTCCTAACTTGACATTGAGGAAAAGCTAAATTTAAATGCATTGTAATCCTCTTTCAGGTTTTGGCAGGAAAGATGTGGTGGAGCACCTCTTGCAGACAGGGGCCAATGTTCATGCCAGGGATGATGGAGGACTCATACCCCTGCATAATGCCTGCTCTTTTGGCCATGCAGAAGTTGTCAGCCTCCTCTTGTGTCAGGGTGCAGACCCCAACGCCAGAGATAACTGGAACTACACTCCGTTACATGAAGCTGCCATCAAGGGAAAGATAGATGTGTGCATTGGTAAGGATCCCTGATGATCATGTTCAAGCACGGGCAATTCAACAGATCTTTAATGAATGTGTTTCCCGACTGTTTTAGTCTTCTGTGTCATTAGTTGCAATTAGATAAGGTTCTTGACTAAAGATTTTGAGACAAGGTTTTTTCAAGTATGTGAGCAGTGGTGCCAGGATAGGAATTCAAGTGAGCAGAAAACCAGACGGTTTGTCTACCAACCTCTTTGCTGAGTAACAACCTAATGTCTTTTTTTTTTTTTTTCTGCGCCTCTCTCACTCAGTGTTACTCCAACATGGAGCTGATCCAAACATCCGCAACACTGATGGCAAATCTGCTTTGGATCTAGCAGACCCTTCAGCCAAGGCTGTTCTCACTGGTCAGTCCCTCTCAGCTGCTTATCTCTCACATTTACATTTTCAACATTTAACTTGCACCCTTACAGATGGTGACATATGAGTACCAGACTATGTAAAGCTTCAGTCTGCAGATTATCATCATTAAATGTAAACAGTACTTAAAATGTAATGTAATGTCAGATAAGCTGCATTCACACAAGAGAAGGTGCACATGATTCTGACCTGACATCAGTAACCATTATTACATCAAACCAGACATTTTGCAGCCACATTTTAAGCTAAGCCTGACCACCAGGTTACCTGACCACTTGCTCTGTTTTATTCTTGTTTTTGGGTGTCAGTGGAGCAGAGGGATATAACTGCAGCAAGGTGTTCTGTCAGAAGCCTTTAATGCATCTTCTCCTTATCAATTTTTCAACCTAAACAAAGTGTAAAGGCTAGCAGACTTAGTTCTGGTTGTCCCCTGGCATGGATTGATTGCCACAAACCACAGAGTACATCCTTCTGCAAACAAACATAGGCAGTGACAGCTTACACACCACAAAAAGTTACATCACATACTAATATTTGAGCGGTTGTCATGCCTAGCTCTAATCTTCATGTTTATATTCATCCAGGTGAATACAAGAAGGATGAACTTCTGGAAGCAGCAAGGTATGTATCAGTCTGACTGGTCATTACTCACATTTCCTGTTGAGTCCTGTAGAGTCAAACAGCCGCACTGTTTTCTGCTCATCGGGGTTTATGTTTGACTGAACTCTAAGAGAGGACATTTCTTAGCTGTGTTTGTGGCTATAACATGAAGTGGTTAAGGTTAAAACACAATTAAAAACATGAGAGTAACAAAAAGTAGTACTTAGTTTCATCCACTGTTCCACTCTTATCATCTGTGAAATGACATTTGTGTTGTGGAATTCACTTTCTCCACTTAAATCCTGGGGAACAGTGATTTTGATGGGGAAAACTTAATGACACCAGTCTTTTACATGTAATTACAGGAGTGGAAATGAAGAAAAGCTGATGGCTCTGCTGACTCCATTAAATGTCAACTGTCATGCCAGCGATGGCCGCAAGGTAAATGAGCCACTAGTACCTCAACTTATCACACCAGACAGATGTATTTCATAACACCATTGATACAACATGTTGTGCAGGATTGCAAAGTCATTATACCTTATTTTAAAAAATAGCAAGAAGTTGTTTGAGTCAGACAATGTGTGAGTAGTCTGATTATGGCTGGATTAGTTTGTGTGGTGCATAATGGGGTGCAGATAATTGTGGGAGGCTGTTAATGGGGATCACTGTAGATGTTTCTTTCTCTAATTATGCATGTGTGACTCTCATTTGCTCTTCTATTTACTCCTGTCATAATATCTCAACTTTCACTTTACCAACCTCTTTATCGTCTACTGTGTGTGGAGATACGGCTTTTAATTTCTCTGCTTTGTTTTCATTTTTGTGATGCAAAAGGAGACAGACCAATCCTTTATTTATAGTGAAGTGTTTTTGTTAAATGTTTTTCAGTATGTTTGGATCAGGTGTCTAGACAAGAATATCTTTCTCTTCTTCCCCATAATCACTTTTCCATGCCAGATGCTGGAGCAAAGCCATTTGTAAGCTTGAAATCTATTTAGACACACAAGCGTCCTCGCAGATCAGATAACAGTCTTTCAATCAATGTATTCTGTAGTTGTTTAATTTTGTAGTTTATTTCTCTGTGTCTCTTCTTGTGTCTCCTCTGAACTCAACCCATGTTAGTGGAACTTGTTTACAGTGTGAACATTAATATTTGTTTTCATAATTTTTGGCCTTAATTTTGTGGGGGTTTCTTTCTTTTTTGTCTTCAATGGAAGGTGGACTAGAAGGATAATTAAACAAACAAGCACTTTTTATAGAACGCACTTTGCAGTTATTTTCTGACATTAGCATTTACCATTGGTGATTTAGGTGTTTTTTGCATTTCATTCCCATGTCGTGTGCAACACACCTTCTGTGTGCTTTTTCTTTTTTTTTTTTCCTTTTGTATGTCACGCATTACTTTTCATAGAAATTCTTGGAGTATTTCTTGTCTTCACACAAAAAACATAATCACCAGCTCCATTATGCCATGAAACTGCATTGTGCCCTAACAGTTTATTAGCATCAGCTTATTTCATTCATTCCTAACCACATTTTCCTCAACAGCAGTTAAAGTATTACTCCCTCCCTGCCTCCTTCGCAATATATTTAGAGTTGCATGACCTAAACCAGTGTGCCAGTGTAGATTTGGCCGGGTACCATTAACCAGTCCTTGCCTTTTCACAAAGCCATAGAGAAAACCGAGGAGGAGAAGTCATGCTTGCCCTCCAGCTATTTACCCTCTCTGGCCTGGTGTCACATTTCATTTCAAACCATGTTTGATGGATCAAACAGTGATTTATAACTAGAGCTTGTGTGTCATTGACTTAGGAAGGGAGAAAAGAATTGCTGTGAAAAGATACTGTCATTTTGTAATTTTTGTTTCGTTTTGTTTTCCGTGTGACTCTGGCAACATTTGTCGATCAGTCAACATCCCAAAAAATGCTGGTAAGTTGACCTTGATAACGGCCACTTGATTGATGCACTGTTGTGATCTTTTTTTGTTTGTTTTATTCCTTTAATCCATTGTTTTTATTTGACCAATAAGCTGGCTGTCACTTGTTAATTGCACATCATGGACCTGGGTGTACGGGTCACTCACGTATCCTACCCTGATGCTCCTCTGTGTGTATGTGTGTAAGCGTGTATGTGTGTGTGTGGCATGTGAGTGAGTTAGCGAGTGAGTTGGGTTGGTGTCATGGTGACGACTCATCTTTTTGGATTTGCAGAGGAGCTCAAAATGTCCACTGCCTGCTTTCTTCAGCGTCTGTCCTCTCCTCTGCACACTCACCCACACTTCTCCAACTTTCAATCACTTGCTCTTCAGTCAGTATCTGATCTGGCTTTTGATTTATTCATTTATTTTGTTTTTTGGATGATGATCACTCATGCATGCCTGAAGGCCTGCCCCTCTGCATTTTGTCAAGCGAATCCTGAATATATGTCTGTGAAATTTGTGTCTACTTCACGTTCCCTGTTGGATCAGTTGATATGCATTTATGAATGGACAACATTTCACCTGTCATTCTAGTGCTATGCTACCCTCCATAGTAATGACTTCTGGTTGCTTTTGATTGCTCGTGTCATCCCACACTGAATGCTGCCTCCATAATTAGGCTCTCTCATCTATCTGATTTTATCAGATCTTCAGGTCTAACAGTTTGCTTTCTGGGTTTTACATTAATATCACTGCATGGAAATTGAAATGAATGATGTCCCCCTTTTTGATTGTAAGCTTGACCTGAGCTAGACTTTTTGAATAGACAACAAATGCCACTGAAGTTTGGATATGCAGCTTTGCTTAGACTAACGTTTTATTTTTCTTGGCTGACATAAAGCTATTTGATTTGATCCTCTAATAGCTTAACATTTAACCTGCTTATTGTTGCTTCATCGCATCTTATTACGGTTGGGGTTCAGTAGCATTTTATCAAACTCGAATCCAGTATTAAATCCACTTATGAAACCTAAATTCTAATTAAATCTATTTACCAAAATTCAAGAGTTTTATGTAACATTATACATAAATGTCTTTAAGAGCAAAAAACTAAATGACTGGCATTCAAAGAAGTGAATATTTGCCAGATATATTTTTTGTTTAGCCAGATAACTACCTACTTCTACTCTTCATAAAAATGCAAAAGACTAGGAGCTTAAACTTGAGGAATTTTACTAACTGGAAGATAAAAATTGAATAGGCTATTGTATCCCAACCATAATTCCTTCCCAGCCATTTTGAATTTAACACTCCAACATTTGCACTAGTGGGTTCTTTCTTGCCGACTCACAACATAAAATTTCTCCTTAAACCTCTAAACCCTGGAAGAATATTTTATTTCCTTGATCTTTTTCAAATAGGAGTCGAGGTAGAGGAGTAATGATGTTAAAGTTGCTTGTCATCACTCACTCAGGTCAGACACAATATGGACAGCAAATGAGTTTTTGTCGCTGGATTTGCCCACAAACTCCATTGACCTTGCATCGTATCCTCCATTCATCTGCAACTCACCGAGCATAGCCTGCCATAGCACATTGCTTCTGGCCCTAATCAGCCGCTTGCTCCCGTGGCCATCGAAGGCAGTACACACTCAAAGCAGCCAGCGATCTGCACGTGCTAACAAGCTGCCCTCTCTTACAGTCGACGCCCCTCCACCTGGCTGCCGGCTACAACCGGGTCCGCATCGTTCAGCTCCTTCTACAGCACGGAGCTGACGTTCACGCAAAGGACAAAGGGTAAGGCTTGACGCCTGAGGAACTAAATTGTGTCATTCAGTCATTTTAATTGACATTAACCTGACTGTCTTGTCCCTGCAGTGGCCTGGTTCCTCTTCACAATGCTTGTTCCTATGGTCACTTTGAGGTCACTGAGCTTCTGCTTAAAGTAAGACTCACAAAAAGTCTCTTAATTTTATGTGCTTGCCATTTCAGGGTTGTTCAGTACAGCAAAGTCAAACTTCACCTTGGTTACGGACACAGTTGAACACAGCTTATGTACATTGGTGTTTACTGCTGCCATAGTCCCATAATATTTAATTTTCTCACTTGTTGGCAGTGTGTCAATTCACAGAAGTTACCCATACCGTGGGAAAGGAAGAATAGTGATAAGACAAATTTGGATAGCTTTGATCTTTGATAAAAATACAGATACCCTTTAATTTCATCAAAAAGTATATTTTGACATAGAGTACCCCATCCTGGGACTGGGGCTTAAAAACTATTCCTTTCTGAGCTGTGTGGGAGGTAGCATAATGTGATCGTTCAGTCAGTAACTTTGTCACACTTTTTGGAAATGCTGTCAAGTGTATTTACTGGCAGGTTACATTAAACACATTTATCAGGCCTTAGGCATGTATACAGTGTGTTTTAGTGAGAAACCCTGAGTAAAAACATACCTCGATTGTTGACTAAAAAAAAACTCCTTTATTAAATTATACCTTTAAGAACATAGTAGTGTTTGTGGTATGTTTTAAAGAAAACTATATTGTCACTGCTTAAACCAGGGATTGAAATCTCAACTTATAAACACTCTCTGAACTATATTTTTATACACATTTTGATCATTCCAGACATTGGACGGTAAACAAATGTTACTTCATTGTCCTGTGCATAATAATCTATGCTCTAATGTGCTGTTCTCTCTGCAGCACGGAGCCTGTGTGAACGCCATGGACTTGTGGCAGTTCACTCCTCTCCACGAGGCAGCATCCAAGAACCGAGTGGAGGTCTGTTCTCTGTTGCTGAGCCACGGGGCTGATCCCACCCTGCTGAACTGTCACAGCAAGAGCGCCGTGGACATGGCCCCCACCCCAGAGCTTAAAGAAAGGCTCACTTGTAAGTTCTCTCTCACTGTGACACTGCAAACATACAGACACACACACACGATGGTTGGATAACATTTTTTGGAGAACACTCACAGATACAATATACGTATATTATAGGCTCAGTCCATAAGCAACAGCTGTTGGCTTAGATGTTGGCAGTTCAGAAATGTTGATATAAGTCAAAAACTCAAATCAATCTATTTTCTTTGCAAAATGCATCACTACGCTCAAATAAGCAGGCTGACATCACTCAAACTGCATTCAAAAAATCATACCATCAAACAATGGCCTTTTTCTCTTCCATGTAGATGAGTTCAAAGGTCACTCGCTGCTGCAAGCAGCCCGGGAGGCAGATATGGCCAAAGTGAAGAAGACGTTGGCTCTGGAGATCATCAGCTTCAAACATCCTCAGACCAACGAGACAGCTCTGGTCAGAACCAAGCCTTAATACTCATGTTGGGGCTCAAGATCATTTTCACTTTTGAGTGAAGCTTTGAAATTAAAATCACTGCAGTGCTGATAGAGCTTCCTTATTGTTAACAAATTGCAGTACACTAATCTAATGTTGCTTTGTGTTTCAGCACTGTGCTGTGGCTTCCCCCCACCCTAAGAGGAAGCAGGTGACTGAGTTGTTGCTACGTAAAGGTGCCAACATCAATGAGAAGAACAAAGAGTGAGCTTATTTAGTTTTTGCATTTTACCGTAAAATTATTGAAAAAAAAATTAAGAAATAGCAACAAGATAAATTTTACTGTGTGTTTCAGCATAGTAAGAGGGGAAAAGCTTGTGGTTAGAAAAACAAACAAAAAAGGTATCGATTAGCACAGCCTTGGTCATAAACAGTAATTTCCTGTCTGTGGTGTCTTCCAGCTTTATGACTCCGTTGCATGTTGCTGCAGAGAGAGCTCACAACGATATACTGGAGGTGCTGCAGAAACATGGAGCAAAGGTGTGTTGTCTTGCTTACCTTTTACATATTCATTCTGTGCAGCCAGCTTGGAAAGTGTGTAGAAATGTGTGTCTTTTAGAAATATTTCCCTGTAGCTTAACTCCACCTCCTCTGACTCTAGGTAAATGCTGTGGACACACTAGGTCAGACAGCTCTTCATAGAGCCGCACTGGCTGGTCACATCCAGACGTGCAAGCTGTTGCTGAGCTACGGGGCCGACCCTTCCATCGTATCTCTGCAGGGTTTCACTGCTGCCCAGATGGGCAACGAGGCTGTACAACAGATTCTTAATGGTAACCAGACCCGCTGCACTTACAACTGTTTAACATGGTTTGCTTTTAGATTAGATTTTTAGTACGAGAACGTATGTGGCAATGCTTTTACAAACGTGTCTTCAGCGAGATGTACCAGATTTAAACTCTGATCACATGATTCTCATATGTATTCATATGTCCTTCTTTTTTTCTTGCTCCAGAAAATATTCCCACACGTAATTCTGACGTGGACTACAGATTTCTGGAGGCAGCCAAAGCAGGGGATCTGGACACAGTGCAAGTAAGTTCACAGTTCTTTCTATAGTAGTGGGTGCAGTTAAGTTTTTAGACGTGGTAACTGTTTTGTTTTATTTGTTCAGAGATGATTTCACTTGCTGATTTTGGCAGCAAAACTACTTTCACATTATTGTGACAAAATCATCACTATGTCTGAGCTGTTTTTTGGTTTCAGAAACAATTTGTAGTATTGGAATTTCACATGCTCACTAGTAGCAGTGGTTTAGAAATTACTATGGAGGCTTGGTTTTAATTATCTTGTAATTCTGTTAAGATATCACTCAGTTGAGCTGCTAATTATCACATTGTCTCTGTGTATGGCAGCAACTTTGCACCCCTCAGAATGTAAACTGCAGAGACTTGGAGGGCCGCCATTCCACTCCTCTCCACTTTGCAGCTGGTTACAACCGAGTGGCTGTAGTTGAATATCTGCTGCACCATGGAGCTGATGTCCATGCCAAAGACAAGGGGTGAGTTCTTCAACTACCATCTTACCTATTGATATGTTATATAAAACTTTTAATGACCGAATGAAATATGTTTAGATTTTTAGAGCTAAGAATGCTTTTTCTAATTTTCTGCAAGCCATGTATGTCAGTATGTTGATGATCCATTCCTGCATCTTTGTACAATTTTAAATGTTTGAGTTGATTTTGCATCAGAAACAAATACAAAGTTTTAAGTAGGTGTATAACACCTTATCCTTCTGGTGTGAAGATTTTCACTTCTGTTTTTCCTACAGTGGTCTGGTCCCTCTCCACAACGCATGCTCCTACGGTCACTATGAGGTGGCTGAGCTGCTGGTCAGACATGGAGCTTCAGTCAACGTGGCTGACCTGTGGAAGTTCACCCCGCTTCACGAGGCTGCAGCCAAAGGCAAATATGAGATCTGCAAACTGCTGCTCAAAGTGAGGATCCACTATTGTGATCTGGCACGAGTATTGTTTTAATTTGCATGCTCTGGTAATGATTGTTCTGATGATGACATGTCTGACATGTTCAGCACGGAGCCGACCCCTCCAAGAAGAACCGAGATGGCAACATGCCACTGGACATGGTGAAAGATGGAGACACAGACATCCAGGACCTGCTGAGGGGGGATGCAGCCCTGCTGGACGCTGCCAAGAAAGGCTGCCTGGCCCGAGTCCAGAAACTCTGCTCCCCAGAAAATATAAACTGCAGAGACACACAGGGACGCAACTCCACACCGCTCCACCTCGCAGGTAAACAATACTAATAGCTTTAATGTGTGAATGGTTTTGTTGTCTTTGTACCAAATACAAATACTAACACACACTCCTGATATGGCATTTAAGTTGAAGGATTTTAGACCATACGTCTGGTCCCCTATTGAAATATTGGGAAGTGAGAAGTTTGCAGCATTTTTCTGATTTCTGTGGTTGCTTGATTTTGTCTTTATCTACTATGTTCAGGTCTCTTGCAAGAGACTACCTCATTAAATAAAGAACATTTAAAACATATATATAACATATGTTTTTGAAAAGAGAAATAAAAATGCTGCAAGATGTAAAAAAAATAAATAAATAAATAATGTTTTCATGCTCTGATTGCTGTTCCTTCTCCACAGCTGGCTACAACAACCTCGAGGTGGCAGAGTATCTGCTGGAGCATGGGGCTGATGTCAACGCCCAGGACAAAGGAGGCCTTATCCCTCTTCATAATGCTGCTTCTTATGGGGTCAGTCTCAACAACATAAACACAAACGCGTTTTGAAATACAAATACAGATCACGTGGGGTTTGATATACACATTGAACATGCTTAAAGCCACAGGAAATTCTTTCATTTAACATAATTTAAATCTTTTTCTGGATCAGAGACTGACACTGACACTGACACTTCGTCTGTTGCCTCTCCTCCTCACAGCACGTGGACATTGCAGCCCTACTGATCAAGTACAATACGTGTGTGAATGCTACAGACAAATGGGCTTTCACACCCCTCCACGAGGCTGCCCAGAAGGGTCGTACACAGCTCTGTGCGCTGCTGCTGGCTCATGGAGCCGACCCCACCATGAAGAACCAAGAGGGCCAGACTGCTCTGGACCTGGCCACGGTAACAGCTTCTGTCAGCAGCTTAGGAATTACTGTGAAATACATTTTTCAGACCTAGCTAAGTGATAGGCATAATGGTGTATATCAGTCGATCTACTGGAAAATAAATCTGTCTCCTCTCAACTAGTTTGTCTTTACCATCCCTGCAGGCTGATGATATTCGGGCCTTGCTGATGGACGCCATGCCACCAGATGCCCTGCCCAGCTGCTTTAAGCCTCAGGCCACAGTGGTCAGCGCCTCTGTTATCTCCCCTGCCTCCACACCGTCCTGTCTGTCGGCCGCCAGCAGCATAGACAACCTGGCCGGGCCACTCACTGAGCTGGCTGCCGCCGCCGCCGCTGGCACCTCTGGTGTGGCAGACGGAGCCACAGGCACCGACCGCAAGGAAGGGGAAAGTAAGTTTGTTGGATTTATGATATCAAATACAAACCTTGTTATGACATGGTGAAGAATTCTTTTTCATTCAACTTTTAACACCCTATTCATAGTGACAATGCTGGACATGAACATAAGTCAGTTCCTGAAGAGCCTGGGCCTGGAGCATCTAAGGGACATCTTTGAGAGGGAGCAGGTCAGCTTCCTCAAAAAATTTATTCATTCATTTCATTAGTATTTGATGTCTGTTATTGTCACAGTTGATTTTCATGGCTAGAATAAATTTCTCAATCTGCTGTATGATTTAATTTCTCCAGATCACCCTGGATGTGTTGGCTGACATGGGTCATGAGGAGCTGAAGGAGATTGGGATTAACGCCTATGGCCACCGACACAAGCTTATCAAGGGTGTTGAGAGGCTGCTGGGCGGCCAGCAAGGTGAGGAGGCATCCTGGGGATTCTACTGCTATTGTGTCACCAAAGTCAAGACTTCTTCAAACCTTACACATAGCAGCTTTAAATTTTGACTTTGGTTTACTTTTCAGGTGCCAACCCATACCTGACATTCCACTGTGCCAACCAGGGCACCATCCTGATAGACCTCGCCCCAGACGACAAGGAGTACCAGTCTGTGGAGGAGGAGGTGAGTTGAGTTCACGGTCTTTGTTTACATTGTGGTTTTAACTGCTACGGTGAGAAGAAAAAATTGCTGACCATTGGCTGATAGCTATTAATAGCTAATGATAGCTAGTGTGTCTGATGATAACACTGTGGTGTTTTTGTTGTGTCATTTAGATGCAGAGCACCATCAGAGAGCACAGAGACGGAGGCAATGCTGGTGGTGTGTTCAGCAGATACAACATCATCAAGGTCTGAACCAGGAGTCTGTCTCTACTTGTTCTGTCTGGTTTGATCATCCACAGAACACCTAACAGATTTGAAAGGGACAATTTTCTTGATAGATAGTTTGAATGAAAACTGATTGACCGCGATCTGGTCAGATGTATGTGAAACACACGTGAGCCGTAGTGTAAAGCAGACATAACGCCCCCACATCTTGTTTGATATGTATCATGTTGTGCTCCACAGATTCAGAAGGTGGTAAATAAGAAGCTGAGGGAACGTTACACCCACCGACAGAAGGAGATCGCAGATGAGAACCACAACCACCACAATGAGCGGATGTTGTTTCACGGTAACCATGTGCACTGTCTCGCCATCTGTCAGGTGTTGTTAGTGTCTCATTTGAGTCAAGTTCTTCAAAACTACTACTAACATAAGATTTTTAATCATCAGGTGTTTGTGTAAAGCACTGCTTGTAATAAATACCACTCTGCCACTGTTGTCACGTCTTCCTCAAGGTTCCCCATTCATTAACGCCATCATCCACAAAGGCTTTGATGAGCGCCATGCCTACATAGGAGGGATGTTTGGAGCAGGGATTTACTTTGCTGAGAACTCCTCAAAGAGCAATCAGTACGTCTACGGCATCGGTGGAGGCACAGGCTGCCCGACGCACAAAGACCGCTCCTGCTACCTGTGCCACAGGTAACTTTTACTCAACGTGAACCTAAGTGCAATTTCAAACTAAACCACAACACTAAAAGATTTCTTGGTTGTCAGACTACTTTGTTCCTACTACTTTTGTTCTTTATCAAATTGAAAGTTTTATATGCAGTATTGTGGGAATAGACACTTCTCTAACCTTTCTCATCTTTTCTGAACTCTCAGGCAAATGCTGTTCTGCCGAGTGACCCTGGGGAAATCCTTCCTACAGTTCAGTGCCATGAAGATGGCCCATGCTCCTCCCGGACATCATTCAGTAATCGGGCGGCCCAGCGTTAACGGCCTAGCCTACGCAGAGTACGTCATCTACAGGGGAGAGCAGGTAAACAAAGTTTCTTTCCCTAAATCACGTAAAGGCTTCGCACCTGCTGTCTCATGTTGACTGATGTCTTGCTGTATTTTTCCTTCAGGCCTACCCAGAGTACCTCATCACCTACCAGATCCTTAAACCGGAGAGTGCAGCCCAGTCTGCTGCAGGAGCTGAGCAGAAGTCGTAGTTACTTTACACCACACACAGACACACAAGGACTCGATGCTTGTTATTTTCTCCTTTGTATTGCAAATGCCCAGACACCTTTTTATTTACCAATCACATTTCCAGTTTCCTGTCCAGTAGAACCCATGGTGACCAGTGCTTCATGAGCAGATATGCTGTATAATACTCAACTACTTGTGGTGATGACACACACTTCTTTTTTTTTTTTTCTTTTTTTTTTTCTTGCATCGGCTGCATGTTAGTACAGAAGCATGTAAGGCCCAATAGCGTGTGTGGGTTAGTTCTCCCCCCCTCCTCACTGATCAGGAGAATGCTTGTAGAGACTTTGAAGTATCAGCATTAACAGTTTGCCACTCTTTGTCACCTCATGCCTTGTGACTGTGGAGAATCACCAACCCTTCACCTCTACACACAAACACACACAAAAAAAACAAACACATACTGTCTCACTGTCAAAGCCTGAAACCTGTGGACTACTACTGCCCCACCGTATCTGGGTTCATCCTGTACAGAATGGCCTCTGGTAACTGTGATTTTAATGCTAACCTATAACACTACCAAACAGATAAGAGTGCATTGTTGCTATGCTGAAATGCAGACTTTCCAAACTTTCACCCCGAGAACACTACAGACACTGAACTGAAATGTTTTTTAGTGGTTTTATTCACGGCTGGACATGCTCAATTGAGAAAGGGCTCTCTGTCAAATCACAAGAGTTGAGACTATTTTATTGTCATTACAATATTGATTTGTATGAGAGAGGAAGTGTGATCAGTAGCTTAATGCAGTGTAAGGCATCATGATTACACAAGGTGTGGATGTTGTACATTTAATGCATTATATATGACTGTGCTTCAAACAGTAGAGCTGGTATATGTTGAAATGTGCTTGTGATGCCTTACAAGTCATCAAAGCACCCTTCTGTTGCCATGGTCTTACTCACAGACATCCCACACATAAGGATTTGCACTTTTACATAGAAACCTATTTAAGTTATTTTGAATTTAAATTGCAAATTTGCGGAAAAAAATATTTGTACAGGTTGTGTAAATGGTTGTGTATAACTGTTGCTGTTTAACAGAATCTTTGAGTTCAACTGTAAATGACATCTGAATTTTTCCTTCATGCCTTCTTGTTTTTTTTTTTTTAAATAAATGTCCCATTAACAGCTTCTTGTTGTTTGTGGTTTACTTTAAAATTATGTCAAAATTATGTCTGAATTCTGAACATTTCTGAAGAAACGTGTAGTTTCTGTCTTCACTGCACAAGATTTGATATCAAAAAATATAAAGCTGTAGTATTGCTTCAACCTGTCAAGATGCAAAGAACCACACAGGTATGATTTGACCTCGGTAGTTACACAGACAAAGGTACGATGGAGGGAATATCAGAAGGGGTAATTGCAAAGGAATTATGACCATAAATGTCCAGTTATAAATTAACCTTATGCTCCAGGAAAACGAACTACTTCCACAGAAGACTACAGCAGTGTCGCACATAATATGCGTCATCATATTCAGCTGACTGAGAAGGCAGTTTGCTACTGAAGTGGAAACTGTTAAGTTGTGTTTTATTCTTGTTATAGAGTCATGTCAGAGCTCTCTTTTTTAATGTTTCCACATATAGTGTGTCAGACATGTTGGGCTTAAGCTGACCCCTCGGTGCTGACTTCACATCGTTTTTTATGGCAATTTAACCAAGCGCGACATAGAAAGTTGACATGCACGGTCGCAGACATGCAGTGGCAAACTTACTCTGTCTTAGTTTTACTTCTTAACGTTGCCGAAACTTCAGGTGCTTCGTATGTCATCACAGTTGATGTGGGGAGACCAGTAGGAGACCTTAAACACTTCTGGAGGAGCACCGGTTTCTGGTAGGTCAAATATGAACTGTTCTTATTAACGGTTCCTCCACTAGTGAAAGCAGTGAGTGTGGTCCATGTCAGAAAGATAGGATTTTAATGAGTTGCAGAAATGAATATGGATATATTTATGTACCGAATCTACCAGAAGACCTCCGTGATTAATACAAAGCATTACATTATGTTACATGAAGTCGGCATCTTTTACAAAGCTGAGACATGTTTTAAAATGTACGTTTTTTCATTGGACATTGGCGTAGCTTTTCTCAAGAGACAACATAATGTTGTCCAGGTTAATTGACTGTCAAACCACATGACTCTGAAATCTTACTGAGCTACACTTTCGTATTAAATATATGAGCTGGCATATTAAACATATTGTTAACATATAAATTGGTTTTCTGTCATTGGTGCATCACAAAGTTAAACAGGAAGCTGTTCTTTGTGTCCAGCCCCCCTCTCCCTCACACCCAGGCCCATCAGTTTGACCTGAGCATCGATCAGCAGCTGAACCTGGCCTATGTGGGCTCAGTCCCCCATGGAGGGATCCAGCAGGTCAGGATACACTGGATGTTGGAGCTGGTCACTGCACAGTAAGTGAACTAGCATGTGGAGGTTTGAAGATGACATACAGTGTGATTTTCAGTTACTAGTTTTGTGATTATTTTTCATAATAAATTCCAGCTGTCTGGTTTTGTTGTTGTAGAGATATCAGAGGACGACCTCTGTACAACTTCACTAAACTGGACCAGCTGATAGAACTCTTGTGGATTAATGGTCTTCAACCAGGTATTGTACAAACATCACATCAAATTTGTGACGCATATTTAAACTCATCTCCTGACGAAATCAGTCACACTAGTCTTTGTGTTTTGGTCTGGTTGCAGGTTGATGCTGACTGGATGAGATGTTAATTTTCACAAATGCTCTCCTAATTTTTTTCTTGCACTTCTGGTTTTTTAGGTTTTGAGCTGATGGGCAGTGTCTCCAACTACTTCACTGACTTTGAGGACAAATCACAAGTGGTCGAATGGAGAAATCTGGTTTATCTCATAGCCAAGAGGTACATCGGTGAGTGAGTGCCATGTTTTATCATTGTTGTCGTATACATGTGTGCTCTCCATACCATGTAATTGTGTTCCATAAAACCTCAAGCTGGAAAAATATATGAGTTGTTATAGAGAAGCAGACATTTTTGGATAATTTCAGCATTGTTAAATGTTGACTGTTGATTCTTAATCACAGATAAGTATGGTCTGGGAAGTGTTTCTCAGTGGAACTTTGAAACATGGAATGAGCCCAACAACCATGACTTTGATAATGTCACCGTGTCGACTCAAGGTAAAGTCATCACATCCCACATGACATAATATTATATATTATATTATTACTACTTATTATAAAGATGATTCACTTGATAATTGCTTAATATAGATCCACGATTAGACACATGCATTTCATTAAGCTGATACTGACATTGAACAAAAGAGGGAATTCAGCTAATCACTGTTGTCTACCTGCAATGTTATATACAATATATATATATATATTTTTTTTGTTTTGTTTTGTTTTGTTTTGTTTTGTTTTGTTTTTTTGTTTTTTTTTGTCTAGGACAGATCCTCATGAATACATTAGAGTGGTAATAGTCTGGGTTTCAGAGTAGTATTATACAGTACAATGATGAGTGCTGCCAGAGAATACTGTTACTGAACTTGAAAAACCACACGTTAATGCTGTATCTATGAGTAGTTCACTGGTTCTTTTCTTTAGGGTTTCTAAACTACTATGATGCCTGTTCTGAGGGTCTGCGCGCTGCCAGCAGTCTCCTGAGGTTTGGGGGTCCCGGGGACTCCTGTCATTCCCCTCCACACTCTCCGTACTGCTGGGCCATGCTGCAGCACTGCCACAACGGCACCAACTACTTCACTGGAGAGACCGGGGTCAGGATTGATTTCATCGCCCTGCACAAGAAGGTGCATACCTAGAACAAATAGAAAATGAGTACAGTCATTTTCAAGAAAGTGAAATTAAAATAAGAATAAAAAAAGCTGACTTTCTGTTTCTGCCCTTCAGGGAGGAGGCTATTCGTTGCCCATCCTCCAGCAGGAGATCCAGACAGTGGGGGAGATCCATCAGCGTTTCCCACGCTTCCGCAGCCTTCCTGTTTACAATGATGAGGCTGATCCTCTGGTTGGCTGGTCCAGGCCTCAGGAGTGGAGGGCTGATGTGACCTACGCTGCCATGGTGGTGAAGGTGTAGTATAGGGATGGAGAAGGGCACCATGAAAAAACACCTAGAGAGAAGTAGAGAATAGTATTTGAACACTGGATGTTGAAGATCAACACTTGTATTTAAGTAAAAGTGTAGAGCAAATAATATGTTTATATGGGACGATGACGCTCAGGTACTTTAGACCGCTGTGACTAAATATATTATCATGGTTGTGTGGCATCAGTGGGGATTTTTATACATAGATTTACTGAAATGAACCTCTAACCAGTCCTCTGTTCTTCTCAATTCAACAGGTAATAAACCAGCACCAGGATCTCCTGCTGACAGACCAAAACAGCACCATCAACTACACACTGCTGAGCAACGATAATGCCTTCCTCAGCTACCACCCACACCCCTTCACCCAGCGCACGCTGACTGCCCGCTTCCAGGTCAACAACACCCAGCCTCCCCACGTCCAGCTCATCAGGAAGCCTGTCCTCACTGTCATGGGCCTGCTTGCTTTGCTAGGTGACAGTCTCTTTACTCTAGAGCAGGTTTTTAATGTGGGCCTCAGTGGAAATGTTTGATTTAGGTGCGATAGATTTTATTCATATACATGTGGATTTTCTAAACCCTTCTGCATCTAAAGCTCAGGTCTCCTGGAAGTTGCTGTTTGATCCTCCTCAGTCCTATGTTCATGCCTCTCCTGTGTGTGACTTAACCTTAAGGAGAGACCCAGGTCCTGGCTCAGGTTCTGAACTTAGCAGGAGCCAGCAACAGCACAGTGGGAGTTCTCGCCAGCAGCCACAAGCCTGTGATGCCGGGTGGCTCAGACAGCTGGCAGGCAGCAGCACTGGTCTACAACAGCGATGACAACAGCACCTCCACCAACACTGATGCTGTCACCATCTCACTGAAAGGACTGGCTGCACAAAAGGGTAGGTTTAACAAAATAGTGTTGGGTTTAATGTTACTTTAGATAAAATATTTGTTTTATATCTGAAATCCTACAGGCCATTATTTCTGCAAGTGAGTTGTTCATTTCAGTCCTGCCTGTTCTGTCTGTTATCTGTATTCAGGTCTTGTGTATGTCACATATTACATGGACAACAATGTAACCAACCCGTACCAGCTGTGGCAGAGCATGGGCAGCCCCGACTACCCCACAGCAGAACAGTTCAGACTCCTCAGGAGTGTGCAGGTAAACAGGAGGACTGAATGACATTATAAAAACTAACTAACATTAACACAAATTTTTAATTTGGATACATAAATCTTCATTATGTGCTGTAGTTGCACAGTGTTTTGAGACAAGGTGTATTCATGGATGAAGATTATGTTCAGTGCAGCTTTGATTAATATGTTAAATTCAATTTGCTGTCACCCAGGCCATCAGCATTAAGGCAGAGCTGATTTCTCTGATCTATCATGTGTCATTATGTCAGGGCCCCCATGTTGATGGACCCTGGGAAGTTCCTGCAGGGGACACTCTGACTGTAAAAGCCAAACTGTCGGTGCCCTCTGTTCTCCTCATCCATGTTTGTGCTCAGCCCAAAGCCGTTCCAGACCAGGTCAGTACCAATACAGAAAAACAATGTTAATTTAAACAACTCTGATTGTCACTGAACTTTGCTAAGTGAAAAAGTGATTTGATTTAAGTATGAAGACAGTTATGTCCTGAATGTAACTCAAAGTCTGTGTCATGATGGAGCACAGCTAATAGAAAAAGGCTTGTATGAGACTGGGCTGTGTATTACTGACGAGATGATCATAAACTCTATTTGACCTTGTGATTAGGTTAATGGATTACGCTTCATCAGGATCACCAAAGGCCAAGTCCTGATTGTCTGGTCTGATCACTGTGTTGATTCCAAGTAGGTGCACGCAACTGATTTCCCTATTCAAGTATTTGCCACCTTAAGAAATTACAAAGGAGTAATCTCTTTCTTTGTATTTGCAGATGCATCAAGACATTTGAAGTTGAATTCTCCACAGACGGCAAGAAATTCAGCAGGATTAATACACAGGACACCATATTTACTTCATATGTCTATTCACCTGGTAAGAGACTGAAGAGTAAAAGACTGAATAATAAGTAATGGCAACGAGCAGCAAAACAAACTTTTCTTCGTCTTTCAAACTATATTTGGCATGGTAACATCCAGCCATAGAAATAACACCACATGTACCATGTTGTGTTCTGTAGTGAGCCAGGAGGTTGGCGGTCTGTACAGAGTTCGAGCTGTGGACTACTGGGGAAGACCTGGGGAGTACTCACTGCCAGAGAAGTATTCAGAGGAGCACTAGACCAAGGTCAAGTCTGATAGTTTTTATATTATGTTCTGATCTAAACTGTGTTGTACAATGTAAATTCATTTCATAGGGTGCTGACTATACAGTATATGTTATACAGGATGGATCATGTGTGATTGATTAATTAAGCATCGTTTCATCTGCGCAGTCACAGCTCATCACCCCCATACTCTTACCACATTTTTGATAGGAGCATAGGTATGGTTGTCATTTCAAATACTAGAATATTAGATAAAAGTGACTGATAATAATCAGCAAACATTTCCTGCTCAAAAATACAGAAACCTTTGAAGCTGCTGTAGGTGTATTGGCTCGGGAAGATGGATGGATATTTTTCAACACATCTTGTCTTAATGGAAACCTTTCACATTCCCTACTGGCAGCATCAAAGCACATAGTAACATATAATTATATGAATAATTTCCTCAAACAGCTGTTCACTGAACTTTTTAGCAAACATCACTCAAGCATAAGTAACTAGCATATTTGTTAGGGACTATTTTCAGCAGTGGATTAATTCAATTTGGCACACATATTTGGTTTTAATTGTTTTGGGGCAACAGTAGAGCTTATGGCACAGAAAAATAAAATATAGCAGGTATAGGATACACAGACAATAATTGTTACTTTCATCAGTTCATTGTTGATGATTGATCTTTTAACAGGATTTACTGACAATAAGAAAATGTAGAATATCATGTGACATATTCCTTTATACATTTACCCCTGAATACGTCAGCTGTGTCATACATCCAGAATTACAAGTTGTTGAACGCAGTGTTAAAAAGAGATTTCACTCTCCCTGCTTGCTACGCAGTGCTACATAATAAGTCATCATTGGTATGAAAGGAGAAGTAAAATACATAATGTCACTGGGCAATGAGATTAGTAATCTGTAAACTGATCACACTGTTACATAAACTGTTACCATCAGACTAAATCTTGTAGATACATTCGTAATCTTTTGTCATTTGTTTTTAAATGTGTAAATTCTATTTTGTATACTTGAAATGATGCAGATTTTTATATAATTGTGTTTTATATGTGTTTGTGCACTAGATAAGTAAAGGTTGGACCACCGGTCTAGGTTGTTTACACAGTCGTTTTTACAAACACAAAGACAACAGCAAATTTCTTTACAAAATTTATTGTCACCATTACAGAATGATTACACAGTGCAGATGTTACCCATCAATGTGACAATACCGCTCGGTTGGTTTCTATCATCACATTCACTCAACCGATAATAGTTTTCATTGGATTTGGTTGGAAATATATTTTCATCTTGGCAGTGTTAATAAAATTTTTTCATGGGGGCATCTGATTCTCTCCTATCTGTTTGGAACATAGCAAATCGTAAGTGTAACAGGATTATTCTCCTATTAGTGTATTTTAGAAGAGCTCTGTCCTCATCTTGGGCAGGATGATCAATCCAGTGTAGTGATGGGCTGCTCAACAAACTCAGGCTTAGGACCAGTTTAGCAAGCTCCTGTTATGAATAGAGAAAGAAGAAGAACAAGTGTTAGATGAGTTTACGTGTAACGCAGAGTTTGATACATTTACCTTGAATTTAAAGACTAAAATATAAACAGTGAAAATATAGATAAACAAATTATTTAGCTAAGATAATTCCTTCCTTTTCTACATTTCAAGTTAAAAAATATGCAATAATACTAGGAATACAAAAGTGGTATAGACACTTGTACATTTTTGTTTACTTCTAATTTTACAACTTTTTATAAGTTTTTTGGCATCAGGGTGTCAAATGGCAGTTTCACTATCTGTTAACTAAATGTGAAAGACTGAGTACATACCGGACTGCAGCACAGGCTGGAACTGTCCAGCCATGCAGATTTCCTCTTGTTTCTGGCGCACGACTCTCTGGATGGCAGGGGGGAGGCCGCGGGGGTTGCGGGAGAAGACCAGGGCATAGCCGTCCTCGCAGCTTCCATCCTCCTTCAGGGTGCGGCAGGCGTAGGTGATGGCATAGTTGTCATAGTCAGTGTCAATGACCCAGTAGTTGTCACCTGGAAAAGCAGAGAGGAAGAAGTTAGTCTCAGTTGTGTATGAGAGAGACAGAGAGAGAGAGAGAGAGAGAGAGTGTGTGTGTGTGTGTGTGTGCAACTGAGGAGGCTTACCGCCGCTGGACAGGTAGCTGGCCAGTCCCTGGTAGTTCATGAACATCTTGCCAGGGTTGCCGGGGTCAGGCACTGAGTACTGAGCAGCCATGTCGGCGCACACAACCCAGAACCTGGATGTTAAAGTAGAGAAAGAAATGTCAATATTTGCAAGCAGGGATGGAAACATTTGGTTAATTAAATATATTGCATTCAGATTTCTAAAAATGACAAATACTCACCCAAAGAGAGTGACTCTGCCCCTGGAAGAGGCCACCATGGCACCATCATCTCCTACAGTGTATTCAGCAGAGATGTTGTCCTGCAGGAACAAACCCTCGGGATCTTTCTTCTGCAGAGCGTACCATTTCCCAGCATACTGTCATGAAAAAAAACCATCAAAAAGTTTAATATACAGATTATTTTAGTAGGCTTTCCATCAGGAGGCTATGGATATGTACATAAACTATACAGCCCATCTTTTCTGCATGTGCACACAATACGCAACCTTATATTTCACTGTACGCTGATAATGTCCTGGTTTATTATATAGGATGTTGATCATTCTATCTTGTTTTCCTCTATCTTGTGGGAGCTAGCTTACTATTTATTGACTAAATATATTTATAAAGAAGATATTTCTGGACTCACCCTTTTGGGGTCGAAGTCCTCTTTGACTGTGAAGCTGTCCACCACGCAGGAGGCCAGGCTCTGCTCCACGCAGGCCAGGAACAACATCACCAGGGCAAAGATTTGGAAGTCCATTCTAGGCAAAAACCCAAATCCAGCAAATGTTAATTTTCTTGATAGTGTGACTTTTTTTCAACAGTTATTTGAAGAAGCTGCACAGAGCTAAACCAAAACATCACTCTAACAACTCTATTGTAAAAAAGTCAGCTGGTTTGCACAAAGCTGCATCTCCTTACCTGAAGTGTGGAATGAAGCTGCAAGAGGTTTTCAGAGCAGAGCTGTTGCTGTGTGTCTGAGCTGTGGTGAGAAGATGGTGTGTCAGCCTTTTATACCTGACGCACAGACGGGCTCACTGATTATTTTCACTTCTTGAACCTAAATGCAGAGTTTAAATCTACCGCTAATCCAGTTAACAAAATCCCCTTCTGTAAGCTGATGAACACTCGCATTCAGCAGTGTATAGGCTTTATGTAATTGTTTTCAGGGCTACATAATAGGATACATAATGGCAGATGCTCCGAGGGTGGGAAGAGGTGGCCTGAGCCTTGAGTCACACGTCCACGGCGAAGGTTTTTACAGGAGTATTTTGGGCACCAAGATCACATGAAAACCAATAATAGGACCAAGTGTTAATAGTACAGGTTTGTTGAGTCATACCTGCAAGACAATAGTGTAAATGTAGGATTTATTATGATTCTGGGGTTTGTTTTTCTGTACTTAATGTCCATGAAACCAGCCATTTTCTTTCTTGTCCATCCTCAGATAAAATGTTTTCCTTTTTCCTAAGAGCCTGTAAAGTTCATGACTGGCCAGTTCTGTTTTCATGCGTGACTCCAGTCACAATCACTAGGAAATTAGCTGTCCCCTTTTATTAATAGTAATCTTTGATATTAATGTTTAATAAGAGTGCACTTTAAGTATATGTATTTTTCTCGTTCATTACTGTCGACAAAACTTATTTAAAGACCCACAAAGTCCTCAATCAATTCCACATTCGGATATAAAATGCTTTGTAAATGATTCAGGATGTGAAATGTCACCGTGGCAAGCAACACTAATAAAAAACAAAATAGTTACATTTTACATGATAAAATAGCCTGGAGAATAGCATTGAGTAATGAATTCCTGTCGCGTTATGTGAGCAGAGGCTCAGGTGTCCCTGTCTGCTGTCACTCACTCAGTTAAGTAACGTACTGTCATCTTGTCCGTAAACCTGTAATCAACCTGTAATCCCAGGCAAAACGTCATATAGGAAACAGCTGAGGTGTGTTAAAGGAAGTTTACACCATTTCAGCATCAGCAAATAGTGCAGGAATATACCACCATGTGACAGTGCCCTATTTCACAGGTGTATTCTGTGGGTGTAAGTTTCCATTTGTGATACATTTGTGAATCTAATTAGCTTTTTTATTTACTGTCATGTTTTCTGTCTTTTGTAAAAAAAAAAAAAAATTTCTATGAATGTTAAACCTGTTTTACTTCAGTTTTCCTTATAAGATTTTTTCACTTCTCACTTATTCAAATTTTCTCATTCAACAATATTGTTGAGCAATGCAACCTTTTATTATTGTTGTTGTTGGTGTGGTGTATTTTAAAACAAAATGTTGTAAGCAGATCACTGTAATCCCAAGTTCCTCTCATCAGTCCTCAGGAGATATTTTTGTTTTGTACTACAGTAGGTGAGAGCTAAGTAAAGACGAGAAGCATGCCAGTTAGTCCAGCTGTATTTTTAGTCGGCCCTGGCATTGTTGTTGTTCTAATAATAACTTGTCCTGAAGATATTAGGTAAGGCCTCTAACTGTGCTTTCGCATCTTTGGCTGTTCAGCACAGTCAAAACCATTGACCTGACACGTGACATGTCAGCAGTATTTACTCTGCATCTCCAATCTGAAAACAAAATCTAGGTTTAAATGATGTTGTAGAGACATGCTTGCTTGAGCTTAGGTTGAACGTGTCTGGGCCATGTCAGGTCAGTGGCTGAGAAGCATGGTGTGAATGAGGTAGGTTGCATAACAAGGATATGAACAGGTGGTTGTCAGAGGACACACTGTACATTTGAAAGACCCATTTCTTTTCTTCTTTGCAACATGTCCACTGGATTTAAATGTTTAGCAGGTCTTTATTTAGCAAATACTATCAGACTAATCAGCAGTGGAAATCATTCATGTCAGCATTTTTAAAACCCACTTCCAGCTTCTCTGTGGTGGAAATTCACTGTTGTTGTATTTTGTGACAGTTGAGTGACATCAACTTGGAAAAACTGAAAACTGAATTGGAACATTTCACTATTTTCTTACATTTTATAGACAAATTTGACCAATAATTAAAATTCTTGTTGCATCTCTAAACCTAGTCTTAATGTCCACAAGAAATGAAACACTCTGAAATAACAGTGGTATTATAGCTGTATCTAATGTTTTTCACCATAATTCTATGTGCAATTTCAGCATTTAAGTATTAACATTTGTCATATGCTTACAAAACTCAAATTCAAATTTAACATTGAGGTGTAGTGCCTTTCCCATTAGAATATCAAGAAATAAACATTTTACATCTCGGGGAGATTGTTCCAATGACATCCAATACACCTACTTTTAAGTCAGTGCAATAAATTACAACTGTCATATTTCTAGTGAGATATGTACAAATATGTTGGTAAGTAGGAAGCAGCAGAGCATCATCTCAGAGCAACACAATGATATCTCTTTGTCTATGTCTCATTTTCCTGTTGGGACAAATGAAAAAACATCTGAATTTTTATGATGACTTGTGAATTTTAATTGCAAAACAAGTTATCAGTATATTACATCTGTCGCATCTGTATTGTAACAGCTTGTAGGAGAACACTAATTATACCAAAAGTCACATGTGAGTTAACAAAGACTACAGTGATCATGTACTTCTGTATTTATGACATTGCTTCATTACAAACATGAGCTTAATAACTTATGAGGCTACTTTTGCAGTATTACAGTGCTGAGTTCAAGAGCCTTATTTCAAAACATGTAACTAAATTAAGATTGCTGTATGTAGCAATCCAGAGAAGTGTTGTGTTATTAAAGGTAACAGTGAACACATCCACAACAGGGGAGTGTTTGACTGGTTGTGGCCCGCCTTTGCCATTGTCACTCCGGAAAAAGGAGGAAGAGGTTGGAAATTGCACATGGACGTGGACATCCTCACACTGCACTCCAAAGCTTTACTTCAGAATGGTGTCTTCATTCGCTGTTAGGAGGAAAGTAAAATATCTGAGATTAGTTAAATTGGGATTTTACTCCGTAAGCATGACTCACAATCAATCAACAGGCAAAGGGTAACATTTTGTTGTGCAGGTTAAAGAGTGATGTAATAAAACTGGTGGTGTTATTATTGTGTCCACCTGTATGAGCTGTGCAGCATATAGATGTGCACATGTTCCAACAGGAGACTCAGTATCTGACATGTGAATAAGGCTAAAGAGACTACCTTCTGCTAGCTGCTTGGCAATGCGCTCCTGCTCCTCGCGGATCTTTTTCTCCTCCTCCTCTTTCCTCCTCTCCTCAGCTGCGATAGGCTTCAGGGTATCTGAGGAAATTAAGAAGAAGAAGAAGAAATGTTTATTTTAAAACAACACCACCACCACCACCACACACACACCATTGGTTAAGGAAAAAATCCCACACCTCATCAACTGCCTACATTGTATTTCAAAACATCTGGTTACATTATCTAAAGTGAACATCTTGCTGAGCTTCACCAAGCAAGATTTGTAAGTATGTATATAACTTATCTAAACTGAGCCTGAATCCTTACATAAAATGCTGCAGGGACTTACAGATTAATCTCCTCTGACCGTTTTTATAACGGTTACAAAAACTCACTCATTTGTTTCTAATGCTTTAAATATAATGTCCATGTGCAAAAATTTCTGCACGATGACTATTAAGAATAACTCACCATATCGCCTTTTTCCATAGATGATGCCGGCAATCAAAGCTGAATACCTGGCTGTCTGTAATGGAAAAGAAAGGATACACATTAGTGACAGTCGTAAAATTATTATTGTTAAGATTCAACACAGGTCCATCAGATCTAGAAACACGTAGCAGTCCTTGATAAATGTAGCATCGCTTCCCATCGTTACTACACTTTCTACACTCAAAACATTATACTGCTGCAGGGATTTAATGGGACCTTAGCCATGTGCACAAAACAAACCCCGTTAAATGTAAGTTTCCAGAGTGGCTGGGACCCACTATTAAGTTATGCATAAACACAATCCACGAGAAGCCTAAGTTTCATTCAAATATAATAACCTGTCGCTCTGTTGTTTGCAGTAACGGGCGACAACAAACGGACTTTAAAACGTGTGTTACGGCTGTCAACTATCAACTTTTAAAGAGATAAGCGATGCATTATCTTTAATAAAATAACATATACTGTATAAATGCCATTTATTTCCCAGGGACCTTTCTATTTATAACCACCTAGCGCTACATCGTTTCAATGAGACAGACTTTCTTGTAGCTTTTAGCAACGTCGACGTTGATATTCCGTTAATGCATGCTGCACTGCACAATAATATTCACCAAATCCTTTATTAAGAAATAATGTATCAAAACTATAATCGCTCATTTGGCTTTTGTTTGACTGCAGACCTCAGTAACGTTGCAAAGTTACTGCTAGCTGTTGGCTAACATGCTCTTAAGCCATTGGTTAGCAGATTAGCATGCTCTGCGTAGCTAGCAAACTGGAAAAAATGACTCCACGGGTCATTTTACAGTAACACACGATGAACCTTTTTAACAGACTATTTAGCAACACAAACCTTAATCAAAGGCGATACTGCAACAGGAGGAGCCATTGTTTTAAAGGAGGTTAGCTGCTAGCAACAGAGGTCACTTTATCAACAGAGGACGATGGGAGAAGAGACGTCTGCTTCGTTCACGCGATACAACAGCACATATTTCAAATGCTCAGGTGCTGCCATCTGCTGGAGGAAGTTGTCCTTTAGTTTGTGTTCGTCACGATTCTCCACGTTTATTTAGTGTATTTGTCATTGTGCAAAATATGGTTAAAATTAAAAAGAAAAAAAATTAAATGACAATATTTATCTCTTCGCATCTGTAAATAAAGATCACCCTATTAACAATTATATATTCATAAATGTTTATTTATTAGGGGTTATTTATATAAAAAAGAGTAGAGGCACACCTATATAACATTTATGATGCTGATTTTAGTTGCATAGGTCTCATAAGTCTTTTAGAAAAGGTACCTTCTGGTTAGAACCTTCACTATCTCTGTCCATACCATGTCATGCTTTCTCTACATCATAAAACATTGCAGCCTTATCTCCTTATTAACTGCTCTCTATCCTCTGCATCCAACACACAACACTGAGTTATATGTCCGATTTCATTATTAAAACCACCATGGTGGGACATCTCCCATATCTCTGCGGATCTCTACAAACCTGATAAATAGCCTACAAAGTTCTTTTATGAATAATTATGGCTCTTTTCCAATGTTCTACTCTAATTGTTCACTTCATGAAGTAAGCCTAATTAAATATCATGTAAATCAATATAACACTGATTAATCTTACCTTTATAAAGACTTTTATTTATAAAGACTATTTCTCTATTTATGCATCTGCCACTCAGTGGTCATCCTGAGGCACTGCATCTACAGATATTAATTTGCCTGACCTCTTGTAGACAGCCTAATATCTACCACCAGCATAGAGAATGCTGAATATCTCTGTATGATGATGTTTTTCCTTTTCTGTTATATAGTAGCTATCACTAATAGTCATTGGTGAACTGAAAATTGGAGCACCTTGTTATAAACCCAAGCAAAAGGCTTTTTGCAACAGCATAGGTCATCCAGGAGAGGTCAGTAGAGATGTATGCAGGGAAACAGGTCTGTGACTGACGGTTCTCTGGAAGCTGTGGTCAATGAGGAGAGCTGTTTCATGAGTAGTACAGCGTTTATTGACAACAGAATAACAGGCTGCATTGTGTGATACTTGCATGCATTACAAGTAAATCATACTGCATACATTGTGGGCAAAATTAATGAGCATTGCAAACACATGAAGCTGCATCAGTATGTGAGCACACTGATTTAAAATATTGCAGTTGCAATTAGAGGGGACTAATACTTGTTGCAGGGGTCTGTATTTATACTGGATTAAGCTGTCTCTGAAAAGTGCAGCTCCCAGAATCAGTGTGATGTGGAGTTATGTTGTAGAATCAGCAAGAAGGTCTGAGCCCTGACAGCTGCTATGGTGATAACAAAAGCTTTTTCATTCATTCTCTTGTTGCCAAGACCAAAACAAAGTGTGGCCTTCTCACCCAAACAGTAAGATGTTGACAACATTAACACATTTTCACTGTGGGGGAATAAATCAGGAGGACTCTTTTTAAACATATTCAGTTATTTAAAAAAAAAACACTTCACAACTTAACTGAAACCACATAGGACTTATATTAATATTCAAACCAAAAATGTCATATTTGTGAGCTGCATAATCACATCAGATTGAAATGTTATAGATGTGTGTATCACTTTATACATGTTTCCCTGAAATTCCTTTGGACGTATTTGATGCAGTGTATTTGTAAATCTTTGAGATATTTGAGAATTAATTAATTGAGAAAGAATTATCTCTAAAAAGGAACTTTGTTTTGTTGCAGAACTGCTCTGGCTTAACAAACTGTGGATATTTCTTTAGTTTTTGAATGTCTCTTTAAAAATCAGTCATACTCCACATATGGAGTGTTTCTTTTTTATACTTCTGAATATTAAGATAAGATAATCCTTTATTAGTCCCACAATGGGGAAATTTATTAAGTAACAAAAATAGTATTTTTGTATAGAAAAGTAGATATTTTAAGAAATCAGTAAATCATACTGCTTAACTTTATCACAGTTGTTCTCCCCTCTTGGCAAGTCACCCCCAAACCCCACCTCCCACCTCGCACCATCCAAAGCCTGTGGTGTGGATAGAGTGTAGATAGCCTTGTGGGTGTGTGATCCCTCACTGGCTTCCCAAAAACAAAAATAAAGCCAGTTTACCAGAATGCATGGCCAGATTACTACTGGGGATTGAACCCATGTCTTTTGTCCATGTGGCATGTACTTGTCCCCATCACATACATTTAAAAAAAAAAAAGTACATAAGAAATCAGTGTGCATTACACTGGTGGTTTCCAAAGCAATGGCTGAGTTTTTTCACTGTCCTCTTGGCAAATCTCACCTTCCCTCGTTTCTTCAGGGAGGCTGTGTACTCATTGGACTTGAGCTTAGAGTAATAGTCTGAGAACTTGTTGAAGAGGATGGATATGGGCAGGCCATTGAGGATAATTCCAAAAGCGATGCAGATGAAAGCAAAAAGACGACCCAGTATGGTCTCTGGGTAGACATCTCCGTAGCCCACGGTGGAGATGCTGACCTGCAGGGAAGAGAGCGGTCAGTCAAACATGAATCACAAACGTAACCAGCAGACAGAACTGAACTGAATGTCAGTCTCCTGGTTGGTAAACCTTTGCTGACACGCGATCATTTTGCCAGTAAATGGTTGCATTTTTGCATTTTTATTAAATAGGAAAGTAATCAGCAATAGAAAATACAGGGGCACTAGATTCAAACAGTGAGCTTTGTGAATACATTATGATCACAAAGCCAGCACCAATAATTCTATTCCTAACCCACAGATAAGTATAAAAAATTAAACTAGAAACAAGGTGTTGATAGAACAAACTGCAACACTCTAAGTATCTACCAATCAAGTCTGGAGCCTGTGCGCACTGTAAAAACCATTAACACAAGAACAAGCATACACAGATTTAACTACACAACTGTGAAAAACCTAGTAAAGTTTGTTGATTATAGTATATTACATCATATTGGATTTACTGCTACCAATCTAGGAAAAAAAGTCTAGGCTTCCATATCACCATACGTTTTGTTGTAAATTGTTTGGCAGGCAAAGCAGGAAAATAAAAATGACCGTTAATATTCAAAAACAAAACCAAATGTAGTTAATTGATGGTTAATTTTATGCTATGATAATTATATGGCACTCATTAGTACCCACACTTCCACCAAAATTATTCAGTTGCTGAACTTAATTATTTCCTCTGAACTCATACTTCTTCTGCACCTTGTTATTCCATGAGATAAACCTTTTAAATTCTAGACACATCACAGTTTTATCATGTTATAGCCAGACTTTACAGCCAGTCTCCGCTGTGTGCCCTACAGCCTGTGGAAAAAGTGGTGAGGCAGTTAAATTTCCTACTCAGGTTTCCTGCTTCTTCTTCCTGCTGATAGGCAAACAGTCTGGCTGTTTGTGTGAATCTATTCAGGGGGTTTCTTAGTGTTAGTGAGAAGTTTTGCCCACTGTCACACCCCCGTGGCCATTCATAGATTTTTTAGGTTTTCTGCTAACAGACTGCAGCAAAACTGACCTAGAAATGGGCGCTGGTGACTCAAGGACAGCACACAATTCTTCTGCTTCTGTTTAGATGAACACAGCAGGAGTTGGTAGCAGTTGTGCCTAAAGCAACCTTTACCATAACCATTACTATGATTACAAGGATTATCATTTCCTTCCCCAGGATTAGAGGTAAGATTGTACCACTCGGTCAAAGAGGGAGGGGAATGATCTGTTAACGGGTTTATTCATGGCAACAGGCAGACTCAATAAATCAGAGGTCTTTATTTACTCAAATAAAGACCTTATTTTAGTACAGACATTAACCAGGTTATTCATCACTGTAAAACTGAACAGGTGCCAAGAATATACCAATAAATGTACTATACAGTATGAATTTACAGTCTGTAGTTTGAATCCTCCCACAGATCACACATACCAAAGCATGAGGTGACACATCCTGGAGCGTAGCTGACCTCATTGTGTTTTGTAAGAGAGGTAGTGCTGGAGTGTAATCTAATAACATTACACACTTAACTCACCATTCAGGGACCATGTAAGCATTAAAGTCTTTAGAGGACAGGGCACTTCATTATACTTCTTTAAAGAGGTTACTGTGGTTTGTTACTTAGGTAAGTGATCTAAATAACATTTCTAATTTTAAGACTTGTATGTTTTCATTTTATTTTTATTTTTTTATTACTTAATTTATTCTATTTATAGGATTACTATATGGGTGGTCACTTCAGATTCTTGTTTCCCTTGTCTTCTACACTATTACATTATATATATATATATGTACTTACAGCTGCCCACCACCATGCGTGAGGAATGCTGGTGAAGTTGGTGTGCGGCATGTCATGCTCCACAGTGTAAACCATGGCAGAGAAGCTGAAGATGCCCATGGCGATGAAGAGGAAGAGGCAGCCCACTTGCTGGTAGCACTGACGCAGAGTGAAGCCGAACGCCCGCAAACCCGTGGAGTGTCGTGCCAGCTTCAAGATACGAAAGATTCGCATCAGTCTCATGATCCTCAACACTTGGCCCAGCTTTCCCACCTGCCCCACCGCCTTAATGTCAGCCTCGTGCTTCATGTAGTTTTCCTCATTGTCAAAAAACTCCAGGATGGCCTGCAGAAACTGAGGCAGGATGGCAACCAGGTCCACAGCATTGAGCATGCTCCTGCTGAAGGCTTTGAGGTCAGGAGTGGACACCAGACGGAGCAGGTACTCCATAGTGAAGAAGGCGATGCACATGGACTCCACATATTCCCAGTATGTTTTGCCACTGAGCTGACCTGTGGCAGTTCTGTATTGCATCTCCTCCACTGTATTGAGGGTCATGGCCACCAGGGAGATCAGGACAAACAGACTGGAGGCCACAGCCATCAATTTGGCCTTAACCGACGAAAATGGCTTCTCCATCAGGTTCCAGATAGCTCGGCGCTTCTGGCCCATGAACATGTCATGAAAGAGCTCCTCGTTCTCCTCGATCTCCACCTCAGCCTCCAGCTCTCTCTGGATCTTCAGCTGCTCATTCAGCTCGTCCTGCCTCTCCTCGAAGGAGATGCGGCAGCAGCGATGGGTATTCTTGATCCTCACACCCCAGTAGTTGATTTCCTCCAGGAAGTTGCGGGGACACAACTCGTCCTTGATCCACAGTACACCAGTCCTGTAGAAGTTGAAGATGCTGTGGAAGACATCCGGGTCCCTGTCAAAGAAGTACTCATTGTTGGTCACAGTGTAGTCATCGCACAAGTCCAGCTTCATGTTGTGGTCAGTGTAGGTGGCCAGTCGTCCTATTCTGGTCTTGGGGTACTTGGCAGCCATCTTGTAGGTTATCTGATAGGGCTTCCCCCCTACATTAATGTTGATCACGTAGTTCCTCTTGGAGGGTGAAATCTGCTTGGTAAAGCTGTACTGACCAATGTCATCTTCTTCATCCTCATACTCAGCATAAACGTCGTAGATGTCTCTGCTCAGCTCCTGCATGGAGTTCCATGTCTTCACACAGCTCTCCTTGGCGAGTGGGTACACAATCTCAGAGGGTCTTCGATTAAGATCTGAATCTGCAACTTTGTAGTTGGGGAAGAGACTCTGTCTCCTGTTCCAAAAGTTGACCACCTTGCTGGTGCTCCCCATGTCGATCCCCCCAGACTACACAGCAGACAGAGAGCTCAGACCAGCCAGCATTACTGCTGTCTAATACCCCATTCACCTAAGCGTGGAGGACATGAGCAGGATGCCTCATGGCCCCATTAATGTTGCTGACTGAGAGGATCCGCGTGCTTACAGGACATCTAAATACCATTATCCCCTACTGAGCTGCCTGGACATGACGTTGGCTGTGTGGCATATCTCAACAAATGCCCCTTGTGAATTCACCCAGTTTTAGTTTATAAATATTTTATTAAATGAACTTACAGTGTTTACATTTGAATTAAGTGATTTATAACAGTATGAGAAACAATAAAAGTTGTTTTCAGTACATTTGTTTATGAATGCATAGGCACTGTTTCATGCATTAATCTTTTTGAAATCCCTACAGATTACTCAAGGAAGTCATATTGGAAGGCTATGATTGGAAAATACCACTGCGTGTCTTTCATTACTTCCATGTTGCTTGAGGGAAAAATACAAGACTGTGATCATTATTTCTGATTTATTGCAAAATACTTTGTAAATTCTTATTTTAGTAAAAGTCCTGTTTTTTTTGTTTGTTTATTTGTTTTTTTAAAGAATTGACTGAATTGTTGATGTGAGTTGTTATTTTGCACTGGTTTAAGATTCCTGTACTGAAGGGGAACAAAGGAAGGCTGGTGGATACATAAAAGAGGATAAAGGCTTTAAGCATTAGCCTACTTCCTGATTAGGAGGGGGTGCAGGATTCTTCAGACATGAAGTGAGTCTGGGAAATAATCTTTTGGTTTTATATTAAACCTATAGACATGCATTTGCTCTAAGGCTGTGACATGATATGGCACCTTACCTTAACTGACAGCTAGTAGTGATTAAACCAGATGGAGTTTCTACTCAAAAGAAGTCCAGTAACTTTGCTCGCAATTGAATCCTCTTATTGGATATCAGATTATTGTCCTGCTGATCAACAGCTGACCAGAGCTGACGTTCTGTATGGCCACTGGCTGATGATATGATCAAACACCACAGTATATTAACCTTTATTTACCGTTCCGCTGCCAACCACCATTGATTAGTTAAAACAATTAAGGATTTAAGTTAAAGCAGTGACATTTAAATAGAGTTACGTGACTTAAGATAGTCTTATTAGTGTGGTGTGTCAAAAGACCAAGAGGTGAGTTGGATTTGTCATGCAAACCACAGGGTCACGCTGGAAAGAGGAGGTCACTCTGAGAAACAGAAATGTTGGGTGACCTGATAGCTGAATGGCTACCACAGTGCCCTGAGCAGCTGGTCTCCGGTTCAACTCCTGATCCAGCTAGACCTTTGTTGCATGTCATTCCCCTGCTCACTCTCCCTATTTCCTGTCTCTCTCCACTGTCCTATCCAATAAAGGCAAAAGCCCAAAAATATAATATAAACAGAAATGTTAATATTTATGATACATGGTATGATATACTGTATGATACATAGGCTTTGTAAAGCTTCATGGCTACTGATCTGAAACACTCAACAATAAGACCATGGAAAAAATGAAACAATAAAATGTACTTTTACTGGTTCTATGACATTGACAGAGTCAATTTGGGTCATTAGGTTTTAACATTTCACAGATATTTCAATGGTTATCACAAAATATGAATAAGCAACTGACTAAAGAAGAGCTTGGAAATTGAAGGAAATTTGAGTGTCATTATCCTGTAATTGCCACTAGTGGCCATTTAATTTGGTAGTCATCCTGTCTGAACGTCATAATGACAAACATTATAGGTGGACAAAAATGATCAGTCTTGCCCCTTGGTGTTTTCCATGTACTACACAATGGCAGCCACACCTGCACCTCTGTGAGCTCATATATCTTATTCCAGCTCTTATTTGCAGGAGAAGGAGGAGAAAGAAGTCAATTTACACTTTGAGTCAACATTTTTTCCATATTGATCCAGTAGCAGAATTTATAAAGCAAGCATAAATGAGCATAAATCCGTACTTGCATTTCACTTGGATTATTATCATCTGCTCTCTGTCAGTCACCACTGTCCGCAAGATTTACAGATCAAATTTAGTAAATTCCATTCAAAGCTGCTTAGTAAAACAAGAATGAAGGTTATAATCCTTCTATAGGTTTATGACCTACAGAAGTGATTATAAAAAGCCTCCTGTCATATACATTCTCCATGTTATTTACAGCTAAACACAGATTGTTCTGTAACAATAAATGCTAGTGTTGAACCTGACCTTGGGTGATGTCATTACATACATACAGGCTCTGCTCACAATAAAGAGACACTGGGCATCCTTATGTTTTGTTGTTGTTGTTATTTTTGTTTGTGTTGCTGTTTTTTGTCTTTTCAACATTGTCAGCATTTTCAAACAGACAAGAGCAAATGCAACAGCAGTTTACTCACCCAGACCCAAAATTATGCAATATTGCAGTGTCCACATTTTTGACTACAAACAGGTACAATCAGTTGTAACATAGTAGAATGTTTATGAATACCAAGATTACTGATGACACATTAGGCTTGTGACAGGAGTCATTTGCACCTGTGCAGTATTAATTTACCACTACTGACTGCTGAGGATTTGTTCAGTTCAGCAGAATGTTTCACTGTGAATAAGAGTCACCTTACAAATATTGTCTGTGCAAATATGTGACAGAAACAGCATTCAACAAAAGCAGCAAGAAGTGTTGATCTGAATGTTGGGTAAACGGTTCAGAACAACATTTTCAGGTGTGGTAAATGTGTGTCATGACAGAATTTTGTATGAAATCAATGGAAAGTTATCTGTTGTAATGAACAAATGAATCCAGCAGATGGTGGTATCACCGTCAGTGAACAGACAATTCAAACCTGTCACTATAAACAATAAGTCTTTGTCACTGCACTGTGTGCCATTACAATAGACAGCCAGATATTGTTAAGCCTGGATAAACATCTCAGAAATCAGTCAGCTTTCTCCACACCAAAGCCTGTTGGTTGTGAAGTGTTAAAAATATGACTTATGTGAGATGGTGCCTACAGTAAAAGCTAAAAGCAAGACACAAAGAGAGTCCCGTTAGATTGGACTTCATGCTGTGTTGCTATGTAGTTGGAGAAACTAAGCCAAGTGCTGAGCAATGGTATTGAGTGTTCTCAGCAAAACAGTCTAAAAGCATCGCAATTTCAGATACACCTATGAAAACACAGGGGTGACTGGCAGTGTTCTGCAACTCCTGCTGATATACAGTAATATGCTCTGTTCTTAAAGCATTCCTTTTTTCTACCCAAGCAAAATAAATTCAATCTCATTTGTGACAGCTGGAGACTCTACTGGCAAGTGAGTACAAAATACTTTCACATGTTTATGCCAGCTGATTTAAAAAGGGAATAGATTAGGTTAGAGGTCAGCAAATTGGTTTAACTGTGGAACAGATTTTTCAGAATTATTAGCAGCTACTCAGACCTCTTGAGAGGTTATCTATACTCATTAAATGATGATCATCATTTAAAGTTGAATGAAAAAGCTGTTGTTTGTTGTTGCTCTTTCCGCCATAAATCAACACACCATGTCTATTAGACTACCTGTTTGAGTCACAAATCATTGATTTGTGTGTGTATGTGTGTGTGTGTGTGTGTGTGAGAGAGAGAGAGAGAGAGAGAGAGAGAGAGAGAGAGAGAGAGAGGTCATTTGTATTATCTAAGAAATCTATAGTACATCAATAAACTCCAAGTGTACAAATAAAAGGGATACAAATTTAGATATTATTTATATTCTGACTTTAAATTAGGTAATAACTGGATTTTAAACTGGAATACAAATAATAGAGCCTTTTAGATGTAACTTTTGTTATTCCATTAAATTTCCTATCTTATTCCATCGCAGTATTTCCTTGTTTTCTGTTAAATGAAATCTAAGGCACAGAGCAGCAGCTTGAGCTCTGACTGGCCAGCTGTTATCTGTTGGCTTGATTCCTGTGTGTCAGAGCTAATTAATGTTATTAATTACACCTGAGCCTTTGCTGCTATGATGTGTCAAAATGTTTTTGCTTTGACATCCACAGATGGGTCTCTTTAATTCTCTAGTCCCATTCTTTAAATCCCTGGAAATTTATGCAAATGAACAAAAATTGTCTACTCTGACTACAGTATTCACAAACACGTTTTTTCAGATGTGTTTACATCACAACATAAAGGTTAATTAACATACAGTAATTGAAATTGAAAGGACACTTTGAAACGTCACAGCAAAAAATGCACAGCTGTAAATATTAAAATGAATGATGGCTGAATACAGGTTCAGGGTGCTGCTCACTGTCACTGTGGCTGAGACCATTGTAGACAGACAGAATGGAAAAGATGTCATTGTTATTAGTGACACCTCTGCTTTCCCAAATGTCTGCTGTGAGAAAGGCCTATTACCTTTTGTCCAAGGGTCACCTGCATCACTTATGGCAGGGCAACATGATTTCTTGTGTTATTGAGGCCTTACAACCGTAAAACCTTTTGGATTTCAGAAGATAAGGACCACAATAGTTCCACTATTTGCTCCCCATTTTAAAATGTAGGTCAGAATAGTTTTCATAATGTTTGCTAGTCTGCCTGCCCACTCCCACTGTGGTGAGGTTACTTGTTGTGCTAGCCAGGTGTTTTCTGTACATTGCAATGTTTTAAAACCTAACCTTTCGTTTGGTACAGCAAAGTATTCCTAAATTATGGCAACAAAATGCATATGTTCTATTTTTTAATTATTCAGAGATGCATGTTCTATAAAAAAAAAAGTGTATAACATCATTTAAAAATCCTGTTCCAGATTTAAAATTCCACACATTCAGTCTTACAAACATGTTTTGTGGACCATTTTTTAAAACATTAATTCAAAACTGACATAGATTAATTACGTTCTTCTTGTGAAATTTAAGGGGGTACATTACTGAACACATTTAAACTTCTCATTGTACATTGTCAGCAAATACCACAGACACAGAGGTGTCGCACAGCAGGGCCTGACAACAGTGGGAGCTGCGTCAAGTTAGTTACACCAAAATAAGACCAGAGATTATGCGATTGTGCGAAAATAAAAGTCACATTTGTCTCAAATATAATTGTATCAAGACAATTTGCTCTGAATGCGCGGTGAACCTATTGTAAAAAATTAATTAACCTGACATGAAAAGTGATTTATTCTGACTGACGCTGAAGACGGAGGTATCTCTTTTTGCCTGCCTGTCAACCTCAGGTGAATGGTAGTACTCCTCAGAGCTACCTACTCTTTTGCTTGTGTGAATTAGTCTGTCCGTAGTTTTTGGAAGATCCACAGAGTATCGTCTATATTTCTACATTATTATTAAAGCAATGTCATGATATAAATGAGTTTGTAGAAATTGTTATAATTTCCTAAAAGCCATTGTTACAGTGAAACGCTCGTGTCTTATTTTGAAAAAGACAAGCGGAAGTCATTTATGCGGCTAGCCTCATCTGCTAAGAAAACGCTGTTTTTAAAGGGAAACCAAGGTTGTTGGGGTCTGTGGTAGGCACAGCAGGCTGAAGGTAGGTGTAAATACATTGTCGTCTACTGACTGTCTCAGTAGTGTCGGGGTTCTTGTCCTCTAAATGTCTCTTGTGTGGCAGCTTATCGCTTTGGTTAGCGGAAATCAAGATGCGGGCAAGTGTCAAGTCAAGACAACTGGTAAAGTGCAAGCTAACTAGCTAGCTAGGATGAAGCTAACGAGGCTAACGCTACCGTTAACCGGTTCTCAAGAGCAGGCTGCCGAGCTCAGTGATGCTCCTCCGTTTATTTGGTTGCAGTAGTCGACTGCAAAGAAGTGACTACCTTTAATTGGGGTTTATGCTAATACACTGTTACTGTTGTGTTGAGTCTTACAAGTGCAGTGGCGAATATTTCCTTTGAATGGCTGCGGGCGGCGAGGGTGTTATGGCCCCTTGTACAGGTACACAAACACACTGACAGTCTTGCTTTTATTTAGTCAGTATACTACGTTTTATCTTTTCCCGAGAGTCACGTTAAAAAATATTAAAAGAAATATAATAATAGATTTTGTGAGTGGTCAGTATATTCTGTATATCTCACTGTCATACACCTGCAGCCTGTTTGTGAACTTTCATTACCCATCCTTTAATCTGCTGCTCTTGATAAAATGTCATGACAAGTTTACATTTCTTCTGTATGTGCGTGGTTGGCTCTGTGAGATTGAACAGCAGTAAACAGATATAGTTTCCAGTGTGTCATGTCACCTGTACAACTGCAGCAGTATGAATAGACACAGAATTTGTAACATTTTATCGTAATAAAATCTTGAAGTAACTCTGTAGAAACTGTAAGTGTCTGGCAACCCTGACCGGTCAACATAAAAGCACTAAACCAGCCTCTTGTGCCTTCTGTGGTTCAACAATGTCATGTGATTGGCTGCGTTTTATGTCTGTCCTGCAGGCTGCATGTTTTTATAGTCTCCTTTATGTCTTCTCCCAGCTGAGATTTGTGAGCTTCACAATCTGGTGTGAACATTGTAAAAAAAAAGCCATAAGATCCAGTGAATATTTTGGCCTTTTCTCAAAGCACAACATCTAACAGCACTTCAGAAGCCCTTAAAAAATACTCTACTGATGACTGTATACATTCAGAAGAGGAAACAGCTATTTTGTATGCCAAACTGTATGAGGAAACAGCCATACTTGAATTTTTAGTCCAGGATGTACTGTGTGGAAACAATGCTTATGCAAACCTAGTCTCTGTTTATTTTTGGGAATGATCCAAGAAAAGAAGAACACAATTTAAAAAGAAATTAAGTTGAAACTTACCAATAACAAATGTACCAATAATGTATCAGTGCTGACTTGAATTGAAAGTGATGGTGTACGGAGTAGCAGAGAAGGAACATGGCCAAAAATGTCAAATTTCACTTTCTTTTCTCATACTCTTAACTCAGTGGTGAACCAAAAACAAAATGGCAAAATTAAATTGAATACCCAGTACCCAGAGGGCATTTCATCTTGGCTGAGGGTTTTATTTTGGATTAAAAAAAACATGGTTACCAGAGCAACTTGTAACATCACAATTATTTATCAGCTTCAGAGAAAAGTGGATGGAGGAGACAACATAAGATTGAGAGATCAAGTGTTCGCAGGATACTCCACAAAAACCTGATTAACAAATGCTCTTGAACTGCTGTCAAATGTGATGCTGAGAGCAAATGTGTGTTTATGCACTGTGACTCAACATCTGTTTGTTTAATGATGTCCATGCGGATGGAGGAGCTTGTGCAGCAGATGGGGAGGTGGTCTTTGGGGCGGGTGAGTCATTGTCTAATAGAGTATGGGTGTGTCAATAATAGGAATTCTGTCTGCGAATAATTTACTTTGACCTTTCACCAAACCAAACACTTCCCTTAAAAACCCATGTATACTTCTTGTGACTTCAGAGAAAACAACACTAATCCACTCACATGGTTTTAATCAGTTTCATTTGAAAGTGAAATGGGGGAAACTGCGTAAAAATGTCAAGTTTCCCATGCTTTTGTTGCGAGTCTTCTAAAAATGCCAAACTGGGTTGGAAGTGTGCTACCAGCCTGTGGAAGATCTCATTGTAAATTATGGGAGAGTCTCTACATTATAGTAACACAGACAAATAAACAGTTTCCTATGTATATATATGAAATTCCTTGTTTTGTCTGGCCAACAGTTGGAAACCTAAAGATATTCAGTTTCCATTATAAATGACTAAACCAGAAAATACACTTTTGAGAAGCCAGAAGTGGAGGATTTTGGCATTCTGTCTGAGTCAGAATGCCTCAAAACAATTACTCGATTATCAAAATAGTGGCCAATTAATTTTCTGTCAGTTAGTGAATTAATCAACTAATTGTTGCCACTTTAATACTCGAAAATCAAAATTTACTCCTACACAGAGTTGACACAATGAATAAGTGAAAATGTGGAAGTTTACCAACCCACTCTTTTGACATCTGGTGTTGCAGAAGTAAGATGCTTCCCTTTATGTCTACCTGTGGTTTTCCTGAGTCTGCATACTAATTCTTTAAACAATGACATTCAATGTTAATCTTTTTCATAACAGTATGTTTCCTACATCCCTATAATAACAGATGGAATTTGTACTAAGAAATCCATTTCTTACATTGCCTTATTTGTGAGTTTGACCTTTCTTTGGGAACAAGAGCTGCTTCTTATTTGTTTAGGAGAGGTTCACCATAGTCCACTGTATATTCCCTCTGGGCAGAGGACACACTTGCAACTGTACACTGTGTAAAATGATACCGCATGTGTTGTCCCATCTACCACTGAGCTGACCTTAGCTGAGTGCTCACTCTCACAAGATTACACTTTGCCCTGACAGTACCTTTTACAGCTTCATGTTGCCATTCATTTTTCTTCAAGAGCTGCTTTGTGCTTTTTGTCTCGTACTTGTGTAATCAGTGTTGGTGTCCTGTAGGGAGAAGTCATTTTAAAACATGGACATTGTTAAAGGGTGGCAGTGTAGTAGATGTACAGAAACATTTACCTTGTATTTCTGGGCCATCTTGTTTTGGGACCACTGTCAGATTTTTTTTTTAGATATGTTCAACACAAATACAGTAAAGTTTGATTGTAAAACCCACTAAAACATTTACATTAAACAGCAAGTGCTTCTCTCTGCAAACACCATTTTGCACTGATGTTTAACTATAATAAAGGGGGAAATTAATTCCACAAGATTCCAGTTAGTCCACTAAGAGCAGTGACACACCAGTTGTCACCTACAGTTTTTGAGTTGTGTCTCCCGCTGTTTGCTCTAGTCAATTCTTATCAGCATTGTTATTCTTTTATTACTGTAGACACATTGTCAATTTGTATCCTAACTTTATGAGATGAGTTTGATCAGAGTCACAGTGAAGTGAAACTGTGTGACTATGTTCTGTTCATCTCTCTGCTGTGTTCTCGGGAGTACAACATAGAAAATAAGTTATTAGGTGCTTCCTGTCACACAGGCACAGAAGATACGTGCATGTCAGCACTTCAGCTGGCTGTCAACTGTAGTTTTTGCGGTGTCTTAAAGCGCAACTATTAACATGTAAGGCAGTCAGTCTTTGTTGCTTCTTGCTCTTTGTAGTCAGTGTAGTATGCAAGGAAACTTGCAAAAGCCTGAGCCGACTCAAATGTAACAGGTGCACTACATGTTGCATTTTGACTGAGATGCAGCTGAGTGAATGTAGGCTGAGGGAACGTGGACACTCACAAAACTGTAAATTACACTGCATCACAGATTCATGGTTACAGTTTAACAGTTTATCTGACTGTGACTGTGTATTTTTTGTACACTGACAAAACATCTCCTTCTCTTCTCGCAGGTTGTTGCTGGTTGCAGGGCCCTGTGGAGCAGAAGAGCTGTGCCATTCCCCCCTTTTGTCCTCTCATGCCCCCTCCCTGTGTGTTCCCCTGTGTGTAAGTAACCCCACACCCCCGCCCACCCCCCCACCTGATCCCTCCTGTCGTGTTGCCGCTCCAGCCCGAAGCCCCCCTCTCACCCCATGCTTGGGACAAAGCCAGCTCACTGCCAGCCCAATGACTGCCTGGATCGTCCTGCCTGTCAGCTTGTCTGCTTTCTCCATCACAGGAATATGGATAGTGTGAGTTAGAGAGACACTTTAACTGTGCCATGTATTCTGTCACATTGAAACATAATGTGTTCCTATTATGATATTATCAGGTGTGCAGATGGTACACCTGATAACACTGTTTACATGGTCAACGGCTAAAAAGGGAAGCTGCAAACAGGAATGTGTTGATGTAAAAATGCATACTGAGAGATCCACACTGTCGCTGTCACTAATATTTGTCCATTCATGCGCCTCAGTGAGTATTGTTTCTGCTGGATGACCCTTTATCTTAAACCCAGTGTAATCTTGTTTCTTGATAATATTTCTGTCTGTTTCATCAGGGATTAGAACACTTTGACATTTGCCATTTCTTGCTTTGAATTATGGTGTGACCTTTACCCTGCAGGTATGCCATGGCTGTGATGAATCACCATGTTTGTCCTGTGGAGAACTGGTGAGTGATTTTTCCCTTGATCTGAAACTTGGGACACAGTCTGATTCCACAGTTATCAGTAGGGAATAAACTGAACTCAATGTGTCACTGTTACAGGTCTTACAATGTAACATGCACAGAGGAGCTGCCCCGGCCAGGCTTCCCCAAGACATGCTGCACCATCCAGGACATCCCCCTCATCAGGTCTCCTGCTCCACCTCAAGTCTTTGTTTCTGCAGAATACAAAAGCAGTTTTGTGCCAGGGAAGGCCCAGAGGCATGAATTAGCACCTTGTTATGTTGTGGCTCTGTGACGGTTATTAACCCACGCTTTGCATAAATTGCATTTGTTTAATCTGCAAATAAGCCTCTAACTGCGGTCAAGTACAAAAGCTCTCTTGTAAAAAGGCATCATGAGACTTGCAGGCCTTTTAGCAGTGTACAGAGGAAAGTTTTCTTCTAAATTTCATTTTTTCATCAAAATAACATCAGAGAAGAGTGCTTTCACATCCTTTTGCAAGTGTAGTTCACATCATAGTCTATTTATTTGTTCTTGTACATTTTTACTGTACATGGCTGTCTGTCTTGGTAGAAAACTGAGACATGGTAACTGTGGCCTTGCATACAGTCATATGTATACCTCCTCCCACTAATACTGACAGTTGTTTTGTCTTTGTGTCTTTCAGTAAATGTGGCTCCTACCCTCCTGAAAGCTGCCTGTTCAGCCTGATTGGCAACGTTGGAGCTTTCATGGGTAAGGCTTCGTTCTAATTGAATTTAAAACCACACACAAACGGGCACGCACACACACACATAGTCATGTGGTTAAAAGACATGGTGTGTGCAAGAGTACTTACTTTTAAAGGAATGATATGATATTTTGAGAAATGCACTTATTTCCTTTCTTGCTGATTCATACTATCCTTTTTGGTACAGCTATAACCAGGAGACAGTTAGCTTAGCTTAGCATAAAGACTGGAAACAGGGGGAAACAGCTAGCCTGTCTGAAGATCAAAACTCTACCCACCAGCACATCTAAAGCTCAAATAAAAATGTGGTTTTCGGGGTATGGTGGGGTGGTGGTGGTTATGTGCTGTAGTATTTCTTGGCTGATAGAAATGGCGTCTTGATGCCTCTTTGAGGTTGCCAGGCAACCAGTGGATACTCCAGGAAGTAATTGCATCTGGGGAGGAGAGGTGGTTTCAACACATAACTCCCTGTAAAATCACAAAATAAAATCTGCTGTTGTGTAAAACGGTATTAAAAGGTAATCGATTTGTTGTTATTTTAAGAATTAATTAAGTTTTTCTTGAAATTTTGCATTATAATAATAAAAGATTAAACTGTTTTCCACAAATATTGGGTGATGTACTGTGAAAACTCATCATTAAATATTGATTATTCAATATGCAATGAAGTGAAATTGGTTGAATGAATAAGACCGCTGCCTACTGCTCTTTAATACAAACACAATCACTGAATATACTTGTGGTGAGAAATATTTAATGTCTGTCTCCTCTTTGTGTTACACCAATCCTCCATGGTGCCCACAGACATCAGCCACTAGCCTCAAAGAGATATGGTGGGGCCTGAAATAGCCTGTGCTCTCTAATCAATAATGAATGCGGCTTTCCTTCCACTTCCCCCCTCTGTCCTCTCCCCTGCATTTACCCTCTGTGGCCTTCCTGCGTTACTCCTCCTCCTCCTGTCTTGTTTTATCACCACTCCACTGTTCTGCCCCAATTTTCCTCCTTTGACCTTAATCACATTTTCTCCTGCTGTTTTCACAGTTCACCTCACTTTCCTTTTCACATATATTTAAATTTTTCCAGTCCACAGTCCTTTTGTTTCCATGCATTTTTATTTCTAGTGTTTTTATTTCCTGTGTTTTCTCACATCTGTCTGGATGCTTTAGTTCTGATCTTTGGCTTCATCACAACGGGTAACTTGTAATGTTGTTGTTCCTTCGTGGTATGTTCTGTAACAGAAAACTTGCAGGTGTATAGTCTTCAAACAGTGGTGCTAAATCTGCCGAGAAAAGTGCCTCCTTATGCAACCAGAGATGTCAATAGTTGACAGAACACATCTTCTCTGAGACAGCAGTAAAAAATCAGTCTAACATCAGCTGAATGGGTGCAGTCACCCACCACCTTGAAATAAAATTATAAACCAGCAAAAATGTGTATAATACTATTAAATCTACCTTTTTGCCATTCAGCATAAACAGAAATGAATGTTCATTTTCCTTTTTTAATACCCTCAGTAACTGAATTAACTACACCAATATTTGTTTTTAATTTTCCACTAACCCACAGATTCATATCAAAAGGCTTTTAGTGTGGGGTATTGTTTATATTTAATGTTATGGATGCAGTGTAAATGTGTGTTGTCTTCCATTGTGTCCTGCAGTGGTGATGGTGTGCCTTCTGCGCTATGCCCAGGTGATTGAGCACAGCCACCGGTGCTGGGTCAACACCAGTGCCCTGGTGTCCGGCTGCACCAACGCTGTGGGTCTGGTCATGGTGGGCAACTTCCAGGTAAATCTCAGCAGCGATGACATGAGCACAATTAATTCAAATTTCGCTGACCTTTTGCTTCTTTTTTTTTTTTTTTTTTTTTTTTTGGGGGGATCTGAGTGAAAACAGTCACTGTGACTGTACATTTCTGTCTTGACAGGTTGATCATGCCAAATCTCTACACTATGTGGGTGCTGGGGTGGCATTTCCAGCAGGGCTGTTGTTTGTGTGCCTGCAGTGTGTGCTCACCTACCGGGTAGCTGTAACAGCCCTTGACTACTGGATGGCCCATTTCCGGGTGGCGCTGGCACTGGGAGCTATGGTCTCCCTCGTCCTCAGTATCCTCACTAGTGACACCCACCTCACTGTTCGCATATAGCAGTTATGTACTGTATATTGTAACTAAACATAATTTTTGATACATGATTTGTATGATTTATTTTGACTTCTTTTAAGTACATCATGTAACTCAAACTAATAACATTAACAACAACCGTCTCCCTTTTAGGTCACCCAGTTCAAGGGTCCACATATTGTTTGTGCTCACAGACTGGAATGACTCTGGGAATGAGCTATCAGTAAAGTTATTATTTACACCTGTGCTTTTCCCTTTCATGTGTCCAAGACAAGTCAAAATGTCAGTCTTGAAAAGATCTGTTTAACTCCTCAAATTCCAGTGGAGCAGGTAACGTTAAGGTTTATCAGTTCAACATTACCTACTGCTGTTCCTCAGGTTGTTGGGGTTAGATGTCTAACTGCTTGGTCGTTTTTTGTATTGCTTTATTTGCCCCGTAATGGCTCCACTTCACCATCCTGAGATCAGTGCACTCACAGTCCAGTCAGGTGGTGGCATGCTGATAAAACATCAGAGAGACCTGTTATTTTCCCTCTCCTTTTCACTCCACTAGCCTTGAGATACTTTTTTTTACAGCAGAGATACTCCTGCACAGATCAAAGTGTTTGTCCCTCAACTCAGGACAGGACAGCAAGGCCACACAGCTAACACCTTCCTCGCTTTTATCCCCCACTCCTTCACTTTCTATGGCAGCCTCTCCTCCCTGTCTGCCTCTTGGTGACGTCCAGTCACAAACACAACCTGCATCAAATTGGCTGTTTCAAAATTTTGTTTTTTTCCAATTAGGAAGCAGTTCATGCAGGACTCTTCCATACTCATTGCTGTCATCCTTCATTTCTGTCTGCCATTTCCTCATCTATTTGACAGCAAGGATTAGAACCATTCAGGTTCATGTTAATTATCTGATAAATAATAACAGTGAATATGCTGCATTTACTGAGGTTTACAGGTATCCTATTTTAAACTCTTCTGTTTAACAGAGCTGCAATACTGATTGTGATTTAACCCTAATCATATTATGAATTCACATCTGGCACCCTGAGGTTAAGCTGCTTGTGATACCTTGTCTCATTACATCATGAATGTGATTCAGGCTGTGACTGTCACTGTGCCACTGTAGAGTCAGTCAGATAGGAAAAGGAGCTGTTTGTTTTGCTCTAACATGCACCAGCAGTGTTTGTCCTCCTTAACTGCTGCTCCTCTCAGGTGGCATCTTTTTCATCCATGAGAGCTTCATCCTACAGCACGCTGCAGCCATCTGCGAGTGGGTCTTCACCGTGGACATCCTGGTCTTCTACGGCACCTTCACCTACGAGTTCGGTACCGTCACCAGCGAGACCATGATGGCAGGCCTGCAGCAGAGTCACCATCACGGCTCAGGTGTTATCATGGGCCCCAGGGCCCGGGGCTCGACACTAGGCGGGGCGACTAAGGGCCTCAAGTCCCCCGGGGGAAGCAGCACATCCACACATCTCAACTGTACCCCAGAGAGCATAGCCATGTTGTAGCTCTGCATCGCAGCCCTGTGTCACTGCAGAGGTGCTTCATGGGCTCCCACAGGAAGGCAATACAGAGGCAGCATATGGAGGAAGAGAGGAAGTTCTGATATCTTTAACCACTGAACCAGGTTATCCCATCTGTAATACTATACTATTTTTGTTTTTTCTTTTTCCCAACATTGGTGCGAGCCCCTGCAGTCAGATGTCCTGTTACATTCTCTGTGGCGATGTTGAAAGGAGGGTCGAATGTGTGGAGCCAGTTTGTACCGGAACCATGAATGTTTTCTACGACGGCTGTTTATATTGGGCAGTTCCTCAACAGAGGAGGTTGTTTTCTAAATGGGAGGTTTGTTTGTTTTGTTTTGTTTTATTTTATCACTGGTGTCATGGTGGAAAAGTAAGTAAGTTACTTTGCTACCCACAAGGTCTCCTCCCCCTCCCTCCCCCATACACTCCTTCATTAACTACCCAATGCTTTTGTGTGGCTCACCTGTTTTGGCCTTTTGCTTATCTCTGTATGGCACACTTTTTGAATGAGAGAATAACAATTTTGCGTTTGCGTAGTAAGTAGAAAATACTGAATGTTTGAGAAGTGAATAGTTAACAGTTATGTATGTTTTACAGGCTGTAAGCATATGGCCTTTTTTCAATCAATCAAGATCTGTAAAATGATTTGGCAAAAAATCATTAATTTCAGCTGACTCTTTGATTTGGTTGCACAGATGATTTGAATGCAAATTATGATGGTATTTTGAAATTATTTTACACAATATGTATATGTGTATTTTGAGCCACTGTCATTCTTGAGTTTATAACCCATTTCACTGACATGTGAGTGCAGGCCTGCTGAAAAAAACAAAAACAACAACAAACCTGTAGGTCTGCTCTGTTGTTATGACTAGGACTGTGTGCATCACTTTTAGCTGAGAATCTCTGAAGTCATCTCTCCTGACCTCATTCCATTATTGTCCCACAAGTTGCATGATCTGATGATTTCTTTGTAACATTGACTTTCATGCTACCTTTTATTTCATACAATGTCATGTCCGGTGCAATAATCGCCATCAATCATCTAATTATTTAAACTCCACTGGAGTGAATATTGCCTTTTTCAGTGTGTTGGAGTTGAACACAGGGCTCTTTTTGTTTTAAAAAAAGCGACACCAAGACATTTGAAGTGACCTACATCTTAGAGTACAATTATAAACCGACTAACACATTTACAGAATAACATAGTTCTTGTCCACACGCTGATCTGATTCCAGGCTGGACCCTTGGAAGCCTTATTTGAGTTTTGAGTATAGGTTTTCAGTTAAATATGAAGTGATGTGAAGCCTTCTCCGTAGTTACAGAGGTTTTGTTAACTGAGAGGTGAATATGATGCTTGTAGACCTTGTGCCATAAACCTCATGGTGTCACAATGGTGTCAATACAGTGTTACAACCAGACGATACCATACAGGTTGTAGACTGAAGTGAAAGTGTGTCATATGTTGAGGTTTTTGTATAATTTCCTGTTGCCAATTTCTCTTCAAGTGAAAATTCCAATTGTGAATTAGCTTTAATACCAGACTGCCACCAACGACCACTGCTCAAACTAAAGCTGACGAATGCCACCCAATTTAGGTTACACCCAGATTAAGTTTTTGTTTAAGTGAGTGAGCCATTTCTCTGTAAGCCGTTTGAGAAGTATGTTCCACAAACACACAGATACACACAGTATTCTGCCCTCTGCGTAGTGTTGATACATTGTAAACCGTCTAACCACTGGATGCCAGCAATACACATTTTTAAAAGGTCACATCACCTACCTCTTTTATCTTTTGTGGGTTTGATGTTGTTTAAAGGTGACAGCTAGAGTTCAAACACGTTCTCCATCTCACAGTTATTTGAGGTTGAGAAAAGTATTTAATACGATGGTGGCTCAGCAATCCACTCAGATCTGTCTGAATAAGTGTCAGCATTTGACAGGACAGTGGATCTGCTGTGACACAAGATGCATGATCATTTTTACTTTTCGTGCAAAACATTCAACTTCCCATTCTTTCTGGGACTGCAGCAATCCTGACTTGCTCTGCAATCTTGCCAAAAAAGACTGGAATCCTCTGGAGTTTTGATTGGTTTTCTGTGTGTTGGCAGTAGGTGTATGAATCCGTATGAGTGCACTTTTTTAGCCTTATCCCTCGTACTGTGCCAGGGGAACATGTTCACATCTTGTTGTCTTGTGTTCAGCTGTAGTCTGTTTCACCAAACTGTAACCAAGTCACGGGGTGTGACTACAAATGGCAGCTTGTATGAGTCCTCACATCAGGGCTGGATTTCATCTGTAACACCATCTTCCACAGGCCCAAAGTTAAAGGTGGATTTTACAGCCTTTTTTTCTGTCAAAATGTGCACTTCAGTAAGCTTTCATTTGTTATTTTTGTTCATGGGAGAATCCTGTATTACTAAAGGCTGCCTGACCTGTACATGTGTTGAACTCTAGCAATGGCAAAACAGAAACTATAAAAATGTATTGTTTTCTCGATTTGAAAAAAATATGTCAAAGAATGGTAACCGAGGAGTCAGATAAATCCCTGAAAACAAGTCAACACAGACTATTTTGTTTCCTTTTTATAAATTCTGTAAATATTTAATGATTTGTCTATCATTTAGGTATTTTCATTTGACAGAGATTTATATTCAAATATGAAATAAAAATGATAAATTATTAGCAGTTGGTTTGCATGGGTTGTTCTTTCAACATGGAAAATTGCTTTTGTTTCTTTATAAACAGCAAAATTATGACATTGCTGCTAAAAACAAAAGAGCAAAATGACATCATAGACAGTACTTATTATAACAGTGTAAGTATTAGCAACATCCTTAAACTATGGTTAATAGAGTCTTTGGGTGTTTTTATACAGATATAAAAAAGAAGGTGATTTATTTGCAAGCAGAAATAGAAACAACTTTTGGCAGAGCAGATGACATAAAGAAGAGCTAACTTGCATACATACATACTGCTGGTTAGAAATCACACTCAGGCTGAGAAGTGCCAGAGCAGAGTTACAGGTCCAATAGTATGTGTGACTACATGTGCGCCAACAGCAAACATGGGCTTATTTCCAGATGGTGGGAAGTCTGTTTGAATAAGGGGGTTACCATGTGATGAAGAAGCATCAAAACCCATTCAGTCTATACAGGTTGTTATTCATTAGGCCAGAAGAGAGGTAATGGTCCCTAAACAACACAATGTTAAAAAAAAGTCACTAATTAATATATATATTCATGTCTTTAAATAATTCATATTCATTAGACAAATACAGCTGAATAGGTTTTTTGTGTGTTTAAAGCTCAAATGTATATAAAAAAGGAACAAAGAGACTGAATTGAAATGCTTCAGAGTGCTTAGTGCTGCTGTAAACAGCCTTTTCATCTTAAATATATTCATTCTAACTAATGAGAAGAGAGCACTTACCCCACTTAGAGATAAGCATTTTCAATTTTAAGTGACCTCTTTGCTTAAGCTGCATTCACATCATGTCAAATGAATGTTAAGAACAAGAAAACTCTGTTACTCAAACAGGAGCGGTCAGACATTAGCCTTATGATCACAACAGAATAACAGAAACTATGTCTAAACTACCTATTTAATTTGTGTTACATATCTGTAATATTGGATTCTATGTAGAAGGAGCTGCCAGTGATGTAGGCTTTGCAGCCATTTTGCCAACCATTTTTTGATAGTACTACAGTTAATTGGAAGACATTGTAAATGTCAGACATTCCTGATATTTCTCGTATCGACAAATATGAGCCTGACATTCTTTATGAAATGGCATGAATGCAGCATTCTGTATTTCCTGAACCTTTTTTTTTTTCTTCTTTTCCTAATTTTAATCAGTAAAATGTCACCGTGCCACAAACTTGCACCACAGCACCGTCATGTCATGTGTACATGGCTCCGTGTAGGTCCTCCAGTCTGTGTTCCCTCTGTTTTCTTCTCTCCTACAGACAGAGAAAATCTGTTCAGACTGATGCCATACTGACACTGAAAGCACAGTTTGAAGGTGAAGATCGCTTGTACCATCTGATGTATATTTACACTCACTTTGTCTTTTTTAAACTCCTCATACTCTGGATTGTCAGTTGGTAATTCAAGTCGGCAGAGTGGACAGGAGTTAGTCTACGGTTTAAAACACAAAACATCAAATCAGGAATTTAACAAATTACTCACACACTTTCACTACATATCTGATGTAGAATCTCAAGTATAAATTCACATGCTTTACCTTGCCCAGCCAGGGCAGTATACATCCTGAGTGGAAAAGGTGTTTGCAAGGCATTTCCCGAACCGTTTCTTGTTCCTCGAACTCCAGCAAACAAACAGGACACTTGAGGCCTTTCTCTGTGAGGAATAAAAAAAAGCCTGATTAAACCCTTCTAATATTATTAGCCGAGTAAAAGGTTGGCAAAATATGCTTCCTCTTTTCCTGCACCAGCATGTTTCATACTCATACTAATCTAAACAGGTCCTCTATTACTGGCCAATGAGACATTTTAGTTGTGCAAAAACTGTAAATTATCAGGTTCTCAGGTATTTCAACAAATTAAATTTGTGGTCCACCACCTTTCTGTCAGTTTCCTCCACTACATTTGTTGAATGGCCAGTCACGAATCAGAATTTTAAACACATTCAAGTCTACTGGAGTAAATGTCTGTCACCTGCTTGCTCTGGAGAAATGATGACCACAGTGAGGGTCTGAACAGCAGTTTTGGCAGCCGGAGGGGGAAGACGTTGGTCCCAGTCTGACAAGTCAAATGCCCCTGAGTCAAATAAGTCCAAGCCTTGCATCAAAGACCTACACATAATGAACAACAGACAATCAGAGCACTGTACGCTATGCATCAACGTACAGCATTACAATACGTCTGAAGTGTGCTGAGCCTCACCTGGCCAGTTCCAGTAGTGCATTCTGTCGGTACTGTTCCTCAGGGTTGGTGGGCTCACAGTCGTGTTCATCAAAGTAGGATGCCATTTTGGTCCAGCCACCGTTTGTATCTTCTTTGCATTAAGATACCTGACAGTAAATTGTAAAAAGACATAAAATTACAGATGAGGGATTTGTCAGAACTTTAGAACTGATGGGTGAATAACAATTATAAGGCCACAATTACTTATGAGGTACCTGAATTTATCAACTTGTAAACCACAACTTTGTACTTCGTAGCTGAACATAACAGTAACTCCTAGTAATTAATCTATTAACATGATCTGGGCACATGTATGGATCACTGACCACTCAGGTCCTTGGGCCAGGGCCTCTGTATGAGTGAGTGTTAATATCTATTGTTTGAAAGTGACAGAGAGTCAGTTTCAAGACTACAAAGACAGGGAAACCAAAAGAGAAGCAAAACGACAACAGAGAAACACAAAACAACAAAGTGATTCAAAACGACCTCATTGACCGTTTTGCCAAAATGGACACTTGTCTATTATGAGTCGATGAGTTTCGTAACAACTCCCAACCAGGTCCCAACAGGCACAAGTTTGAACTAGTTTTAACTTTAAACAGTTGTGGTCTAGGATACGACCTGGTGTAGTATCTGTGTAACATCAATGGGCAAAAGGTTTGACCCTCAATATATCGTATGTAAATATTTATTCATTGCTCTGCAGCGGAAGACTTCAATTTAGTCAGGATCGACTAATTAATTAATAATTATTAATCCATCTAATACAAAATACAAGCGTTCATTAATAATTAACATGCGACTGTTTCGTGTAATTCACAAAAATGTTTGTCTACCAAACTAGTTGAAGTAGTGAGAAACAGAAAGCCCAACCAGCCGGTGTTACACTCAAAAAGTTCCTCAAGTAAATTAATGTTTGATAGACTTCATGCACGAATGCCGAATTGAAAACCCCTCAAAACATAAAAGGATATGCTATAGGGATGACAATTCTGTTAAGCAAGGACACATAAATGTTGAGGTTATTTACTGAGTTTGGTATAATCATATCAGAGGATCGGCTATGACTAAACTGACGCTGGAAAAACCTTAGACTTTCTTCACATTGAACACACAGACATAACAAGCTGCAGAAAAGTATAAACTGTGGATAAATTCTCGGCCAGACTTTCCAAAGGAGCTTGACTTACCTTAAATGTTAGCAACAATAAACATTTGTCATTCTTCCGGGTAAGATGATTTTAGCCATGTGGTACTTTGTCCAATCACAGTAGGGACTCGCGCCCTGTTTCTTCTTCCTCTTAAAGTTTTATGGCAGTTGACAAACAATAACCTTACATTACCGCCACCTGCTGGTAGGAAGCATGTACTGCTGTTACATATCTATAGATTCTATGTAAAATCTGTTTTCCAAAGCATCTGTTTTACTGTCTGATGATGATGATACTGTACTGATGAATTTGAATCTGAGAGAACAGTGACTCTCTAAGGTCTCGTATCATGAATTCACTGCCAGGTTAATATATAACTGTCACTGTTTCCCTGGATAAACCGACAATTTATCATTGATTATTTACCCAATCTGAAGGTCACTCAAACTATAAACGCAGTCTCAGCTTTCTTACTTTGAATGTTGTGGCAATGATGACTTTGTGCATGTCGCTACTGATTATTGATTAAAAATAAACTCCTAATCTTTACTCGTCTAGCAATTCCTGTTGGGAGAGTCAATTAAATTACTTCAAAGAGTCACAAAACAACATGTTAATGTCTTACATTTCAGTTGTCTCACAGCCTGTTCATGGAAGGAGGTACTGGACATTCGTACTAATGTTTGTGTTTCAAGGTGTTAAGTGCATCAAAAGAAGCCTCTGGATAACATTTTGATACCAAAACAGAATTTATTTGCGTAATCAGACTAGAGGTGAGGAATCTCACTATTCATAACTATTGACATTTGAAGTGAAAAGAAAAGAAAAAGTGAACAGACAAAAACAATTCAAAGAAGGTATGGCTTTGGTTAAATAACACTCTACTAAACTGATTTGAAAAGACACCTGTTACATGATCTCTTAAATAGAGTGAGAAAAGATTTAAGGCTCTAGAATTCCCTGAACAAGACAGAAGGCCCCAATGTACTGCTGCATGTCATGATTAACCATGTACAGACCGAGCCTGGTGGACTTACAGTAGATGCTACTCAGACGCTGAGGGAAATGAGTCATCTTAGTCCTACCATTTATTCTAACAGACCACCAGGCTCTCATTTTAACAGCCTACATTTTTCAGTGGACTCACAGACTAATAACATGAAAACATAACTGTGGACTATTGACCTGTTATCAGTATTTTGCTGAATTTGCCAGTGTTATTAGACATGATACTGACACAATGGCACAGACACGGTTATGTAAGGAAGATGCTGAAATACAAAGTTGTTAATCCACAGTTGCATAGAGTTACTGGAGTATCACAGGCACATTTTACACATTTCCTTGCATTATGTACTACTTCTTTCAAAACAGTGAACATTCATCAGCTTCTCAGTACAGTAATGACACCAAAAATATCAAAATATCTTTGCTATGCCTTCACACCAGCCCTGTCTGCCTTCGAATGAGTGGTTATCAAACACATGTACATCTTTGCTTACAATGTAGCTGCATCGGATATTTACAAAAAACATCTCAAGATGTACTCAGAAACAGTAATGGTAGTGTAAGAGATGCACAAAATTCTCCCAGTATCTTTGTGAGGTTCCATTTCACTGTATGAGACGACTGCAAGAAAGCGTTTTCAGATTGTTTTCTCTTTTCTTCAGAGAAAAAAAAGGAATGATTTGGCAGCACAAAAACGTGAGGTTTATTCAAACATGTAATTCAGAGTGAATTCTGCAGCTACTGGTGGATGGCTACATATTGAATTTCTTCATTGACAATCACTGTAAAATATTCATCCATACATGGTTTACCTTTGGCTAAAAATAGGTGTGTTTGTTTCTGATGTTAGAAACTGAAATTGATTCAATTCTTGATTCATGTATGACAGAAACTCAGCTTTGAAACACTCTAGTATCAACACTTCAAATTGTCATATAATGGTGTTTTCTTAGGCTGAATGAGTGAGACTAAAGACACTACAATCAATTTCACACATATAAAATTGTGGATGCTGACTCAGCCCATTTTTTCCCCATCTGCTCTGTTCAACTTTATATAATGGAAAACAGTATCTAAAAGCTTTTTACCCTCATCAGTTGTAAAAACAGGTCATATTGTGATGCTAAAAACAACAGGTCACCTGTTCCCTGCTATAGTTTTCAGACAGTTACATTTCTTTTTTTTTATGGTTTTTAAAATGACACTCAACCAGTGAGCAACAATGTCAAACACGCAGAGAATTTCATGAATTTCTACAGTGTTCAGTAAGATTTCACCACCTTCTATAAAGAAAAAAACAAACTAAAAAGATTTGAAAACACAACAATGTGAGAGTTACAAAAAAAAAAAAAAGAAAAAAAGATTGACAGCTCTTTGCCTTTGGAAAATGTCCAACACATCTAAGGAGACCGGGGGAAAAGTAAAGTTTTCTGCACATCAGTGTTGATTTTAAAAACCCTTCTAATTTCACTTCTTGTGTTCTTAAAAATTTTCAACATCCTTTAAATATTGAGCATGTCTGCGTCACACTGTGGCCTATAGACCAACTCAAAACTCATAAAAGCTTCAAAAATAAAACTGCTGTCAGTCTTAAAATGGTACGTTCTTCCACATTTCTGAAGGACATGTTAAAAGTATTTTAGTCTGGCGGAGACAGTATGCTGCTTCAACCACATGCACATACCCAATCCATACACACTTCCAACATCATCATTAGAAATCAGACAACTTCCTTTGATACAAACACAATCCATTCTCACCCTACCTGTGCTAAAGATGCTTTAGACACATATCTAAGCCCTGACCCATGTGTGGTACTGTTAAACTCTCTCCCTAACTGAACAGCTTGACGAAGCAGCCGTGGCAGTAGGGTTTGTCGTTCTGTTCTTTAAAGGTGCCTTTGTTGAGCTGTTTCAGGCAGAAGGCGCAGACAAAATGCTCCGGGTGGAACTTCTTGGACATGGCCGTGATACAGCGGCCTGTGATGGGCTTCTGACAACCGGAGCAGAGGGAGCCACGGCGCTCGTGGTAGTGCACTTCACAGTAGGGCTGGCCGTCATGCTCAAAGAAACTTCCATTCACAAATGGGGTGAAACACTCCTGTAGACACGGACAGGGGGAAGATACTGTCATTCTCATTACAATATACAAGCCATTCAGTGTTAAGGGAAACTCAGGTACATTAAATAAAAACAGCAGTGTGACAGAAATACGTGATACAGACCCTGCACACAAAACACTCAGGATGCCAGAGGCAGTTCAGTGCTGAGATGTAATTTTCCAGAATGGCTCTGGCACAGCCACCACACTTCGGTGCAAACATATCAAAGTAATCCTTCCTGCAATAAGCTTTTCCATCCTTTTCATGAAAACCTTCAGAGGAAAAACAGAGACAGATTTTATACAATCCATCCATGTAAACAGAAGATAGAATATATTTATATAATATAAATCAATATGGTCATTATGAAGAGTACAGTTGCCAGTGTGAATAAAGGTCATAGTAGTAAATTTATCACAGCACCCTCTGGGCCGAAGAAGGATCCGCACTGAGCGCAGAAGAAGTGTTCAGGGTGCCAAGTCCTATCCAGCGCCGTCACAACTTTCTGAACAGACATGACAACACTGATTGTTAGCTGACTGTTAACTTCAATAGGAACAATGACAGGTGTGAACAGTAGTGACTCACATCCAGTATGGGCCCGTTGCAGTAGTAGCATCGCGGGGAGAACAGGTTGTGGTAGTCTTTCTCACAGTAAGGCTGTCCTTCACGCTCAAAGAAGTTCCTGGAGCCGATCTCCTCTTGACAGTGCGTGCACACAAAGTGTTCAGGGTGCCATGTGCGGCCCATGGCAGTCACCACCTAGACAAACAGAAAAGTGGACTGTGCATTTGGTATGCAAGCTAATATCATATATTTATACTGTAGGAATATAAATGTAATAGAAGCATCTCACCTGTCCTACAATTGGCTTACAGCAGGCACCGCAAACTCCTTTAGCTACTGTCTGCACGCCCAGTTTGTTGAGGTCAGACTGCAGGCTACCAAGCATATTGTCCAGCTTGTTGACCTGTGTTGGGGGCCCACCAGGAACACCACCCTTACCTTGGGCCATAATCTGTAATAGTTTAATTGTGAAAACAGTTATGTGTTGAAAATACAGACAGAGATGTAACAAAACAAGCTAAGTATGCAATATTCAAGTTTTGAAGACAAAAATAATCACAGTATGTTTCGTATAAGTGTGAAAAACAGAAGGGATAAGAGACAGGGGTTCATGCCTGCATTGAAGGGAAGACTGGGTCATACTCTGTTTGGCAGCCTACAGACACCAGGAGTTTGGGCGCAACTGGTGTCACTGGCTCCATTGGTGGAGGCCGTGTTGGGGTTTTAAGAACAGGAGGAGGGGGCTGTGGTTTAGGGGCGGGAGGCTCCTGAATTGGGGGTGGTGGCGGATGTGAGGCTTTAATAATCTGTCGAGGTGGAGCGGGAACTGGTTCGTGGATGTGCGGTGGCTGTGGAGGGGGAGAGGGAGGTGGAGGAGGAGGTGGCGGTATGGGAACAAGGGGATGCTGTACAGCGAGTGGTCGCTTAGGTTCTTCTACAATAGGAGGGCGACGAGGGGCTGGGGGGGAGAGAGGTGGGAGCACCTTCCTCACAGGGACAGGTGACTCTGGGGGAATTATGATCTGAAGAAGAGAAGAGAAAGACAGAGAGAAGGAAACAGACACACAGAGGAAAATGTGCAGAACACGGAAGGTGAATTAATTGGGAAAAAAAATATTTAGGAAAACTGTTGAGCACACTGAAGCCAACCTTGTCGACCTCACTGCCAGTCCCCTCAGGACGGAAACGCTGGGGTTTAGACGTGACGATGACCCCCTCGGTCAACCAGTCATCAGACTGTTTGCGTCGGCGCTCTGAGCGGCCGATCCCGAGCTTTCCCTGAAGCTCCTCTATGAGCCGGTCCTGAGAACTATTCTTGTTTACAATGATGGGTCCCATCTTCCTGCGCAGGTGACCATCTCGGTACATGGGATGTACGTTTGGAGTCTCCTTAGTGCGCCTAATCACTGATTTGATCTATGGTGGAATGATGAGCAGCTTATCACATGTCCACACCAATCATTGACCAGCTGAAGCAGTCACATCACTGACAGGCCGGGAAGCAGTGGTCAGCAGGCTTACACTCACACTTCATGCACTTCTTGCATGCTTGTGTCAGATGCTTTCAAAACTCTGCCACTCACACCCTGCCCCCTAGTCAACACAGTCTCTCAAGCAACCACTCCAACTTACACAGCAGAGGTCAGAGGTCACATTCGGGTGCTTTACACAAAACTGGTGCAACAGGTCAGGAGGGCTGTGGTTTACACGTGCCATGCTGAGTAAAGGTGCTACCAACCAGTGAGTTACTTGTGAGTGCAGTATCAAAACCCCCTGATTAGAAAGAGCTCCTCCCTTTTTAAGCAAGCCTCTATTCCACAAGCCTCTATCTGACAATGTATTTTCTCATAGAGGGTTTCTTCCTGCTTTCTGCTTTGCAAAGTTTAAACATAATACTGTTTTTTCTTTTCCAGTTTCTACCGATAATGGATATCTAATGCTAGACAGTAAAATTAGATCCCCTTCTCATACTGATGAGCCCTGACATTGACAGTTGACTATTTGTTCCAGCTTGCCAATGCTAACCAAGATTTGAGATATGATATGAAATGCAAACAAAGCAATCACAAAGCGATTATCTTTGTCAAAATTAAAAAGGTAATGGGGCGTCTAGCAGCTTTGAATCCAGCCATGTTACATGTCATTCTCCATCTCTGTCCCCTTGATCCAAGTCACTTCACAACTGTCCATAAACATACCCAAAAATACAGTACTAAAATTGTACTAGTGAGTAAATTAGTAGATAAATATTTTATATCATGTTTTCAGGCTTTCAAAAAACATGAGAAAGAAACCCTCTGAGCAGAGGCTAGAGGAGCAGAACCCAGAGCTTTTACAGAAGCATCAGTCTCAGAAGTCAGAACAAAAAACAAAACTAAGTGCGAACAAAACAAGCCCTGCATGTGTTGAGCAGGAGTGCAGATGCATACATGTCCGGATGCAGAGACTCTGTCTATATTGGGAGTCTGCATCATGGGCAGGTCCAGGGCAACGTCAGGGGTCCCGGGGCATGAAGACGGGGTCATGGACTCATCCATCCAGCTGGCCTCTGTCAACGGGGTCATGCTGCCATCTGTGTATGGCCTCTCAGTGTAAGGCGTCATGGTGCCATCCAGTCCATCATGGAAGGACACTGACAGCTCCTCATCGGCCCAGTCCAGATCTCCGTTTCCATCAGTGCCTCCATCCACAGAGTCGTCTGTGATGGTGTTGGTGGTGCTGGTGAAAGTGTCGGGCTGCACATTGTTTCTGTCCATGGGCAGGATGAGTTCTTCATGCACCTCTGGCATTCCTCTGCAAAAGCTCTGTGCCTCCATCTTCAGCTGTGGTTCCTCCACATGTGCCGCTGAGTGATTCTGTGCAAAACCCATTGCAAGCAGCTTGTCTAGTGCCTCATCCAGGGAAGGATCCATCATGGGGGGTTGTTGCACAGCGAAGGGGCTGGCTCTCTGGCCTGCAGGTGCTGGCTCCAGCAGCTGTGTGCTGGGGCTCGGGAAGGCCAATGGAGAGGGGACCGTTACTGGAGAGACCTGAGACGGTGAGGATGTTTTTGAGAAAGCATGTGCAGGGGGTGGAGATAATGAGACAGCAGCAGGGAGAGGTGAAGGAGTCTTCGACACTGAGACAGGAGGAATGAGATTTTTTGATGGAGGTGGAGTGGAGAAATTCAAATCAAGGTCATGAAAAGAAGCAGACCCCTTGTTCACAGTCTCAGGAACACAAGAGAATTTACCGACAGTATTTGAGGGTGAGTTGCGTTCTACAGATGGACTGGGGGACTTGGAGGACTTGTGGTCCAGGACAGTGTTAACTGAAGTAAGTGAGGGGGTGGTGGTGGTATTGGAAGGACTTGGGCTATTTCTCATCAGGTTGGAGTTAGATGAAGCGGACTGAGAGAGGACTAGCAGAGACTTGGTTTGGGATGACAGCAAGGTGGCAGAGACATCTATGACAGAGTCCAGGTCTAGATCACTGGCTGCAGAAAGTGAGGATATAGGACTATGGAGAGGGGGGCGGTTTGGGTGGGGCATCGACACACCAGCATCTCCTCCGTCCTCGTCTATGTGCAGCTCTAGACCGGTGGGCAAAGAGAAGAGGGGAGAGGCACAGGCAGATGGGTGGGACAGAGTAAGAAAAGGAGAAGCCACTGGGGTGACGGAGGAAGAGACTGGAGGATGAGGAGAGCTGGAAGATGCTCCTGCTGGGTCCAGCAGAGAGCCCAAAGAACTGGGCTAGAGAACAGAGAAATGAGAGAGTAAGCAGAAGAAGAGGAGAGGGAAATCTTGGGCAAAATGACAGATTTCCTAGTTGGAGTTTGATGATTCATTAAGCTTTTCCAGTGTTACCTCCTACTGCTTTTTACCTTGAAGTCAGACAAAGAGGCCATCAGCTCATCGAGCTCTCTTGTGGCACAGGAAGCTGAAATTCTGGCTTGCTGCTGAGAGGGGGTGTCCAAATCACTGTGGCAAGCAGGGGGGCTGGAAAATACAAATCATAATATGATTTGTAATTACATGCAAATGTTGAAACCTTACTAACAGCAGAGCTCAAAATATCTATTGTCTAAGTTCCCACAAGATTCCCTATGACAAACCAAAATTATTCTCTGGCTCAGAGCTCCAACACACCACAGTGACTTCAGAGAACTGGCTTCAACAGACATTGTATTACTTCACTTCTTTTGTTAAAATTTGCAAGTGGACACTTAACAGAGAGCTGACAGGCTAACTGAGTGGCGGCACACATCTACGTTCTGTCTGCCTGAGAGGAGATAAACTGTTGATAACTTGCCACTCACAACCTGTTTAGATGGTCTAGTTAACTGTTAAACTGGTACTGTAAAGTTTGGGGTGCATCTGCAGATTTTTGGTACTTGTAACTTTCCCAAACCAACAATCCAAAGCAGCAAATGGCCAGGTATGCAGGGGTGGGAGTAGGGAGCATTTGTACTTCTCTTTTAAGCTGTCATTTCAAACTTCACACAGTTACTTCCACTTTTTTTGCAAACAAAAGAAAGCAACAGCACTGAGCCACTGAAATGTTTCCCCCCTCTCTATATGTGAGTTTTCATCAACCTGTTTGCGTGCAAAGAAATCTGGGTGGAAATATTACAAAAAAGATTTTAAATGCAAAATGCAACAAAGTGCAACTGAAAGGGCCTTAGAGAATAAATCATGACATACATGAAGCATGTGATTTAATGTCTACTCAAGAGACAAAAAACTGCAACAGACAAAAACATGGGATATATGACCAGTAAGGAGACTGTAACCCTCCCCAAATGGATATTTTAAACAAATTATCATATTTTCTACATGGTTTTCCACTGTTTGAGGTTTGACTGATGCTCTTTTAATGGAAACTGACTGAAGATTTAGCTCCACTAGCTGTCTCTCAATGAACCAACTCCTGATATGTGCATAACAGTAATGAATGGAAACATGCTTTAATTCGCATTTTCTGAAAATTTGGTCAAAATCTGAGATAACTGTGGATGGAAACTTGGCTTAAATTGTAGATGCAGACTGTTTCTACCTGGGTGAAGGCACTGAGCCCTCTAGCTCGTCCAGAAGACTCTCCACAGTGGGTCGGGTTTCATCCAACCTCGTTCCGTTCCTCTTGGGTTTCTCCTGAGGTGGAGGGCTCACCATGATCTCAGGGCCACTGCCGTTCTCGTAGTGGGTGATGCTGCAGGAGGGTAAGGGTGGAGCTGCCTCCTCTGCGGACACATCAACAGTACAACTCATTCTGCTCAGCACAAACAAAACTGATAAAGCTGAAGGCTTTGTATCTACCTGTCGTGGGGAATGAAGGGGAGCTCTGTTGCACTGCGTTAAGTTCCAGCAGCAGCCTGTCGAGCTCTGAGAGGTTACTGCCCAGGGCAGAGGTCATGGCTGCTGTTGATGAGTCTGATGACTTCTGTTTGTTTGGAAAACTGAGGAGGAGAAATAAAGAGATGACTGCTGATGACAACTCCTGGCAAAAAAAGAATCACGGATGATAAGTTCAACTTCAAACACAAAATTTCAAGTGTGTTGCAGGCTACCTGTAGACGTGGTCTTCCTCAATGTGAGACAACGGAGAGCTGCTACTGTCCCTGGACCACGAGCTCTTCTGTGCTGAACCTAATGACTGCAGAGGGTACGTCAGTCAGTCGTACTGAAAAATCTATTGTTGAATTTTTCCATGTGACAGTTATCACTGGCCATTTGACAGTGTGAGGGTGAACATCACTGCTCATATCTCTTGTTTGATGAGTCTGGCTTCTCTGACATGATGGTCAGAAAAGTTGATTCACATGCATAGATATACACGAGGGTCATGGCCTCTTTCATTAATCTACTATATCTAGAGTTGGGTGTTGCTTTGTTGTACTTTCTCTTGCTTGGTAAACGTTTGACAAATCAGTTTGTTCAGGGGCTTCACAGAAAAACATTAGTTAATGAGTTTAGTAAATGATCAATGATCTGACATGACCTACCTGCTGAGAGGAGTGAGGGGAGTCAGGCTGATCGATCAGGGAACCATTCAGAGCTTCGGCTGAGGGTGGAGGAGGGACTGGAGGGGGAACTGACACATCCTGGCAGGAGTGTCCTCCCGTAGGGATAGAGTAGGGGGTCTCGTCAGGCAAGAATACTGGTCGCTTTGAGATGTGGGACGTAGTTGATTCCAGGTCCGCCAGCAACGCGTCTAAAAAACATGATGCTTGTATTTGATTGTTGGTTGCAAGGTGCACTAAAACCTGAGAAGACTTCTTGTACCTACCACAATAAATCATACATAAAGGTACAAAACACAGTGGTGCAGGTCAAATAAATACAGTGAATCTTATGCTTGCTTTTAGAGTTGACAGGCCCATGTCTTACTTTCATTTAAATAACAAACAAAATTGGACACAGTAACACATAAATCCCTGAGCTGTTTTTGCTACATGTTTCAACCTTCAAACATGGTTGGGCTGGAGACCAGTTAATTCTTTACTGGGATTGTTGGGTGCTCTGAGGCGACTACTGACTGTGGTGTCAGGTTGTAAACAGACAATGGTGGCGAGTCGGAGCCAGTTTCTCATTTCAACATGTCACCAAAAAAAGATTTCTCCTCTACATATATCAAGGATAAGGTTAGGTCCAGTCATCATCACAGCGTGGCAAAGTTCATCACTGAGCCCAACTTACATGCCTAAACCATTTAGGCCTTCATAAAAAATCCCTCTGCAATCCGCAACATACTTTTTCCATCAGTCCACACTATAAATACAACCCCATTGACAATGAGAGCGAGGAGGGGAGCAAGAATAGAGGCACAAACTGGTGACAGCTCAAAACAGTATCCTTTCAGTGGCCATTCAACCCTACACATACAAACACTGGAAATCTAATCAGTGGAGCCTTCATCACAAATTCTTTACAGAGTGGTGGTCAACTGATTAACCGTCAGACTGTTAATGTTAAACGAAGCAGATAAACTTGTGACATAAGCTAAATGTGTCAACTAGATGAACTAGGAAAGGTTAAGTTACATGAATTGAGTCTCTGCTACTGTAACTTCCATCATTCTTAGTCATGAGTCCTCATCACTGCCTTTCAGTACAAAGGAGATCCTGCCTGTAGCTCACTGCCGAGCTGTCGGCGTTCACATGGGAGCACCAGCCCATTTAAAGCTGACAGCCCAGTGAGTAGCCCATGTTCAGCAAATGTGCTGGAGTCATCACCACCAGCTCAAAATAATCTGCACCTGGTGCTGACATGCCAAAATGTCTTATTGAAACTGACTGCTCACTCATAAACAAAGCCTCCATATAAAACACCAATGGTTTTGGGACAAAGGTGAGTCATCTAAAACACAGTGTAGGATAATTTAGATTCACATTTCATTTCTAGCAGATCTTAAAAGGTCAAATCAAAAGGTTAAAAAATGCCTCCCAAGACTTGCATTTTCTAATTATGGGTAATGTATTCCTTAGGAAAGTTCTTCATGGCCTTTGACAGAGAGGACAGCTGTACTGCCTGAGGCTTCTCCAGTAAAACACTGGAGACGGAGCCAAGTTTTTGAGACTCTATAACAGTGTCTTGGTAATTCATTATACCCCTCCCCACCTGCTGATACTACACATCTGTGAGTTAGGCCCAGGCCCATGAAGTCCAGATCTCCAGGGACATCCATCACAGTTGGATTCATTGTTTAAAGGTCCTGCCTTTACATCAGTCTTTTATTTGAAGTTTTGAGCCCATAAGAAGATATATTTGAGTGTGAAGGACCAAAAAACATCTCAAGACATCTCAGTTTTACACTTTCTCCCTATGCTTTCTCTCGAGTCAAGTAAGAACAAGGCATTTTGTGTCTGTCGGCTGATCATTTCTGAGTGGCGACAGCTGTACACAACCACAGGCAACGAACTGTGGTCTACTGCAGCCTGCAAACTCGTTGGCACGTAAATGCAAATGGTGATGACCACTGACAGAGGAGACTGAAATGAACAGACAATAAAATACTCTAAGATTTCAGAGAAAAATAAACTTTAGCTACTAGTTTTGGCCAATTGTGCACGTTTCCTCAACATTTTCTGTCTTGAAGCTGGCAAGGTCAGCAGCAAAATGACATTTGATGTTGTTAAAAAAAAAAATCAAAACAACAGCAAAGAGAAAGGGAATACAGTGGGTCCAGGTGGACCGTGTGCCAATAGGATACAGCAGTGACTTACTTATTGTGACATCACAAAATTACAGAAGTTTCACAGGCTTACCTTGTTATCATGTATTTATATATAACACATACAGACCTGTTTTGATGATTTTATTTATCTTATGTGATGATGAACTGATATCTGAAAACTAAACAAGTGATTTTGATTTTAGTGTAACATTGGCCTGTTAAATTGTTGGGGAATATTGTTTAATCTTTTACCTTTTCATTAAAATAGAGGAGAAAGTAATCAGCAGATTAATCAATGATAAAAATAATTACTTGTTGCAGCCCTAACATGGATGACAGCTAAAATCACAGTGGAGATGGCACCAGCATGATTTTGAAACAAGTAAGGAAAGATCTGTAAATATTAGTCAGACCTGTTTAAATTTAGCATCAGAAAAGTATGATTACTGGAATCCAAAATTCCAGCTCACATCCATTTGTAGCTTTTAACTACACAGCCTGCGCTACAGCCAATAACATCATTCTCAGTGACCATCATGCATCACTTTGTATCATTTACTGCAGGTCATAAAAGGATAAAGACTGGGAAGATGCTACTGAAGATGCTTCCCTATTTCCTGATGAGGGCGTGCAGTGAGTCTGGCATGAGGACGGACAACAGGCCTTCGCCAGCCCTGTGACAAGTTTGGTCCATTTAAGAGTCAGAAGCATTAAGAAACATGCACCGTGTCAAGTAACAGGCCAATCTTTCCATTGCAGATAGGGTAGGGACACAACGGACAAAGTCCACCTGTTCTCCCTGCACAGCAGAGATCCTGACCCAATAGTCCATTGTGTGACGGCCCTGGAGTGAATAATAAAGTTGTCATCAAATAGGACATGACTGGGACTAATCATTCAGGATTAATTCAGCAAAAACTCAGTCAAACACTACACAAATTTACTTTAACAGTAGCTCACTCTGTCATGGGACCCATCTGTGGTCACACTGTGGTAACTAATCTCCATCATGTTCAACAAACAACCTGAAGCGAGGTGATACTGTTCTTTGTGGTAGGTACATGTACGATCTGTTCAGCGCACACACCCCCCCCTCATCCAAGGCCCTGCTACGGTCCAGCAGTGTTTACTGTCAGATGGGAGTGGCGGTGCACAATTCCACACATTCCTCTGTCCTCTTTGGGAATCAAAATGATGCTTTGTAATAAAAATCTACTCAAGCAGAACACACATTCCTCCAATACCGCAGGACTCTAGGTAGAAAGCTGGTGAGGAATCCGCTCAAATACAAAACACCATCTGTCAGTCCAGAAAATGAAAATAATGTGTTGACAATTACAGGACCCGTTCCACTAACTACAGCATGCTTTGAATTCCAGGATAAGGGAGATGTCAATGTTTTTACTGCCCATTTCCCACAAAGCATGGAGTACAGTGCAGGGAAGAGGCAGGGAAGGGAGGAACTGGGGCTGTCTAATCTTTTCTATTAACATGTGGGCAACAGTGATGAGCCACCAGGGTCCACAGCTCACCTGTTTATAGCCAGTGAGCAAAAGAGCAGAACTGGCCACAGCCCCACAATGAAACCCTACCCCATCAGGCCAACCCAACACGATATTTATATCAAACAAGACAGGCAGGGGCCAGGGAGAGGGGGTGGAGGGTGAGATGCCAGTGAGACAGGCAGGCAGGGAAGGCTACGTAGAAAGCAGGAATAGACAGACAGGGAATGTGAGTGAATGGGAGAAAATGAGCCAAAGAGATAAAATGATGGACCAAGAGAGAAATGTTTAAATAAATGCCAAGCCTTAACAGCTTACAATTGGCAACCTGTTTCTACAGTGTAACACACAGACCCATACAGACAAAGGATGAATGAGTGTAACAGCACACCCATCAGAAAGACAGAAGCATCCTAGGGTGATTACTTCAAAATAAACATAGCTAAAAATACTCTGCCAAGCAGCCCTATATCCGAAAGATGACACCCCCCTTGAGAGAAGGCTAGACCAAAATAAAAGCACTTCCCCACAGACCAGTAAATCAGACGATAGGGGAAAGTCTAAAGACTAATGTAACACCCAGTCACTGAGGACACATTCATAGCCATGCATGTGTGAGGACTGTGTGTCAGTGAGTGGTCTTTTGTGGCATAAGAGAGTGTAATTAGGTAGAATGGGGAAGACCCAAAAAAGAAAGGCTGTCTTGTCCTCCTTGCACTAAAACACTGACACAAAACAGAAGAGTAAAAAACTAAATCATGACAGATTCAGTCATTGGATGAAGTTTGTCTACACCACCCGATCTGGCTTGTAACCAACAGGGCTTTTGTACTTGATACCAGTTGACCAAAATTATATATTTTTTCAATACCTTACTTCAGGGAATATAAATATGTTTTTCTACAAAACCCTTTTGTTCATTTAACAGAAGAGACAAACCCTCTCAAAGATTAAATATTGTCTATAGAGGAGCTACAACTATCAGTTACTTTCAATTTTGATTAATCTATCAAATATGTATTTAAGTAATAAATTAATAATGCAAGAAAATATGAACAATGCCAGCATTGATTCCCAGAACCAAAAGTGATGTCGTAAAATTGTCTTGATAGTTTATCATATTTTAGTGACAATGCCAATTATATGTAGTCATAAAACAAACTATGACAGCAGATCTTCAGTATTTAGAAAACAGAAGTGAGATTTCCCACCATGATTAAAGACATGAAACTCATGTCCTTGGGTGTCCCCAGCTTGAGTAATGTTAGAAAAATCCAGCAGGAACTTGGATTTCTACTACATTACCCAGACCTGTCAGGAAAATAATCAGCATTGTTCTCTGAGCCAAGTTACAAGGCCTGGAACAAGGAAGGTGTGGAAACAGCATGGCAAGAGGAAAAGGGTGAAGGGAGCTGCAACTGAAGCAACAATGCGGTAACACAGCATTTAGTGGTGAAAACGCTGTTCTAAGCAACGGGATCACAGTTTGAAGGCCTACAGCTGCCCCCTCTACCAATGTTTGCTGGCCTCCAACACTGACTCTGCTCATTGTTTTTCTCCTCTGTTTCCTCAGGATGTGGGGCAGGGTCTGTTGCCTAAGCGATGAGGTCAGCCACGCAGCTCTCTCCTCCCCAGACCCAGAACAGGATGGGTGTGGAGCTCGGGAACAAGACTGATTTACAATCGTGAGCTTCCCTCTAGTCTAGCAGGCAAGCCCACTGGTTAGGGGTGGTATGCACTAACCTTGCAGCTCTCATGGGGTGATGATAGCTAGTCTGGTAACACTAACTCTGTGCTGCTGACACACTAGAACACAGAAACCACTAAAGACCTTTTAAGATCTTCTGGTATGCTGTGCTAACGCTGTAAACATTTAAGACCATGTTGCTCCTACAACAGCCAACTCTTACTCCTACCTTGAGAACATGGCCTTCCTCTACAAGGTGATCAACTGATACAGTTACAGTTAGATCTGACAGGACTGCTGTGTGTTTACAAAAGGCATGGGTAGCAGGTGCTGCTGCTTCAGCCCACATATCCACCTCCTGTAGATACACATGGGCCTCTATATCTGCAAAACAGAGTTGAGGCTCTCACTGTAGTAAATACAACCTGCTCTCTGCTGTGTTTTTTCTCACATGACTGCAAGAATAAGAAATGTTTGTACATTGGCAGGTTACTGCACAGTACTGTGTGTTATTCTTTCTTTAATGTATTTCTTCTTCAACGTTTTACCTGCTGAGCCTTGTGAAAGCAAACAAAGATTAAACTAAACAGTGCTGATGTGATCAGGGCTGGATTAAACCATGAAGGGGGCTGCAACTGACCATGTGTTCCCATAGTTAGATTGGTTATATAAATTAAATGCACAATTATTTGAAAAAATGCACTATGCAAGTAGAGTGTCAACTAGAATATTTAAGGGACCAAACCTAAATTTTGCAAGACAGGCAGGGCCTTACGACTGGTTAAGGAGTTGCCTTTAGGTCCTTAGAATTTCTGTTTATATTGTGATTTGCATATTACTTAACAGATGTGCATTTAATCAAATTGCTACACTGTGAACCTGAGCTCCCTGGGACAGTTTGACACTTTGTCTGGTCTATAATAGAGGGAATTTACCATCAAAAGTCTATCATGAGTGTTATCCTCCCTTTACTTATGACCCTCCAGTGCATGGCTGTACTAATCCATTTTCTTCAGTGTTAACCTGCAGACATGGAGCAGGGCGTCCACAGCCCAGTGAGGTCAGTCTGCCTGAATCTCACACAATCCTGAGGAATTCACAGAGAGTCGAGTGGTGGCTTCGTACCCCACAAGCATGAAACACAGACGCAGAACAGGCCAATGGACAGGACACTGTCACATGTGGTTTAAGGGCCACATCTGGGTGAGGACTTGTCCCCTGGGCCACATCAATAACAACAGTAAGACTAGGCCTGGCTACCACCTGGCCTGGACTGCAAAAAATTAATCAGAGAAAACCTCTGGAAAACTCTGACTCAGAGGTACAGACTGGAAGAGTGCTCACACTCTGCTGAGGGAATTCCCTTCCTCGAGTGGTAACCACGGTGAACAGATCAATATACACAGACTGAAAGAAGATGCAAAGTGTAGAGTGTGATCAAGTTTCCAAACAGCTCCATGTAGACCTGTCAGTCATCAGTGAGCCACAGGACAAGGACCTGTGGGGGCTTGTTAGCTGGGGGTTTACTGGAAGTACAGTAAACCACAGTCATGAAGTATTTACAAATATTTAACATGGTTTGTGCATCTTAAGGAAGGATGTGGGAGGGGTTTGTTGCATGACGTGTACATAATGTTTTCCTAGCAAACATTTAGTTGAAAGACATTTAAAATGAATGGTTTTGCGATTGCCACCAACCCTCAAAGACCTTTTTAACAATCTCTAAATGTCTGCAATTTGCAGGGGACTTGTGACTGACTGTAAACTGACAGCCCTCCCTCTGGTGGCAGCACACACAGAGCTGAGAGTAGTGGTAGGAGGTGAGTCATGACCCAGAGAGTATTTGGCTTTGGACCCTAACACAGAGTGATGTTCAACATTCCTTAGCAGCCTCGCCCCCTGCTTCAGCCTGCTGTTCTCGCTACGTCAGTGAGACTGCAGGCTCCCTCTCAACCAACAATCAGCCCTTTCACTGGCCCATGGCAGCTAGAGCATCTAATGTGCCCTGGAGGTATTCTCACAGCAGGCCAAGCTCAAAATGCAGCCCATCATCTCCCCACTTAAACAATTCACAAATCCATTTTACTGCCTCTCTGCTTTGAGAGATCAGTATAATGGGAGTATTCCTACAGATACCTGCCAGGCAAAACAAGTGATTTACTCTGAAATAGCAAAGTAAATATAGCAAACTGACCAGCTGGTGAAAAGTATAACAACAAAATTAGAAGTTCAGAGGTTCAGTTCCAAAGGTCAAGGGCCAATGAACTGAAGAGGTAACTGGTTAGAGAGGCACAAAAAAAATAGATGGAGCTGACAGACTGTATGGAGTTACGCAGTCAGGGTACTGATTGTCATCAAATGCCGGTATCAGAAATAGGGGTTATAAGAGTATCTTATAATAGAGCTGATTAGTCAATTGACAGAAGAATAACTGTAACAATTTTGATTACCAATTAACTGTTAAGACATTTATTGTGAAAAAAGGCCAGACAACACTGCTTCAAAATGAGCTTTTACTGTTTTTTTTCCATTTTTATAATCACTGATAATTTTATATCTTTGGCTGTTGGACTGTTGGTCACACAAAACATGCAATCTGAAGATGTCACTCCAGGCTCTCACAACTTGTGAAAGGCATTTGCCACTTACTTTAAGACATTTTTTAAACTAAACAATTCATTGATTGATCAAAAAAATTAATAATAATAACATACCAACTGATATCATTAGCTGCATTAGCATTAATGAACTTATAAGTCTTAATAAATAATTCCCTAGAGGTGACACAAATAACTTAAGAGGTCATACCAAATTAACTTTGACATCAATCAGCTCAACAGACACACTGGTAGCTAATGTAACTTTAACAGTGAACTAAAAAAAAAAAAGAGGCACAATCCAAGTATTAGACAAGTCTTATTTGTACATAGTAAGTGTATCTATTTTGACAGCCATTTTGACAGATGATCAAACATGATCAGAGGAAATGTTCTACTCTAAAAATCTGACAAAACAAAAAAATGCATCAACTGGTGAATTTTAAAATGTACCTGCCATTGTAGCCGATAGCCAAATGGTATTTTAAACCATATGATATGAAGACACTTCTAATTATCGATGTAAAACAATTCATCAGTTAATGAAGCAACTGTGTAGCATGAAGAGTCTGAATCCCCAGCAGCTCCACCTATTCGAGATCTATCATGCATTCCTGGTCATAGAGAGTTACTGGCACGGCTACACCAATCTAACATAGAAAACTGGATAACAGCTCAAGGTCAGGAACTGTTTCACCTCCTGCCTTGGCAGCACCTTTGACATAGTAAAATACCACGTTAGGTTTCTTTGGGGTGTTTTTTTCCCTTTTTTACTGAACTTACGACTCCCACATGTCTAATTACATACAGTATTTTAAATGTAGTACAATTTCCAGTGTCTTTATTGTCCTAATCACAGGTTTGTCTCCTGTATCGAAGCTTTCCATTTGAAAAAGGGAAAACAAAGTGGACTGTATGCTCAGTAATTAACTATCACTTGCAGTTAAGGCTGCTCCATCAGACTGGAGATACATTTTAAGCCAGCCAAGCCAAGTCTGAGCTCACATTGTGCTGCACTGAGCAGTCTAAATGGGGAGGCCTGTTGACTCCACCACTTCAAAGCTGGAATGAATAGCCTGGGGGGCAAAAGTTGAGGAGGTAATGTTAAAGCTCGATGTCAAAATGTCAGCCAAATATTTCCTCCCCCTGGCACACAGAATGATCAAATCCAGTTGATTCAAATTAGACGGATACTATGTTATGATCAGAGGCATTCACGTACTACATTAGAGGAGAGTTTAAAAGGAGATTGTGGTGAAGGCTAGCGATGTCCAGCTCCGCTAAGTTACTACGATGCTTATATAAAAAATAAAGTGGATAAAATGAGAAATGTGTCAAACATTCACTCAGCCACACTATGCTGTAATACTGTGGTAGAAATAATATCACTTTTCCAGAGCTATGTGGCTACCCTGGGCCAGAAATCTGACTTTTCAACATAAAATCTCGGTCGTAACGTTAACTCCTCCACCCTGCTATCCGCTCCTCACTGAGCCTTGTAGGAAAACACGGAGCTTTTTAAAAACGAGTCGGTAACTTACCTAAATCCTCCATGGTGGCTGCCCGGTTGCGGCCTGTGTCAGTTTTGTGCTTGGTGAGCTTCTCGAGTGTTTACGAAGCCTGAATTTTCCTCTCAGAACTTCACCACTGCTGCCCCTGGAAGTTGGTCAGGATAGCTCTCGTGAACGCGCTGCAATTTGTGCATGTGTACTTCACCACCGGGGCGCGCGCTCAGACGGAGTCTCAGTGATGAGCGACCTCTAGTGGCCACATGCTGGAACTACATATTTACTTTCAGATTAGTTAGATTGGTTAGATATTTAACTAACATTTAAACACATACACCATTAACTCTAAATGTACAGTTGATAAGGTGGTTGCTGAAAATAACTTAACATCCATCCATTATCTATACCACTTATTATTAAGGGTCGCACGGGGGGCTGGAGCCTCTCCAAGCTGACAATGGGCAAGAGGCGGGGTACACCCAGGACAGATCTGCAGTCCATCACAGGGCCAATAACTATACATATCAGTATGTAGTTATGTGAAAATTGAACAGGTGTCTGCTGGACTGTAATAAACAGGATGAAAGAGACTGATTATACAGTTTGGCACCTTTATAATATTAGTATGTAGCATAAAGAGCAGTGAGCCTCAGCTTATACTAAATTAACTAATGTTTCCTCCTCGTCAGAATCAAGAAAAACAGGAGAAGCATGGAGACAACACTGAAAACATGGGGCAATGCATTTATTAAATTATAGTTCATAAAACACCTTGGAATGTGACCATGAATGTCATCATACCCTCCCCAAAGATTGGTACACTGGGACATAAGAGGTAGCAAAAAATAAAGAAATAAAGCATGGTGTCAAAGATTCCAGTGGAACCATACATAATCAACTAATTTAAAAAAAATGTTGCAAGTCCTTGTCTGTGCACCTCACACACCTACAGCATGAGTACATGAGTTTGGTGTGAATAAATATTTGGTACTGGGAAAATTTTGTCGGCCGGCAGAAGTCTCTATTTCATTCTTCACCAGCAGCTGAGAAAATTTCCACAACACTACACAGTATTTGAGTGATCCAGGTTAGCAGGTGTAAAACAGCAGTGAAAAAACATTCTGCACTGCAAAGATGAATCATTGGTGTAAGAGGTTTTCTCAATTTTACCTAAATTAAATGTTATGAACAAACAAATGTATACAATAAATACTGAATTCAATATACTTTTCCTATATAAAAGACAACAAATGTGGTTTATTCTAAAATTTCATTATACATCTTCAGTCTAACAGTAAATAAAACAGATGATGATAACTGTCAAAAGTCTACTGATTTCAGCTTCCTCTCCTCCTTCTCAGTTAGAGGCTGCTGGGAGAGGATTTTGTCATGCAGACGGTGGTGTTTGCCTATACCCAGTTTAGGCAGGCCTCTGTTCAGCCCCTCCAGCAGCACACATGACTTGCACAGTGCCTGGCTGGAGATGTACCCACAGCGATTACAGGTCCCCTGCACAGGCATCTTCACCCCCTCCCGCACAGACAGGTTCTCACCGGAGTGGATGATATCCATGATGGAGCTGGGCCTTACACTCTCCAGGTCTTTTAAAAAGGTCCTTGCATAGCCACGATAAGCATTGGGAGAGTAGATACATTCAGTGGAGAAGTAGTCCAACTTCTTAAAGTAAGCGTACAGAACAATCTCTTTCTCGTACGCATATTTGAGAGGCTTGCAGCGCGGGACGACCCCTTCGCCCTCGCTGGCTGTGGAGATGGCAGTGCAGCGGCGCAAACGAGCTATGTCCCCTCGCAAGACGTTCATCAAGACTGTTTCTGCCACATCGTCAGCATTGTGACCTGTATAAAAAAAAAAACCCAATACATCCAACTACTGAAACAATTTCTTTGACATTAAGGCTGGTGTCAAGGTTAAATATCCTGCAAATATTTTAATAATATTTTTTGGATTTGAGGTTACCTGTACATATCCTGTCCACTTTCAGCATGATGGCTCCTCTGTCTAGTGCCTGCCTTCTGAACACTCCACAGAAAGTGCAGTTATTTTTCAGTCCCACCTGCTTTACTATAGCATCCATGGTCCAGCCATACAGCGCCTCATAAGACACAATCTTCAGTGGCAGTTCATACTGTTGCTGATTCCTCTTTACGGTCTCCAACGAGTCATCTCGGTAACCAGTGATTCCCTCATCCACTGACAGAAGCATAAGTTCGAGGCCATAGCTGTATCGCTCATTTAGGACCTTCATTACATGTGCGAGCACTGTAGAGTCTTTCCCTCCTGAGGCAGCGATTCCTACTGTTTCCCCTGGTTTAAAGAGCTTTGCTGCCACAATCGTCTGATGCACCTCCTCCTCAAAGGCCCAGAAGAAGCACTCCTTACACAATGAGTGGCCCGTTTTGGGACGTTTCAGCACAGCTCGTTTCTCTGCACAGCTGCTGCACAGGACAGGCATCTTGACTGGTGGAGGAAGTTTGTTGAGTAATGTTAAAAATGAGCTAAACCAATGATCCTAAATATTTTCATGTTAAAGTCCAAAGTATAAATAAAAACCAGCCTTCAAAGCGCCATCTTTTTGTTGCAGGTGTTTAAGTATGACTGACACACTGTATTTACTGTAGATCAGTGTATTTTTAATCATCACTCACTGAGGTATCAAATCCCATTCTTTCACTAAACTACCACTTAATAGGAGCGATTTTACAGTATTCTTACAATAAAATACCCCTGGAATTCTCCCTAATTTAGTAGTAGTACCAGACAATTGCAGGAAGAGAGCATCACACAAAATACTACAAATCTGGCAATTAAACTACTATACGATTTAATGACATTCTCTGCATCCCAATTTAATACTACATAGTGATTTTAACCAGGTCTTTGTTATGCATTATGATAAGCTGGAGCGGTTACAAGGTTCAGAAAACAAAATTCACTTTTTTAAATGTGCTGTTAGTTGAGGCCACTGTCCCACAACGTGCTGTACGACAAAATGGGGGAAGCTGTTTGCAGCTGGACATTTCGGCTAACTCACCTGGTACAACACACAGTAATTCAGAAGGAGCTAAGTAACCTGTACAATTACCACAGTTATATTAGTGGACTAGTATGTGTTTTAAGGTATGCCAAATTCAAGAGCTGAACAAAATGACTTACAAAGCGACTTTAATCGATGTCTAACGGGAATGTACTTTGGATAATAAGCAACGCTCTTTCAATTGCCAGTTTTGAAGGCGAATCTTAGCTAGCCGAGCTGGATGTGAGGTTGACTTCGTTCAATAATCTGAGAGCAAAACTTACTGGGATAAACTTGATACAGACATTAACTGAACACTGTTTGAAATAGGTTTAGTCAGGTTTAGTAACACGATTTAAGGTCCAATGATACCAAACTCATCACCAGATGGTCAACATTAAACGTGTTTCTTGGTCTCGCTAGCCACGTTAAGCTAATAGCCAAATATATGTAAGGTAACCAAAGTCATAGTCATACCAAAGTTTCCGATGAACCGAAGTCTGAGTTGAGAATGTGGTGAGGAAATATACAAGGAAAAGTACTCATAAAATATTATTTTTCTTACTTAAACAACCTAAGATTCATACGACTGAGTTAAGGAGCATGTTTCATCACATGTCGTTAGCTCTTCCTCTTCCTCAAAACAGAGACTGATGGCAGTTGTAAAACTCTGCAGCACCACCTATCGGTCGGAGTTGGACAGTGCACATGAAACTGTGATGTGGACAGACCTAAAATGTTTCTATGGTGCCTTCATAGACCATTAAATAAATAAACATTACCGACATAACTTTAAATGAATCTGTGATGTCCCTTTAATATGTTGGTGAGAAGTCTGGCAAATAGTGTGAGCAGAGGGTAAATCACACAACCAGGTCAAATGTAAGCAATAAGGATTTATTAATTTGCTTCAAATATACTTCCAGTTTGCTTCTACTGCAATAGCTGCAGTAGATATCAAAATGCTGTATGGTGTCAATGAAGGGCAAAGGGGTTGCTGCCGGAGGGGAGCAAGATGGACGAGGTCAGGGGTCATGACAGGAAAGAGTCACAAGCTTAGTTGACGGGGTGAAAAGCACCCCTCTGATGCCACTGCATGTCTCTGATGCGCCGCACTGACTGGATCTGAGGAATCTGGGCTCCAAACTCAGTGTTGTCCTTATACTCTCCCTTTTCAAACAGGTACTGATAACCTCTGTAGCCTGGATACTGGTAACCCACCCAACTGGTGCACCAGCAGCACAGAGAGGAGAAAACAGATAAGAGACAGTTAGAGGTCAGAGAGGTCAAAGGTCAGTGATATGAGTATCATACATTATTGTATGCTTGCAGGATGGACTCACGTGCCACTCTGAACCCGAACAGAGGAGACCTTCTCCTGGTAGCCATGTGCGTGGAAGCTGGGGACATCGTCATCGATAATTTCTATCTTCTTCCCTGCAAAGCTGGGGTTTTCATAAAGGACAATCTTGTGCTCCTGGCTGTCCTGAGAAAGCAACAAAACAAGGCAGTGGGTCAATTGTTCAGCCACTAAAGGGACGATTGATGTGGAGGGTGCAACAATAAAAAAGTATACTTCCTTACCACTTTAATTGGGCGGAATGCAGTAATGGTGTCACTGCGCCTGCTGTTGGTCCAGGAATCCCAGCGAGGATACTCCCCCTTCTCAAACACATACTGCTCCCCCTTACAGTTGGCCTGCTCGTATCCCACCCATCTGAGAGGGCACAGGAGAAGGAGATGGAGGGTTGTGGTTGGTGCACGGCCAAAACAGGAGAGAAAGCTAGAAAGCTAGTATGTGTAGCATACATTCACTTGTTTTTCTCTCCATTTTTTTCTCCATGCCATCCCCTACTCATTTAAGGAGTCAGTTCCTCCTTTCTCTGTCTGTTGGTTTATAAAATCAGTTTCTAGTTCTCTATCTGTCTCTGACCCACACTCACGGTCCACACAGCACCAGTATGGAGCCCACTTTCTCCACGCCTGCTTCCTGGAGGTTGTTACAGGGGCCAGTCAGCTCATGGCAGCCTCCCTGGAAGTTTTCCTGCTCATAGATAACCAGCTGTGCACCAATGGGAGAAAAGAGGAGAATACGTGCGTTTAATACAATGGAAGAGTTCTGTGAGTGCCGTTGAGCTACTGGTCTTGATTTCAAGCGTGCCAGTCTGTTGCCAATTTGACATTTGGAAGAGGATCCAAATAGGGAGGGGACAAGTGCTTACACAGAGGAGAAAGTTGTAAATTGTGATTGTGATTTACTGCTTGTCTGCTGCATCTGCTCTCACCTTAAACGCACTGGTGCCTGGCTGCTGCTGCTTGGATGCAGGGTTCTGGTGGTCTGTGGCCATAGTGAATGGATCGGCAAGGAAAAAACTGAAAAGACAAACATAGACAAAATTATTATTTTATTGTCCTTCATAAGTATGTATGGATGCTCAAGTGATTAAAAAAGTTTTATATATTTAAGTCTAAAATATGAGCAGATCAATCTCTCTTTCACAGATTATGTTTTCTATTATTTTCTCACACACATGTATGCTGAACTGCCCATTCCTCTCCCTCCAAAACAAATTCACAGCCTCCTGCACATAGAATTACCGCAATGCAGCATGGGATACAGTTTGTAGAGACTAACCTAAAACATAGTGGCAAAAGGTAATACTGATAAAAAAAAAAGTATAGACGTAAACTTAACAAAATACAGCACGATGGACATAAACCCCTTACCAGTACCTGTCTGTGCCAGTGTGTTTGTGATGGCACGACAGGCTCAATATATACGGGACGCCCAGGGGTGGAAACTCTGCCAACAGTAACCACAGTGTCCAAACTGGCCTGCAGAGCGGCCTGCCATAGGCCCAGCAGACTAAAATGAGGGGTCACCATGTAGCCTGCCCCCACCCTGTGGTGTCACACTCCCACAAAGTTATTTCATTAGTTGTCAGTTTTGTCCAGCCAGTCATTGTTCGATATCCACATGATTCAGCACAAACAGTGCCAAGAGTCCCACACCTACAATGAGAGGGAGAGAGAAAGAGAAGGATTGTAAAAGATGGGGTTTACCGTGCTGGAGAGATTCGGGCTGAATTGAATAACAGTACAAAAACACTGCTGAATATTTCCACAAGTGTAGGTTTATTTATATTTAATTTCTAGAAAACAGCAGTATTGTTCAGTGTGAAACTCCGTTGCCGCCCTGTTGGCAAAGATGAAAGAAATCAGCTCCTGAGGTTGGATTCAAGTGACCACACATACCATCTTCCTCCTGTTGACAGGAAAAAAGTTCAGTGGCAGTCCATTTTATTTAATGTAAGCAAGGAGTGGCAGGAGTGTAAAGTATATTTACTGAAGCACTGTGCCAAAGTACAATTTTGAGGTACATGTACTTTTCTTGAGTATTTCCAGTTTGTGTTTCTCGAAAATTTAGAGGGAAATCTTGTAGTTTTTACTTCACCATATTTATCTGACAGCTACAGTCACTAGTTACTTTGCAGTTCTAGTGAGGAGTTATTTCCCCTTAAAATGTCTCAGTTTGCTTCAAGTAAATAACTGTTTGAGGCCCAACAAGGTCAGATGATCCAATATTTGACAAAAACAGCAAATTCCACTGCACTGTGCAGCAGGGTTTTTTTTTTTTGTTTGTTTGTTTTTTGTTTTGTTTTTTCCTTTTTGTCTTTCCTGCCCTATTAATTATCTCACAGCCATCAGATATATCTTGTGACCCTTTGGAGGGGGTCGATTCCCAGGGTGGGATCCACTGAACTAAAGTAAACTGTGTGTAAAGTTGATAAAATCATCTTCATCTCAATCGACTGTAGTCAGTAAGATGTTACTTGTGTATGAACAATCTAAGAATGTCAAATATATCAGTCACTGTGACCATCTTTCAACCACTTTTACTTTCTATACTATTAGTACATTTTACTGATAATACCTCTGTACTGAGATTTTGAATGAACACATGTAATGGAGTGTGTTTACATTATGATATTGTATGCTTTTATGTAAGTAAAGGATATGAAAACTTCCTCCACTGGTTGCAAACTGGTTTGTTTCCTCTTTTAATTAGTTTTGATGACCTGGCATCTGCACATCAATAGTCTTGCGAGGGGACAGAAGTTAAAATATATTTACTTGTATTGAGATGTTAAATGTTTATATGGTCCTTTTACATTTATACAGTACAGTCATCTGTCACTTCAAATATAAAACATGAGGCCATAATCTATGATGTATGATGTGTATCATGGTATAATTACATCAGCTACAACATTAAAACAGGTTATAATACATTTCTGTCCTGCTCATATGCAGTAAGAAGGTGTCTGTAGTGCACTTAAGGCACAGTTCAGTGGGCACGAGAACCACGTGTCAATGTGAAAACAGCTATTCTTCTCAGAGTATTTGTCTTGGTGTATTGGTCTCTCTTGCAAAAGAGATTTTGATCTCAATCAGTCTACCTGATAACATTTACTGTGAATACCTCTATGCATTTTGTATATAGGCAGGCAGCTGTGTTCAGGCAGTGATCTCCATCATAGCTGGACTGCACACTGAGGCAAACATCTGACCACCTGTAGTATTGATACTACATACACTGCTCGAGCTCTCACCTCGTTAATTTAGAGAATTCAAATGTTTATGTGTGTGTGTGTGTTGTAATTTATCACTGAAAACAGTCTTTTGTATGAAGATCAGTGATTCCCGCCCTCACCCACCCCACCACCTGTATAGCTCCAGGGGTGCTGACCTGACCTTGCACTCTGACCTATGTGAAGAAGTCCATAAAGATCAATACATGACAGAGAGGCATGTTCAAAGACAGACCTATACATTTCTGGCTTCTCTGTCTCTAACCAAGATAACTTTCTGAAGACTCACATCATACAACTGTACGTTATGTTATGCTATGCTATGCAATGTTATGCTATGCTATGTCATGACATGACAACACTATGTATGTAGTATGAACCGAGTATATTGAATTGAGCTTAATCAAACTACATACAGTGCAAGTCCCAGATGGAGACTGTGAGGATCTGTGTGACTGTCTGACTCTCATACAGGGCAAACAGTGGAATGTGCTTTTCTAAGACAGATGGTCAGTTTGAGACACAATCAGGATTTTGGCAAAGTCAGGTCTATGAATTTTTGTGGCCAGACATGTGCTGCTGAAAATAAGTGGCAGCTATTTTATTTGGATATCTTTTTTTTTTTTTTTTTTCACTTCATTTCAGTTCAGTTCAATACACAAAGGGAAAGACTGGGAAAGAGAACACTGGTTTAATTATCTCAGGCAACTTTGTGATCAATATCTGGTTTTACATTTTACTCCTTTATGCGACAGTGAAAACCACAGACTTAACTGGGTCACTATGGTCACTGCAGTCCAAAATAGTTCAAAATACAGCATAAGAATTATTACTGTGTCAGAAATCCACATAATCTTTTTGTAGTATAGACTACTGACCTCAAAGTGAAAACTCAAACTTCTCCTCTGGACTAGCATCTTAGAATGCCACAGATGTGTTTTCTTAAGGTTCACAGCTGGCAGACTGCATGGCTTTTGTTTTGTTTTTGTGCCTATTCATTACTGGTATGTTAGAGAATCTAAAGCATGGGGATGTACTGAGGACACAGATGGAGACATACTGTGGTCTGTAAATGTTTGTGTCCACTCTATTCTTTGTTTTTCATGCATTTAAGCTCTAAAGAGAAAGGTATGAACACATGTATGACTCTTCTTAATCATGTTATGAGGGGAATCATTTCTGTTTTGGAATATTACATCATGTCTGCAGATGGAACCTTTTTGGATTGTGCAATTTTACCAGAAGGCTAATATTTCATTAAAAACTATATCCATAGTTAAGATACATTTTAATATGTACATGATTTTGATATAGTTAATATTAGCTCCTGTGTTAACCTGGTGGTCATTCATCATGAGGATCATTAGCCATCAAATGCACAATGATGACTATGGAGGGGAATGCGGTGCACTCTGTTTTAATAGTAAGCAGCATACATACAGTATGACATCATTTCCATTGCTGTTGAGCAGATGCGTATCCACATATTCACTGAGTAAGTCATGTGGTCCTAACGCTGGAGGAGCTGTCTGACTAAACTGGGGAAACACAGTCAGTACAAGTGGCACACATGCCTCGGAAATAAATTCAGTTCAGAACACATCTGCAGTTTATCTTGAGGAAAAAATATCTGCCAAACGTAGGCTACACTATTTCCACATGGATGTCAACTCTGATAGTGGTTTTTCTAAATTTACTACCTCAGTTAAAGCCATTTCCACCTTGATGCACAAGTATAACATCACCAACAAACAGGGCCGACTCCAGGTCAAACAACTTTTTATTCGCCACTGAAACATACATGGCACTCCTCACTGGGCACAAGCAGCGTTTGCCATGGTTAGGTTAAAGGCAGAGGGCAGGCACTGTCGGCAGCTGTGGGGGAGGCTGTGAGAGGGAGGGGTTTGGGAGGCAGGTGAGGAAATCCTGCTCAGCTGGCTCCAGCTGTTGCAGGGGGTGCAGGAGGCGCTGGGGCGGGGTCAGGGTCAGGGCCGGGGCCGGGGCCAGGAGCTGGGTCTGGGTCGGTGACAGTGAAGCAGCCTCTCTTGTGCCACTGCATGTCCCGCACACGTCTGACAGACTGGATCTGGGGAGCGGGAGCCTCCCAGTCATTCCAATGCTTGAACTCTCCTCGCTCAAAGATAAACTGGCGCCCTCTGTAGCCTGGGTACATGTAGCCAACCCATCTGCAGGAAAGGAAAACAAACTGTGATATTTGTCACAGAAAACACTAGATTATAATAATTTATCATTTTGTAATCTGGTATGTTAAATAGAAAAGAGGAAGATCTTACGTTCCATTAAGAGCCTTGACACTCGCTACACGATCCTGAAAACCGTGGCCCCACAAACTGGGCACATCATCATCAACAATCTCCATCTTTCTACCGGTAAATCCAGGGTTCTCATACAGGTGTAGCTTGTGTTCAGCACTGTCCTGTTGAGAAGAAACAGAAACATGGATACTTCCTCAAATGTCTCATGTTATATGGGGAGGTCAAAAACACAGTGTGTGAATGTGTGTCTGTGGGCAACTCATATTTTGAAACCCTGCACATATTAGTGTTTGGGAAAATTTGTAAGATGTGTATGGCTGCAGTGTCAGTTTTGTATCCAGACTAATCACCCACCACTTTGAGTGGCCTTAGAGACAAGAGGGTGTAGCTGTTCTGACTGTTGGTCCAGGTGTCCCAGCGTGGGTACTCGCCCTTCTCCAGGATAAACTGCTCCCCGATGAATCCATGGCGATCGTAACCCACCCAGCTAAGAGGGGAAAGGAGAACACAGGTGGTAATGTGAGAAAAAGAGCTGGTTTAACTGACACCATATCAAACATGACAAGATTAAAAACACATTATGTTGGTGCATATGTGAAGGAATTGTTTTACAATCAAAATTGACCGAAAGATGCACTTTACTTACGGTCCTGACTCAACTATCACAGATCCAACCTTCCCGAGTCCCTTCTCTGTCACATCTTTACACTCGGCTGAAAACTCCGCCTTGCAGCCCTGGAAGTTCTCGAACTCAAACAGCACCACCTGGATCACAGAGAGAGACCTGCACGTTAGCAGCCAGCGTGGCACCAACACAGGTTCACTTCATGTATCGCTGGGGGATGTTTGAGATTAGGACCACCATGAAGTGGCATATGTACAGATATAGACAGGGTCCAAAAGAAAGTAGAAGAATAGAGGAGCAGTGAGGAATCTCTCTCTGATCAAACCAGTTTTTGGTCTCTGGACAGTACCTTATACATGGCTCCAGCTCCACCCTGGCTCTTCCCAGCAGCCAGCTGCTCCGGGGCACTCTGCTGCTCCGACATCCTCCTGATCCACTGCTCCTCCACTTTTTGGCAGCAGCACACACAGACAAAGCACCATCCATCATACATGCACACATGGGCACAGATATGCACACAGGAGAAAAGCTCAATGTCACAGCTGCAATTTATAACTCAACCTTGAAGAGGAGGATTGTATTTATTTTGACCTAAAGTAGCAATTACTTGCATATTGTTCTGTTACATTATATCAACTGAATATAACACATGATAGAAAAGATTACAGCCTTATTCCTTAGAGTATACACTCATCAGTCCTCTCTCAGGTTCAGTTACAATCCATAATGTCAAAATCCTCCAGACTTGGGTCCTTAAAACTTGATTGCATTGCACTATTGAGTCCTGCGTTCAGAAATGAGGCTTTTACCTGGGTATGCCTGCTAGGAAGTGGTAGTGTCCCTCTTTCTCGGTGCCACTTGGTGTTTGGTGGGGTTGAGCCATTAGAGGGCAGGGACAGGGGGGGTATTTATGGTTTATTTCTGGCCACAACAGCAGAAAAGGGGGAGCTGTTGATACAGCAAGTCTGTCGCTCACATTGTGTCCGTAACACTGCCTCTCAATAGGCAGCTGTGTTGGCACACGCTGCCCTGCCTGTCCGACTGGCTGCCAGTGAGCACTGTGTGCGGGCACAGGGAGAGGGAGCCAAGAGGATTCAGCAAACAGCCCCGCTCAGCACAAACACACACATACACACTTACACACACTCTGGACTACACCCAATCTCAGCCACACCAAACTTCCTCACGTTTCTCGCAAATTTGGGTTGTTATTATCAGCGAGATCACAAAAAGTACCTGCGGAACTCTTGGTACTTTCAGCAACAAGATGGTGATTTGATTATTTTCAGTGACACAAAGCTTGATTAAGGTTTTACAAGGAGTGCACACAACACTCATCGATCACAGAAAAGAAATAATAGACAGAGGCCTGTAGCTTAAGTCAATTTTATTAAGAATTCATTCACTTTAGGACACTGGCCAGTACAACACAGTGCAATATACATCTTTACTTTCAAATAAAAAAAGGACAAAGAAGGACATAAAAATAAACCCTCAAATCTTATGACAAAGTAAAACATCCATGTACATAGAAACCAGGGACAATCACTCCAAAGACTCAATCAACACATTCACTTGCATTGCATGAGCACCCCGACAATACAGGAGACAAAAAATGGCCAACAAGAGGGGGCAGAGGTCAGTGCTGTAGTGCATCAAGTGACAAAGTGCTTTACAGAAGCGCAGAGCGAGTGGGTGGATGGCAAACATGAGGAGGAAGGTTACAGTTAAGCAGGTGCAAATAGTCAAATTCGTTTGGAGTTCTGTAGAGTGTAGAGTCATTTAAACAATGTAGTGAACAAACCGTCCCTCCACTGGAGCAGTGTGAGCCAACACCCCAACTCTGAGCAGTTTGAGCAAAGCCTGGTTCGGCAGTAAAGATTGTGCATGCACATTAATGGGGATAAAAATGGAGGGAGAATTGCACATTCACTGGAAAATACATTGTCAAAACATGATTGAGGAGTGTGTGAGGGCCACGAGGTCGATGTATGGCTTATAATGGATGCTTACAGCTACAATCATTCAATCTATTAAAGGAGGGAAGACAGGCTGATTAGTGTTTTCGTGGAGTGTATTTGTGCTGATAAGGAGTGTGCATGATTGACAGATGCAGCAATACATTGGCCAAAAGTCCCCCATCAATTTTCACACAAAGACAAAAAGACAAAAGATATACAGTACAGTATGCAGCGACTGTGACACTGTTAAGTTGTGGGGTGTATTAAAAGTTAAAGTCCGTGGAGCCTCTACTGTAGTGATACATCTTCATGTTTTCAAAACTAGCTCTCTGTCAATGATAATACAAATATAACATCTCCTGATTACACTTACTAACATGATATACACTTCCACCGACTATCAAGTCAGAGGTGATTTGTTCTCTATGTTCAAAAATGATTAGCGTCTGAAATGTTATCCTATGGCAATGCTTGTGTGAGTCCAACCAACAACCTCCACAGATAACACACACATGGCCGAGGCAGACACAGCCAACTTTTACGTATCAGTAAAGAAAGAAAACTAAATACAAACATCTTGTGGAGGATTAGCTGGATTGTCCAGCATGTGAAGAAGCACGTCCAGGATAGAGAGGCATCGTGGTCCCACAAAAATTGCCTTTTCTCCTTTTTCCCCACTTACTTCTCCTCCTGGTCCCTATTAAAGTGTTCATGTGGAGTCCCTCCTGGTGCAGGAGAGCTCCCACAGGTTCAAGCATGAAATGGATAAAGCAGAGCAGCCTGATGTTTTTTTTTCCTCCTTGCTTGTTTTTCCTTTTTTCCATAAGACAGGGACTCTCCGTAAAAAAAAAGGCACCATGCACATTTATAGACCCAGATGGGGAGAGAAAAACAAAAAAACAAATAGAAAAAAATACATCAGCAGCTGTAGATTTGCCTCTCCTGCTCTCTGGGTCAAACATTAAGGCTTCTGTTTCATATAGATTCATCTGGTAAGGCAACCTTGACGAGAGAATGAGTGGAGAACAGGTGTCAGAGATGGAAATAATCACAAGCTTTCATTGGCTTTGTCTATGTTTTTTTGAAAAAAGAACACTAAAAATCTCACCTCATTATTTCCTTTAGTTCTCATTTTCATACTGACTCAATCGCTTCTTGGACTTCAGCTCTTTCAACCACTGGGGTGAGTCCTCCTCACTACAAAGATATGACAAATATAGTATTATTTAGTGGAAAGTAAAAAAGAGAAGAGAAAAAGAGCTGAGAAGAAATCCTTTTCTCCTGAATGAGTATCTTTTTCTCAAATGGTGTCTCTTACCCATTTTCTTTCCCACCAGGTGGGGGCAGTACACGCGCTGCCCGTGGAAGGAAGGGGGACTTAGGAGAACGAGAAAGCTGGGAGGGAGAGGGAGCAGGTCCATCTGTTTGATTGTCAGAGTCGCCCCTCTTCCTCAGCTGGGCCTGAGAACAGGAATGAAATATATTTGAGAACGTTCAGGTGAGTTGAAAATTTGCAAAGCAAAGCAAGTGATCTTCAATATCTGTACAGTAAGAAGTGATGAATAGAAGTGGATTCCTTTTGAAGAATTATTTCAGTTGATCCATCTACTTAAAAGCTCACCTTTAAAGCTGAATGGTCCATCCCAGGGAACAGGGCGATCCTCTGTGGCTGAGAGGCGGCAGCGGGGGGGGCGTCAGCTCCTCTGGCCTGCTCCTCAGAGTCTGAATCATCATCCTTGCTCTCAACCTTTGCCTCTGTCATGGGGAAAGCATACAATTGCTCTTACATACCAGCATGCAGTTGTCAGTTAAAAGGGATAAGAGGTGGGTTGCAGTCAGACATTCAGTCGTCCATTTAAACTGCATGTCGACTAGAAGATTTGAGCTGGTTTAGTGTAAAGAACAAAATAAACACAAAGATTATAGTTCTAGGGAGAGTGCTAACCTGTGGAGTCTCTGTAAACCCAGTCGTCAGAGGTTCCTCCATCTCCCTCTCCCAACGCTGCACTCTGACGGGCAGCTCTGCTGGGCCGTGTCCGCGGGGCTCGTTTCTTGCCCAGCTGGGCTCTGGAGCGGAGAGCGCTGGTGTCTAACAGAGTGGTCGGAGCCTGGACATGGAGACACAGAGAGAGAACACATGAGCTGAGATGTAAGCATACATGTATAACTGAAAACACCAAGCGTTAAATATGAAAAGACCTAATTCCTGATATGTTCTTATTGGTACAAACATGAAAAGATAAAAACAAAACCACACTTACGTCAGGGAAAGAGAGAGGCTGGCTGTCAGCTGAGGATGGAGAAAGGATGCTGTCCGGAGTTTCAGTTTCGATCTGAGAGGCACGATCACCTGGGGTGTGTGGGGGAGTGGGCTTCCTTGGTGAAGGGCTGAGGTTGCTTTCTGAGCTGGGAGTGGCAGGAGTGAGGCTGAAATAGGTTTTTTTTTAAAGTTAGGAAACATTTCTGAAAACAACTGTGTGGTTACTGTAATCATAGTTACAATCAAACAGAGTTTGAGTCATAGCTTTTCTTTCATTCCTGTCAACGCTGTGGAAGCTATGATTTAGATGACGCACCTAAAAACAGACTGCAAACCTCCCCTAGCAGGCAAAAACAAAAGTGATTCACATAAAAATACATCTACATAACAGTCTGCGATTTTACTTTTGAATTTTTTTTTTTATACAAATTTGAATTACTGTCCCTTCTTATAAGTGTTGGTTAATGTTATGATATTATCTTCTGGCCACAGGAGGTCAGTAATAGATTGCAATGTAATGACTGCCACAGAAAAGCAATCTGTCTGTTCCACAGGGCAGTGCTGGAGTTATTTGAACTTTTTATTATAAGCAACAATTCCCTCAATAAAAATCAATTCACATTTGGACTCAGTGTTTTTAGGGGAATTGTTTTTAGAAAATAAAATAACACTGGTGTTATCATTTAGGCAATTCTTGTGTACACAGTTCTTTATCAAAGCATCCATAACGAATGTCTGAGGAATCTTAGTGGATTTTAGCCAATGCAGTCTTTTTAGTTTGGATCCATCCTCCATGTTTACATCTTTCACACTGGTGCTGCTAGTGAGGCTGATGATGCAGTTGTGTTTGCATGCCTTTTTGCAACAACGTAGTAGAACCAGTCGGAACAGCTACACCCTCTTGTCTCTAAGGCCACTCAAAATAACCTATACTGTATGCACATAAACACACTGAGCGCATTAAAAAAAATCACATCTTTGGATAGTGGAAACAGAGTGTATGTTTACCTGTCATCAGTGCGCAGGCCTGTCTCCCAGGTCCCATACTGACTATCAGTCTCACGGACCAGAGTCTCTGAGTTATTCCCCTCCTCTTCACCACTAACACTTTGCTTCTGCTGCACCTGCACCTCAACAGGGAGGGAGATAAGAAATGGGGACATTATTAATGAATGTGGCGGAATCAAACTGACAGACTAGCTTGAGAGACACCAAAAGCAGCTCTTAGCTGACACTCAAAATCTGTGGGTGAGAGCTAACAATCTGACTCCTAGTTAAGTCTGGTAAATATTTGTAAATGGTCCATTCAGATTTTTATTGCTTTTATTTCAAAGCTACCACCTTAGTACCACATTATTATGAATAATGATAATGAGGAATCTATGTCATCACTATTAACATCGGTGTTGTTAGTAGAGTTGCATCCTGCTGAGTTTCAGCAGCCAGCAGTGCTAAGATGCATAATGAAAGGTGAAGGGATGAGTTAATGGACGCAGGATCAGAGCGGGGACAAAGACGTAGATGGGTGCATGGGTGATTGAGTGTGTGTTTGCTGTCTACTGAACCATGCCTCTTTTAATGAGGCTGGTACAGAGGACATACTGTCTCGAAACCACACAGAACTCACAGAGGCACGCCTGCGCATGAACTGATAACCCTGGCCTATATAGGAAAAAAACAATAGAAAGTCCTTCAGTCCTCAGATGTCGCCTGAGGGGTGGACAGAGAAATGTGATACACCTGGCTCTGTAATTGTGCAGGTTGCTAGACTATGAGAGCAGTTCACTAGTCATGTTTATATGAGCAGTGACTGAAGATCAGAGCTCTCATTCTTAAAGCTACATGAATGCTATCCTTGTTTTCTTTGTGTATGTGGGAGCAGAGATACAAGAGTACGGCAAAAAGACTGTGAGAAAAACAATGAAACAGAAACAACATTTGAGGTGGAGTGTGACTGTAAGAAATTTTTCTTGAGGAAACAAACGTAGGTGAAGAGAGTGAGAAAAAAGAGCAGCAGCGTAGCTTGTCATTCATCAGCTAAGCCTTTCCTGATGGGAAAAAAGAAAACAGACAACAGTGAGAGTGACATTCAGCGCTGCTCCCCGCATCTGAGAAAGCTCTTATACTCAAGTTCATCCTCTTCTCAAGGATTTACAGCACTAACACACTTTTCAAGTTGACATCGCAGGGTCACACCACTTCACTTGAAATACACACACTTCTGAGTCCTGCTTCCACTGACAACAATGAACAAAACCCCTAGTTCAAATCAGACTGTAGGCTGAACATGCAGGAAAACATACTCCACTTGTCTACTGGTGTTGGGGTCAATTAAACAGGGCAGCTAATCCAACCAGATGAGAAAGACTCCCTCTAAGAATAGGCTACAGAGAGATTTAACTGATCTACAGAAACATTGCTAAGTGATTACATTACTACTGTATCAAAAGCAATAGGTCAATAGCTCAATATCTATCAATATCAATATCATCTAATGCATGGGTGTAGCTAGTAATAAAACCTTGAACATCTATAAACACACATCCTGCCATGTCACATCCTTCCATTAATAATACCTACAATGGATTGTGATAATAATAAATATATTATGCTGACATAGCCTATGTTACAGGGTTAAAGGCCTCAGTATGTTTCACATAAAATGCATATTATATTGTCTAAGGGTAGGATTTGCCTGAAAACAACTAGTTTATATGACATGTTGTCTGACAAAGTGTTTATAACTGTACCAAACAACCACATTCAAACGTGGGGTAAAAAGTAAAAAGCTGGTCATTAGAGAGAGGGGCGAGCCACAATAATCAACAATACTGTATTTGGGGATACCACTCTGCCAACTTTGTCACCGCTGCACACCTAGCCAACTGCTGCGTAAAGTGGATTAGCTTAGTGGATCGTCGGTTTCAGGAAGTTATAGAAATTGTTGGACACAGGCCCCCACAGGAAACAAGGGAAGAAAGAGGGGGACATGACATGCGACACAGGTCACTGGCCGAAATCGAACCGTGGATGCTGCATGTTAACGTGGCATGTGCGGTGACAGAGTGCTCCTCGCCCCCGTTGATCACAGCAGACTTTTTGGCCTTGCTTCTAGTGACACCATTCAGAACAGGTATAAAGACTTCTGCCTTTAGACACATTCACATGACTGACTGTATAACCTTGTTTGTTTGGCACATACTAAGATCATAAGTGTCTTTATAGGTGATTTAAAGGCCCAGTGTAGGGCATCATTATGAGTGTACCATGTAGTTGCGCCATCTTTGGTTCAGTTCCTGCTGGAGACCTTGGTATTATCTTTCTCTCTTTGCTGTACTCTACTATCACTGTTGTCAAAATGCCAGAAAATGTGAAAACCTGGCCATATAAAATTCTGGTGATAAAAATTCCTATCCTATGTGTGTATGTGTGTTATGCAACCTCAACACTCCCTGAACACACCCTCACCTGATCAGCATAGAAGAGGAACATTGCCTTTGCTGGAACATGTTGAAGAGAGGCGCCTTTGTAAAGCAGCTAAAAGAAAAGGCTCATGGCAGGCTGCTCAAAACAGAATGAGCGTTTTAGAGGCTCATTCATAACCTCAGGCCATTTATTATTCAGTAAAACAGGGGCTTTTAGCAGCCTCTGTACTAAACTTTAGCTTTCTTTTTTTTTTTTTTTTTTGGTGCAGCCTGCATTAATCTGCAGACAATGCCTAGTTAGATTTAGATTTTAGGTTTATTGGACAAACAATAAAAACAAAAAACATTTAAGTACTGAGACTGCACAGGTGTAGGCTCTGCTATCAACCACAAACATGGAGAAAATGGTTGATGACGGAGGCCTACTGAAGCAGCAGGTCCGGTGGCAATGATCTATAGCTGTCAGGAGGAAGGCTTTTCCTTAATAACATTAGCAATGGTCAGCTTCCCTCAGACAGGAAGGGTGTGTCGGAGGAAACAACATAACAAAGAGCGGATGAATGGAAGGTTGAAGGAGAGAAAGGGCTGATCACTAAATAGGGTTTAACTGACAATCTGAGGAGGAAAGGCCTGGAGCGAGGTCTTGGAAACTTCTTGATAATGCACTGATCGCTGAGTGCCACACATGAACCCATGACACACTCACATGGGACAGAGAACCAGCGGTTTATGTACTCCTCCTACCTCACCAGTAAAATGGAAATGAGTAACTGTGTTGCTGTTCTTTGAAAAGGGAAGGGCTGTGCTGTAAAGCACCAAACAGATGGTCTAACATCAGAGCCGAGAACAGTGAGTGAGTAAGCAGCTACTGTAGATATATGAGTGTGTTTACATGGACACAGCATCCAAGACGCAAGTTTATAACCCAGATTATGACACTGTTGAGGAATGTGTGTGCATCTCAGGATCCCATCAGTGCTGCAGTCTTTCTAGTCAAAATGGATACGTATTTCAGACCTTGCAAACCATAAAAATCTTTGTTAAAATGTTTACATAGTTAAGCATACAACTGAGATGAAAGTGAGGAGAGATCAAGACATGGGCTTATACAGGTTACTGTAAATGGGATGTGACCACCTTTAGTACTGTAAGACTATTAACAGCCATAAAAAAAAAGACATTCAGTCACGTATTTAGACCCACAGTACGTCACCTGTCTACATTCTCTACTCATCTGCTCAAATCAATCTGGCTATCGCAGAGTGGGAAAATATGCTCTGCGTGCACTTATGCACACAGCAGTAATCAATATCAATATCCTACAGATATTCAAAACAACTGCTCCCATGAGAACTAATCTCATGTCAAATGGACATTCTAGCCGCATGTCAGAGGGTTTACACTGAGACAAACTCTGAGAGGCAAACCGAACAGTGCTATGTTATTCTTTCATTACATAAGTGGTACGTACAGACTAGGGTTCAGTTCTGTACAAAGCATCTGGTAAGAACAACAGAGGAGAAGAATGTAAAACCCTGACTTGGCTTAGGAATTCAGCTCAGAGAGCGCTGGACCTGACTTAAAGGATTATTCTCATTATTTTCACTCAAGGGTTTGTTTTCCTGGTTTTTGCTAGTATGATGACTGTTTGAGATGAAATGTCACCTAACTGTCCAGATCGACATGTCTGCAAAATCAAACGAATGGTTCTGATTGGTTTAGCCTGACAATGCTCTTTGAAACGTCCAAATCCCAAATATTTTGTTTTCATTAATTTTAAGTCCACCACTAATAAGTTATTATCGATGTTTCTTGACCTGTCCTCATGTACCTTTGTCTTGTGTTGTTTGTGTCATTTATACCTGCAAATGTATTTCCACCGATGGGTAAGTTTTTATCAACTTGTTTTTTAATACTTCCTAAATGACTTAAACTGGCGGTTCCCAAGTTTTTCTGCTTGTATTGACATGCATCTACCATTCATAACAGTAGGCTGGTGATTTCACAGTCTGAACAGTTGGCAGTTTATATTTACACAACATCTGATATGACAGATGCCATGTCAGAGTACTTAAATGGTATAGAAATTTGGAAACCTGTCATCTTACAAAAGTCATCTGAGATAATGAATGACTGCTGGGTATCAGATGTCAATATCCATCTTTATGTACTAGTATAGCCATATGGGAAAACATCATGGGGTGCCAATTCAACTATTCACATTGAGATTTGGTAAAGCAACAATAAATTCCCAAAATGAAAAGGCAACCCAGATGTTAAGAATTGCAAAGTTCTCTGGTTAGCTCTGTAAGTGTTATAGCTCCTCTAGGCTGAATCACTTTCAGCTGTCATACATACTTCAGGATTTCCATTTTCTGCAAGTAAGCAAAAGCTAGTTAAAGCAACCAAACACCAAATACACAACTGTGGTCCCGCACATCAGAGCCACAGGAGAGACAGTTATGACTGGACAGAAAATGAAACTAGCATCTGTAAATGTGTCAGAGGACAATGGCGCAGTTATCAGTAGTCTCCATCTCTGGACTTTTGAACCTGTTCTAACAGCACCAATTTCCACATTTCCTCCCTCCTCTCACTCATTTACTGGCTACCTGGCGGCCATCCATCCCATTCAACCATTACTGACCTCTTACTGTCACTCATCCACTAAACCACCGGCCCAGTGGGGAGACAAGCTGCTCCCAGAGACCACAATCACAGTTGGTGATGTCTAAAGACTAACTAAGACATGTCAACACAACTGACAGGCACACAGACATCATGAAAACACCTCTTATCTTTAGGAGTTGTGACTCATGAGGTGTTGCACGGCAGTTCAGTAAACAGGCGTAACCTAAAGATAGGAACAACTCAACCACAATGTATCCATATCCTTACATAGGTTTCTATATTTATCCTTTACATAAAGCACAGACCAGGTTAGATGTCAGGGTGGAGACAAGTGACAGAAATCCAGGGAATTACAGTTTTCAGCTCATTAAGAGTCTGGTTTTTGGAAGATACTAATATTAAAACAGTAATCCCCAATAGGAATTAAACTTTCTCCTATAACCAGTTCTTGTGTCTAATTGTATTACTAATAACACAAATGGTAGACAGCATCATGACCTGAAGAACCAGTATAACAACAGCTTTTCTAAACAAAGACAGACAAACAAAGAAAGGTTTATATTGTGCCAAAGACAATATAAGATGAAGAAGTGATGAAAGCATGGACAGAGATATACGAGAAGCAGCAGGGGCTGTGCAGAACCAGGCAGTTCTTGACGTGTTTGGCAGGAGACCAAATAGCTGATGAAGGAGCAGCTGTTAACACAGTGACATTACAAAACTGGGTGGACATTGCTGCAAAATTACTTGAATTCCACTTGTGCTTTATTTAACTCCAACTGATGTTAAAGAAATACCACTGAGCTCTTAGTTACAGTAAAGACTGACTCTGTTGGTCAGTTTAAATGATGAATCACACTGGTGCCTGGCCAATGCAATGCTACCAATACTGTTTGTGACTGGTATCAGCAGTGGAAGGTGGTACCAGTGCTTTCCTGCTGTGTGTTTGTACATTAAATGTGTGTGTTATCTTACAGCAGTGGGGGTGTTGGGTGCGGTGCGCCTGCGTAAGGACAGACGTTGCTGGCTGCGCAGGGAGAACCTGCGGATGGACTCCCTGCTGCGGGAGGCCAGGGAGCGCAGTGAGTTGGTTCTCTTGAAGTCCCCAGTCCCGTCCTCTCCCCTGCCTCCCCTCTCCACCGAGCTGGACAAAAAGCTGAGCGCCCCGTGAAGGGAGCGACGGACATTTCCCACCCATCCTGACACCTGCGACTGAGCCACTGACAGCTTGTCCCCCAGATACTCCATCACAACCCACTACTGGCGAGACCTGCTGTGTTAGAGTCTGCAAACTGAGCTGTGACTCTTGTTATTACAGAAGCAGGCAATCATTAGAGTCTAGTTGTGCTGGAGAGGTGGCAGTCCAGGGACAGTGTCCTAGGTATTCACTGATGTGTGTTGCTGGGTCAATACTGCAGCAGTGAGGAAGGTGACAGAGAGAACAACAACAGAACAGAACACAGCTCAGCTCTTTTGAGGTGGTGATGTTGGTGGCGTCTGCTGCTTACAGCACTGCAGCACGGACAACGCCAGTCAGTCCCTGGCTGTTACAGGACGAGTTTCTCCTCAGTTTCACTTCTAAATGGCTTTTCTGCAGTGCAGTCCCACTGGAGCCATCAGGACTCTGTTTCAACTCATCACTGTCAAGGCTCCAGACTGTCGGCCTTAAGTTAATTGTGAATCTTTCTAATGTCTATTTCAATGCACACACGATATGCTAGCTATGATATGCTTGGCAAAACACCCAAGAGGGCATGTAAAGGTTATGTAAGGCCAGCACTTACTATTAGTTATGCAGGACACTACTCTGTGAGAGAGCCTGAAAAACTGCTGCGCTGTCTACCAACAGGTTTCTCAGCCATATTCCTCTGGCTCAAAGTACACAAAGTACAAACAACTAAGAGGAATAATAATAGACTCACATCCTCAACACACCGTTTATGTTTGGCACAACATTCAGTTATCTATTACCCTCATAAAGGCCGGCTGTACTAATAATACTGAATATGAGAATTGGATTTTTAACAACACTCTGTGACACCTCTGCCAATCCTCCAGGTGTGAGCTTCTCTGTCCCGATCCCAGCCTCAGTCACAGCTGACCTGACAGCTCCTCAAGAGCTGATGTTGAGCTTTTTCCTCCAAAACAAGGCCCGGGTTAAAAGTTGAGAAATCCATCCATCCAACAAGGCTACATCCCCAAGGTGCGTAGTACTATGCTACCTTCTGGCAAAAAGCTGGGAGGAGAAATGGTGCAGGACAGCTGGTGGCAAAAGGAAAGCTGCTGTAGTCATTCGTATTCCATTAGGAAAACCAGGGGGCAAACAACGCAGTGCTAAACAGAGGAAACAGAAGGGAGTACTGTGGTGGTGAAGTCAAATCCACAGGGGAAAAAAAGAGGAACAGAGAGAAAATGTTTCTCTCCTCGCCTTTTTCTGCAGGTACAGGCAGGTAGGAGAAAATGCGTCAGCAGTGCTGCTCTCTGTACTCAGCGCTATAGGACTCACCGTCAAGGAGAAACTGGGTGGAGAGAGGGAGTGTGGAGCGGACTCAGGGAGAGCGAGAGAGAGAGAATGGGAGGTCCCTGATTCAAAGCAGGAGGGAGAGAGGAGGGTGATATATGTTCTGCGGTGCTCTGACGCTCCAGCCTGATTCAGTTGCAGGGCAAGACAGAGAAGTGTCAGAGCCAGAACAGAGAAGCAGTGGAACCAAATGTAGAAAAAAGCAAGAGAGATGTTGCTGTTCATTAACATCTTCATTCAAAACAGAAAGGGAAAACTAGAAGAGAAAGTGAAGATTATAAAGTGTGATATAATCAGATAGGAATGAGTGATCATGTGAAAGGGAAAACTATAAATAGACTAGACATACATGAGAGACAAGAGTGAAAAGACAGGTGTGGCTCCTCCAAGGAAATGAAGTCTGTAATGCTGCTCATTAACCAGTTTGTCAGCACAATGTAGCCAAAAGCAAGAATCACAACAGTCAAGTCAATGTTTGTTTAAATCTCGCTCAGTCAGACTGCAAACAGCAAAACATACAACCAACTTCAACGGGTCCCTGTTACATAGAGCCAGTGAACTGATACCCTAAATAAAGCCACAGCAGGCGACTCCAGAAGCATTTCACTGAGTTAACCTCAGAGCAAACTGGGACACGGGGGCTGGGTCCCTGTCCACCTATGCCCCCTACAGGTAATCTGATTAACTTTTCTTTGAAGTGCTGTGTTTAAGAGAAGTCTGCGGTGAGGTTCTCAGTTTCTGACAGCATACCAACAGACCTCTCCCACCTAATCCTCAGTCTGAAAATGTCTGCCGCTTCCTGAGTAACCTGAGGTTTAAGGACAAGATGACGTAGCCTAAAAAACCTAGATTACACATTTGTCAGATTTTTAACATCTGCTGGTTTGTATGGTGGAGGCATTACAGGAATATTATTATTTACCTGTGAAATAGTTAACATCATTTTATTAACGGTATGCCCTGTAAACCTAATTATCAAGTTAACAAAATCCCCCCAAAAAATCCACAAAAAAAATTCTGATAATTCGATTAGGCAATCCACAGGAATTTTTTATAATTAATTAAGTCCTTTTATCATTTTAGTCCTTTGTTCAACTAAACATTTGCTGGTTCTAGCCTCTGAAATGTGAGGATTTGCTACTTTTCTCTAATTGATAATAAATCTGTAATACTTTTGAGGTCTGGACTGCTGCTTGGCCCATGAGAAATAATTCAATTTTATAGACTTATAAAATCGGCAAATCCCAAAACAAATTGTGAGATTACTTATTTGATTTATAATAGATCAGAGATGGCAAAAGAGTTTAGTTTCCTTGGGTTGGGTTAACATTTCCTCTATTTTAATAAAAAGATTAAAATTAGGCTTCAGCAGAAAGAAGCAAGGAAGAAAGAAGAAACACATTACTGCTCCCTTATTTTTCTAATACCCCTCCTTCTAATAAACATCATCTACTGGAAGTGACTCATAGCTGCTCAACACTTCCCCTCTCTGTCTGACCTCATCAGTCTGTGTGCAGTCCCAGCCACAAGCCCGACCAGCATCCACACACAGGAGATGAAATAGGATGTAGCCAACGTACACACATATATTTTACATGATAACTACCTATTTTCAGTATTATGTAAGAGGACATACACATCTTACAGAGAAACATCTGTAATAAGAGAGATGTGCTATCACTTACCCAGAGGCAGTGTGGAGTAAGGCAGCATGACCACATGTACAACACAGCTCTCAGCCCAGTGCCCATCTCTGCTCTGCCCCACTCAGCAGCCTCCGACCCTCCGACTTAAACCAGTGATGTCACCACACAACTATTATCTCATCTATGTGAGTCTGAGGACACACCCACCAGTAAATACAATGTGGGGAAATTAATCATTTCTGAGCGCTGCCAACACTGTCAGATTTTGAGGTTAAACATGAATTCTGTCTTTCCAGAGGCCAAATTCTCAACCAGATTTATAAAACAGATCCTGCGCGACTTTTCTTATGTGTGTTTATTTTTAAAACTATGCAGTATATATCAACCTCTAAAATAACCACTGTGTTTTTTATTTTGTGGTAGTGTTGCTCTAGCATTATTAATATATTAAATCTGATAATATCCCATGAACCTTAGGAATGCTTTTGTCATCCAGTCAAAAATAAATAAATAAAAAATTCAAATCCTGAGTACCTACTTCTAATAGAAGTACCACTGTTGAGCTGAAAGAATCAGTAGATTGAAAGAAGATTAATAAACTATTTTGATATGTTATTACTCGTTTAAGTCAAGAATAAAATCATTCATTTGTTTCAACTTTAGACTGTTGGTGGGACAAAACAGGCATCATGAAGATGGTATATGAGCTTAGAAACTGTGAAAACATAATCTGCTTATTAATTGATTATGACAATTACAGTTAATTTTAGCTCTGTAAAAATGTGATATTTTCTTTGATCTTAATAACAAAATATTTTTTACACTAACATTTATAAGGTTAAGCTAAAACTTACCCATGGCATGGTCAAATTCAGAAGTGACATAGAGCATGTATTTGAATTACAAATGTTATAATTACTATGAAACATCACATCCTGCAGGACAAGATAAATGTACTATTGACAGGGGCAAACACATGAGGGGAGGCTGTCATACAGTGTAATGCAAACCATTATCATTTTTTAAATTCTATTTTACAATGTCTAATTTCACATTATTTCATTGCAGCTTTAGTACCATTTTGCCATTATGCAAAAAATAAAAAATAAAAATAAAAATAAAAATCTTCTACCATGTGCAACATAGTATTTCTATAGTAACTGTAACTCAGCTACTTTCAAATCACACAAAAAACACAAGCACTGACAGCAGCACTGAGACGAGTACCTGCACTGATGCCAGGAAGGATGACGCTCATAGACTAACAAACAACCACTAGATGGCAGTAGTGACCATAAACTCATGGTGACCTAATCTGAGCTATGTATCATGGCACTGTGCAATTATTAGACACAATGTACTGTACATTGGTTCATAGTGTAGGCCTTCAACCTGGACCTACAATTACAGTCTCGATGACAAAGAGCCAACTGAACCCAGCCTTGTATGGCTGATAAAAACTGATTGGATATGCTTGATTGCATTTGATATATGTGTGTATGCGATGTGTATAGTTGGAGATAAGCAGAACAATTTTAGTTTACGGATTTCAAATTATGAGAAAAGGCAGATCTGAACTACAAGGTTACAAGCTGGGAATGGTGTAACCAAGCAGCACAGAGGAACAAAGTCACACAAATATTACATGTCTGTTTGTCCGCAGGACACATGATCATTACGGGCCATTTCACTTCACAGGTTTCCCTGAGCCATGCTGACAGGCTTCCAATAAACGCGCAGTGAAAACATGCACTCATTAACCATTTGTCTAATCCAATCCTGAATTACAAGCCTGAGAAGCCGTTTGGCCACCACATCCCTAGAACGTGACGTGGGATGGGTGGAGGTGGGTGTAGGAGGCCATGCCATCAACATTAGTCACAGACTGTTTACTACCTTAGCACAGCAGCATTCAGCTGTCAACGATCAACCAACTGCATTCCACGTCTACCTATAGTCTGTCTTGTCAATGCACGAGACACACACACATGCTCAAACACACACATAATATTTCTCACACTCAAGTGCACACGGACTTTCCCTCCCTGTCTCCACAGAGTGGAGAAACAGTTCAAATGAAAACAGTGACTGCAACAAAGGGCTCGCAGCCAGTCATCAATCTGAAGGAACAACTTGGGCAGCAGTTTTAAACCTCACTGGGTTACAGGTTTCCTGGAACACAGTATTACTGTTGCAGAGGCCAAGCTGCAGCCTGACTCACCCAGCTGTGGCGGTCCCGCTCTCTGTGGGCACTGCGACTCCTCATCCTGGAAAGGCTTCCTTCCACGGCACTGCTTGAAGGAGCTGATCGGCGTGAAACACTGCGAGACCGCATCCTGTTCAACTCCTAACAATACAAAGGGACCAAAGTGAACTCCAAATCTGCCTCTCCTAATACCGGGCCAGTGTACTGTGAATCCTGATCATTTTGACCGACCCCCCTCGTCACTACATTTAAGCATTCTGACTTTTGCCAGTTTGTTGCTGATGGGTTTATTTTCTCAGTTATCTTGGTATACAGTGTAACTACAAGTTGGACACATACATTTTAACTGCTGGAATACTCATTACACACAATTACAGCAAAATAATATGGAACAACTAAGCCAGACACAGTGTGCATATGCATGGTCACTCTTCCACTTGCTCAAACTGACACACACATATACAGTAGTACAGTCCCCAAAGGAGCAGAGGTACAGCTTAACTAACAATGAACCAGCATAGATTAATGGACTTTGCTTTTCTAAAAATATGATTACTGCACATATGTAGTGTATATTAGTTCCATGAAAGAGAAATGGCAATGCTTGAACAGCAACCCTTTTTGTCTTTTAATTTGAAATACATATTGCTGACAGGTGACACAGGTTAGTAAGGCCATTTAACTAGCAAGTGAGATTTGTCTCAATTAGTTGTTAACTGAGTATTTATACAGAGAGAGGATAAAGTTTGACCATTATTTTCACCATTTCTTGCAGTTCATTTTAGCAATTTCAGACTGGAATGATGGCACATGTGTAAATGTTTTGGTGTGTGTTAAAAATGATTGCATACACTCTATCCCATACTGTTTAATTCTGGACACCTACAAAAATACTGTAACAGTTGAAAGAATATGTCATACGACCTTTTAGAGACAACATTTGGTCTCACATTTATATTGTGTATCACAAAACAACCTGTATCTCTGTATGTTGATTGTACTGTGTTGCAATCTAGTCTTGATTTCCACAAAGAACACCAAAACTCGTCCAAGTATTATTAGTATTTCATGGATCCTCTGACTCACCTGGGATCCCTGTGACCTCCTGTGGCTCCGGACCTCTCCCTTGCTGTCTTGAGGCTGTGGCTCTCTAGGGAGCCAGATCTGCTCTGCAGGAGTGCTGCTGGGGAATCCACCAGGAGAGCTACCGGTTTTGGCGTCTGTGTCGGGAAAAGGGGCCAAGTGAAGTGGCTCATCCAGCAGGGCAGACCAGTGCCTCTGTGGAGCCACGGACCGTTCCTCCTGCCTGAGGAGGAGCTGCTCTGGGCTGACTTTGTTGGAAGGTTTTCTGGGTTCAGCCACTGGTTTGTCCACAGACATCTCGACAGGCCGCAGCTCCCATGGGTCCTGTGGAGACGTTGTCCACACTGGCCCTGAGAAACCCACTGACGTCTGTGGTGGCACCCTCCAGCTAACATCTCTCTCAGGTGTAGGCTGTAACTTGGCCCCAAACCCCACTCCCTGACTACTAGAGACAGGAAACAAGTCTTTACTGGGGGAGGGCTGGATTTGTGATGTGAAAGTGTCGATGTCAAGGATGGCAGGTTTGTAAGACTCCTCGGCTCTCGGAGATGGTTCCTTCCATCGTGTTGATGGGTCGCTGCGCTGAGAAGGAGCTTTGGAGAACGGGTCACTTCGGAGCACAGAGTCCAGATCCACCACTTTAGGCTTGAGAGGTGAGGATTCCAGCCTCGCCCGCTCCTGCTTCTCTTTTAGTCGCTGCCTCTCTGCTTCTTGCTGTTTGGCTATCTGTCTCATTTTCTCTGCCTCTTCCCTCTCCATCTTCTCCCTCAGTCTGCGTTTCTCAAGCTCAAAAATTTGTTGTCGCTCCCTCTCTGCCTGCTTTTGCTTTTCAAACTCCAGGAGCTGTCTTCTCTCCATCTCTTTAAATCTCTCTAACTCCTCCTTCATCTGCCTGTCCTTCTCTAGTTCTCGTTGACGCAGCTTCTGGTTTTCTAATTCCCATCTCTCAATATCTAGTTGTCTCTGCCTCTCCAGCTCCCTCTGTCTCTCCAGCTCCCTCTGTCTCTCCAGCTCCCTCTGTCTCTCCAGCTCCCTCTGTCTCTCCAGCTCTCTCTGATGCTCCCTCTCCATCTCCCTTTCTCTTTCTCTTTCTTTATCAAGTTCCCTCAGTCTTAACGTTTCCTGTTCTAGTGCCAACTGTTTAAGTTTCTCTGCCTCTTCTCTCTCCATCTTCTCTCTAAGTCTCTGCTTCTCAAGCTCTAGTATCTGCTGCCTCTCCTTTTCTTTCTGCTTCTGTTTTTGAAACTCCATCAGCTGCTGCCTCTCCAACTCTTTGATTCTCTCCAACTCCTCCATTTTCTGTTTCTCCTGGATTTCCAGCAGCCGTCTCTCCTTGTCCAGCTCTCTTTGTCTCTCCTCCTCCTTTTGTCTTTGTCTCTCCTTCTCACGCTGTCTCTGCTTTTCCTGCTCTCGCAGTTTCTCTCTTTCAGTCTCTCTCTGTCTCTCCAATTCTCTTTGTTGATCTTTCTCAAGTTGCCGCTGCCTTTCTTTCTCCAGCTCTCTTTGTTTCTCTCGCTCCAATTTCTCTCTCTCCACTTCTTGTAGCCTCTGTTTTTCAAGTTCCATCTGTTTCTGCATTTCCAGTGCACGTTGTTTCTTCTCTAACTCTTGTTTCTCCTTCTCAAAGGTCTTCTGTCTTTGCCTTTCAAATTCTCTTTGCATCTCTCGCTCCTTCATTTGTGCAAAATGTGCTTGTTTCTCTATCTCAAGCTGTCTCTGTTTTTCCCTTTCAAACTCTTGCATTTTTGTTTTCTGTTTTTCTGTCTCCTTTTTTAATTCTTTTTTCTTTTCAACCTCCATCATTTCCTCTGTTGTCTGTCTGTCCAACATTGATCTAATCTCCCTGTGTGACATGTGGCTCCTCATCAACAGCTCCTCAATTTGATCTTGAGAGGTTTTTCCAAAAGCTTCATCTAATGATGGATTCCTCCTAACCGGAAGAATCTTCCCTTGAGAGCCCCCAAGCAAAGACCTCATAGAGAAATCCTCAACGGGCAAACCCATGTCCCCTATGTTTGCTCCTGTATCTACAGGAGAAACTGGCTCCTGTATTTGTCCAGTCAAAGCAAAGTAGGTTGCCCTGGGTTTCTGCTGTTCCTCTGCCTGGAGCATTTTCAAACGTTTAGGGGCTGCAGCCACTTCCTCCTGCTCTGCCTCTCTGTGCCTGTCTTTATCCACAGCCACTTGTCCATCCCTTTGTGATTCCTTTAGCATCCCTTTCTCAACGCCTGCATCTTGGTTGAGGTCTGTAGGAGTCCACTTCTGCAAAGCTCCGACTCTCAGATATCGTGGCTGCTGGTCTGGCGTCACCGCCAAACATGGTTCTGCTTGTGTTGGTCCAGTCCTCTCTGCCACCGGCCTGCTCCCTTCTGAGCGCCTGGAACGCAGTGTCATGGCCTTATCCTCCCACTGTGCTGATGGGACGTTCTCACTCACTGCCCTGTTCTCTTCGATTGCCTGCACTGTGTCAAAGGCATGTAACACCCGCAGAGGACTTGATGGAGATAGAGGTTCTTTGTAGGTGGCAGTGACCAGAGTTCCCTCATCTTCACTATTTCCTCTCTTAAACGACAGGCTGCTGAGCGAATCCTTGGGCTTGTTTACAGGCTTATTCTCCTCTACCATCAGCACACTGTGCTTCTCCACAACATTTTCAAACAAGGATGCTCGCACTGTCTGTACTTCTCCACTGGGACCACTTTCCTTCAATGTGGCAAAAAATGTCTGTCCTGCCTCAGGCCCTTCAGGCGTGACGGCCTTTTGGAGCTGCTCTTGGGAATCTTTAAAATCCACAAACATCCTGTGGTCGCTGGGGGTAACAGATAACTCTTCATTCTGACAAAATAAAGATATTTGTTAAGTGATAACTGCAAGCTTGCAAATTGTCTATTTGTCCATGTTTTTTCCTCTAAAACCTTTTCATTAACTGAACATGTTGTGACAATGAATATGGAGTAATATCAAAGAAATAAAAGCTTTAAAAACCAACTGAACTTATACACTTTTGACCACAAAACCAGACATTAGAGCAAATGTGACTCGACAACAGAGCAGGAGAAAGTACAGCACACAAAGCAATTCAAGCGATTGAGTGAACAACTGTCAGGGTAGAAACGATATCCCCTTGTTCTGTGCTGGCCTCATAACATTGGGTGTGGTGCAGAGGTGGTAATCAAAGCCTTTCTGTGTTGACCTTTTCCCAGTGATCTCCTCTCTGTGTGTTTCGTAACCAGCAGCCACTGGGGATGATTAATGTGCCAGCTGTCTCAGGTTTCGCAGCTTTGTACGTCTGAGGCAGTGACAATAATTTTGCCTGCAATGCCCCATTTCCTCTAGGGAAATATTCTTCTCAATGCAGACAGGTAAGAATCGACAGCAAATGTAAACACTCTTTTTATCAAAGGTGTATTTCACAATGATTTCCCTATTCATGTATCCATTTACAGTAGAAATTACATAGGCTAATGCATAGTTAAGCTTATGCTATTATCCCATCATATTACTTCTATTAGCAGCCCAAGTTTGTCTTCTCTACTTTTTGTTATATGTCATAGATTTTATTTTTTTACAGGAGATGACAGGAAACACACTGAAATGGAACTCTGTTTAGAGGATAGCATGTGAAAGCCTCTCTCTGCAGCACTGATCTGAAACAGTTTCTCATTGTTATTCTCATTTGCCTGCTAAACATAGACTGAGCCCAACAGAAACCAGTTCCTAAGAAGCTTAGTCCCTCTCTTACCCTCTTCTGAGGATCTTTGCTGATCTCATGGTGGTCTGTTGCCTCACTGAGGGAAACACTGCCAAGGTCGGGTGACCTCTCGGATGAAAACCTGATGAACATACATCACACAAGACAAAAGCCATGCATGACAATGGAACTCCTCAACAAAGACACAGAACAAAAGCAACCCGAGGAGACATTAAGAGACAGCACTTACCTTTTAGTCAGGTCGAGGGGCAAGGGGCGGGGCTTCAGTGCTGGTTTCACGACGGGACTCTGAGTTGGTGTTGTATCCTCTGTCAGCTGCTTGATGAGCTGTTTGACACCCACCGGTGGTTCGTTTTCAGGGACTGGAGAGTGAAGATCTGACCCTTGGCCTGCGGCACCAGTTCCAGGAGTGGAGGACGAATCGAGGAGGAGACTGATTCGCGACTTAATGCTAACCCTATGCTTATCCTCATCAGTCTCTTTCACAGTCATTTCTTCTGTCTTCTTGATGCTTTCGTCTGAGAAGGCAGGCTTAGCTACACCATCAGTACTTTGTGGTGTGGCACTCTTGGGGGTTTTCTCTTGCTCTCTCTTCTGTGGCAGTGTCTTCTCCTCTGGAGTGTTCTCCTTAGTGTTTTCCTTAGGACTATTACGGTGCAGTGAAAGACCGATTGACTCAAACTTGGATGTGAGATCAGCTGAAAGTGGTCGTCTTCCAGCCCAGCGAGGGGCAGGAACTGGTGCCTCTGTCTTAGTTGGGCTGTCAAGGAAAATGGCTGATACAGGCCTGGGCCTTGAGCCTCTGGGCTGGGGTCTCATTTGCACAGCTGCCTCAGGTTTAGCTTTTTCCTTTTCTTCTTCCTCCTGCCCTACCTGAGCAAGAAAACCCATGGACTTGGCTCTTGTAATGGAAGGCCCACCTTTGCTGGCTGTCGTCTTTTTCCTCTCATCTTCCTTTTTAGTGCTTCCAGACCACTCTGCAGCTGGGAATTTTTTAAGGCTCTTGGAATAGCTCAAGCTTGATGGACTGGGTTTCTGCCTCTCTGCTGGCACAGAAGGAGTGGGTTTGCTGGGGTCTCCAGGGTCAAGAGGAGGAGCTGGTTTAAATGGCTGGACTACTGGCTTGGTTGTTTGTCCAGTGTTCAACTTAGATGTTTTAAAGGAGGTAGGGGCAGGACGGTTGGGATTGGTTGATACTGGCCTGGGTTTAACAGTGGCAGCCGGTTGCTGTGGTTTTGGACTGTGTGGAAGCTCTGGTTTGTATCCAGCAAGGCGAGTGGACTCTGGTCGGGGTTTGGTCTGGGGCTTAGGGGCAAGTATGGGCTTAATGGTGGGGTTTTTATCCACGGCAAAGGGTTTCGGAGTCAGCCTTGGCTTGGGTCCTGGGACAGGTTTGTTAGGCTCTGGAGTAATGATACAGGGTTGGTTGATGGAGTCAGTCAGGGGACTCAGGTGAAGTCGCCCACCTGCCACTGTCCTCCCTACCTCCCCAGTCTGAACCTCCACCTGAGCAGCCATCTTCTTCAACAGCACCTTGAAGCAAAAAGAAAAGTTCTCCTATGAAGAGCAAAACCAGAACTAGCCTATAGTAGTTTTCATTATTGAGGTTGTCAACCACTGTGGTAATCATGCAAAATCAACTCATTATTAACCTCACTGCACTCACTCTATCTAGCCATTACTGTGGACTTTGTCTTGGGAGTGCCTTACACTGCAGCACAATTCTAAACCTGAGTGAGAAAGATATTTGCACAAGGTTATTGATCACTCTAAAAGGTTAAAGCAATCACTGTCACGCTGCCATTGCTTACTGAGAACAGAACCGTCATTAAAATTATTAGTAAGACCTGTGGTTTTTTCCAATTATGATGAGTTAAAATGTCCACTGCGAAAAAGGCCTATTATGGATGAAATTAAAAATTGATTTTTTTGGATCGCTTAAACTAAATAACTAATGTGACAAAATACTGTGGATACAACACAGTATTCATGAAGTGCTCTACACAAGTCTTCTCTGATTGTTATTTTTGATGGTTAATGAAAAAAATATATTTGTGTGTGTGTGTGTATAAGGCCTTTTCCATATCAGACATTTTCACTCGTCATGACAAAAAAGCATGATGTTAGTAATAACATTAACACTGGCACAGGTCCATTAAGGTGCCCTAGTGAACCAACATGCACAACAGCCTAGAGTTGGCAAAACAAAACAGGTTGCAGTATATTTTGACATTTTTGCCACATTTTTCACATACACTACATTTGTTTAGCTACGTACTGCTTACTCTTTTGATAGATGTCATGTTAATGTCAGTTGCACTATATTTCACTACACATTAAACTGATTACGATTTTAAAAGTTAACAATGTTACTTGTTATTATGTGACATACATTTTAGCCTGATGAAAGGTCTAGAGTTGGTACAATTATTGCCTCTGCTCGACTTACAATTTGTGGTATTGTAATACAATTTATCATATCATTATATTATATTATTATCTTAAATTATCAATTTTTAATTTGTCACAAAAAACATTATTAATCATATAAATCTATAAAATGCACAGCAACATTGAATTACTAAATTATTTGCACATCAGCCATTAGGACTGTATATCTTTAAGGTGGATCCTTAGACAGGGGAGGGGCTGGACAACTGTACAATGTCTTTTGTTTTCTTTTTCATGTTGCAACACAGGCAAATCAGGCTTTGACGTGAATGGGGGATTCCTATGCAAACTCACACCAGACTGCCATGAAAGATTCTGCCCCTCCCCTAATAAACTTTCACATATTTATCTTGAACGGACTCTTTAGTATAAAGGAGCTACAGTGATGAATATGAGATAATCACAGTTCATCTGTCTGACACACAATGACAATAATCAGGTTTATCAGTTGTTTCTATAGTTAGAACGAAGATAGAAAACATTTCAGCTCAAGCACTTCTGGGCTAGCCCTTTAAGAGGCTCCTTCTTCACAGCTGATAATGTTTTCCACATGTTGCTGTGTTGAGGTACTTTGTTATACAGACCAACAACAGTTTTTCTGTTATGACAAGCAACAATTTCTTTTGGAAAAATGACAAGCTAGAGGAAACTGCTGTGAACAATCCCAGCATATCTTACCTGGCCAGATGTCAACCGTCTGCCGTAGAGCTCTGGCTTTTGTTGTAACCAAGCAGCGATGACATATCACAAAGGAGGAAGGAGTTGAAGGAGCCTAAGAGGAACACACTTTGTGTCAACAAAGCACACAAGCTTTTCACTCATCAAGACTGCTCAGCTTAAGGCTGTGATAGACAAATCACAGCAGAGCTACTGCAGGGCTGTCCAGCTGCTTCTTCACTATGGCTTTCTCACGCCGCCATACAGAAGCAAATAGATGATGTTTACACTGACACAGACTTGACTAAACATAGTCACACCCGAATGTTCGAGCTAATGGCATATGTCCAGATGTAAAGACAACAAATGCATGAGGAAAAGTCATTAACTGAATGCTACCATATGTTTACCTTTTCCTGTTGTTATATTTGCATTGTTCCCCTGATCACTGCTTACCTGCCGTCACACACACACTACGTACCATATCCATGCAAATTCAATCTGTGAATATTGGAGCTATAAATACTGTAAACATGGCTGTCTGCTGTTCTGCTGTGTGTGTGAACCATGCCATTATCATGTCTACTCTCTCTCTGTGCATCTCATTGTGTACATCAACTGATAAGTTATGCAGATAAGTACAAACTACTTAGCTGCTGATTAAATGATTTTAATCCATAAATCTACTGTACAGATGTGGGAAACTGAAAGAAACTGAGTCAGAATGATGCTGAGAAAACACAGTGATTTGTGCTCAGCTAACAGAGATTGAAAAGTTGAAAACTTGAACTTTGAATGTTGACAGGAAACGCCTTCGCTAAGATGGAATGCTAAACATTTGCTGTGATGGTGGGTCGAGTAGCACAGCAGGGATTTGGATAGTGTCTTCCTTATATAGCCTTAGACATACAAATATCACAAAAGTCACAAGGAAAGCCACAAACAACAACAGCAAAGAGGTATTTCTTCTAGCATGATACACGCATATGTTGAAGAACATTTAGCAGGTATCTTCAAGATGTGACAGTAACAAAAGACAGACCTATTTCTTTTTTCTAGCAGGAGGCACATACAGAAGGAAACTAGGGAATGGGGTAAACCAGCACAGTGTTTGGCACAGTGTGTCACTAGCAAAAGATATCAAGTCTGGTTCAGCCAGTTATACAAAGGAAACTTCCTAACTTGGACAACTTCATGACAACTGATGAGTTCACAACTAAAAGAAGAAGTATAGTTTTTCTCAGGTGAGTTCTCTCACAGCGTACAGCAAAGCCTTAAATTACAATCCACAGTGTAACAGTACAACATCTAAAGCTACCATTTAAGTTGTCTGCTGTCATTCAAGAAGACTATGCAGTGTCTTGTTGAGTGTCTGTGATATGACATCAGTATTAATAAGAACATGAGCCAGTAGATTAAGGTAAGACTGGCTGTTAAAGTGCCACAGTTAAACAAAAGACTAGATCTAATGTATATATAGGTTCCACTAATGAGGAACAAAAATACAATTATTCAACTAAATCTAAATAAATCGTAATGGCCAACATTTATTAATTCTTTAAGCTGAATTAATTTGCTAGTGTCCTTTAATATCTTTTCCCATTAAATTCAGTCTGTCCCAGTTCAGAATTGGCAACAAGTGTCATCTCTTCCCCCTGTCCTGCCTGCTCACCTAAACTACCTCGTATCGTGGACAGTGCCCGGTCCAGCTTAGCAAAAGACAAGAGTTGGCCTGTTCAGAGTAGGAGTGCATTTTATGCACCAAAAACTGTGCACAACTATTGAATGAGCACGGTGCATTCAGAGCAAACGCACAATTCAAGGTGTCAAATAACTGCGGAGACCCCAAAAAAGAGGAAAGATAAACGCATCAACAGCTTGCTGGCTAGCAACCGTAAGCTAACTACTCAAGAGGCTGAACTCACAAAATGGAAACACTGAGTGAACCTGTCCTTTGGTGGCTGTTTGATCCGAGCTGGAGACAACTTACCAAATGGGAAAGTCAGTTTTGCCTCTTCTCTTGACGAAACAACTTCAAACGCGATATATTTAGCCACCTTAGCAGAATAATTACGAATCGTGACAGTTGGTTAACACAGGTGCTAGCAGTAGCTAACTTAGCTGGTTTACTTAGCCAGCCAACTGGCTGGCTATCCCGTCTCAGGTTGCAGTGTTGTTGACAAGCTGGACTAGACGGGGCTGAACGAGCCGCCTGACGGGTTAGCCGCTACACCAGTGTCAAGTGAGCCAACACGACACGTGTCTTCCGGTTAGTACTTTCAAGAAAAACTATAGCACAAATATGAACTGGAGCCAGACTGCTGTTTTGGCATTTATGTGTGCCCTAAACATTCATACATTGCCAAAGGAGTCCGTTTTGGTTTACAGGACATTTCTATGGAGAGCAGCCAGCATTAAAGCCTCGGTCCGACGCATATACTTTTGAGAAAAATCACCGTAACTTCCGGGCTGATGTTGTGCTGAATGTATATGACTCGACTCTTTAGCTTGACACTAGACAGAAAATTGGATAATGTGATTGGGCGAGAATTAACCTACCGCAACTATATAAAATTAATTGGTCATTTTCTTAATGACACATTTGGGAGTGAACGACACTTAGACTTTGGCTACTGCCCGTCTGAATGAAGTTATTGTAATATGAACAAGGAAACCCACATGTTCATTCGTTTCACTGGTCTTTTGCATTAAATTAATGTCTGATCCTAACCTAAGCCTGGTAATTACAGTCAACATATTGACAGTCAATGTGGTTCTGTGGCCAAAATAACTTTATAAGTTGTACTGCAGACCTCAGGCTTATCAGGACTGCCCTCATGTGGAAAAAAGAAAATACTGCATCAATAATATAGCAGCCGCTGTGCTTATTTGATGATGACTTCTAATGTTTGACCTTACCAAACAGGATCCTTTATCGTCGTTGGCATTAGATAATTGCAGAATCAAACAGTCAGTTCCTTGATTGTGCATAATTCTTTATTCATTTCAACAGACTAGTTATGTTCACTAGTCTATAAACTTAAAGGTGAATATAGAGCCCTCAAAACAAAATAAATGTTCAACCCACTTTTCTTCAGGTTTCACAAGCATTCTTTAAATGTCAGCAATTCACTAACTTCACACATTTTCAACACTGAAATTAAACTGGGGGGAGTAATGTTAAAAGTTCGTAAACTTTCTACAACAGAAGATGACACAGAGGAGAAACTGAATGAGAAGAAAGTGCGTCTTTATGGTTTAACCAGTCAGAATATACTGGAGTTCTGTTCAAACAACAGACCTAATCTCTTAAATACAATACTGTGTTTTCACTTCCTCACAATGGTATTAGATCATTATGTATTCATGTTGTTGTTACAAAATACTGGGGCATAGATCTCAAAGCACCAATCCCCAAAATCTATCCTCGTGTAGGCTGATGAAGTGCAGGCCCAGATTACCTCTGACAAAACACTGAAGAAAAAAAAATCTAAGTGTTCATCTGATGTAAGGTGAAGTTCCAGACTGACGATGTCTGAGCACTGAGTATCCTGGAAAGATTCAAAAGGTGCAACGTACCTGCAGCTGGCTGACTGCTACTATAATATAAAGCACCCTAGAATTATCTTGTCCATATTACTCATGGGTTCCAGATGCAATGCTCAGGGTCAATTTCAGGAAAGTTAGACATCATACAGCAACCACTGTGATGCACATCGGGTATCTGGAAGCCATGAAAAGCCAAAAGCACACATAATGTGAGAGCCAGCAGCTTGTTATACTCCTTGCTTTAGCATCTGAACTATATGTTACCCACATGGCTTTCAGTGTGGCAGCTGGTTCCTGCTAAGCTTTGACCTAGTTGTAAAACAAAATATGAATGCAAATTAAAACTTAATGGCATGACACCCAGACGGTGAATCAAGCCAGTGGAACAGTGACTAAAGCAGCATCAACTTTGGCTACATACTAAAACCTATTTCCATAGCTTATAATTCCAAGAAAGATCTGCATGGAAGTAAAAACACAAGCAGTGGGAAGATCAACTCAAGAAACGGTATGATTAAATCAGTGTTGTCTACTTTGTGTGAACCATGGATGTGCTGAACAGAAGCTTCTGCTTTTTCTTCTTCTTCTTTCCTCCTTTCTCATCTGAAAGAGAGGAAACCAAGGATGAGTGCAAGTTTAGGGGCAAATATACTGGCAAACAAAGAAAATCTGACTTGATACAGTTAATTTATAGATGGCGGACCTGGGTCAACCACAGGTTGTGGAGGAGAAGCTGGACCACTGTCCAACTGCAGAAGTGCCTTCTCAAAGGCCTGGCTGAAAGAGTTCTGGAAGCTAGGCACCGGGACACGGTCCGACCCATCACTCTCTCCATCGCTGTCCGCAGCTGGGGGAGCTAGGAGCTTATCTACATGGCACAAGATACAATACTGACTTCAGGAAGCCTTCAGGGAGTTCCACTGTTCAACAACCGTAAAAAACAGGTTTTACAGGAAATACACAATAACACACAAAGCTCCAGTAATTTCACCCACACACTTAACAGTACATGCTACTTGTACCAACTAACACAAGTACAAGTACACAACCAGTGAATTTTCATCTGACTGCTGCTCCTCACTATCAAAAGCCAGTCTCCAGTATTGTGTAGTATGTGTATTTCAACTTTTTTTAAACTGTTTGTGTACATTAATTAGAATGTCAACATAAAATGAGTATCCACTAATTAACTCCAGTGGATATTAATTTTGTCTTGTCCTTTCAGTTTCGAGAGGAGGCGATACTAAAATGAATTTTAAATTTACAGTACACGTTGCTGAGTGCTGCGTATTTCCATGTCATTACTAAATCTAGTCTTGTGCTGGGTGCATTATTATATCAGATTTTCAAGTGTTTGATTCCCATCAGCACTTCACAAGCCACCACAACATCTGCAATCTTGCACTACCTTTCTTTGGAGTGATCCTGGGCCCAGCATCAACTCTGGCTTTCCCATCTCTTAGCATCTACATGGGACACAGTCAGGGTCACACCATGTCAAGTATGTAAGTTATGTGCTACAATACTAGCACTTCCAATTATGTTAGGCATTACAACAAGGGTAGTTTCAATCAATAATGACATGTGTGTATGCCATACACACCTGTGCAAAGGACATGCAGTGGGAGTCGTCCTCCACACTACCCACAATGGGTGAAGGGCTTTGCCCATTCAGACACGGGAATCTCATCCCATCTAAGACAGTAGAAGATAAGCTCAATTCACATCTTTCATCATGAGCCATAAACAGCCAGCTGATGAGTGTGACAATATGGCACAATAAATTGCAGAGGAAGGAGCTGCTCTTACCAGAGGAAGGGCTGCTGCTGAGTGGAGAAGGAGGGGCAAAAGTGAAATCAGGTTGGATCGGGGGGCTGCTGCTGTGAGGCGGAGAGCCAAATGCTGGGAAATGCTGGAGGTTCTCCAGTCCAATATGCACCTCAGGATCTGAGGGGACACATGCATCCAAGCATATTGTTAGGGAGAGATGGATTTTTGTACATCTTTCTGGATAATGATTCTCAGCTGGTGTTGTAAACTGCTCAGCTGTACTTACATTTACCCTGCTTCTTGTTCTCCTCGATTTCAATTCGCTTCTCCCTGCGCTTCTCATCCCTCGCTTTCTTCTGCCTCAGGCGCTTTCTCTTCTCCAAGTCGTCTAAAAAGTTTGAGTGAATATTAACTATAAAATCTCTTTGCTGCAAGTGTAAATTCACATCCTGAAAAAAACAACAACAAAAAAAACAGGAAAAGTGTTCTAACCTGAAAATGTGTCCAGAGTTTCTTTGGAGATGACTGGTGGCTGCAGGGCTAACTCACAAATGCTGAACTCACATGTGAGTGGCAGATGAGCCAGATAGCGATGCCGACGGCGGATCTCCTGCAACAAACCCATACAGCAGAAATGTGTTTGCCATGGTCAAAGAACTGAAGTTTAAAATTTAGCATGTTTGAAATAACAATCGTACTAGTGCTAAAAAACCTCAAGTTTAAACTAAACAGTGTCAACACCTATCAAAAAAAAAAAAAATTGTTTTAACAGTATGTGATTTCTGTTTCCTTGTTTGCTGACCTCAGTGACTGTGTGTCCCACTATCTCCACTACTGTGGCAGTGATGGAATCAGGACTGGCCTCCAAGCTGCCATATTCACGCAACAAACAGCGTACATTCACAGGATGCAGGAACATCTGCTGGCAGTCGTCAGCTGGAAGAGAAATGCGAGGGAGCAAAAGGCGATGAGAAAAGTTTGAGTAAACACTGACACTTACGGGAAGAAAAAAACAACCGCCCTTACAGCCAAGACAAACAGGCTTCCTGCACTTTGTAATGGTCAAGGACATCCTTCATTGTTTCTATGATGTGTACAAATATTCCAGCTATGTTAATGTTACTCAAGTCTGATTTGTTTTTATACCCAAACAGGATCTGTCCTGTGTCTTGCTTTAGTCCAATTCAACTATTGGTGCTTATGTAAACAGGAAGTTTGCAGTTTCCTCAAGGTAACACTTCCCTCACAGCAGCCAACTTTGACACAACTTGAAAATCAACTTTAACGGGTTTTGAAGAGCATGTGGAACCTCACAACTTTAAGGCAGGAGTGCACATAACTACCCACCTTGGTAGAAATAGTAGTAAGGTCCATGCACCACACTGGTCGAGGGACGGGCTGGCTGTGCCTGGTCAGCCAGGTTCTCCTCATCAAGCTGAGGCTCTGGGGCTGCATCCATCATAGCCTCAGGAGGCTCTTCCAGCACACTCTCCAGAGTGCCTTCAGGGAACCCTGGCAGCTCCTCTGGAAGCTCCACCACCTCATCATCAAATGCAGAGGAGTACTGCAGCACAGGCTAGGAGTGGGGGAAAAAAAACAAACAGGTATACCATTTAAAAGAGGAAGTTATTATGGGGAAGAACATGCTAGTAAAATAAAAATAATCCCATCACAAAAAGATACAACACAGAGAAAAATCGTAGAAAAGGTGCATTTTTAGATTCACCTTGGCACTGCTGATGTTAGTTATCACTTCCTCCACAGGAGAGGAAGGTTCATCCAGAGTCAGAGAGGACAAGTCAAAGCTGTCTGCTGCATTTGCCTTCTGCTGCTTCAGCAGCATTTCCTCTTGCTCCTAAACCACAAACACATACAGTTAGAAAGTGAAATGATCAGTGTACAGTGATATTTGGTTTCATTCTGTGGGATAAAGTAGGTCATGTTCTACTTGGGGACATGCCAGAGAAATATTTATTGATTTTACATTCAGTTGCATTGCAAACTTGTTAACCATTATCAATGTTTCTGTATTCACTTTTCATGCATGCTTAATCTATGTATTTTGCATACAGTCATTTCATACAATAACTTTGTTGTTCACTGCATAATATAGTTAATTTAAGTCTAAAGACAAAATAATGTAGTGATTAGTGTGACAGAGAGGCATGTAGCTTTATTTACCTGCAAAAGACAAAGAGCGCTCTGGATGAAACAGCCTTGGGCATCCTCTTCCTGGCTAAGCTGAGCCTGCAGGACGGCCTTCTCCTCTGCCACCAGACTCAGGACCTGCGCCGGGGAGGTCAGCAGCAGCTTGGAGTACGGGCTAAGACACATGTCTGGAAAAACACATCAAACCATCCTGTCACCACATTTGTGTTTCACCTGTTCCGTCCCTTTAGCCATTGTAAGCCATTCTTATGACAAAAACACTCAAGAACAAATCAAACTCATTCATAAACAAACACACCCGTGTCTCTCACCTCCAAAGCGAACAGGCTCCTCCACCTTCACCCACTGAGAGCTGGGCATGGCCACCAGAGCTCCCTTCTCCCTCCGCATCAGGCGCATGGTTATGACATCACCAACCACATACTGCCTGGTCTCCATAGCAACCACACTGCAAAAAAATAAAAAATAAAAATTGTTAAATTTGTTAAAAGCAAGTGTCAAAAAACCCCTGACCAAAACAACATGTACTAATCTGCTTCTATATGAAGGCTTCCGTGTTCTCCTTTGTTAGCCATTATTAAGAAACATTTACTCCTGTCATTTACCTCTTCAGGTCAGCAGTGTGCACAGCCTCATAGCAGATGGGGCACTTGGACCAGCTCTTGTCACTAAGAGAGAGATAGTGCAGCATGCATGGCCAGCAGAAGATGTGTCCACACCGGGTGATGCGAGCTGCCACCGGAGGGTAGAGGCAGATGGGGCAAGACGGCACCTCATGGCTGTAGATGCGCTATAGACATAAATCATCATTATGTGTAGCAGTATGTAAATGAATGTGGGCTTCATTTCTTACACAGGTGTACTGGTCAGCTCAACAGATAACCAGCACTCACCACTTGCTGCACACAGTCCCAGTTGACCAGAGTGTCTGGGTCAGTGAAGTGCGCCTTGTAGTCCTGGTCATCAGTCACAACAAACTGGCAACTGAAACACACAAAGACAGGTTGACTCCCGCATGTTCAGCCTCTCCAGTTCATAACATTCACTGTCTGAGGGGCTGCTTACTTGGCCTGTAGAAAAAGCTCCTTGTTGAAGGGCTTGTGCTTGTGGCCCCATTTGTTTCGGCGGCCCCAACAGGAGTGGCCTCCATCTCCGACGCCACTGTTACCTCCACGGGGTTCAAAGGTGAAGTTCAGCAGGTGGTTCAGGCTTATTTTTTTCGGTCCAGCAAACTGAGCCGGGCTAAACTCGGCCCGGCGCGTCTCTGCTACCTGGAGAGGCAGAAGTGGATAACAATCTGAGTTATATTTTAACTCCAAAGGTAATACAGTGCTTATTTTCAAAATCTTAAATTTAAAAAAAATCTTATTTACTCACACTGATAAAATGATTAAACAAATTAAATACCCACCTCCTCACGTCGTCCTCCACCTGTAACTCCATACTGTCGTCCTCCACCTCTCTGGGGGGGTCTCTTGTCAAAATTCTTGCTTTTCTGTGAATTGGTGCGGCGAGGGCCTGGGAAACTGTCGCTTTTAGGAAAGGAGGGCTCACGCTTGCGGCTGTAGCGCTTGGAGCCTCCATTATTTTTACCTTCTGAAATTTAGATTAAAAAACATGCATTAGCTACATGAAAATAGAAATGTTATATTTCAATATAACCCCTTCACATTGCATTATCACATTATCATTAGTGACATGAATAAAAATTAGGATTTCTCCACAACTTCACTTCAGCTAGTGGAGTGGATGTCCTTGTGAGCAAACCACAATTTAACACAGTTCAATTAAAAGGGACACAGACCTAACACTGTGGGTTATGCATTTTAGCCTGTGGGTGGGGTTTACACAGTTTGTTGAAGCCAGGGACAACGTCCACACACTGTAGGGAACATATTTAGACTCTACATAAGCAATGAAAGTGGACTCCCGTGCGCGAGGTCAGCTTCCAGGGGATTTTAAAATTATGCACGAGGCTAACCTATTCAGACAAAAATAAAACCTTGCGAGTGCTTAAAAAGCTTGGTATATAAATTAGATTAGCATGGTAGATTGGCATGTAAATTATACAACTTGTTAGAGAGAAAACAAGAGTTGATTTTTAAAATCATTGATGTGTCAGTGTGAATGCATCCATACGTGTGAAAACTGTGGTGCACAGGTAACAGGGTAAATTACATTACAAATGCACTATTATGTGCAAACATTTGCAACAGTTCTGACTGTTGGTGGGTCAAATGTTTTGACAGCGACGTCAGCCATACCAGATAAACAATCCCTGCGCTACGGCTAGGCCCCAGCAGGCCACAGAGTAATGAGCGTGTTTAGCTGCAGACATTGTGGTTTGACAACGAGTGACATTTATGTTGCTAATTGAGGGGTCTTCACCTGTTTTGGGTTTAGATTCGCCCGGTGTAGGGCCTGTGGAGCTGGAACGGGGCGGAACCTTGGTGCTGGTGCTGCTGTTGGGGTTTTTCTCCATGTTTGTCTCCGTGCAGTGAGCGGTGTTGAGGACGAGCTCCGAGCAGAGAGCCGCCGAGCTCTCTAGCATCAAACAGAAAAACGGAGGAGGAAAGCGGGCTGCAGTGAGTGCGGGTCAGGCGACGAAGGCCCTGATTCATTTCTATCGAACGCGGAGACCCCATCACGGCGACATCTTGACAATAAAACAAACTCGAGAAAAAATAAGAGACACGATTTCGGCGTCTCAAGTTATGAAGACTGTTGGAAGAGAGGACGAAAGCTCGCCACGCGGGGCCAAGACCCCCCGAATTTAAGCTTTTTCTCGATTGGGAAAACAATATGCCTTTAACAAGGCGTTAAATGTTTTCCAAAGGCTGGAAAACGACTCAATCCAAAGATTTTGACCAAAAAATATATCCGTTACAACGAGCTTGCACTAATGGCGACGGGTCGCCAGACAGGAACCTGAGAGACCCGGATGTTTCTTGTATTGCCTGCAAATCTATTTAGCACTGAGGGCCAGTAAGGCATTATGGGAAATGCAGTCGTAAAAGCTTTGTCATTGGTGTAGGTACAAACCAGGGTGAGTTTTAAGGTTTCATGGTGATAAAACGAGTTAAGTAAAAATATTACTCTGTTAATTATTTGACTATGGTGCTAAAAACATGAGTATTATAATATATTATTATATAACATGAGTACTAGTATCACTGAAGGTTATGCTAAATCAGCTGACATTGATAAAATGTAGATATCAGTACATCTTTAATCAAATATGTTTACCTTCTGCATACCAGCATTTTTCTCAATGTTTGGATGGTCTAGATAAGCATGTGCGGAAGTTAATTTTTAGGGCAACATGAAAGTGGAATCAAAAATACTGCTTTAATTTGTAAACAAAATAAACATCAACACAAAACATTGTATAAATACAATATAAATTCATTAAAACATAAAAAAATTTGTTTCCTCAGAAATGGGCCACAGTCTTATTTTGCTATGTTTTATTTAAAAGAACTAAGAGATAGTAATTCAGCATCAACATTAGAAACAAATGTGACCTGGCTGTGAAAGGATATTCATGCTGACCACCACACCACTCCGCCAACCCAAATTATTTATGTGACAAAGTGTGACAAACATAATGTAATGTGTCTCTGTGCTAAAGACAGTCAGTTTTCTTTAGTAACACTGCACTGCACAGTGAGCAGTGGCAGAAAACCACAGTTGGGCATGCATTTCCTCACACTCTTCATATCTTCCCTCCTATTAGTCCTGTAACAAAAATAGTCACAGTGAGACGTCCAGGGAGAGCAATACAGCTGCTGCCTTTTACTGTATGTTGTGAAGTCACTCTTCTTCATCTTCTTCACTCTCTAATTCATCATCGTATGCTTCCTTGTTTCCTCGTGTTAGTGAGCAATTCAGAATTGCTTTGCGAATCTGTTGTTTTTCCTCTGTAAATGACAAAAAGAAAAGGAACCCATCAAATGGTGGTTTTTTTTGTCAGTCTTGTATTTGGGCTCTGTTTTGGTCTCTAGTAAACTAAAAGCAGCAATGCAAAATTCACAAGGGTCTAAATTTAAGTTAAATGCTCTAATCCATCTTGTAAGAATCACATTCAACAGTTATAAACATTTAAAATTAATATCAGGATTTTATAATTGAAGTTTAAAAATAGTTAAAATAATAGTTTACAAAAACATGAGCAATGGACCACTACTGACTGTAATTGCAGAGTTCAGTATAAACAATATTAACCAGGACTCAATTAAATCACTTACCTTCATTTTTACATTTAGGGAGCATTCGACGGAGCTGCTGGGTGTTGTATCGGATCAGAAACTTCTGACATGCTCTAATTGTTCCTGGAGAAGAAAACAGTGTTCAGCTAATATTTAAGATTGTTAGTAAGAATGTTTGATTCATTACTAAATGTTTGTTGATGTTTTTCTTACCTCCCACATGCACACAGTTTAGAAAACATGGAATTGTCTGCCCATGAGTTTCAATACTAGTTATGAAAGGCAATGCAGACCATAGGAGTTTGTAACATCTTTTGGGGAAACGCAGAAATACTGTTCCAGTATGAGCATTCAGATATTTCACTAAAAAGAGACAAAAAAACAGAGAACAAAGGGAGCTCAGTCAACACTACAATATCCTGAAAGTACTGTGTAATTAGAGGAGTTGAAGAGCTGGGATAATCCTTAATGTTATCATGTTACGGCGTCTAAACAGATAGAAACTTGATCATGAACCTACTTCTAATGTGTTTTCATTAAGTCTTGACAGAGTAATATTACTTCGGCACCAAAGCTCTAGTAAATTATCCTACAAACAGCATTATACATTTACTGAAATAATAAACATGTATGCCACTTCTAATTCACCAAATTTCATAGGCAAATATTATATATTTTGCTCAGCTAAATTCATTTGAGATCTATTGTTACTGCTTATTTTGCAGATTTTAAATGCTAAACATATCATCAGAATCAGTTTATAAAATATGTAAATTGTCGAGAAACAATTGACTACATAGATATGTCAAGACGTTAATGCAATAGTGATTATAATCAAATTTAGAAAAATGAATACAACACAGCCTGGGGCCATTCTGCTGCATGAGTAGCACTGTCATTTTAATTTGAATGTAATATATTTAGTTGTAATGGAATATTTTTAGATTGTCATTTTTCTACATAACCTAAGTAAGGCAATACCTTCCGCACCACTGCTTACCGGAGAACCCGATGCTGCAAAGAGCTCTGCCATAGTCACCGTGTATTCGGGCCACCGTTGTCTTCACTGCCACTGAAATAGACGTGTCATTCAGCCGCAGCAGGTGGTTTCGATCTGATACATTGATTTCGCACAGTAAATACCTGTGGAAATTAGAGATACCGTCAGAAATAAACCGTGAGCACACAAAATGTGGGTAAACGAGAAGCACATTTTTACCTTGCCTTCAACCGCACCATCGCTGCTCCTCTCTTCTTCCGTGGGAACTTCCGTCAACAAAACTATCTGCTTCCCTCAGAGTTGCTGTAGCGCCCCACGCTGGACATTAACAGCAACGCTTGATGTTCTTAGCACGATACACTGGGCAGCGCGAATTTGAACTGTCTGTTCATAAATACACCAAGGCCGTTTTCTTAACTGCCAGCAAAAACACTTAAACGTTAATATCATTCCACAAACAGGAGAAATGGCGGATGAGAGCATGTAGAAAACGGCGCAATGGTCAGATTTAACGCAGAGCACTCTTGTAACACATTAAGTAACAAAATACACACAATTGAGGAGGAAACGGGAAGCCCTGGACTTTAAACCATTCATACCCCTTCGGTAACTATGACAACCGCCATCGCTCTCAGCCAATCATAAGCTTACTTTTCCGTCTCCCGTAAACGTTTTACGCCATCTTGAAATTACACCCGCAGTTTGTCAAGTCGCTCCCAAATTGAAAAGCACAGCAACTCTTTTCACTATTTCCCCGGTGTCCGGAATGAACGGTTCTCGAAGCAAACCGGCGCAGACAGTCAGCAAGGGACAGGCGAGCGCAGACAGCGGCTCGGAGACGACCCACAGGGATCGAAAGACTGGTGGAGGAATGCTGAAGAAACTGAAATCGAGGCGCAGTCAAACGGATAAGTGGCCTGTGGTTACAGAGGATGAACTACGGGCTCTGGGAAGGGATATTTCCCCGGACCATGTCTTGGGTCTCCGGGTTGTCACGGAGGGTACGTTACATGAATTTTAATTTGGTGTTAAATAAATCCGGTAAAATCACATCACTCAACGGGCATCATTCGTTTATTCAGTGCTAATTGTGGCTAAGCGCCCAGTTTTCAGACCAGTTTGACCACTAAGTCCTCTTGTTGTAATCGATCTGTTAACTAATGCTGTATTAGTTCAGTACACAATGCAGTACATCTTCGTTTGGAGTCGGGCATTCTCACTCTTAGTAACTAAAGAATATGATGTTCCCAGGGGCGCAGCTAGGAATTTGGGCCACCCAGGGGGAACACTGTTCAGAGTCTCCTGTATTGTCAAGCTGTATTTATGTGGTTTTTTAGCCACTTGGGGGAAGTCTAGTAACTGATACTGAACACAATACAGACATATTCTGATCGTATAACAACCATAAAGACACAGATTCATTCATGGGTATTTTCCTTTCAATCCAACGAATGTAGATAGACTCACAAAATGTTTAGCCCTGTCTTGGTCTCCAGCCATTTGTGAAGGAAATATTTGGCTTCACTATGATCATCAGCTAATCACAAACTTCTGTTTACCATTTGTTGCTGGTAGAGCTTATTCATTAAAACAGCTCCTTTCTGCTCCTTGAATCAGAGTTGATAGGAGCAGAGTTTTGGGCTGGAAATCCAAAACAGTGAGCCAAAAGATGCTAGATTGCTCCAAAGAAGTGAGGCGGGCTGCAGAGGCAGGTGATATTTCTCTGTGGATTTGTCACCATTAGTTACTCTTTTTGAATTACGCATAATTAAGTCTCAGAGCCCCTGATAATGTCATCACCTTCCACCCCATTAGTAAGTGCCCTGCTCAAACCCTCTGACTGAAACCCCAGGGTCTGTCATCAGACACCCTGTCTCCCACAGTTGCAGCTAATGCCTAATGCTTCCCATTGTTTTTGGCTTTTTCATGGGCCAGACAACAATGTCTTTACTTCCCTTCTCTCTCACAACACATTGTTGAAAGCTGGGAGCCTGTGCTATAGCATTACTCACCACTACTGAAATTCACAGGAGCCAGAAAACAGATACTGAAACCCTAGTTGCTCATCAAGCGCCAACAGGGTGAGTCTCTGTGCTCCAGAGTATTTTGTGAGTTGCCTGAAAATTTATCATACATGTACTAGTAAATCTAATAAAATGTAGAATAATAATTTTCAGTGAAATTGGATCGTCTAATGGGTGGTTGCATGGCTCATTTTCAAATTTTCTGGTTTTCTTAACATACACTCACAGTTTATTTCACGTTTCAGACTATCTTTGCAAACCTGAAGACAACATCTACAACATTGACTTCACACGGTTCAAAATCAGAGATCTGGAGACAGGGACAGTTCTGTTTGAGATTGCCAAGCCTCCTAACAGCGGTAAGTGATGAATTAACTTTTGCCACTTGGCTAAACTTAATTTTCTTACACATTATTTTCCCACTTATAGATGTAACTGTTCATTAAGGTCACAAAGTTAATAACTGTCAGCTCACACTTTCTTCCTCCAGTCTGACCGCTTAGCAACTGTTGTTTTATCTGTGTTCTCATTATAAAGCTGACCTTTTGTAGGTTGACTTATATGGAGAGGCATATTTATACATATATACTGTATGTAAACACACAGTAATGCTGTTCCATCATGGCCCTCAGGTGTTGTACAGTAAACAGAGCACTTTATCACCAAGCATGTGAACAGTAGTAAAAAATGTTTATATAAGAGAACAGAAACTCCCACAAGTGGAAGGAATGCTTAAGCAATCTGTCATTTTATTTTTATTGCTTCCTTTTTACTGGTCATATAACGTATTCAGATTTAAAAAAAATAATTAAGAAACCTCAGTGTTTCCTCAAAATCAGACTAATTTGACATTGCTCTTTCTAACCATACTATATCAATACAATCAAATGTTTTCAGTATTTGGTGAACAACATTCAGAGAGAATTTTTTGTAGAGCAGTAACATGTAACAGATAACATTATTTGTACCTTTCAAAAGATATAATTAAGTATGTACCTGTCACTATATTTTTTGCCTATGATACCAGTTAACTGAACATGTTTTCTGTATTAGGTCCTATGGAGAGTGAAGAGGAGGGTGGAGATGTAGACACCAGTGCAGGCCGTTTTGTCAGATACCAGTTTACACCAGCCTTCCTAAAACTGCGCACTGTTGGTGCAACGTAAGTAAAAAGACCATAACACTCTGAATGAAAACAGCTGAGAGCATAATAATCAGCCTTTTGTCTTGGCAGTTTCTTTACAGTCAATTGTAAATTTTGCCTTTCTTGTTTCTGTTTCCTAATGACAGTGTGGAGTTCACAGTGGGTGACCGGCCAATTAACAGCTTTCGAATGATTGAGAGGCATTACTTCCAGGGGCGCCTTCTCAAGAACTTTGACTTTGACTTTGGTTTTTGCATTCCAAACAGCCGCAACACATGTGAACACATTTATGAGTTTCCCCAGCTTCCAGATGACCTCAGTGAGTTGTAGTCTGTTTTGGTCAGCCACTAATGTTAATGCTGTTGGGTCTGTATTTTAAGCAATAATAATATTTGTTTGTCCGTCCCTTTTAGTTCGCCAAATGGTGGAGCATCCTTATGAGACCAGATCAGACAGTTTCTACTTTGTGGACAACAAACTCATCATGCACAACAAGGCAGACTATGCCTACAATGGTGGTCTGTAATACTACTTGATTTCTTGGATTACTACCATCCAAAAGCTTCTCTTCAGTGGACACTGAAGTATTCTCTCCTTTGTGGACATTCCTACAAAAGTGACAGCATACTTAAGAATCAACAGACCACATCTGCCTTGTTACAAAATCATGGATCCATTCATCAGTACCTCACAGAGCTCAGTTTCTGGGACTCTGAGGAATGTTCTGTTAAATATTTCTCTGTTAAATCTGACTGAAGCCTTTTTGTCTTTCGGTTTGTCATACAAGTATCATGTTACTGCTTGAACACTTTTGCCTTATGTTTCTTGCCGTCTCTGCTGGAAAGGGACACTTTGAGACACAGACCTCTCATGGCAAAGCCTATAGACTGTGTCAGTCATTCCTTCATCTACTTAAATATATAGATGTTATCAGTTGAAGTTTATTTGAACTACCTTTGCAAGTGACAGTTGTGTTTCCTGTATGGAAAAGCAAGCATTAACTTGACATTTTACAGTATTGTTAGTATATAGATGATCATGTAGCACTAGACGACGTTGTTTGAGTTTCATTCTTCCTTTAATATTTACCGTCAGTTTTGAGTCATTGGGACAGTTTGTGTCAGATATTTAAGCTCTGTGTCCATTTTATATGGTACATGGTTGGTCTCCTCTGTAATATCATCTTTAGTAGAACATCTTTTAATTCAACAACAGCATGCATTCTTTTCATGATTTATGGTGTCATCCTCATCCTGTGAGAATCTTTAACATTTTTTGACAAAAACTTTTACATCATTGGCTGTTAACTGGAAATCTAGTGGAATCTAGTGTTCTGTCAAACTCCAGGATACATGAACAAGACAAGATAGTAGCAGAATCTAAGTTACTGGACTCGACACATCTTGCTTTAAATGCCATCCATGTCTAAAACTGTTAGGTCTGCCTCTTTTACCCACTCTGATGTGTAATCACATGGTAATTTAATCCCTTGAGGTTTGTTTTCCTGTTTTATTTGGCACAACAGCACTGTGAATCACTCTTTAGGAGCTGAGTTTGGCCACTGGTGCTGTATACCTATTAAACTAGTCGCTGAGTGTTCTGCTGCTCTACACTCAGGTTCTCAGTCTGCCAGTGAAATACCACAGTAGCACACAACATGACAAGACAGAGATGTAGCCTGGTAGTTGATTTATTTTTAATGAGGCACTAGGGTAGATACAGAAGTTGACCTGTCTCTTTTTCTATACCTGGAAGCCCAGTTTAAGGGACTATACCAGTGGTTTTGCACAATTTGTTGTAAATGAGCCACATTCACTGCAAATTATATAATATTTTTATTATACAAAAGTTTCCAGTCTATTAGGTCACCTGCACCATCCACTGCATAACAGCCCTGCGACAAACCCCACCTTAGTTAAGTTTCTAATGCCCATTTCTTGTTAACACTGTCAGAGAGGTGTTGACTCCATAGTCATTCAGGAGGCAGTGAATTGTTTTGCATATACTGAAAGGTGTTCTTAAAGTGTGGTAACTTGGTGTAAAAGTCGCTGTTCTGCAGCAGGCTTTGATAATTCAGCAAACACACCAGCAATGAAGAGTTTGAAAATAGTACCTGCTTGTGACGTCATTTCCAGTCTACATATGGACTATGATTGGCTAGTTCCATTTCACTGATTTTCATATTCGACAGAAATGAATGGAAATCAGCAGGTACCTGAAGCCTCATAAGTGGTCAGAATTGCTGTAACAGAGGCATATGTAACTGGCAATTAAAGTCAGTTAAAATTGTGCAAAACCACCAGAGCAACCTGAAAATCTTTTTCCGTGCACGAATGAGCTTCCTTTTACTGTACATTGTAATATCAATTCCATGTGCCTTGTGTCTAGGTGTTCATTGTGTGTGGGGGTTTTATATGTCCTCGAACCTTGTCTTTCATCCAGCTGTAAGGCAAACACTGCAGGACAATGCCTCTCTCACCCAGTTGGTTAAGGGGAAGAGAATTTGGGTCCTTTCATCACACACTCTGATAAATGTAATATTTTACAGCACCTCACAGTACTGCCATGTGTGAAACAGGGGATGTTACAGCTTGTGTGAAGACATTTCATATACTCATCCTGTTTACTCCTGCAAGACTTACCATCAGTGACAGCTCATATAGTACCTAACTTCACTTCCTTGCTTTGTCAGACTCAGTGGATGTATGTCACTTGGACTTCTGGTTGACAGCACTAGTAGCTGGGAACACTGTATTTTTTGCCGTACAGTATAGTATTTTATTTTAAAATCTGATGATCTAAATGCCTTTGTACACTTTGTATATCTGCACAAAAAGACTACATGACTGACCCAACACAGAACACATTCACATTGAAAACCTAGTGGTCTTTATAAGTAAATTATCAGGGAATTCCTTTGGCTTTTCGATCTTCCAGATGGCATTACAAATAGCATGATAATTTAATGGTAAACAAAGCAGGCAATCTGATGATGTGGCCTGTCTAGGACACTATAAATGGTAGTATGTATGCATAACTACACAAGTCAGCTATATTGGTACCTTATGAAAATGTAGCAAGTTCTGCAGCTGATATTTTTAAACCCACATGATTTTGGAAAAAATGAAACATCATTCCATTTCTATTATTTTTGTTAATACAACATTAATCTGACACCATGATTTGATTTCAGTTTAATTCTGATCTACACTGCTCTGTGTTGGAAATGTAAAATGGGAAAGCAAAATCTTTTTGATTGCTTTCACTTGTCATGGAATTATGTCATTTTTGCACAAGCTCTTGTTTTTCAAGACCTTTGACTTCCTCTGTAATTACAATGAGGATTTTAACAAATCTACCTAGACTTATTTTATTGTTACTCTGATTTGATCTTGTTCAAACAGTTTGTTTTCCCACGTTGTATGACGTCAACGATGAATTAAAAACACGTATCTGAGAAAGAAGCCCGTTTCTGTCTCCACGGTTCCCGAATACACTACATTACCCAGAACCCTCAGCTCAAAACAGACAGCACCAGCCTGCACATGCTTTCATCATGGCGGCCTCCGTCAAAAAGATGGTTGGTGTTTCTGACGACTCCAGCAGCAGTGACGATGAAACACTGAAACGATGTCAGGAGGCGGTTTGGGAGACACGACCTGAGAAAAAGAAAGGTGAAAGTTTCCTTGTTTTGTTTGTGGTGAAAGACGAAGTCAGCAGTAAAGCTCAGCAGATAAACTCATGTAGAAATACGACCACCCATAATGTTTCTAATTCATGTGCAGAGGCGTTAATTGCAATAAAACATTAAACAAGTTGCATGAATGTCAAAATTATACATTTTCCTAGTGACTTTGAAACCACTGACTCAGACCACGTCAAGAATCTAAGTTGTAGCTTAGCCCTGAACATGCTAGTCTGTCAAAACAGTGGAAGAGAACTTCATGAAATACATTTTGTCTCTGTTGATGACTGTTGCTATCTTTGTGTGTTTTTAGACGGGGACAGCAATGTGAAGCAGTCAAAACGGTACGTCTTTTTCTCAAAATAACCAATACTTGCACAGCCATGGTGTAGAAAGGAGTAGTGTAATGTAATTTCTGTATCCCCACACAGTATTAGTAGCCTTTTAGCTTTTCAGCTAAAGGTACGTCAAGAAGTTCTATAAACCGTATTGTCTGTATCTCTATCACAACTGTATTAGGAATATAAACATTTCTCATCTGCAGCTTGAAGTAGCCCCAATGAAAATGAATGGTGAAATGGGTGAAGGAATAAAAATTTGTCTTGCTGTGTCAACAGTGTTGTTGTTGCTGACCATGAACACGATGGCAACGAGCTCCAGGTCAGCCAAGGGTTTCGAACGCATGTTGCCAAGAAGCTGGGGCATTTTCTCGACAGGTATCTTGTTTGACTTTTAGCAGAGAAGTTAAGCATTTCTTTTTTTCAAGGAGGCACACATTTGTACACATCATTCATGCTACGTATGTTACTTTAAGTTGCATTACAGAGATGCAGACTGAAACTTCATCCTGTGTGGAGTCAGCACAATGCAATGATGGTGATGATGAAGGTAACGTTTTCTTTCTTTTGATCTTTTCTGCATTTATGGGAATTATGCTGTTTTCTCATTAATTATGACTTTTTTCCCTTCTTCTTCTTTTAGGATTTCGTCTGTTTTCTACATCAGTCCCAGGACAGACAGCTGAGGAGCCACCAGCCCCTGTGAGGCGTCGGCCAGTTCCTAGCTCAAGGTTCTTATTCCTGTTTTTAAAAATATTGCCTTGTTGTTGTTTTTTTCCGTATACTTGTGAATGTAACATTATACATTTCTCTAACTTTCATAGTGACAGTGACAGTGAGATGGAAGCTAGGCTGAAAGAGGCAGCGGTGTCAGTCAAAGATCTCTTACCTTCTTCGACGCCGCCATCTACACTCTCACCTCTCTCGACAGAACCTCCTTGCTCGGAAAAAATAAAGAAAAAGAAAAAGAAAAAAATGGCAGAGGGAGAAGAGAGCCATGTTGTTAAGAAAAAGAAAAAGAGGAAACAGAATCAAGAGGAGAGCACCCAGGTGGACTGTGTAAGTTCTCAACTTATCGCTCAAAACAACGGCCTGACTGAGAACTCAGAACAGGAACACACACAAGTCAAGGTAAAACGGAAAAAGAAAAAGAAGCGGGAAGGAAACACAGGGGAGGAAGCTTTGAACTGAATTTCTTTCTTTTCCTTTTACTGTTATAGGATGTTTGTCCATGTTTCATTCTGCCATCTTCTGTCACAGGCTTGATATAATTGGATGGTGAGATATTCAAAATATTTAGAGGATGTTTTTGGAAGCCATTTTTTATTAAAAATCTTTCAATACCATTGCCATATTCCTGAAATAGCCTTTACTATGTCACGTAAGAGACTCTTTAAGATGTGAAATAAGCATTTCAAGGCAGTGAGTTAAAAAATAACGTCGTTACATGCGGTTTAAAAGTTTCAACAGCATTTACAATTTCTGAATATTACAAAACATTTGAATAAAAAATACATGTTGGTGTTGATTTTCAGTTGATTCTCTTGTATCAAATCTTCTCTAATGTGAATCCTTGTTCATATTATAGTTATGTTTGAGTCAGAGAGTCTTTGAGACATCAAAGCTGAGTCGTCCCTGTGGCTCCTGACCCCAGGTGTCTCTGGAAACCTGCAGCAGAGGAAGCTGTACGCCACAAAACACCAGTCAAACAGAGTGTAGCTGATAGTGAGGAGACAGAGCACTTCTACTGTGCAGTAGAGACCATTTGTGTAGGAATGTAGGAGCTGATGTCTGTTGGTGAAGGTGAGAGGAGGTGAGACTGATGGCTGTCTGTTGACTGAGAGGCAGGATATAGCTCCAAACTCTCAGAGGATGCTGTTGACAAAAAATGAGAAAGGCTGTTTATTTTTAACGATAAAGCCTTTTGCAGAATTAGGTTTGAATGTTTCTTTCCAGCACAGAGATAGGTACTAAATATTGATTATATGAGCATACTTTAAAAGACTAACAGAACATTTTGGGAAAGACTATTTGCTTTCTTGCTGAGAAGATCAACGCCAATCTTTTCATTGGTGGAGCAAGCGGCTAGTTAGCTTAGCTTAGCATAAAAACTGGGAAACTGCTAGCCTGGCCTTATCCAAAGACAGCAAAATCTGTGAATGACCAGCAACTCTGAAACTCATTAATTAACACACCAGAACTTGTTTGTTTAATCTTTACGCAAACTGAAATTTTAAAATATGTGTCAGACTCTTTGTTGACCGGTGACTTCCTGGAGTATTGCTGAGGTTGCTAGGCATTTGCATAACTACACATGATGTCAGCTCAAAGATGTTGTTGTAGGATGTAGTTGTCTGAGAGTACAGCTGTATTTACAGCTGTGTACCTGGCACAGGTGTGTGTGGCTGCAGGTGCAGAGACTCTTCCTGTAAAGGTGGGTCCGCCTGTTCCTCAGGATCTGCTGTTAGAATCTAAACAAAGAAAAAATCAAATACATTTCACTAAATAATACGAAATATTGGTGTGATTTTTTTTTCTTACATCCATAACAGACCAGCCCATCAGGCCTGGTTACCTGTCTGACAGCAGTGAGGCTGGTCAGAGTCCCCAGGCTGCTGCTGTCAGTGATGACCATGGCTTGTGACAACAGACTGGACGAATGGTACTGGGGCGAATCTGACTTGTTGTACACTGAAATGAGGATTAGATGAGTGAATTCTGACTCAAAATGACATGTTAAACTCATTTCATTTTGTTACTGTATCCTTACTGTGACATGGCAGCTGTGCCATGGTTGCCATGAACGGACTGGCGCCCATGTGACTCTGAAGCTGCTGTGATATTGGCTGCTGTGGAGAGGCGTGAAGCTGCTGCTGGAATGAGATTGGCTGGAGAGTTGTGAAACCACCTCCGACGTTGTTTATGACAGGTACAGTCTGAGGCTGCGTGGAGGCTAAACCTGAGAATAAACAGGCAAAAACATTGTTCTCTGATTGTTCTTTTTATTCTTACAAAGTAGGAAATTAGCGAGCAGACGTTACCAATGAGAAGTGATGACTCTCCCAGACCCATGACGCTGGGCAGTGAGGCCATGATGAGGCCCTGTGAGGATGCAGGGGAGGCAGACAGACTGTGTAGGGAGGTCAGAGTGCTTACTGGGGGCAGTGGGCCACCACTGGACACCTGAGACCAGAGGACAACATGATCATCATGGGAGCATGGCATGCAGGCAGTCTACCCTATAAACTAGTGAGGAACCGTGACATGCTCTCACCAGCTTTGGGTTATGGGTCTCAAGGAGTGTGTGGCTGGGCTCAAGCTGGACAGGGCTGACCACAAGACGTCCCACTCTCTCTCCTCCACCACCTCTGGCTGAGCTCACAGTGTCACACAGGATTTGCTGGCTGTGTTTCACACCTGGAAAGCATCACTAGTCAGTCCCAAAAACAGCATCTAGAGATCTTGCAAAGGTAAGTCCAACGTTTTATTAACAGACTTTAGAGGGCAGCTTTGATTTCACTCTAAAATTTCACTTTCTCCTTTTAACTCTTTCATGCTCGCCTCAGTGTGGTTAGGCCATTACCATGTTCAGGACTTGGCTGAAGGTTGAGGTGAGAAGATGAGGCAGATTGGTTGGTGTAAGGTGTATCATGGGCCAGTTTGTGACGGAAGGCCTCCTCTTTGCGGCGGTTGGCGAACCAGTTGTACACCCGGACTTCAGTAACCAGGTTGGAGCCCAGTCCAGCAAGCTGAGAGGGGGACACTCCCCTCTGCAGACACTCTGCCCTGAGAGAGGAAGAGCATACTGATACATGGCTTTACATCCGAGAGGTCTACACTGTCATCTTCAGACTTTGGCTCATCAGAATTTGACAAGAGAGTTTCTCCAATCCTCTGTGAGTTTAAGCAGTCACCTGCATACTGTAGGTGCTAGCTCATGTACCAGACAAAGCAGAGACACAATGGGAAAAAATGTTTTTTTGTACTATCATGTCTTCAGAATTTGGGTAAAATGACCAGTTGCTCAGACTGTTCAAAGTTTTTCTTTAGAGGTACATTGCAAGAATTATCACTCTAGTCAGTCTCCACATACTTAAAAGGCTCAGCAGTCTAGTTAAATGATAATTATGATAGAAGACACAGAACTAAAAGTCTATTGCCATGCTAGTAGTTTTGTGGGACCTCACCTGGGCATAGCAGTGCTTTAAGGTAAATCCTAACACCAGCATGCTAACATGCTTTAGCGTGTAAAGTTAACTGGGTTCACCACCTTAGTCTAGCCTGTTAGCATGCTAGCATTCGATAATTAGTGCTTAACACAAAGTATAGCTGAAGTTGATTGGAATGTCAACAGTTTAGTCACAAACCATGAATGCATAAGTTTCTTTTATAAAGTTTATTTTATAAAGTTAAAACTGTTTTGGTTATTTCACACAAGATATGTCTGTGTCTGTGTTTCAGTCTGAGCTCTTCTTATATTGTCAGCACTGTCAGTTAAATGAGAACAAACCATGCACGATGGAGCAGTTTTTGACTGTAAACTCTTATTTCCCCAACTTTAATCTTTATTGTTGCTAATTTAGTCATGAATATATACTGCTATAGAGAAACGTGTGAGATCAGATACCAAGTTTCAGGGGCTTTTTCAGTTTTCGGCAAAGCTGTAAAAAATAGTTTTGTCTTGGTACCATCACAATATCTCACCTGTTACATTCCTCCACCAACCCCTCTCTCTCCTCCTTGCTGGGGTTCTTCTGTCGTTCGTAGGCATGGAAAAGGATCTGCAGGGATGCTGGACCCCACTTGAACCTGTTCCTCCGTCCTTTCCTAGTATCTTCTCCCTGTTCCTCCACTGTTGCAAGCCCGTGTTTGGCATTAGTAAACTCTGGAAGGAAACGGCAGTGTGTTTCTCTTTTTTGTGTTTTTCTGTAAGAACTCTCTCTCTCTCTCTCTCTCAGTCTCATGGAGAGCTGATATTTGATGAGTGTGTTAAAGTCTATGTATGTTTGTGTGAAATATGAACAGTGTGTGAAAGCAGAAACTAGGGACTTTGCAGCTCTGCAGCTGCCTCAGTACTCACGCTGGCTGATCTCGCACTGCTTCTTGACGTACCAGCTGTACAGAGCAGCTCTCTTCTGGTTCTTCATGGGTGTGCCTTTGTTGAGGTGCTGAGAGAGGTGGGACTGGTTGAGTCCCGTGGACTCCACCACCTCTCTCTGAGGGAGGTTGTGCTGCTGCATGTAGCTTTTCACCATTTTTGCAACATGCCAGGGATCCTCCCTATTAGAGACAGACACAGTTTCTGTTTATACTTGCCTAATCCAGCTTTGTGTGCATTTTTTATTGATTTGACTGTTTCTTTCTAACAGTTATACCCCTTTTAGAAAGTGATTAACAGGCACAGTTTGTTACAACATCAGACATAAGGCATGGCCACTGCACTGACAGGGAAGTAGAGAGAGGCTTATTGACAGAGAGAGATAAGGGAGAGCACACAGGGGCAAAGTCCAGTCCTCTCAGACCACTGGAGGGGAAAAACACGCAAAAGGTTTATGAAGCCTAATTTAACGCTTTCTAACTCAGGAGTAAAAATACACAAAATGACAAAAAATCTCTAAATTAAACAGATTCAAATTCACCCCACAAATATTCTTTTGGTATTGTATTAGTAAAATGTAATAAAATATTTTTTGAACAGCCTGTTAAAGAGAATTTTATAACTTTAAAACATTTTTCCATCCCAATAAATAATAAACACAGCATGTATTCCCAATATTAAAAATCAGGTCTTAAAACTGAATGTAGAAATATCGCTCGTGCCTTGTGTAAACATAACATCACATGACCTGACCCTGCTCCATTAATCTTCACCTATGCATGTAGCTTATTTATTAAGAAATGGCCACAGAATAATGATGGAGGTGGGTAATTAGTAACCAGCAAAGGAGGAACCCTCTTTAAATTCGCCTCAGAAGCCAGATTGCAGAGAGAGAGAGGCACAGGCAGAGAAGCAGGATAAGGAGGGAGGAATTGGTAAAGAGAGGGGAACCGAGCTTAAGAGGAGTAAAAGAGGGTTTGACAGGTAAACTGTTGTTTCAGCTCTCAGGTGCTTCGATTTGATGGTGGAGGGGGTAAAAGAGAGGAGGAAGGTGTCAGAAACATGCTGATGAAGTGGTGAGGGCATTTTCAAATTTTACCTGATCAGGTTCTGTTGGGAGGCACAGACAAATCATTGTGTGAGAACAGCAGAGATTTAGGTGATTTTTGCTGTTGCCATGGAGCCTCCAGAGAAGTGCTGGGATGTACTTACTGCAGCAGCCGGTCAACTTCAGCCCTCAGTTTGGCTGCCTCCTCTGGGGTGAGCTTCTCCAGCTCTCGGAATATAGGTGGTGGGAAATCCATTTCTCCCTCCTCGGAGCTCTCTCCATCCCCCCTCTCTCCCTTCTCGGCGCCAGCGCTCACCCTGTCTTGTTCCAGTTCCCCCAGGGCTTGGACGAGTACTTCCCGGGACAGTCCAGATCCCAGCAGGGCCCAGATCAGCTGCTCCTGAAGGGCGGTAAGACGGCTCGGCCTCGCCTTGGCTGCCCTGGCTGTCTCCTCTCCCTCCATTAGTCTGATGCCTTACCTCGCTACTGCCTCGCAAACAAACACTGCCCTCGTGTGCACTACCACACTCAAATGTCAGCCAGACAACCAGCGTTGGGCCTCATTATAGCTGCAGTCCCTCTTCAGCTCCACAGAACGTATACTTTCATTTTCCTCTGTGTTGAATTTCCTCTGATGTGTCCTGAGCTGGCTGGTTTTAGCTCTCCACCTGCTGTTTTGCTTTCAAAGGTCAATTTCTTTTTTTTTAACCTTCCTCCTCTTCACCCCCTCCTCCTTACATGCGCCCTGTGAACTTTGTCCCTTCTCCCTCAGTCCCCAACAGTGGCCAAAGTGCGATTTTAAAAACTATAAATAAGAGTGAGGGGATGTTACCGTTGTGAACAGCTGCAAAGGCAACCAGGTCACTTCTCAAAACAGACAGAGAAGAGAAATAAAGAAAACATAAAAGTTGTGAGGTGCAGATATGTCTGATTTCACACTGAAACTGACTTTTGGGAAACATAGAAAAGCTCTTCTTATCCTTATGTTTGAACTATTGATATTCCAAACATTAACTTAGAGGCATGTAGTTAAAAATGTGAACTTTAGCCCAAACAGAGTAAAGGCACAGACCAACATTAGATTAGCCAAGCAGAAACATGACTTCACCTGCTCTACGTGCCACTAGAGAGTGCTGTTGTGTCATCTATACATCAGCTCAGGCAGGGGAAGTTACTTAATGCTGTGGGATATTACCTGTATATACACAGTGTCTAGTAAGAGGTGAGCACTGTGACAGTCAGTGCCCTCTTTAAAAAAATCTTTTTAAATGTTATTCTTATAGTTGGTTGAACTGGAGCTAGTTTAAACTTCTTTATGTATAGTTGTGTACTTTAAACCAACATACCAGCACCAGAGTATCTAAGAGATTTGAGCTCTTTTGGCCTCAAACAGTTATGAAAATGAAGCCTTGTGAAATCAAAGAGAGAGGAGATGTCTCTTTAGCAGAACTGCTAACAAGTCATAGACATCAGAAATGTGACAAAGGACCACAGCTAGACACTGCTTTATCATAACAGGTCACAAGCCAAAATGGTTGGGAACCACCTGGTTATATTTAACAATATATTGTATTTTATAAGCTTATATATTTTTGCATGTAAAATCTTGATCTGAAACATGAACAGCATACATCTGTTAAATGTAGTGGAGTAGAAGTATGAAGAAGCATAAAATGGAAATACCCGTGTTACAGTAAGTACATAAAAATGGTAAAATATTTGAATATAGGTACCTGGTTACCACTAGTTACCAGTGGTAACTAGTAACTGACTCGATCTGAATGTTTATGGTTTACCATCCTCACTTTGTGTTTGACTTTGAATGTATATTGTTGCTTTTTATTTTCCTTGTAAAGCACCTTGTATTCACAATTTTTTTTTTTTACATGAATAACTTACTGTTTCATTTTATTATTTTACATCTGCTCACCTGGTGATATTTGAACTATGTTTCACTCTCTTATCTTTGTCACCACTCACCTCCATAAAGAATGAATCTTTCTTTTCATGATTTTGAGTTAAAGCTCAGACAGTCGTTATGTCACAGAATGCAAAAACAATGTACATTTTGTGGAGCTGATGTTGGTTATAGTTAAAAACTCACTGACATTAGACTCTTAATAAAAGCCAACTGTGGGCATGTTTGAACTTTCAGCTGCCCCCACAGGTGGTATTAAACTCCAACTTCTTTCCAACTCTGCGTGTTGAGTACAGTCTGATTTTTTTGATTTCCAAATTCAAGATTTCTTTGTCTTTGATCCACCTTCTTGTTTTTTGTCAAAGAAAGTTGGCTGTAATGATAAGTTGGAAGTGGACTAGAAAGGAAAGAGGGCAAACTGAATGAGAGAAAACCTTTGAGAGTTAATGTAATCCTTTATCTTTTCTCTCTCTTTCAGTGTAAAACGCTCACTTTCTCTGCCTGGATCACCTTATACCATTCTCAGGTTCAGCCTATCAGCACCTTTTTTGTGTGGAGCTGGTGTTACCCCACCCCACCCTTGGGAAGATGGCATTATACTGTATTTGGAAGGGTAACAGAGCTCCCTCTATCTCCCTGAGACATGCCACTGACCTGTAATTAAGTCCCATTGTACTATTCAGAGGAAACTCCTCACCAAATCGGACAGAGGGCAGTGTGTGTGGATTTCCAGCTCAGCTCAGATACCGCTGTGACTAATGCTCCACCACACAAGCTGGGTTTATCAAAAAAGACCACATGCAGCACACATTAGAGCTTGCATTTTCCCTCTACAGAGAACTCAAAGCTATGTTGATTGGTAATGAGATACAATCCACACTGTCCATCTCTCATTAGTGAGCCATTGCTGGCTGCCTCTGTGTGTGTTCTAACCGCTAGCTCTCTCCCTCTGTCTCTGCCTGAGCCTAGTGTCCCCCCACCACCACCCCTGCCACCACCACAACCCCATCCCCAACCCCGCCATTCAACCCCATTGATCATGCATGCAGAAATTTAACACACCCCTTAATTCCTGTCCAAATAGCCCCTGTCCCACTTCCAGAGCCTCATCTGCTCGTCTGCAGAGGATAGACTAGGCCTGTGTGCGGGCAGGACACTGGCTGCAGCACTCAGTGAGAATAAACTGTGTTAGAGAGGACAATCGCAAATCCAAATCTGTGCCCAAACATCCTGCGTCACACACTCTCAGCTTGTAGTGTTGCTCTGAAGTGTCGTAGGGACATAACCAGCACTATTTACTTTTTTCCTTGTTCTCATGTGTTTCAGTGTCGGCATGCACAAAAGAGACACCTAAACTTCAGACTTCACCTTCCAAACTTTGCACCAAACTCTGGGTCTCGGGTAGGACGGCATCCATTTTATACCCATAAGTCAAAGCTGTCATTGTCTGCGTTTGAATTGCTCAGGCTATTGATTGGCCTTAACATTGGCTACCAGGTCACATGTTGAGTCAGTGTTGAGAAGATTAGTCGGAGCTGGCTTTGGTACTAATTAAATACTTAAACCCCAGCAATGAATGAGCACACAGCACACAAACCTCCTGCTATACCACATTGCATAAGCCCATTTGCATTATGGGAGGTGTATTAAGACAGACCAGCATCGAGGATAAGAATGTAACAAACCATATGTTGTCATTCAAGCACCCCAGACATGCTATCATGGGGATATTAAAGGAGTAGTATGACTTTATATTGGAGAAACATTGACTCCATGTTTACTTAAAATTATATAAACAGGCTCCCGGGGATGAGGATTGATAACTAATTTCCCAACTCTGACTGTTGGCCAATAGCTGTGAAACTGATTCACTGTGTGGTTTGACTATTGCACTACAACACATTTATAGAGCAGCCTCCAACGTGGTCTGTTGTGAGTAAGAGTTGTGTCTATATTATTTCTTAACAGATCAAATTAATGGCACATGATATTAATTACAGTTGTATTAACATGTGGTGTGTCAGACTTCCACTGTAATGTTTCACCCGTCATCACTGATGTCTGAAGATTTTTAAAGACCTCTCTAATCAGGTGAGGAGATCATTACAGATTAGTTATTCTAATTGTAGATTGTGCCTGTTAACACTTTATTTAAACTAGGGTGGAAATTGCATCAAGTTAGTCAAAGTTATCCAGAATGTGACAGGAAGTTAAGAGATTCTGCCTTCAAAATAAAAGCTGAATGTCAGAAAGTAAGAAAGACGTTTCCTTTCAATTCAGTTGAGTTCAAGCTCTATGCAAAAATTAGTTTTTGCTTTAACCTTTTATCATCATAAAAGCCACTTTTTAAAACCATTATATTATTGTCCAAATACGAATATTTTATGATATAACAAAAACATTTAAATGTTAAATAAATATTATAGGACTACTGGCTGTGTTTTATGTTGTAAATTAAACCTTTGACCATAAAAGACTGGGATTGTCTAACTCTTCTTGTTTATTATTTATCATATGTGAAATCCCAGACAACAATGACTAACAAGGGTTTTGATGAAACTTAATGTGAATGAAACATGAGTGATGTACTTTCACCTCTGATTCTGTTACTGCTGTTTGCTTCACTTGGTGATACCTCTCACTTGAAATAGCTGACTTGAAATAATATGGAACTTGGTGCCTTCCTTATTCTATGAATTCACTTTAAAGGTCATTTGTGTAAGACATTTTTATATTTAAAGCTTGCAGCCGGAGTGTAGGACTCAAAAAAGAAAAAAAAAGGTCTATTCATTAGTAATGTAGAGCTGTGAAAATGCTTAGATTCTTTATATGTATGATCTGATTATCCAAAAGGGAATGTGTATTGTTTGGACACCTCATATTGTTTCATAACAGTCATGTAGCTCTTTTAAGCTAAATAAACAACAGTGAATTGTAAGGGACAGTAAGTCATTATGATAATTACTGTCAGTTTACTTCGAAGTATTTGAGCAATAAAGAATAAGACTGTAAAATCCAGGACATTTTGTAACTTTGCATGCACTTTGCACGTTCATGCACGTACGCGCTCCTTTTTTTGGCTTTTATTTTTGAAAGGCAGCAGCGGAAGTCGTGCCGTTGCCGACACCAGCTTTGACGGCGGAGCCGCGTGCCACGGTGGTGGGATGAGAGAGAGACAGCAGCGGGGACTGACTGGAGGAGGAGGTGGAGTCTGTCCCAGCCTGCATCTGGCCCGCTCCCCTCTCTGTCACCCCGGGCCAAACCCGCCCAGCTCCTCTCACTCACTCTCCGCCTGTTTTCCCGCACGGCTCGGCCCGGACACACACGGCACTCACTCACACACACAGCGAGGACACGGAATGGAGACGGAAGGGAGCCAGAGCAGCCTGTCCACCACGGACTCCCCTCACGACCCCTGGTAACGAAAAAACTTTTTTTTTTTAATTCTCTCTTTCGTACCTCTGTTCGTACACCTCAGAAACAAACCTGGTATTTTGCGAGGGGACTCTGGTCCGCCGCCAGACTCACACACCTCCACACTGAGAGCCTTCATGCAAAATCACAGATGATACACTCTTGTACACACGTCTTTACCTCCAGGATTACACTTTCAAAACCTCAATAAGAACTTTGTCTTCTCTGCGTAACCCTATAAATATTAACACCACGGAATGAATACGTAAATATAGATATTTTCTCTCTTTTTTCCCACAGCAAAATGTTCATAGGTGGACTCAGCTGGCAAACAACACAAGGTAAATCTTTTTCCACCACTTGTCCTCATAAAATGCCACTATGTCTTTAAAATCCTGGCATGGATTAGATGGAACCAAAAGAAACGTATTCGAAAAGCTGTATTTCTTAATATTTCTCTTTGCTTACATTGAATCTGTTTATTTATTTTCTCCTTTTTTTGAGTTTTTCATGTGAAACCTACTCCAGAATGAATGCCCCCATTCAGAACTACCATAGAGTAAATGAGTGATTCTGTAAATCTTATTAAAAAGGGTGATATTTAATTATTTAGGCTGTAACATCATAAGAAATTTTGCCTGAAATTATTGTGTAGTTTGAAGTTTTTTGAGTCCTGACCATTTTGTGTTTGGCACATTTAATTGAAAAATTGTATGAACTTTAGTGAGGGAAATCTCAGCAGGGTGAAAAAGTTTGACCCTGCTGCCAAAGTCCTCGCTAACTTTTTATTAAAAAGCTGTCATCTGTTTTCATCTGTTGTGATTCATCAACATATCTGCCTCCTTCCCACCTTGTTTTCTCTTCCAGAGGGCCTGAAGGAGTACTTCTGCAAGTACGGCGAGGTGAAAGAGTGTATGGTGATGCGAGATCCGGTTACTAAGCGCTCGAGGTGAGGGAGCTGTGGAGCCCGGCTTCTCCGTCGGAGCTGAAAGTTTATCTGACCTCCGTGATTCCTCGCTGCTCATAACATATCATTACATGTCAACATCAGTTTCTGTGTCATTAATACCCCCTCCCTCCCTCCCTCTTCCCTCCCCTGATGTCTGCAGAGGGTTCGGATTCGTCACCTTTGTTGATCAGGCCGGCGTGGATAAAGTTTTGGCCCAAACCAGGCACGAGTTGGACTCCAAAACAGTGAGTTCTCTGTATTTACTTCCCACCACCGGCTAATCCCATTGCTCAGTGTTTGATTAGTGGATTTTCCAATAATCCGCTAGAGAGGTGTAACATTGCTACATTTTAGTATGTTTACTAAGGTTCCACCATGCTGATGTTTTTCTCAATCCATGTCTGTGTCCGCTGCCACACACCTCAGATGTGAGCTCGTTACATGATAAAAAGTCAGTGGTCGACAGTGGAGACACATGGGAGACTGTGCTCTCTCTTTGCTCTTCAGCCAAACAGGCAAGAAAATGTCACCCAGTGTCAATTTCCATAGAAACAAGGGGAACCGGACAGGGTTGCATTCACTGCCAATCTTTGATTTTGGTCTCTAGGAAGAGTGAACCAAAACTTTCTTTCTGCTTTTTTTTCTCCCCTGTCCCCAAGGGGTAGAAGTGACCTCCAAAAAAAAAAAAAAGTTTCTCAATGGAACGAGCGAACGCAACCTGAAACCGCCAAGGTGTTGAAGGCAGCAACAAACAAAACTCCTCACAGCTTCCTGTTGACGCCAGAAAAGACTAAAACCGTGAACATAATGATGATAAAGTCAACGTGACACATTCAGGCCCTTTCACCTGTGTGAATTGTAACTTAAAATGTATTAATTGCCTGTGTTGCGGAGTGTGTGATTGTGTGTGTGTGTGTCTTTTTGTCAGTAATGAATGTGGGCCGGTCTGGGAACAATGTGGCCCGTTGGTCGCCATAGGGACCACTGCCCCCGCCTCTCTCCTCAGTGGGAGTGGTGATGGCTGCGGGTTAGTCACTGTATTGAAATGAGGGGAGGCTATTTCTTCTTTTTTCCTTTTGTGCTCTGAACGATGCACCTTCTCCAGCCTTTGGAAGATAAGTGGAGGTGCTGAAGAAGGAAATAGAGAAGAGGAAAAAAAACAAACAGGTTATTTGCTGTAGAAAGTTTCAAGGAAATGAGAAATTTTTGTGATTATGCATCTAGAATTAACAAGGTGGAAGTTGTTTGACAGAGAAGTCAAAATGAATTTAGTTTTTTGTATTTTTTTGTGGTTTCCCCAGCACCCCACTGCTATAATGTCAGTTGCAGGCACGACAGCTATGACAAGTAGCGCTATCATGGTTGGACGCCACTAACTCGCCATGGGGTTTGTTTCCATAGTGACTCCCCCCCTTCCACAGTTGAAGAATGGCTCTGTCACAAAAGAAAAAAAGAGGAAGATAACAATGCACATCATTTACAATCATTTCTTGGATACCAGAAATCAAGACAGCATAAACAGTCACAGTCACAGAGAGTGGAGGTCATGATACTGACAGTTTATCCTCACATCGCCTCCTCTAATAAGCAACTTATTGAGTTTATTCATGGCAGACTCCAGAGATGATGATTCCCTCTTTTTAATTTGAGTTTTTGCCCTCAACTTGTGCATGTGCTAACTCCGCGCAGCAGCCTCGTGGGCCATGGCAGGGCCCCTTGTGGCTGGCAGTTGGGTGTGTCTGTGGCGTTTGGTGGGGGCTGTGGCAGCCTTAGAGAGTGTGTGTGTTTGGCGTGGAGAGGACTCAGTGATCAGCCACAGGGGTTGGATGGTGAGTAGAGTAGGCCTTTTAGACTGCTCACCCTGCCCCCCTCTCCCTCTCTCTCATGCAGACAGGTTATCCTGTTAGAGAGGGGAGAGAAAAGTTCTCCAGTGGCAACAGAAAGAATGTGCCATGCTGTGACCGACTGAACCGCTCCGGCACTGGAATTAACAAAGCTTTGCACAGCCGAGAGGCTAAAGAGCAAATACAGTGCTGCAGAGGAATTTATTGGTACTTATTGTGTTGAAGGACAGATGCGGCCCGGTTTTGACCAGTATAGGAAGGCAGGTTTTATTGTGATTTATGTAACTGCTGCTCTGTTGCTCGCCCCTCTGGGTGCCCTCCCGGTTTCCTGCTATCTGTAAAGTTAGTGACGGCTGATGCAAACTGCACCTTTGTGGGACAAAGTTTCCATTCAACTGCAGCTCTAAGGTGGAGGAGAGTTTTTCAACAAAGTCACACAGCCCTTTGCAGAGTTGCACCAGGCTTGTTTGTGGCCCTCGTTAACTATTTCCATGCTGACCTGGGTGGAAGGACAAGTGTGGAGTGGGGGTAGGTCAGGATAACCCCATCTGTGATTAGTATGGCTCTCTTAACTAATAGGATTGGAGTCAACAAGCTTGAGTTGTTCCTCAGAGATGTTGAGTGCTGCCCAATCGGCACGTTGAGCTAAGTGTGTTCCCAGTTCAGGCTGTGACAGGCAGTGCGCTCAGCCAACTGTTGCATAGCTGGGATGTAGTTGGTCAAAGTGGATTGCCCTGATTTCATAAACCTCTCTCAGAATTACGTTCAGCTTCTTCCCTGTTACCTTGCTGTGAGTGCAGAGAGGTTAGGCCTCTCTTTGAACAGAACCTCTGACACCTTAAAGTGACTTTATACAGGAGAAACTGTTGTTTTAAGTTAAAGGCTCGCTTTAGGCATGCATTATGACATATGAAAATACTACGCTTGGAATAATAATTTGTGTCTGATATGTTTTTTCTGCAAAAATGTTCAATTACCTCATTAAGAATTCTCAGCATGACAGCTTCTTTTTCTCCCTTTTCACCCAGGCTCTATGAATATGCAAATATTTTTTGTTTCAAAAGTCAAACTGCTGGTCACAAAATATCTCCCATGTCTCTCTAAAGAAAACCCATTCTTAGTGTATGTAACCTGGGGGTTCCACATCACACATGTATAAGTTGCATATTAGGCCATGACTGGCTACCAAACTAGTTGTGATGTCACAAGTCCTGCTTGTACGTCAACTTACGCTCAGATTTTAGGTAAACATAAAGAAACCTCCATCCTTTTAGTGTCTGCACAATGAAGCTGAAACTGACAATAAGCAAAACACAGGTGGAGAGGGGGACTTTAAAGGAGCTATTTGTAAGTTTTGAAGAAATGTTGTGAGTTAAGCATCAAACTTCATTCCCTTTACTCACCAAGAGCTGTCTGCAGTGGTAAAAAGTAACACAGATGTTTTGCCTCTAGTTCTATCACTTCTTTTCTTCTGAAGTTTGCATTTTAACCAGCTAGCCCCGGCCCAGTCTCATCATTTTCTGATAGCGACTCACTGTAGCGTCCAGGCTGCCCTGAGGAAGTATTGCCGGTCAGAGGGTGTATTTTATCCTCTTGTATTGTAAACACAATCATGGGTGAAACTCTTGGCAAGCAACCATCACCACCCGCTCTCGGCAAGAAGCCATGTTTGGTGGCAGAGAAAACTCACAACTAGCCCCTTTAAATACATCTTTATTATGATCAACATTTTTTCCGTGAAACAAAGCAATTTCATTAATACAGCCACTTTATCTGTTTAATGTCCACAATTTCCTCCCCACGATGTGCTGTGTGCTGCCATGTGTTTGATTTTGTTTGTTTGTGTGTGTGTCTTGTTTGTTTTTGAATGTGCACAGGAGTGTTGGACATCAGGAGGGTTGGTGACCGGAGGTGACTATCAGAGTAGTCTAGCCACCATAGAAACTAAACAGTAGACTCTGCATCTGATCCTCCAGTCTTAGCCTATAGTCTTCTCACTCTGCTCTCTAGAAGAAAAGAAAAAAAAAAAGAAAAAAACTTGCGGTGATGTCAAGTCTTATTAGAAACAACACTGTTACCCTTACTCTGGTAAACGCATGTGGTTTACCATAGAGGCTCTAGCTCTCTACTGTAGTTCAACTCTACCCTCTCATGGTTACGGACTAATCTTAGCGCTGTACTGTCTCACCATCTGTTAGTGTAACAGCAGTACAGTGTGGAGTAGTCTAGTTGTTCTCTAGCTCTATTAGACCAGTATAGACTAATATAGAGGTCTCAAATTCCAATTTTACAGCCTGTCTATGATTGCATCCTCATGGCATGGTGTGGTTCTCTCTCCAATCTTAACCTTGGTGACATTCACTGGGCTTAGCTACATTATGTATCAATTCTACTGTTTATGTTTTGGGTCTTTTTGTAGTTGTTTTGCTAAGATCAATATCAAAAGAGTTATACTGCTAAAGAAAAGTTAAGCTTGTCCTTTTTCCTGGATGTAAGTGTAAGGAGCTGCAGGGCAGAGGACGGTCCGGATCACCTGAAAGCATACAGGATGATGAATGGTCCCTGTTGTTGTCATCACTTCCGTCCAAAGCTGAGGGAGGCAAAAACAAACAAACACAAACAAACAAAATTGGGTGGATCTGCTGTCAGTGTGGTGTGATTGACAGCTCCCTCTCCTCTTCCCCGTCCCGTCCTCCTCTCCCTCCTTGTCCCTCTCTATCTCACACTCTTGTCTGACACACTTGTCCTCCCTCTCGGGCTCTCCTCGCCGAGGTGAGGTGTGTTTGTGATTGTGGTGCCTGTGTGAGATTCCAGGAGATCACATGTCACATGGTAGTGACGAGAGAGGCAGGGGGTTCACTGGACATTCCCAGGCATTCCACCTGAGCACGACTGCATGCACACATACACACACACATACACACTCACTTACATGTATAATTACATCAAAGGTAAATGTGTATACACCATTCACATACTGGAATATAAACACAAGGAAGAAAAACCCCTGTAGAATAGCAACACACTAGCATTCATATTGTACGTCAATACACAATCCAAGTCGTCTCCTTGCTTTTATCTTATTTAGTGCTGAATTTATTAGTTGATTGACTGATTATTAAAATGAATCAGCAAAAATTGCATAATGAATTAAAAACCTTAGTTATTTATCAAGCAACACCCCAAACATTTACCAGTTTAAGCCTCTCAAATATGAGAATATGCTGCTTTGTATCATTATAAAATGAAATTTTTAAAATTTAAATTTTGCACTGTTGAAACTCATAGAAACTCATAGACAGCGTGTGAAGTGCTGTTAAGGATATCTCTTGCTGTTTTTTAGCCTTACAACACACCCAGATAAATAATGAGAAAAAATAAGAGATGATAAAGAAAATGGTGATTAGCTATAAGTCTTTGTAGTATAAATTCAGTGTTAACAACTTGAAAAAACGACAGGAAAAATTCTGTCGATGATCATTGGGACTAGATAAAATTTTAAATTTTCTGAGACTTGAAATGTGGCACTGATACCAATATGGTCAGTTTTTTTTGGCAGTGTTTTTCTACAAAGCCCTTTTTATTTTAAAATTTAGATTTTGGCTGAATAGGAGCAGCTGTACACAAACTTTGCCTAAATAAGATACTGTCTGAAATACACAGTTCTGGTTTAAATCACCAACTGTGCGAGCCAAGAAAAAGTCCAGAAGAGTAGGAATCTGATCAGACGTTTGATGCCAACTTTCGGTACTTGACTGTTGTTGGTATTCTGCTATGACCTCATTTCAGTCGGTTCCAAACAAAATAAGGTTTGATACTCAGCCCTAATGATGACCAGCTAGAGAAGACATCAACTCCTATAACATCACTGCTGGTTCACACACACTTAAACACACACACACATCAGCATACAGCCACAGTGCATTCAGACCAGGGTGTAGTCATATCCCAATCTGCTGTTTGAAGCAGGTGATAATTAGAAAACACCAGCTTTTGATCTCAAAGTGTATTGATTTGAGAACATGGTGTCATAAATGGTGTCATTCTATTTATCAGCACAGTGAGGTCTGGGTATGGAGGCTGGTGAATACATTGTGCTAAGTCAACAGGAGGACAACATGGATATATTACACCTTCATTGATGAGTCGTTAAGGAATGAAAGATGAGGGTGTGATGTCAGAGTGCACCGAGGAAAATGATAGGTTGCTGCCAAATCTGTATCACAACTGGCAGTCCTCTCTGTTTCTGTATTCTCCTGTAGATCGAGTCAAGGTTGCATTCCCTCGCAGAGCTCAGCCCAAGGTGGAGTGGAACTGTCTTCTCATGTTAAGTTGTGTGTGTGTGTGTGTGTGTGTTGCAGCAGGTTAGTGTCGTTGGTGTTTGGTCTCTTATCTGGGCCGCACCTCGTCAATCTGATGAACATGAGGCAGGCGCTGACATCCGCGAACCGTTTCGTGATTGTGCGTTAACAAAATGTTACAACTTTAGAAGTTGCGGTATTGTTAAACCCACCTAAATATCTGTGACAGCATGTTTCAAATCATGTGTCCTGATCTGAGGCAGCTTGTCTTCTTCGATCACAACAACACACTGGGAAACTGAAGAACAGCTTAATGGGCAAAAGCAGCACAAATAAACACAGTAGTGAATTACAAGAGAGAACTATGTAGTCTTATAACATTTCCTCAAACATAAACAGATCTGCAGAAATGGCAGTGGTAGGATATTTTGCGTTGGCTCCTGATGATCCGTTATGTGGCAGGCTAATGAGTTCACATGAACAACAATGACAAATGAACTATATGGATAAAATAACGCAACTCAATGGAATTGCTTGATTTTTGAATGTGATAATCATGGACACCCAACATCCACAATGCAATGCAACAAATATTAAGAGCAACTCATAACTAGATAAGAAAAAAAAAAAACAAAGAAATAAAACAAGCTGAATCCCTGTGAAATAATGTTTTAACATATAGAAATTCACAGTTATGATCAAATCACTGTTTGACTTATATTTGATACACAACAGTATTACATCGTTTTAATACACAAAATTATCCACATTAGTAAATCATTTACATTTGGCGTGTTCGTGTACTTTAATATAACTTTGACCGTCTCCAGTGTTTACAGCTGACCTGTTTCCTGTTTTGTTCCCGACTCACAGCTAAATAAAGTTGTCTCTATTGGCTGAAATCAGACAGACTTACAGCCTTTGACTGACAACTGTGCGGTTATGCTCCTTTTTTTGCTTTGTCTGACCGGGCAAACTCATTTTTCAATCTAAATCCCATGAATAGCTAAATTATGGACAAAACAACGAGGTGTCAAAATTATAGGTAATACAGAAATGATGAAATTTATTCACAGATTACTGAACCTTAAGGTGTAAAGCGTCACGAAATGGAAGTGCCATTAATAGAAATTATTGAGAAATGAGAGATAACATGTTTTGGTGCTGTTTGGTAGTTGATACTCTGTGTTTAATAATGGCCCCTATGAACCCAGTATATAAGCAAAATTACATAAAAAGTATAAATCTTTATTTTGTGCATCTATTTAACATAATTATGGTTTGTCATTAAACAATTTTATTTTAACAACATTTCACTGTTCAAAGCAATTACAATTTTTAGATAATTGCCAGAGCAGTAAGTTATAAATTCAGACATCTATGAATCACAAAGTATGAATCTGTGAATGAAAGACACAAAATAAATACGACCAATCGTTTTATTGTTCTTTTTGCAGAAAGTGAGCTTTATGCTATTATCTCCATAGAGCTGCAACGATTTATCATTAACTGATTAAGTCCATCAATGAAAATGTATCATCAACTATTCACACCTGATATTAATCTATAGGTCGTTAAAGTATTTTGATGGTTCCTGGTTCTCAGATGTGAAGATTTGCCGCTTTTCTTGGTAAACTAGATATTTTGAGTTTGGGCTGTTGGTTGAGCCAGCTTTAGTGATGTAACCTTTGCTCTGGGCACTGTGATGGGCATTCTTCACGACTTCTGATATTTTATAGACCAAACAATTTCAGACTAGCACCCAACTGATTATTGGAAAAAATAGTGAGAAGAGATAATCAATAATAGAAATTATAAATTAGTTGCAGCTCTAATATACCAATTTAAATTAGCTTTAATGAAGATAATGACTGTTGTAGATGTATTTACCTTATTGTTTGCAATGCTGTGTATTATAGTAGTAAGGTGTTACTTAGTAATGTGCATTTGACTGCATTTGGTATTAATAATACAAAAAGTAGTACAGCGAGGCCTAAACCTATCAGTAATTATTGTTACCTCTACAGTACATTTCTGGACAAAATATACAGATTTTAAATGTACCCTTTTTAGAGTGATGCTAAACTGATATATTTGTAAGTAAAATTATGTTGAAGATATCAGAGGACAGTTAGTGTGAGAAGTAGGTTCGGTCTTTCCTCTTATTACAGTTGGTATTTCAGACCAAGAAAATCTTTGTGGGAGGCCTGTCAGTGAACACAACTATCGAGGATAATCAAGCAGTACTTTGACCAGTTTGGGAAGGTGAGGTCATGTTTAGGAGAGTGTTAAAGCTGTTGTAGCATCAGATTGTAAGTCCAAGCAGCTGGGCGAAAAACAGCAAGGTGGTCAGAGTCAAAGTAATTACTTTATTTGATTTATATTGGATCCACATAAGTTTGCCTCAGTTGCATCAGCTCAAATCAAACAAATCAACGAAACAGAAACACATAGCACTGCATCCCACCACATTTCTGCGGTCAGTTCACACAAATTCTCAGAGAAAACTTCACTTGTTGGGTCGAGGCGGCTGCCTGGAAGTGAAGGAGTTACTGCCAGGGAGGGAGGAGGAGGCGAGAGGATGGAAGAAAAGGAGCTTGAAGAGGGTAGGAGGAAAAATAACGAGGCTGAGAGGCTCTGGAGCAACAGGCGAGATTAGGGGGACTGGAGGAGGGAGGCGGAAGAGAGAGAGAGAGAGAGAGAGACAGGAGGGGGGTAGGAGAGGGAGGAGGAGGGGGGAGAAAAGTTTTGTAGTGAGTGTGTGGTGATGGTGAGGAAGGAGGAGGGATTATCAGAATCTGAATTAATCTGATGTAACAGCTGCTCCTACCCACAACCCCCTCCTGGCCCGTTACAGTGGTGACCTGGCATGCCCATTGTCCCCAAGTAATTCTGTGGGTAAGGGGGTTTTGTTCTGAGGAGGAGGATGAGGTGGTGTTCGAGGGGTGTTAGCATGAGTGTTGGGTGGGGGTTAGTTCGGGAGTTTGGTAACAATAAATACAAGTCAACTAGTGCTCAAAACCCCCCAAACTTACCCCTTAACTTTTTATATCATTCCTGTAATGTGTTTGTGTTTTTAAATACATTTCTATATAGACTTTTACCCAAGTTTCTGATATTGTGAGGTCTCTGAAAGGCATGAGGCAGAGAATAGATGATGGCCTGACAAAGGCCTTGACAAGCGAGGGAGGGAGGGCCTGATTGAGAGAGGTTTGCAGAGACGTAAGAGAGGGAACTGGGGCAAAGATGGGGTGTTGTGGGGGGGTGGATGAGGGCCATTATGCCTCTGTACAAAGCTAGACAAATATTTTGTTAGTTTGTTCAGAAGTTATCTGCATACTGGAAGTTTCTGGATTGTTCACACTCCTAAATATGTAGAAATCAATCATATGTGTGATTTAAGTGCCGTTTGACTTTTGGTTCATCTTGTGCAAAACAAAATCAGGGAAAACAAACAAACCGAAAACAAAAAAAAACAAAAAACAATTCTGATTTTTTCAGCAAATTTCAGATGGACAATCTGCGGTGAGAGCCCTTGAAACTTCTCAAAGTCAAACACTGGAAGACTACCTTTGTGAGCGGTCGCGTTTCCGACTGTGCGGCACTTTATTTTTCAGTGCCAAAGGTTTTGGCCCTGGAGTTTCTCTGTGCTCCCTCCTCAATCATAACGTCTAGATGAATTTTTGCCGAGAGAGATATCGAGGGATGGACGGTGAAATGTAGGCTCCAGCCATCCATGGAAGTTCCTGATTAGACTGCCTCACTGGACCTTTTGTGTCCCGTCCTGGTGAGGACAAAGGAGCGCAGAGAGGGATGGGCAGGGGATAACAGGGAAGATGAGAGGTGGAAAAAAAAGGGATAAGAGGGAATATTGTCCGGCCGTGCACCATTAAAATGCCCAGTGTTTGAAATATTGAGCAATGATGTGCAATTAACTCCGTTTGCTGTCTTTAACAGGAACTGTGGGCGTTGTTGTTATGTTTTGATAGCGTCCTTCAGGGCGACTGTGCAGATTCACTTCATGTTGGGGACTGTATAAGTTTCTGTGTATTTGCCTTGTTAATTCTGTTTGTGTGGTGTCAGCTCACAGCTCCCTAGCATGAAAAACGTATCCTGGGTGTCTCGACCTTACTCTTTGTACAGTTGATGATTTAAAGTTTTGACAATCCGTGGGTTTTCTGTTTGGATAAAAGTGTCAGTTAAATGTTTTTGCAGAGCTCCAGAGTCGAACATATTGCAGGCGCTCAATGATGTCAGACTGGAAGGAAGCAGTGACATGAGGCATCAGAGTATTGGGTCCCCTTTCACTGGCCTCCTCGCTCACCTTTCTGTAGGCAGAGCTGCCTTGGGGTCCACACACACACACACACACTGCTTGCACTGTGTGCTGGTGTGTGTGACTGTGTGACTATGACAAATTATTCAGTGGACCATATCCAGTAAACTTATTATAGACTGAGAGCACAGATTCATTTACCAAATGTTTATTTGGACCTCTGTGTGCAGACTGAAGTATAAACATGTTGAGAGGGGGGGTAGAGGGGAGCAGAGAGGGAGAGAAAGAGTAGGTCAACTTTGACATAAGAAACTCTGGGTGTGTGTGTGTGTGTGTGTGTGTGTGTGTGTGTGTGTGTGTGTGTGTGTGTGTGTAGAATGGAGCACTTACCATGTCTTTAACTCTATAATGGGAGGCTGGGCTGGAGAGAGAGGTCAAGGGAAGAGGAGGAGAACATGACCCAGCTGTGCCAACAAACAAAGCCTCCAGGCCTCTTTGTTCTCCGTCTCCCTCTCCCTTTGTCTCTTCTTTCTCCTCCCTTTCCACTTTGACCCAATCCTTTTTTTCTTCCTTCTCTCTCTTGCAGGACTCTCTGTGCTCTCTTTCACCATATCTCCACCTGTCGCTAGTCCACTCACTATCAGCTCTCCCCTCTCATCGAGTCTCCACCTGCCCACAGGATTCACCTTTCTGCTTGTGACTGGCTAATTAATTTTTTTCTTTGTGTGTATGAGTGTGTGTGTATGTCAGGGTTTCTCTCTTTGCGGCCCTCTTTGTCTCACTGGCACTCTCCCACTATTCATAAAGCATATTTGATGTTGGCCAGAGGCTCTTTTATAAGGACTTTTTGTACAGTTGCCATGGAATGTCAAACTTTGGAGGGGAGAAAGGGGGCGGATTATGTGATCTCTGTGAGAAGGATTGTGACTGGGGCAGTTTAGCAGTAAATACAACTTCCAGCTTTCCATGCCACCCATTATGTCCGTTTGCCATGTACAGTGCTTCTTCATATTTTCCTGTCTTTGCTGCCTCGGCCTCCTCTTTGTAACCTGTCGCTTGTCCCTCCAGTCCTCTCCCCTCCCTCTCTCCCTTTTCCCCCTCCTTTCTGTCCATCTGTTGCTGAGCCTCCCTGCAGAACTTGAGAAGGGCTGAGGTCAGGCAATATGCCGCGTGGCAAGAGAGAGAGGGCCGCGTTCAAAAACTTTGTTGTTTGTCTCCCCCCCAGGTCGACGACGCCATGCTCATGTTCGACAAGACCAGCAACAGGCACAGAGGTGAGACGGACCGACTCTGTCTCTGTCCGTTCATTCCCTACATCTCTACCTTTCCTCTCCCACTCTTCCTTAGTTTGATACTCTTCCTCCAGTCCTTCCTGGTTGTCTATTGATCGCCCTCCACCACCGTCAACCCCCCCACACACACATAGGGGCCTCCTTCCTGTGGGCTGAGCTGGAGGAGACGAACGGGGCTAGTCTAATTAGCCAGTCCGTTAATCGGGATCAGGATAAAGCCTCCTTAAGCACCTCCTCCCCACCCTGGGACTGATCGATTATGACAGCCTACCAGCTTTGCCTGGGCCTTCTGGCCAGGAAGGGAGGGAAGAAAGGATGAGTGCAGAATAGCAGCATTGAGGAGGGGGGGGGGTGGGGGCAAATGTGTTAAGCGGCTAGTACAGCGCTTACTGGATACTATTAGCTGTACTGTTGCACAGAAAAGACCCTACTGTCTAAATCCACCATATTGTATGACATTTTTTCAGCACCAAACTCAACTCTCTCCTGCATGAGGTTTGGCTTTGCTTGACATTTGAGAGCGAGGATGTGGTGAGAAAGTCCTGATTCACTTCCACGAGGATCAACAACAAAATGGTGAGCCTTTGTGCGCCCATGATACTCTGATGTAAGTCGTGCACAGAGGGCAGAGGTACTGATTTGTCTTTTTGGTCAGAGTGGGTGGAGTGCAAAGCTCAGCCCAGAGGTGATACACAGGCTCGGCCAGAGGCGCTCTCGGGTGATGCCCTATGGGATGGGCCTTCATGCTGGGCATTGGTATGCTGGGTAAGTTAGTATTGATCAAGACCCAGAGGAAGGATGGCTGTACACCGTGCCTGACAATGACTATTATTGCATTAAAGCTGGCTGCCTTAAAGGTCACATGGTGCCTCATGGGAAAGAGCTGACCACTGAACTGGGCTGCTCCTAGCCTTGATGTCTAGACCTTAGACTTTAGAAGCGATGACCAAGAGAGTGATGTGGAAAAAATCTGCTCATCTGTAGAAGAATGTTCCAAACTGCTAATCAACCGTACATCAGCAGCTATATATTACATATAGTTGTGATAATGTTTGTTGACTTGTTTATGATGTGTTCATATTTATCGGCCCGTTTTAATTTTATATATAAAAGCCAGAATTTTTAGTGTTGCCAGGTGCTGGATCCTCCATTTCCCACAATGCAACCCCTCAGGCCTCAATACCTCCCCTCTTTATATTGAGCTTTCTGTTAAAGGTTTCTTGATCTCATTTTACAGCTGCTCCTCACCTCAAGCTAGTGCTGCCCCTCATAGCCTGTAGAAATAGATCTCATGTAAAATTAGTGGAATGGCCCTTTAACAGTTTCAAATCTTCTCATTGCCTTGAGCATTATTACTACATCATTACTATGCCAGGGCAAAATCATTAACAGATTTTTATTGTGCTCACAGTAGTCAGGACGTGTTTATGGATGTAGAAGCTAACACACGTACCACCACCTATATTCAGTCAAGAGGTGCACCTTTTCCTCAGTATGTCAATTGCTTTCATGAGACAGTATTATAGATAAGCAGCTGGTTTGCCACCACATATTATTATTATTTTAAATGATAATAAATTAGTTATGTTTTGTGATGATAAGTTATTTTTATCCTCCTGGTGTTGTTCCTGAGGGTCTGACTCTCCAGGTGTCAGGTTGTACTGAACAATCTGTGTGTATTGTGCACTGCTGAGAGTGAAACAAGAAGACAAAGACAGTAAAGCTGCTCCGTCCTGCCTAAGTGAAGAAATCCAGACCACAGGTGTGAAATATCACCCTGCATATGTAGACTGTACCAGGCTTCACTCTTAGGGAAGCTGGCCACAACCACACACACACACACACACACACACACACACACTTACACACCTGTTTGTGTCAGGCTGTTCCTTTCAATACACACTGATACTGGGTGTGCACTGTATTATCTCTGTCATATGGGCAGATGTGTTTTTCCTCAAAGCACAGATGTTTTCTAATGTGCTGTGTACCGATGCAAGTTTCCCTTTTTGGTGTAGTCCAGATGATAGTGAACATGTGTCTACAGGTTACCCAGGCTTCAGACCGCCACCTCACCAGCCAGACTCGCTGGCATCACTCCTGGATACACCTACCAGTTCCCTAATCACAGCATTTTCACTCCTGATGCACTTGTTGATGCTGTCACTGAGGAAATAAACACACAGCCACAGTTAGTTAGCAAGTGCAAGTGGGCGAGAGAGTAAAGTAAACTTCTTAAGCCTTTGGCTCTATGATCACCATAATGCAATTAAGCTAAAGTAATATAATTTAAAGTCTTTTTAAGTCTTCTAGTTTTCTGCTGAGAATTAGACACAAAGTATGGTGTTAAAATAACATTCTTATTTCTATGAGAAGTCATGTTGTGTAATTGAGCGACTGTATTTGAAAATATATCATTCACTGAGCAGCAGATAAAAATGTGGTTAGATAGGTAGAGTCCTGCTTTGAATGATTTGCCATGGGAAAAAGGATGATTGCATGTATGCAAATACACAATCATTAGCTTGTGGTAGTTTTGTATTGAACTGACAGTAGACACACTTATCACAAATACAAACATATTTCCATAGAAGCACATGGAAACACAGTGATGTAAGTAAGCTGTATAAATGAGGGAGTGGAATTTGCATATGCATAGCTGCCCATGTACAAGTGTGGGTGTTTGTGCATGTGTGTGGCATGTCAGCATGGCTGTGTATTTCACTGGAGTGTATAAGGTTGATCTGCGATGAATTACAAACTTAGATGTCCATCAAAAAGAAAAATATATTGAAATCAAGTACTCTTTTTGAACTGAAGCTTGTATGACACTTGCCTATATATTTTGTATTTCAATGATTTACTGTGTATAATTTTTTAACACCACTTTTTGGCTTTAAAACATCCTTTTGTCCTTTAATTCCTGTTTAATTCCTTAAACCCTGTATGTCACCTCTGAGGCATTTCCCTGCTTGTATGTATGTATGTGTGTGTGTAGTGTTATCCTTGCAGCGGTGGTGGTGTGTCTCCAACAGCACTCTGATGTTTCTGTTTTAGAGTTCCATAGAGAGGACTCCCTTCTATTCACCCCCACCCCCTATGGGCTCACAGGTCAGTCAGTCCCTCCTCTGGACTTTACAAGCAGCATGTTGTCAGTCTGCTACACCACGTTAGCACCAACACCTGATCACTCTTTGGTTTGCATGTTTGTGTTTGTCAGTCCTCTCGGTCTCTAACTGAAGCGGGATTGCTGACAGTAAAGAGGAAGGATTTTGATGTTTCTCTCAAGTCACTTCCTTCACTGACCTCCCTTAAAACTCTCCCTTTCCGTGTAGTAAAATGATATGTACCCAGGATTAATAACTCCAGTACTCTCATTGCTAATTTATACTCCTGGCTGCCTTGTACATCAGTACAGTGTAGTTTTCTGAGATCACTGGAGTGAGACTTGAAATTATGTTTTTAGTTGGCTATTATGTGTACACGCAAAGGTGTATAAACTGGATTTTCTTTTTTCTTCTCTTTACCATACATTTCCTCTCACATATGGACCAATGGCAGCAGCGGCAGCAACAGCAGTAGTCAAATTATAAAAAATTTAAAAAAAAATGCTTTTGTGTTTTTTTTCTCATCAGGGCTATAGACAGCTCCAACAGAACGGCTGGATTTTTCAGAAATCTGAACATCTGAGGAAATGAAATTGTTTCATTTCACAGTATACAACGATAAGCGTTTTTAAATAAAACAAACCTTGCACTTCCAATTCTTGCCTATTTTTAACTGCTAATATAGTCCTTAGATACAGATGTTTCCTAATTTTGTGCCACCTTACTACTACTCTTTACTGTGATACTAGTCCCCCAGTAATACTGAACAGATGCAGCTGTACTGTAATGGCAAGTATCAAAATATCCCACCAAACCTGTATTTGCTTTGACTTTTTCCTTCAAGTGAAAATAAAAGAGGCTGAAAACAACAGCATGCTAATGTTTGCTAATTACCATTGAACCGTAGCACAGCTGAAGTTGATAAGGAATGTCATCAGTTTGGCAGGTGTTTGGTCACTAAGCAAAGTTTTGTTAAAGAGATTATTCTATGACCAGATGATGGTCACGAAACACACTGGAGTGGAACATGAAATTCCACCAAATGTGATAGTGGTCTACATGACAGCTGTCGAAATTTCCTCAAAACCACAAATGTTGACTTCACAACGGCTGGATTCATCCTCTGAGGATCATGAGTGTCTCATGGTCTATGATTTCCCATTCAGTGAAAGACAGATTAGACAAAAGTGAGATGTTTAATGTGGCAATCATAAAGTTTGGAATTGGATTTCATACATTTACTACTTTCCTTCATCTCAACATCATGGTGTAATAAATAATACTGTGTCATTTTACAATGCAGCTGCAATATTAAAACAGGGAAAAAACAGGGGGCACCTTGCCCTGGCCCCGAGCTGGACAGGGGCCCGTGCCACCTGACAAAATAAAAAAACAGCAAAAACAAATGATGTTCTTATTTTTTGCTTTTGGAAATCTACCCGTCTCGCTCAGCTGGATTTTAGAGGTACACTGCAGCCGGGGCGTTGGCAGACCTGTATGGAGCGGCCAGTCAGGGTCAGCTGTCAGCCAGTTACCTCAGCGCTCGAGCCACCCCAAGCCTGGATTCAGCCATAGTTTGGGGGTGAGATATCATTATTCCTGATCGTATTTGAGCTGTGTATTGGAACAATATCTGCCTTTGTTCCTTAATGTAACTGTCCCAATCTATTTACATCTAATAGGACTTTAAATTATGTTTGCTTCTAAATTCCTTATAAATTTAAGTTAAAGTGAAAGTAGAAGGCACAAGATAAAGAAATCAAATTTCCATCTGTCCAGTAAATGTAAGGCAAAGGCAAGGTTAAGCAACTTAGCACAGAAACCAGCAACAAGAGACAGCTAGTCAGGCTTTGTTTAAAGACAGCAAAATCCACTTTTTCTAATCTCTGTGCTAAGCTAAGCTAACTGGCTGTTGGTGGTAGCTTCCTATTGAACAGACAGGCACATCAGTGTCATCGATCTTATCAATAAGCATATTTCTAAAAAAACTATTGCTTTGAAGCCCTTAGCATCGATACTGATGTTAAATTTACTGTGCTGTAAATAAAACAAGATGAAGAAGCAGAGGCAGGTCCAGCTCCACCATCATTTATAAGAAAACCTGTTTTCCTTCTCCAATATATCCAAAAGTAAACCCATTTTCAGACATTTTGGACTTTTTAAAAATATGTACTATAACAGGTGGATGGAAACTCATATTTGTGTCTGCCAAAATGTAGAGCTATGAGCTCTTGCTAGACTGATCATTTCAGTGTTTCTCAGCTGTGTGCCATCAGGTTTTCATTCCAACGAAACACAGCAGCAGCTGATTTCACTGATTAGCAACTTCAGCCTGAGAGAAAAAAAGTCTGAATAGATGAAATCAAAGTCTGCATTTTTGCTAACAAACAAGTGAACTTTAAACTTGTGTTCTCGCTGCCACAGGGCCCTTTGATCGCCACGGCCTTCACTAACGGATATCACTGAGAATGTAAGTCAGTCCTCTTGTTTAAAACCTAACATATAAAGTCATCATCAAACCTGTGAGTAATCCATGTGGTTTTTGTGCCAGTGCAGAGCTGTAGACTGAGAGCTGGGAGGAGTTGAAGCTGCTTCGGAGCTGATCTGGCCTGTCTCTGTCCAGTCCACCTCTTCGGCTGGGGGCGGCTGGACCTTCAAACCTACCCCCCACCCCACTCCACAACCTGGTGTCAGCCTGAACCCAGCCGACCCTATTGACGCCTCACTAAACTCCACCTACTGAGAAAAAAAAGAAGAAGAAGAAAAAGGAGTGAAATGTTTATCACTACATGTAATAGCAACACACGCAGATGCTGAGTTTTTAGTGTATTTTTTTTCTTTTTCCTCTGTTGTTATGTTTCACCTTGCTGTTTTTTGTGATGGCTGCGTTGTTTCTTTATCTGTTATGGATGTGTTTTATTGGGTTACTTGAACTTTGACCCTGATCTCTCTGAGATAAGAGGAGTTAAATCTCTGGGTGAAGCCTGTTTGAAGGTCAAGAGCTGTTATTTGTACTGGAAAACTGTATATTTGTCTAGTTGTCTATACTAGTTCATACTGAATTTTAACAAAACATTTGTGATTAATACTATTTCTTGAGAATGTGTCACAAAGTGTATATCTTGGTAGGTTTTTAACAAAGACTTGTTATACTAATAATGGTCAGACGACAAAGGTCATTAGTCACAGTTACATAATATGCCTACATGAGCTGTACAATTTTGTAATATATTGTAAATATGACTCTGGTTTCTAGGGGGCTTGGACGGGGGATCAGCTAATTTTGTGTGTGGGAGGTGGGAGGCTTTGGAGAAATGTGTTGGAAAGCTTGACTGTTACGTATCATAGTCTCACATGGAAGTCATCTCAGTTTGTCTGTCAATATAAGACCAGCCATATGCTGTATTTCTCTCCAGGCATTTATGAATGATGCGTCATTTGAGTCTGTTACTGCGTTCAGAGGCGTTCAGAGGCTGACTCAGAGCTGAAACACCTTTCAGCTCTGAGTCCAGCAGGAGAGAGGCTGAGTCTGGATACAACACTTTACTTTTGGGGATATATGGGTGTGAAAACGCTCCTCTATCAGGAGAGGAGAAAAAAAACATGCTGTTGTCTTACTTTGTCATATTGTTGTTTTAACTGTGATTTTCAATATGTGATGATTGTTTGTGGAGGAAAATGAAGGAGACTAGTAGGCAGGAGCAGTCATACACAGTTAACATGTTTATGACTGATTCGCTCTGCAGGTTGTGTTGATGTTTGCGTGAGCATGTCATATGGTTTTATCCACATTGGTTTCCAATGTGCCATGTGCTGTTTTTTGGGGGTGGGGGTGGGGTTGGTACCTCAGTTGCAAATGTGAAGTTTTAATCTGACTTTTTTATTATTACATTAACATCCATGTCAAAGTGTGGATGGTTAAACCTTTTAGAAAGGTGGCTTTTCCAACAGGAAAGGGTGGGGTGGGGGGGTCTTATTAACTCTTGTTTACCTGTAACCCCCCCCCCCCCCCTCAATCCATCACTGCAAATCCACTGGAGGTCACAGATTGTAGCAATGTGACAACAATTTTTAGACCAAAACAATTATGTTCAGAGCTACTAGAATGTTGCACTGGCCAATCACGATAGATGTGTTTTCCTTCAAATGTTAGCGTAAGAACAAAGCACTCTTGATACCAGGTTTTACATTTTGATACACACGCTCACACTGCTGCGGGCTACCATGGTAGTTCATACTTTGATGCTGTTTTCACTGAAAAATAACAATCTTGTCAACACTGTAACATTTTTCTGATTTTCTTTTTCCTGTCATGTTTATTCCTTTGAAACAAAAAAAACCTTTTTAAAATTCCTAATAAATTATTTTAAAACATTCCACTTTTGTGTCCTGTTTGACCTTTTTTTTCACATAATGACCCATGTTTTTTTTGCTCTTTTTTTTCCCAATAAGAAATTAATAGAAGTTATGAAGCTTTAGGATTGTTGGCATTATTCTCCATCAGCATTAGATGGTGCTGTGTGACCCTCTTCACAGTTTGGTCAGGATAGTCTGTACTGCATGTGAGAGGCTTTCACACATTTTCACATCAAATATAAGAAGCACACCAACATGAAGAATCCTCATTTTACTATATCACTGTTCTTATTTAATTGTATAACCTTGTGTGCAGCGTAAAGGGAACAATAGTGGTGTTATTCTAACAGATTTTCCAACTGAACTGAATTTGTACCAAATTACTACAAATGTTGTACTAAATTACTATGAATGTGTAAGAAATTAATATAAGCCTGTACTTAATTACTTTAAATACTGTGTACTAAATGACTGTACATATATTTGTTGTAAATTCCTATGTATTCTCTTTCTGTCTTTTTTCTTTCCTTTTCATTTCCTGATATTGTTTCTAGGAAACAGCAGCGTTCACTCAGTGTTTCTGCTGGCCTGAGTCTTCAGTCTGCTCAGACTTGTCACCAGCCTGCCTCTGCGTCCTCCCATATTTCTCTGCTGGCTGATTTCTCTCTTCCATCATCAGTGCTCTGCTTCCTCCCCTCCCCTGCCTCCACCTCCATTCTCCCAGTGTGTCAACGCTGCCACTGCTTCGCCTCTCTGCTTCTGCTGTCTTCAGAGGACACTGCGCCCGGTCATGAACACCAAGCCCTCCCTGCAGGAAAGCTCTGACCTTGTGACGAATGGGGAGGCTCAGGAGATCCCCCCTCTGAGGAGCTACCTCTGGCTCACCATGTTTACCTGTTTCTGCCCAGCGTGGCCCATCAATATCGTGGCGCTGGTTTTCTCGGTGCTGGTGAGTTATACAGCGCTGAATGTTTAACTTTTCCAGACATACCAGGCTACTAATTATGAATTGTTACAAGATAGGATACTTCAAGTGAAGTTTGTATGAGGTTTAGATATCTGCTGGCAGTGTAGAGGCTGGTCAACATGTGGCATGACATATGGACACGTAAATATGAGAGGAGAGTGTGGGATGATGGTTCATCCATGACAGATTTATCTGGATATAATAGAAAAAATAGTAATTTGTGTCTTTTTAATTAGCAAACATGTTCTGTATGGTTACATACAGAATGTAAACCATGATGATCAAGATTGCATAAAAAAATAACCACTTCACTTCTCTGAACTGCTCAGCTACATAATTAATAAATGCCTCTGCTGATGTGCGCTAAGATAAAATATATTTCCAGTTTATGACCTGTCTGAGTGCCAGGCCCTGTCCGTAACTGCTTACAGTAATGTTCTAAACTCATCAGTGTGGATATGGCTTTTCCGGTAGCTCTCTGGTTAACACTCATTTCCTGCCAGGACGACATAAAAGTTTAAAGAAGCTGAAACATTAGATAGGCGCAGCATATTTAGATTTGACTCAAGTCTTTGAGCTGTCTGAAGGGACAGAGATGTGTTGAGTCGACATGCCAACAGCAGCTGCTGCTGCATCATTGTGGCTGTGAGTAACAGGATGAGGCATGAAGGCACAGTAATCCACTGTTTTCATTGCAGAGGACTTTGGCTTCAGTACAAATATGAATTAGAGATAACAAGAAAGGCAGGTGCAGGGAGATAAATGTGGGTCCAAAGCAAGGCAGTGAATCATCTCTTTCTAAATATTCAGAACAGATTCCCATGAAAGACACATGTCTGGGTCGTGTGTAACTTGCTACTATGGGACTTGTTGTGTTGTTGACGAGGAAGGTTGCCTCTGTTGAGTTTAAATATCTTAGAATTGAATTTGACCTTTCACTCACTCCGTAGGCCCAGAAGAGCTATGATGAGCAGGACTATGATGGCTCCAAGCGGCTGGGTCGGAAAGCTCTTCACCTGGGGATCGTTTCTTTTGTCATTGGTCTCGTGATAATCACTGCATATATCATTGTGCACTTCACGACGGTACGGACTCACCACATACACAATTCAAAATTTTTTACAGAAAAATAGAGAGATTTCAAGTATCCTTTTCCTCCGCAGCATATGGTGTGACATCTTGAGGAGGAAGAGGAGAGGTGGAACTTTCATGGAGATTCCAGCTCCATGGGATGAGGAGAAGCTCTGCTCGGCCCCTTTCATCAAGAGTTCTGGAGGTTTTCCAAGAGCTGGCAGAGTCCCACTTCAAAACACAGCAGAACACACCTTGGTCTCAACTGCTGTGGACATTATGTTGCAGTAAAATGTTTACAGTTTTTGTGTTTGCAAGGTGACAGAAATACTCATGCAAAGGTCTTTATGAAAGAGGATCCTACCAGTGCTTCCACTGGTAGCGAGACTAATGTGCTGATGTGCATTTTGCTGTGTTATTGATTCTTGATCGTTAATCATTTAATAAACTGTGATTTTATGTTGGCTAACACGGCCATTTCCAAGCAGAGGAATATTACACTCTGCCTCTCTGTACATTCTGAATGCATAAAAGCATGAAATAAAATGTTTTACTTTCACAAAACATGGCCTGGTAAACAAACCCAAACTGTAAAGGCAACTTAAAAAAATTACTAGAAAGCCTATTATATTTAAAAGGTAGATATTATTGCTTTGAAAAAAATGACACGTTTTCATATTTTCTGAAATCACATTCAGACTAGTTCAGAAATGCAGATTTCATTACTTGAACTGACCAAAATGTTTATTTTTTTAACAACACAATCCATATTTCTGAGAGCATCAACACAACATAATAGCATTCAGTACTGGTAGAAGCAACAGTCTTGCTTAACACTGTGTTAATATTAGTGGATGAGTTTGACTGGTCTCAGTCCACACCCATTTTTGACACCTGCTGCAATTTGTTGAGTATGAGGGATGGTGTACTCTGATATCTAATATTAACACTGTTATGATGCTAAAAATAGAATATAGAGCATATAATCATCAGGGCTTTGCAATTAGATCCAGTTAATAATCATAGGAAATTAAAAGCCTAATCACCAGCTTATCGGGCGTGAGGGTTTGGTAAATCTGTATGAGTTGTTAAAACTTTTGTTTTGTTTTGTTTTGTTTTGTTTTGTTTTGTTTTGTTTTGTTTTGTTTTGTTTTGTTTTGTTTTGTTTTGTTTTGTTTTGTTTTGTTTTGTTTTGTTTTGTTTTGTTTTTTCTTTTCTTGTCTTGACCTACAGCCTGCACCTCAGCAAAACTTCAAAAGACAGTTTATAAGTTCAACAGGTACCAGAACACTATGGGCCAAGGACTATGTAGTAGTAGACTTTGTAGTCATACTGTTGGGACTGCAGCCATGTGAAAGGAGGAGCAAAGCTGTAAACTGATCGCCATCTGCTAGTGAGCTGCATGAGATGACAGGGGAAACTGTTGGATGGGTGTGGTAAAGACAGAAATCCAGTGAGGATGAACTGGAAATATTACAAATCATCTGCTTTCAACAGGTGAACTGTTCTTGGATTTTAGCAAAGGCTGGGTTCGTGGGATCTGAGCAGTCAATGTTCAAAGTCTCCTTTGCTGATGCAGCTGCTTGGAGCTGTGGCCAGAAAGTCACCATGGTAACTCAATAACTTGCTGGGGGACACCAGCTGAGGTGGGAGGTCTTTTTTGTTTGGTTAGGGCCCTGGGGACCCAGTCTACCAAGCCCACAGACTGAAGACAGAGCAGTGGAGGGAACATGAGAAGGAACTGCTGACCTATCTGACATGCTCTCTGTGGAGGAGGCAGAGTTCACAGACTGAGGGGAAGCCTTATTCACATCCCTGGAGGACCACCTGGTGGACGAGCTCCTCAACGTCCAGGATGTAGGACAGGTCATGAGACTGTACATCCAGTCTACATGTGTTTTGTGACTTTGTAACTTTGAGACTTGGCTCATGATAATGCCCTGCAAACCAATGGATGTGCTGCAGGAATACAGAGTGTGAGGTTTTGGCTCCATGCAAACCAGGAACTGGAGTGTGAAGTGGTTTTGAATCAGAAACACCAAGAACGCACTTTAACAAATGAGATATTTGACCTGAGAGTGCCTCATGATTCCCAAAGGGAGAGCTAAAGGAGGCGGTTCAGACCAGGACACTGACCTGGACCCAGATAAGTGGCAGAAAATAGACATGTAGATCTTTTAAAAGTTAAATATTTTTTATGATTTCAACCAAGGTGCCATGCAACATTAAAAATGAGGGGCAGAACAATACAAAACCTTTCACTGGGTTCCTGTGTGTCAGATGTTTTTCTACCTCCTGTTGCTGTGCTAGACATAAGCTGAGTTTGAATGGGGCCTGTGTGTGCCTGGCACAGAGGGTTAACTACGCAGAAACAATTGATGGGAATGTAGTAAAGCTCTGAAAATTACTAATGACGTATTATTATATCATGGCCAATCATGGATCATTTCTCTTTAGTAATGCAATCACTAACAATTCTGCATAGATGTTGTCTAAAATTATATACACTGTTGCCCATAAAGTTGGAATAAAATATTTTTAACCTCTTCTCATGAAATGATTGTGACAATGTGATTTATTCTTGATAGATATATATAGTGTATATCTTCTCAAAACAAAATTAGTAAGTGGGACTGTAATCATTGCACCTGGTCAAAGGTGATTCTTGATGTGTATAAATAGGAATAAAAAGTGTGTGTCTGAAAAAAATATTCCAACTTTATGGGCAACAGTGTATTTGTGATCAAAGTAATTTGGCAAATTTTGGGGAAATCATACGCAGTGTTCATGCAGTTGCTTTGATGTTGAGGCTGCGTGAACTGTTAAAACCAGCTCACTGATAATCTGCTGAATTCTCCATTGGCAGACAGAGTATGAAGAAAACACAAACAAAACCCATGTTTCAAAATGTAATCTCAGCAGTTTCATTTTAAGAGGACAAAACAGTAAAATCACTTTCACTTACTTTGGAACATGAAAAATAGTATATAAAGAATAAAGTGTTGTTCTATTGATTAATATTGACATTTTGAATGGATTGTTATTAGTATTGTAAAGGCATTTTAATAGTCATCTGTCACTATTCCATTTTTACAAAAGTCTCAATTGGGTGCTGCAGTCAAGAAAAGTAGTAAAACAATGTAGTATTGTCAACTGAAAATAAAAGATTACGTGGTACTTCCTGGGGAAAAAAATCATACACTGTAAACTGCTGGTTTTCTGTTGGAAGAATAATCTGTCTGAAGCTGTGATTACATGTACTCCAGCACTCTCTAACCCTGAGAGGAAAAGGATGACCTTCCCTAACACTGAAATACTGATGACTCTCAGTTTTTATTTTTATTTTGAGTGTGTACTGTTACAGGCTACAGACATGTGAATTACATGAAACTGGATAGCCGTGAGAACGTCTCAGAGAAATCACAGGTGATATGGAACAAGGGCACTTTTTTGCTGAGCTGCAGAAATCTTAAAGGGCTGTACTGACTATGGTTGTCTGCTTTACAGACCACCCCACTATAAGGATACAATACACATTTAGAAATAAAATCACAAATCTAAGAGCCAAAAAACACATATTCAGTTACAGGATACATTTTAAAATAAATCAAACACATTCTGGCCACCATTTTTTCCGACAAAATGTGATCTAGACCCATGGTTCCCCACTGTTTTTGGCTTGTGACTTGATGAATATGTTATGAATATGTCCTCATATGTCTCTATATGTTAAAGGAACAAATCAGCCAAAAAGTAAAAATAATTATTTGAGTCCACTTTAGAGGCCTGAAACGGTATTACCCAGAAAAAGAAAAATTACAGGAAGTTTTTATTTTTATCTATTTATTTATGTCTCAGGACCTGTAGATTTGTTGTGTGACCACTTGAGGGACCACGACCCTCAGGTTGAAAACCAAATTAAGCCACAAAGACTGCCGTTTGGGATCAAGAACGCCTCTGAACATATAAATAAGTGTTTGTTCGCGTGTGTCTTTTGCTTTTAATTTCTTCCACAGACTCGTTCAGACCAGTTGTATTTTTGTTCTTTGCCCGTTTAGTTGAAACTCAAGTTCAGCTCAGAGATGAATATGATCCATCTCACTGACAGTACTGCTCTTATTTTATCACTAAAACTCCTTCATTTGTTGTCGATAAAGTTTCGTTGACCAAACAGTTGGCAACAATCGGGTTAAACTTCAACTCTTCCTGAGCTCGAGGACAGGAGGCGGAAGAGGTGTGCTTTCCCCACTACACACACACACACACACACACACACACACACACACACTGAAGTTTCCTAAATGGCGAAAACGCACATAGTCGCTTACGGCTGAACACAGGAGTAAAAAGAAACAGATAGAGGAGGGTGAAAGAAAGAGCACAACCCGAACATAAGAGACTGTTCATCTGTCAGTGATCTGTGGGACGGTGAACGCTGCTCCGCCTCATGTTTGTTGCGTTTTAGTCCAAGAGAAAACTTCTCCAGTTCAAAGACGGAAACAACAACGATAAGGACGCAGGACGAGTTAACATCCACAAACCACAACCAGATGCACATCAGACCAGAGAGCTGCATTTGATTAGACTGCAGACAACCAAACCTCATCTGAGAAGATCTAGGTGGGCATTGTGATGTTGTGTAGTTGCATGCTCTTACTGTAGCAAAAAAAAAAAAAAAAAAGTGAACCAGTGAACAGTCACCATTGTTCTTAGGGTCGGTTTTAGCCCTAATAATAGAAAGACCTTTCTGGTCAGTCCAGGGACCACTGTAGGGCCCCTGGTGGTCTCTGCTCTGCGTGTCCCAGGATCCAAAGAGATGCTGACTGAACATCTTGATGTGTGTGTGTGTGTGTGTGTGTGTCTTGCAGTGGTTGATACCACCAGGATGGGGAACAGCAGCAGCGACAGGTCCAGCGGGGGTCAGCAAGGAGGGAAAGAGGCGCGTCCTAACATCCTGATGGACGCATCAGAGGACGCAGATCTCTTCCAGAGAGAGGATCACAAGGTAGAGTAAGAAGTTTATACCAGGACTAGTGTCATAGTCCTACATTTTATGCCCTTTAATAACTTAACAGACCCCATGTTTTGGATTATCTCAGTACACTGGACTAACATGAAACACTTAAGGATGATCCTTAGTATTCTGCCTGTGTTTGCACCCTAATTATGAATTACATATGATAATGTTTCACTTCATTTTCAGATTGATTTATATGAAAGTGACTGATGTGACAAAGGAAAGATGCCACATTCTGTAAAAGCAAAAATGGAAAATGTGTTAAAAAACAAAGTAATGATGTTTTGGGTTTGTGACTTTTATCACATACCTGCAGAATCTGACATGTCTGTTTATACTGTGCCTAAAAACAAGGTCACAAGACTCAAATGTCATGTCTTTGTTTTCTGAGATGCATTTAAAATGTTGGTCTTGGTTGAACGAGTGTCATGCCTGTCTTTCATTATGTTATTATATATTCAAAGCAGTGGGGTTTTTTGTTGAATTCAGGTGCGGGTAAGAAGCTCTTTCATCTGAAACATGAGAACCAGCTGCCAAAGGGAATTGCATTTACATACTGTATGTCTTTGTGAAAGTCAAATTTGTCAGACAAACACAGAGCAAAGACAAATAGAGAGCAAACATTGGTTGTACAAAGAGGATGATGTGCAATAAAAATATTTCTATTCAACAACCAACTTTAAAGTCTCAGGCAAAACAGTTTCTCTGAAAGCATTACAATGAATACACAGGCCCACCCAGTCATCATATAACAAATAATAAGGGCATCTAATGGATAACAGATAGAACTCAAGTCTCAAGTCACTGCATATCTATTTCATATTAAATGCTGCTGGGAAGGAAGGAAATGAATCAAAAAATGTTCGGTTTGGCTTCGTAAAACAGTTGGCAGACATCTAAAATTGTTGCTAAAGGGCAAAAACATGCAAAACACCACTATGGTCTATTCATAACCCCATATAAAAACAAAATAGACGCAACAGGAAATACTGAAGAGATACAGCAAATACATTTAAAATACTAAAATAGTAGATTATATGATGCACATGATGCATTGCTCTACCATGCAATACATTTTTGGATGGAGGTGCAAAATTACAGCATCTAGGCTGTTGAAAATATCTGTCTTGAATGAAGACAAGCCCGTACATACTGTATTCACATTTTGTATATAATTCTTATGTAAAATCATAAAAACTATTCTTGTAATCCATCACTTATATTGAATTGGCAGGTTTGGCCAAAATTAAGCAGATTTGAGTTTATCTGACTTACCAACAGTGAGTAGAACCAAATCTGAAAATGTCCACAAAGCATGTGTCTACTCACATTAGCTCTTACGAGGAGGACAAATAAAATGAAATGTTGGTCAGAGAGTTGTACTTTTTTTTTTAAAAGCACACTAACACATAAACCAGATGACTCTTCAGCCAGACAATCTTCAGCTCCCTCTCAGCAGGTCACTCAGTCAGGAAGTGTTGTGTTGAGGTGCAGGGGCAGAGGCTCTAATTAACATGGCAACAATACATTGATATCATGTTGTCCAGGCTCCACAAGAAATACAGGAATTTCTGGCCTGGCAGCAGGACCTGGAGAGTGACAGCAAAAGCCCAACACAGGCCAGGCCGACTGTGTTTAGATGGTCGGGGGTCGCCAAAGAAGTCTTTGTCTCCGGCTCTTTCAACAACTGGGCCACCAAGATCCCACTCAACAGAAGGTAGTTTGTCTCACACAGAACGCTTCACAACAACTTGCTTCCTTCTTTTAATGAGAAATGTGACACGTGGCTGTTTCTCAAATCCAGCCAGAAGAACTTTGTGGCTATAGTGGACCTGCCGGAGGGAGAGCACCAGTACAAGTTTTGTGTGGACGGTCAGTGGACTCTGGATCCAACTGGGGTGAGTGAAAAACTGAATTTTCTGAGGTAAAGGTATCTTCGATGCACTCTTGTTTTTCCTGCCACCTAGTTTATACTCATAAGTGTCTGTATCAAATTTCTGTTTGCACTCTTTCCCAGGCTGTGATGACGTCTAAAACTGGAACAGTCAATAACGTTATCCAGGTGAAGAGAACAGACTTTGAAGTCTTTGATGCCCTCAGGATCGACTCACAGGATTCTGCAGACATCTCAGGTACTGCCACTTGTATTAATTCATTAACAACTACTTTCAGACCGGTCAGATTGTGATTATCAGTGACATTTGCTAATATGTGGACCTCTGTGGACCATTTTTTAAAATGTAAGGCTGTACTGAACTAGTGTTACGTGATCATTCTTTCCCAGACTTGTCCAGTTCCCCTCCTGGGCCATACCAACAGGACGCATATGTGACCAAAGCAGAAGACAAGATCAAACACCCTCCTATCTTACCTCCCCACCTGCTGCAAGTGCTGCTCAACAAGGACACCGGTGTCTCTGTAAGTGCAGGTTTGATGCTGCAATACACAGTTCGTCTTAACGACCCCAACCGCTTTAGAAATCTGTTTCGACAGCATGCAATTTAGTGAAATTCACCACTCTCTCTGAATCTTCATCAGTGTGACCCGACGCTTCTTCCAGAGCCCAACCACGTGATGCTTAATCACCTGTACGCCCTCTCCATCAAGGTGACAAATCCTCCTTGTGACATATTTGCTTTTTTGAATGTTGTCCCTCACAGTGAAATGTCTGTCAAACAAAACCTCTAAATACCTAATGGATTTTAGTCAAACTATGCCAAGAATTATAATCATTTGAACACTTTTTCTATTTAATTTAGGAACTCTGAACAATTTCTCTATGAATTTGTATCTAAATACTGTTGTTGTCATTGTGTTTTAGGATGGGGTGATGGTCCTCAGTGCAACACACAGATACAAAAAGAAGTACGTGACTACTCTTCTGTACAAGCCAATATGATCCACAGAGCCATGATCCGGCCTCTTATAGTAGAATAATCATTCCTCTGTTGTTGTACACTTGGACTGTTTGTTTGTTTGTTAAAACAGAACTGAAGTATCTTCCTGACATCAATTTAAACCTTTTTCTTTGCTTTTTTTTTTTTTTAATATAGTCTAGTCTCATATTTTGAAAATGTAGTGTATGTTTTAGTTGCTACACTATGATGGTGCTTCATGATGAAGTCGTAACTGCAACCTAAAGCTTCCTTCTTTATGATCAGTCAGTGTCAAACAGGAGCATGAGGTGAGAACAAAGAACGGTCAAGTGAGGTTTTCATACGTAAACATACCTTATCCAGATGTGTCAATAGATGATGCTGACCTCGGTTGAGTAAACTTTTAAAAAAAGAAAAAAAAAAAAAAAACAACGACAGCCTCTGCTACATAAGCTCTCCATACAGCAAACAGATATGAGGACACATAGAGGGTGAAATTCAACTGGAAGGCAACACGAGTCTCACTGTCTTTATTGTCTTTATTTCAAACTGATTCCACAATCAGACCTCTTTTATGCCAGGTTTTATCTAAAAATGTTAAAGAAATTAAAAATTAGAAAAGGAATATTTGACAAATCCACTGTTGTGTTTTTTTCCCGGGAGGTTGTGTAACTCAGTTGACACAGTGGACTTTGGGATCCAGGTTCTTGTTTTCAGGGTTGTACGTGGCCTGGGCAAAGCAGTGAGCTGCCACCCGGTCACACTCGCACACCGCGGCCTGGCACTTGTTGTTGGTAGCTGCAGAGACAGGTTAGAACAAAATGTGAAGCACACTTTAAACGTAATAGTCTGGTTATGTACTCTAAATACCACTGTGGAGGTGATCCACAGAACTGTAGAGCATTTGTTTGTAGTGCAGGCATTTCAACTGGGAATCAAACCTCAAACCCTGGCTGTGTAATGTATATATATAGCTGTTTAAATACAGTTGCTATATGTTCACAGGGCCATAAATGCAGCCTTGTTTAATCTGTTTTTTGACAGTAAAGCTACGGTGTGTTATTAATAGAAACCAGGCAAAAAACTTTCAGCGTTTGTAGAACTGAAAAAAACAACAGAGATGTGACTGTATTTGTTACATTTAATTATGGCAACTAAATATATCAATGTACATGTAATGTGTAAACAGTAAGTGTTCCATGATCAGCACCTCATATCCTGAGGAAAATACTGTCATGTTTGGTGCTGTAGAGTCAGTTTTAAATGTAAAACTTGAACCTATGTATTGTATAATGTTGATCAGTGCCATCCCAGAACATTTTAAATTTAAGTCCCTGAATTTCACTAAGGGCAAGAGTATGAATTTCATGTCTAAATGACTGTGTCAAAGCACCTTCAGTTTATCACGGTCCCAGTCTTACCTGAGCAGGTCACTTGTTGGTTTGAGCAGGTGAAATCATAAACAAGGACGTAGGGAAGGTCAGCAATGGCCGTGCATCCAGGAGTCTTTCTGCTTGCTTCATAGCATTTATCATGAACCTTACAGCACCTAAGAATACAGGAGGAAAGGCTGCACGTTTGAGAAAACCCAAATTTTCTTTTGTTTTAAAGACAACGACAGAGAAACTAAATTTGGGAACGACAGCTTCCTACATGTCCACTTCATCCAGAGGGGTTCCCGTCCCCCCAAAGCCGCACCAGCAGCCGTAATTGTTGTACTCCAGGGGGTTAACACCGGGCTGGGCGCACGGGATCATCCTCCCAAACTGCCATAAGGCCTTGGGCAGCAGAGCCCCACTGGCCATACAGGCTGGTAGAGACGTGTAAAGCAGACAAATACACAATGGATCAGGATAAAATGACCATCCTAATATGAAAGATGCAGTTATTATAGACTGTGATAATATGCTGGTAGATTAAGATGCAGCCTTTACAAGTGTCACTGTAAATGATTGATACATATTGCCAGTTTTTTCAGTCTTACCAGTGAAAAGCAGCAGCACCAGGGGAGCTGTCACGTTCATGGCTGCAGTCAAAAGGACCTGTTATTTTGGTGCAACCTGCTCTTATAGGAGAGGAGGTGTGAGAAAACCAGTGATAAGAGGGAAACAAGGGGGTGGGAGCTTCAGATGAGTTACTTCTTACTTGTCAAGACCTCAGCATGTAATCAGTCTGTAAGACCTTTGCATTTTCCCCCAAACACTTTCTGGCAGCTTTTGTCACTATTTACATTTCTTATTAAGATTTTACATACAGTACATACATATGATTAGTTTAGAAAATATGATGCACTGCTATACATGCAAGGACCACCACGCAAAATACAAAATAATTTGAAAAAATTACTTCACCTCAACAAACTGTAGCAGCAACATACACATTAATACATTAGTAATAATAATCCAATAATATAATGTCTAATAATAGAAATATTTACAGAATTTCTGCAAAATCTAAGTTATGAGTACTTTTATTTTTGACACTTTGAAGCACATTTTGCTGATAACACTTCTGTGCTTTTACTAGTGTGACATTTTCAATGCAGGGCTTTTACTTGTAATGGAGTATTTTTATACTGCAGCACTGCTACATTTACTTGGGTGTTTCTCTGACAAGAAGCAGTAAAAGGCAAACATGAAATCTGTTGTGTTCATCTTCATTTACATGTAACTGATCCTGCATCTCTTCAGCATGACTCCCAGCATGAACAGACAGTGTCTTCCAGTTGTCTCCACTTGTACCCTAAATATACCAGATGTCTTGGTCAAGTGACTGTCTGCTTCATGTCTGACCATCAGTAGTGATGTGGAAGTGAATCCTCTGAGAAAGAAGAAGTGCTGCTCATCGTCAGAATAAATGCACAGTTTATTGTGCACTTCCATGTGGCATTATATGTAGTGTTGTAGTATTATATAAGAGCTCTGGCTAAAGTAAGAACTCCTTGTTGAACCTGTCAGTAGCTGAAGCTTTTGGTCAAATTCAGTCAGTTCCCACACAGTGTAGGATATGAAATGTCAAGGATATCCACAGAGTATACAACAATGTTGCACTCATTTATTCTCCCCTCACAGGTTAGTCAGTAGGTATACATTTAAAAAAAAAAAATCTTTCCACATTTTGGTGATTCCCTATCAAATGCTCCATGATCTATTCATTCTTGTTCACTCTGTACCCACCTGAGTTTGCATTTTCCTTCTTTAGACAGAAGTTGAATTTAAAAGTAACTTTCCAACACACAGCTGTGTAAATAACTAACACTTGTCAGAGTTCCCACGACTTTCCACTGCAGGATACTGAAGTTGCATATTTATGTTAACACAAAGGGAAAGTGTATAGTATGTAAAGTACATGACAGAAAATAATGAACCAGATATGTATATAAGAAGCATTTGTTTGTGTTTGTATGTTTATGTGTGTGTGTGTATTTGTATGCATATTACTATGTGAATACTATGTGTACAGGTACACACTATACATGTGTATAGATTGCACAATGTATAGAGATTGGGAGACTCTTGGCAATTGGTCAAAAAGAACCACCTCTCATGGTCAGTGGTCAATATAAGGCTTGAACCTTACACTCCCCCACTCCTCCTATCACCGGTAAGATGCATCTGACTCACTCCCTGTTCATCCTGCTCCTCAGCCTCCCAGCCCGTGAGTACTCAGACCTCCCTCTAATCACAGCTCTCATCTCCAGAATATGTTTCAGAGTTATGCATGTCTGATTGATTTCATGTGAAGTAATGCAAGGTGCAGTTTTTGAGATGGGAACTAGCTTTGCCTGAGATGTCTCCATCACGTCTCTTAGTGCTGGGTTACCGAGCTCTGTGGCAGTTCAGGGCGATGATCCTCTGCACTGTACCTGACAGCTGGCCAGTGCTGGACTACAGTGACTATGGCTGCTACTGTGGGCTGGGAGGCTCTGGCACACCTGTTGATGAGCTTGACAGGTAAGGACTTGGGTGCCTCTGCCGTCCTGGCTCATGTTCTGCATTGTGCTTTTTATGATGTGATTCTTCAGCTCCAACATTCCTCTAACCTTAGCATAATCTATCTTAATAGGTAAAATCACCCACATCACAATTAGAAAAAACAAAACAAAACATATTTTGTGACTTAACCTCTAGTGGTGTCATGGCGTGAGTCAATCAATAAAAATGAATCAGCAACAATTCTGATCACCAATAAATTATTTAAGTCATTTTACAACAAAAAAGGCAGACTGAGAGCTCACAAATAAAGTGATAACACTGCATGGATCTAAGTGTGCGGAGATCTTTTTCTATCATTTTGGACTTTTTGACGCTTCCAGCACCATGAGAAAGAAATATTAAGTGGGCAGAGTGGTGGGCATCCAGCAAATACAAGCAAAAACGCCAAAAATTCAGTGGTTTGAGCTTTTTAAATGTGAATATTTGCTTGTTTTCTTAGTCATCTGTGATAGACTATCTTTGGTTTTGGACTGTTGCTGAGGCAAAACCATCTGCAGACATCACCTTTGATTGATTGTGATGGCCACTTTCCAGCATGACATCTTGTGAACTAAATGACTAATCAATTTATTGAAATTTTTTTTGGCAGATTACTTGATAATTACAGTTGGTGATTTTCTCAACTCGATATGTGGAAGTTGCTGTGATGACCTCTTTATTCTTTGTGTGTGTTGCAGATGCTGTCAGGTCCACGACCGGTGCTACAGTGATGCCATGCAGCATGATGAATGCTGGCCCATCTTGGACAACCCCTACACTGAAATATACAGCTACAGCTGTAATGAGGCCAGCAAAACCATTACCTGTCTGAGTGAGTGTTCAACAACGTCGCCTCTTAACACAGCAACTTTTAAATACTATCTACTGAGTTTTACATTTTTACATTTTTTCTGTATCTCTCTTGAATATCAATCTGTGCTTCCTTGTTTTTCCTTGTCCCTTTCCCTAACATTACTGTTGCTCTCCTCTGTCATTTAGATGACAACGATCCCTGTGAGAAGTTCATCTGTGAGTGTGACAGGAAGGCGGCCATGTGCTTTGCCAAGGCAGATTATAATGAAGAAAACGCCCACCTTCCCAGTGACCGCTGCAAATAAGCTGAGGGAGCAGGAATACGTAGTCAGGAGAAACTCACCGCCATCACTGAGGAGTGTGACTTTAAATCAATAAAGGAGAAATGCTGTCATTGTATTAACACTTGTTGTTTTATTGAAAAGCCTCACAGATGTACATGCAAATTAGTGTTGTTTTTGTCTTCTACACTCAGAATTATAAAGTGATATCAGACATGAGTTGCATCAGTCTTCATTTGACCATTCTCCCCCAACATAACAGGCTTGTGATGATGATGTTGCTGTGGGGTCAGCAGCTCAGAGAGGTCAGCTGTCTCTCACACCCTGGCTTCACAGATGTACCGGTACTGCATGTTGCAGTCGGCATCGTTCCACATCTTGCGTTTGCGTCTTGTAGAACCATGAAGCTGCCCGCAGTCCTCCCCGTTCACTCTGTAGTCCCAATTGTCAGGCTGACCCTCATCCCAGAAACTGCACACAGGAGCAAGGAGGAGAAATAATGATGTTACCACATAGTGATGACTTCCCTTCCTGAGCATTTATTCTTGCCTTTTGACTTTTTTTTAGCTTCACATTTCTCTTACGTCGGGGTTGAGCTGAAGTCAGTCCCATCCACCCAGCTCCAGTGTCCCTCATTCTCTCGCTCTACAAGTCCAATCCAGTAGCTGGGTCTGTAGTCAGCAATTTCTGAAATGTAGTCCTAGAAATAAAAAGGTTATTTTTAAACCTTATGTACTGTTATACTGGTATAAGTGCTCCTTATCAGTGGCATGTGCACAATCATAGCCAGTTGACAGCTCCACTGAAACTCACCAGCTCCTCCACACTGTTCAGAACCAACAGGTGTCCTCCCTGTGATTGGCACTGCGTCTCTGCTTGGTTCCAGGTGAGGGCAGCTTTGGATAGCAGGTAGCAGCTTCTCTGGAAAGACATCCATCCTTCCCTGCATGTTCCTGGTTTGATGAAGATGGAGACAAGTCAGACAGTCTGACTGGGGAAAATAACACCGAATTCTGATTTCACTGATATTGAAGTATTAACTTTTTTTAATTTTTTTATTTTACCTCTAATTGGCTCACGTTGCTGCAAGGGGACCTCCTGAACAACTGCTCTACCTTCTGTTTGAAAAGCCACAAAAAACCAACAAACAGTTGAATAGACTGATTGCATGGCTTCATCAACTTATCCAGACCCTGAAAAACCATTTCCTCACCTGAACCAGACGATGAAGTCTTCCTTCCATTGCTGATTCTCTCAAGGTTAAACTTGACATCTGTGACTTCCTTGTTTAACTGGGAGACTTTGAAATAAGAAAATAGTAACATGATAATTAGCATATAACAATATATGAACGAGCCAGCTTCATTTTCATGCAATGTGTTTGAAGTTGTACATTTTATCCCGGTGACCATCAGCAGGATCAACAGCAGCAGCACCAGGATGCCATAGAGAACAAAAGGCACTATCCTCTTCATACCTATATACATTGACAGACATGTTCTTGTAGTTTAAGGTGACATTTAAAAATATGAACCAAAATCAGCTGACATGTGTGGTTTACCTGATTGTGGAGTTACTTTGTACTCTCCACGGACAGAGCTGTTGTCAGCCGGTCCAAACTGGTGATAGTGAGATTCCATTGCTGAAAGAGATCAGATTCATTTGGATGAAGAGATTTCTTTTAGAACCTTTTAATGTTGTTAGTGCAATATATAATTATTTCTAGCTTTAATATTGCCATGTGCAGTCTCAAAAATGTTAGAATTAATAATCAAAGTATTCAGTCCATGGACAAATCGAGAGAGTGCAATGCCAAATACGAGGTCAGCTAAATCTCTCTTGTTTGTCTTCAAGCCAAATATGTTAACTATTAACGGCTCAATGAATACACCTCTGCCATTATATACAGTATAATATGCAAACATTTTCAAAGATATGAAGCTAATTGTATTAACTGCTTTACTACATTTAAATTATGATATTAAAACTACTGCCCTCATCAATATCTAGAGTATTAATTGTGTAATTCATGGTGTCATCTGAACATGCATGACAGTGATTAGCGCACATTTCTGCATTGCTATGGATCTCTATACATACTGAAAATAATGGCTACAAAGACAATTCAAGAATAAAAACAGACTCTGCTGAACATTTATCACTCACCTTCATCAACCAGAATATCTCTGAATTTCTCCGGCTGGACTCTGATCATGAGATCATAGAAAGTCCTCCCCTTTAAAGAGAAACACTATATTTCAATCACAGGGAATGTTTTTTCAATGTGGCTACAATGGTTTACTTATTATTCATCACTATACTGTCCTATAATCAGACATAGGAGGTAAGAGTTTGTTTCATTCCCTGTGAAATGTGAGATATTTAATTATGGGGGAGAGACCAGGGGAATCTGGTCTGGACCAGGGGAATCTGGTCTCTCTCCCATAATTGAAAAAAAGTTTAATAACTGAAATTAATTTGTCATTTTTTTTCAAATTCATTTCTTTCTTATTATCACTGTAACATTCGTCACTACATATGTCTGTGAGTGAAAACAGACTACTCCACACCTCAGCACAGTGGTTTTCAATCTGTTTTGATTGAGAACTCAAAACAGTGTTGTCTCGCAGCTTCTCGTCTACGAGGTGTGTGCAGTTCATTCAAAGAAGGATTTTCCCCTCATGACATATTTCTTTTTTTGTTTTGTTTTGTTTTTTCTCATTTTCTACAGTAGTAATAGTCTCGGGGGCCTTAGATTCACCTTGCAACGACCTTAATGGGACCTGACCCCCAAATGAATCTGATCTCTTTCAGCAGTGGAATCTCACTATCACCAGTTTGGCTGACAACAGCTCTGTCCGTGGAGAGTACAAAATAACTCCACAATCAGGTAAACCACACATGTCAGCTGATTTACAATCTTACATTACATTGCCCTCTGGCGTTGTTTTATAATTTTCAAAATTTCCATGTAAATCCCTCATGACTGACAGAAACATAAACTCAGTTTGTCTCTGTAGTTCTCAGTCTCACCGCTGGGGGGCCCAATGTCAAGCACGTGACACCTCTATTTTAAAAATCCTTCCGGCTCCTTCCCCTCTCAGACAGGAAAATGGCGGCTTTCGGACGCATCACTCAAGCCCTGCTGAGGTCGTCTTTGACACAGAGCCGGCGTCAGCTCTCTGCTTCTAGCGGTGGACATGGCGCTTTAGGTAACTGTAGCACCTTGTTAAAATTCGATGACCGAACTTAATTTGATTTTTGTTCTCGACAACTTGTTATGTTTGACGGTGACCTTGCGGGACCAGCGTTAGCTATATTAGCATTAGCACGAGCTCAGGGGACAACACGTAGAGGAAGCTGCACAAAACATCAACTTTCTGACTTGTTTATCATCCCATCAAGGCATTAGCGCAGTCACTGACAAAGCCTTAGCGTAGTTAACTTTAGTTTGCTATTTACATGCCTTGACGTCGGAGCAGTGTCACGAACAACACGTCCTACACACTGAATAGAAACAACAGTGTCACATCAGGTCACTGGACTGATGGTAATCTGTGTTCTCAGTTTACAGAAGGACGAACAGTTAAGATAAAGAAACACGACATAAGATACTCACAGGTACTGTAGGGAAAAGTAAAATAACTTTTAAAGGAACATGGGCATAGCAAAAATAAATAAGATCATCCCAATCAGATTTAATGTGTAGAGATAACAGTCCTATATAAAAAAAAGACCTTTAACATCATTATGCCATGTTTTAGTTTTTCTGTCCATCGGTTTAGATCTGAGACAAAAAGAAAATGAGCAAAGTAAAATGAAGGACGGTTGTTTGACCACTTTCAGATTTGAATGTGATCGTTTTCACCCTGTTAAAGACTCAAGCTAATAATATCTAGTAAGTGACACGTTCATGTAACTGTCAGAGGCAGAATAAAATGATATATATATATAATTGAATGGCACACTGAGGTGGCATGGCATGAGACAATTTGAAAGCGGGATCTTACAGGGGTTCTTATGGTGTTGTGGTAAACTGGGTACAAAGTCTGGATCAGAGGGCACTAATGTACTGCGTTATGGCTGAATCATGCTCCTGACCTTGATTATCACCGAGCAGCACATTTATCCTATGGAAATGTAATAAAAACCATTGTTATTATCTCAGTTAATAACCCAGGGTTGTATATTTTGATGGGGATTATTTTTTGAACTGATGATGATCCTGTTCGAAAATGAAAATATAAAACATTTTGCATCACACATGCAAATACTGTTTCTTTGTGGGTAAGGATAATGGAAATTGTACTATTTTGATTGTTAATCCACTTTAATAATATTGATTAAGTTTGTCCATATGTGTCTTAACAATTTCTAACATGTTAGATTTTTTTTATGGTTTTGTTTGGGATGAAGTTTAACTGGGAGGCAAGAGACTGAATCTGGTAACTTTCCACTACAGTACCATTTGCATTATCTTTCAAAAGCCAAACAGGGTTCATAAATCTGCTGTTAATTGTCCTTTCCTCTGTGTATAGTTGCTAACAGTATCTTCCAGTGATGTAAGCTGGTGATATCCCACATTTAGTCATGGTAAAGAGCACACTGGAGGTAGTAGCATAACATCTCACAACCAGATGTACAACTTCGTGGGTGTATGGTCATCAACATCAGGAACTTAATTTTCTCATGTCCTAAGGTCGCATCTTATGTCTAAAGAGCACTTTAATTCTCATCAGTCCTAGTGTCAGGAGATGTAATTGCATTGTTATTGTCTTTCTCTTCCAGCCGAGAAATGGAGGATGCTCTCTTTTGTGGTTGCCCTGCCTGGTGTTGCGGTCTGCCTGTTGAACATGTACCTGAGACAGCAGCAGCATCATGGCCATGAACGGCCAGAGTTTGTCGCTTACAGCCACCTTCGTCTTCGCTCCAAGGTCTGACTTTGTGACTTAAATAATTCACATTGCAAATTTTCTGTCTTAAGTGTCTATTTTTATTAGTATTTGTACTTAATTATGTGTTGTCGTGTTGTTTATTCTTACAGCCTTTCCCTTGGGGAGATGGCAACAAAACCCTTTTCCACAACCCACATGTGAATGCCCTTCCTGACGGCTATGAGGATGCCAATGAGTAAATCCTCCCTCAAGATCTCATAACTGGGACCAGTCCCTCAGCATTTGTTACTGGACCACACTCCTATTCACAGTTTACTCTTTTCATTTTTGTTTACTTACCTCTGTGCTCTCAACACGGGGCACCAAAACCAACAGTTTCCTTTGTTCTGGACCATTAAACAAAATGTCAGCTTAAACTGATTTAACTTAAATAAAGTAACTATTACCTCAATTCATGTTTTATTTCTTCTGCCTGTTGGTGTGATGTAGTTTGTATTCAAGAATAGGAATGAACCTTTTTCACAGGAGACGTTTTAACATGTCACAGCATGAAAAACAACATAAATAATAAAGTGATGACTGAATTGCATTTAGTTGCTTCAGTTTCAGGGTATTGTGCATGCTGGCTCACTGACATGGTGCCTCGCACTGGAACACTTAAAATTAGAGAGGCTATGTTAATGTTATTAGTAACAACTTTCCTTGTACTGACGTGTCAAAATGTTTGCTGTAAAAAAGGCCTGTGCACTAGCGTATGGGTTAACAAGTTCCCATAGTATAACCAGTCTCGCCTTTACATCTCTTTGAATGTTAATGAATTAATTGAAATGATTAGATATTAAATGACACTGCACACCCCCAGTCCACCCACACAGGTGATGTCACACAGTGCATCTCAATGTGAATAGTCCATTTCCCACTATAATGCTCATTCACTGTATTGTATTCTTTACTGATTTTATGTTTTGTTGATCATTATACAAAAATATTGTTCACAGGGGGGAAAAAACAACTCTTGAAGTCAAATATGCCTCTTCCACAGCAGATATTTAGACTTGACATAAAAAGAAAAAAACACAGGTGTTACTAACAACAACATTTATTATATTACATTATTCTATTCATGTGTCCCAGTAAACCTGAACATCAAGAGCCTGAATCTGGAGCAGCTAAATGAATTCAGCCATCATTCATTTAATTTACACCCATCCACTTATGTCTTATACCCATTCAAGTCTAGGCCTGGCTGCTTGATGTGCCAACAGGCCAAACAGAAAATATACAATACGTGTATCTGCTCTTTTTCGGGTGTTTAATTGTCTGCTTCTCACAGTATCTGTTATTCCACATAATAACTGTCTCTTTACCAAATTTCCCGGGTGGAACAATGGTTTATCTCATCTGTCATTATGCTCAAGACCTGTTACCATAGCTGTAACACGTGACTCGCGCTTTGTTTCAGACTCCACCTCTTTCACGTGAACGCGCCATAAACCGAATTAGAAAATCCTGGGTTAACAAAGCTCGCTGATTTCCAGCTTCATGACATCGCTTATCTTTTCCCCATTTCCATCGCCTAGTCCGTTATTGATGATGTGACTCGTGTCATAACTAACTATCGCGTCGATTCAGCTCGGGTTTATTTTGTTTCACGACCGTGGATTACGATTTGATTACTAAATCTAGCATTCAAACATCTCGGATAACTGCGCGCACCCGCTCCGCCATAAAGGGGATACCAATCGCACGCCGAAACCCGGATCACAGTTCATGTACACAGACAGAGGTGAGGAGACCTTGATCAAGATCTAATAACACAATAAACTATACAAATACAGTAACACATTTGACTCTCGTGAATCTATATTTACAGCGCATTTTGTGTGTTTACAGATTTTCAGATGATGAAAAAACATGAGAGGGCACATTTTTTCAGCTCTAAAGAGCAGGAACTCATTCTGAAGTTGTATGAAGAAGAGAGAGAGATACTGACAGCCAAGTCCAACACTACAAGCGCCTCAAAACTGAGAGAGGAAGCCTGGCAGAGAATTGCTGATAGAATCAATGCGTAAGACTCTATTGTGGCCAGCTAAAGTCAATTCATAATATTAGTCAAGTATTGATAATGTATGTGTACTGGAGCATAATCATGTCATTAATTTCCATGATTCACAGGGTGTCAGACAGTGGCTACAAAAGGACATGGCAGCAAGTCAAAGTCAAACACAAAAACATAGTGCAAACAGGTATTAAGCAAATAACATTTACTCAAATACTGTACTGTACTCCTGATACTGTTTACTTCAATACATTTCATAGGCAAATATTGGACTTTTCATTCCAATATATTTACCCAGCTGAAATATAATGCATTGTTATAAATTACCCAACAGTGCAAAAAGAAGTTCAAATTAGTTACACCCCAATTTAATGATGCATTAAAATTCTTCTTACATAACTATACATCAGTAAAATTGACTAGAATATTAAAGCTCTAACAGGAGTCATTCTGCTGCATAATGACTTTAATTTTAATACTTTAAGTACATTTCACTGATAATACTCATGTAGTTGTGTTTAGGTTTTTGAATGCAGGATCTTTGAGTGTTTTCACACTGTGGCATTGCAAGATCTGAAAACTCATTCCCCCATTGATTCTAAGTCTACATTCATCACTGTAATGTAATGTCCATGAGAATGTTTAACTTTATTGATCTTGTGCAGCAAAAAGACGAAGGGTCGAGGTGTTGAGGAACGAGGGGGGGTCAGCAACCCCATCACTGACCTCTGCTGAGGAGGATGTGCTGCTGCACAAAGACAACAGGTTGAGAGTGGAGGTCCTCCCTGGGGGTGCCTGTATTGAGCCAATGACTGGAACTGACAGCTCTTTTATCAGTGGTAGGTGTAGTTGAGCTTTCACTAAAGTCCTTCTGGAATTTACCACAAAGCTTAATTTAATGTTGACATCACCACTGCAGTGTCAGGTCATCCTGTGCTCCTCCTGCCTGTAACAAAGACCGAACCAGAGAGCTTGAGCAGCGATGAGACAGACGTCAGTGATGCACATTTTGAAGGGGTAAGTTCTTCTAAAGATGCGTTTTTTTTTGTTTTTTTCAGCCATTTGCCATCAGCCTTTTAAAGCTTAGCAGATGGACTTGATTATTGTTTACAGGATGTGCACAGTAGCAGCTTCCAGGAAAGGTCCAGCTCAGCATGTGCTACAACCGGTGGAAGAAGTGCAGAGGTGAGGTTTGTGTGTCAGTAGTGGCCCATGGTAATGACAGAGAATAAGAACCATATGAGCATATGTGTTGTTTAATTTCTTTTGCAGAAGCAAACAGAAGACATAAAGGCCCTTTACTGCTGCTACCTCAAAAAGGAGATAGAGAACCGAGACCAACAGATGGCATACAGAGCACTTAAAATGAAGAAGTTGGAAAAAGAAATCTTATTACTTGATAAGCAGCTGTTGTGACCATGCAGAAAGATGCTAGTGTTATTATCCTATTATTATAATATCTCAAAGTTTGATTTTCTTAGGTTAGACAGTTGTAATAAATTATTTCAGTTACGTCGGCTGTCACATACAGTCATATTTTTCCCTATTTTGCCTACAGGTGTAGAGTGTGGGTTGGGGATTTAACAGCAGTTGTGAACAGCTCTGTCTCTCATTAATGCATTAGGTTGGTCAAGTTTGCAACACTATGATGGACCCTTTCTCATTGTTGCAATATTGTGCTGTACAGCTCCACACAAGCAGCAGCACAGAGGGTATCCAGTGCAATCCTCAGACTGTGACAGTATTGAAATCCTTCAGTTGCCCAAAGGTCATTCCTATCCCAGCATAGTCTCGGCAAGAGTTGCCCTCAAAGTTGGTTTGAGGCCCACTGAGGGCTCAAGGTAGGAGGGTTATGAAAAAGGGCTTGTGAGTGGAGCCCCTGTGGAGCGGCCGTGTAACCCTGTGCCCCGGGAGGATTCCATTATCACATGAGTTACAGAGCACTGACACACTTTGGTTGTGTTGGCTCTGTACTCACTGCACACTGCATTTGAAATGAATGAATGAAACAATGAATGACTCTAATATGAGGGCACTAATACCCATGTCAGATGAGTAGCGTAGAAGCGGTTTCTCTGCTCTTTAAGAATCAAGAATTCTTTATTGTCATTATGCATACACATTAACAAAATTTTGTTTGGTAGCTTTCGGCTTAAGAAGAAGACAGACAAAGACATAATACTTTAAAATATACGGACAGAAAAACCAACTGTAGACACACAACACATAGTCCTGTAATTTCAGGAGAAAACATAACAAAAGTCATTATATTTATCTTATATAATTGACATCATTGACAGGCTGAGGTCTGTGACTGATAGACATCAACTGACACTTAACACTGCTTTTCTTCCATTTAGTCTGGTCTTTTCGCAAATTCAGCACATGCTCACTTAGATCGAGGTCAGGTAACTTGGCTGGTCAAGACCACTTTCTGGTTGCCTTGTCTATATAATTTGGACACATTGTGGCCAACCCCACATCATTTGTTCACTTTGAAACATTTGTAATAAGATTTGGAATCATAGCTAATGTGAATTTAAAAAAGAAGAAAACTAATTGAAATTGATTTCATGATGGTATCACTGCTCCAATGTGTGACACTAAGTTACCTGTGCATTTACACAGTGAAAAGTCTTTCTATAATTATCTCTGTCTTTAAATACCAAGAAATTGCTGTCATTGTCATTGGTTTATATTCAGTTTTAAATGTATTTATTTTGATTATAGTTTTTTTTGCAAAGAAAGAGGTAAAAAGCACTCTTCTCTAAAGTTTAGATTAATTTTACCATCACACCTATAGTCTCTTTGATTATTGAAAAACAGCCTTTTGTCATATTTAAATGTAGTATTCTAATTATTTTAATCTATTTATAAATCAGTGCAATTGTTGATTTTGTTTATTATTTCTGTTTTTGTCTTTTTTCTGTTTGACTATGTATTTATTAATTATTTTTGTATGCACCCACTACAATACAGAATAGTTTGTGACATGTAAAACAAGATTATATATCTCAAGGGTCTTACTGGGAAACAATAAAACTGTTCTTTGTTTAATGTGTGATCCACAAAGTGCTCAAGGTCGTGCCAACATGTGTAGTGCATAATACAGGTACATTATATTAAAAATGTATATTTGTAAATATGGTGTTGGTTGGGGGTAGAAGTTAAAAATGCTCCAACAAGTCTGACTAAACTGTTGACATTTATCTTGTAAGATTAGTGTTTTAGAGAATAGATGCTGTAGCCACTTGTATTGTGAAATCCTACACAGACTGTGTGTGTCCATAGCAGGTCTTCAGCGGCAGCAGCAGGTTCCTGTCAGAGAGGTCTGGACGTCCTCCCGCACAGTGCTTCACGCACGACCCTGCACGGAGGTTTCAAAATGGCGGACTGATTGCGATTTATTGGGAACACAAATTCCCTCCCAACGATTAAGAGTCAATCTGGTACATAAACGTGGGTCTTGTATTCAGAATAGATGCAACATATCCACAGGCCTGTCTCCCGAGCAGCCGATTCTAGTTTAATCGCGCTTTAATGCAGCCATTGGCTGACAGAGCTGTGCGCGCTCACGGTCAACTCCATCAGACGTCCTCAATCGAACACTGAAATTAGGATTTATCGTGGCTTCAGAGGGAATAATACACTTAAAGCTTCAGTTTAATGCCGTCTGTTGCCCACTGATAACGATATATAACCAGTGTGACATTCCATGAATTTTACAGTTATTCTATACTTCTCTTGACTGGGCAATTTATGTAGGCTACAGGCGATTAAACGATTATAGAAAACCTAATTTAAACAGGTGACATTTGATTTGTTCACTGTTATTTCTTTACTTGCAGCCTGTGCATATATAGTTGAGTTAATCCCGAAGGACGAAGACTTGAAGGACTGAGTCTTTTACCTTTCAGGTTAAAAGAAGAACTTAAAGCAGCTGATCAGAATTGGATGATGTAGCTGATCATAGTTAAAACTCTCCACCTATATTTAGGCTGTTGCATGCAGAATTAATATTTGATCTTTTTACATTCCTGCAACATCAGCGTCTGCAGTTCTAAGTGCATCATTTCCTTCCAGGACAGACATGAAACTACCGCAGATGTTTCAGAGGGATTTAATAAAGGCAGGATCTAACTATTTGGTCACAGAACTAATTCTGTTGCAGGAAAATGATCTTTTGTTTCCTACTACTACTACTACTGCTACTGCTGCTGCTACTACTAATGATAATAATGATAATAATAATATCAATAATTATCATCATAACAGGTAATTTACATACATAGGCTCCTTATATACACGTCATTCATTCATTTAAATGGAGAATTTACACATCACTGTCCATTACATTTCTGACGTCAGTGGTCTTTATTCTCACATTTTTGTAACATCTGTACTTTTAAAGATTTTTTTTTTTATTCTGCTCGACCATTTAATAAAACGCGATCAATTAATTATCAGTTAATTTAGCTCCACTTCAATCAGCTGCATACACAGTAAATAATACATCATTTATCATCTAATGAGACACACTGACGATTTATTCTTCAGTAAAATAGTGATTGCAGGATATTTACTCGGACTGGACATTATTAAGTGTTATTTTTACCTAAGTAAATTAAGTAGTGGTGGTTTCGCAAGGCTCGTTGAGTGTTTCTGAACAGCGCGCTAGTTTGTCCCACCGAGCTTGCCATACTTTCACATGACTTCCACTACGTGTGACCAAAGTTGACCCGCATTCCTCAGGTGGCAGCAGCTCTGTCAGGCTGATTCACTTTAGGGGCGAACGGAGTATAAACAGTGCCTGAAAACGGTAGCCGTCGCTGTCGGACTTTAACATGTAAAACTTGTTGCTGTTAAATGCCCCTCGCAGCTGACAGTCTGCGGTGTGTTGGAGGATTTGAAACATCTGACTCGGATCCGCAGCTGAAACATCCAGTTCTACTTTTTGTTTGAGTGCACCTACAGCCTGTTGGAGTGGGAATACCTGGATACAAAGATAACTGATGACGGAAAAACTTTTCGCTTTTCCTGGGTTTTGTGTCGGAGATGTCTGAGTTAATAAGGAGGTGAGATTCGGTCTGCTTGGAGTTAAACTACAGAAACAAGCTGCTGCCTGCAGCATGGACTACAAACATGCTCCTGTCTAAAACCAAACAAGTCTCTCTTCATACCTGCTCTCTGTCCGATTCTCCAGCCCCTAAACAAAGACGACACCGATTGTTAATGAAAATCAAACTTACATGTTGTTGATGAATCCTGACATGTATTATACTGAATGTGCTGGTATTCACAGCTTAGCTTGCTGTTTTTTTTTCTGCTACACCTGAAGCATCACAGCAGCACCTTCAGTATATGTTTAGCATCTCTTGTCAAGCATAGACATAAGTCTTTTTTCTATCTAGGTAAACCACAGTTCTCAGCCTCTAGACATTTATTTGAATATTTATTTTGCAGGTGTAATTATTTCTTCCTCTATGATGGATCTAAGGTCAAAGGAGAGGGTGACCCCACAAGAGAGGGAATCTGCTACTTCTATCCTGAAGAGGTTTGGTTCTGACAAACTGTTGCAAGTTACACCTTTGGTTGTGTTGTGGGTGGATGTATGTTGAGTAGAATAATGATTATGCTTGTTTGCATGTTTATCTTTTAATCCACAGATTATAGTTCTGTGACCTTAAAGTTAATCATTTCTCTGTGTACTTCCTTCAGACTCCTTTAGATAAGCAGGACCTGCTGTGTGGACAGCTTGCTGGCGTAGGCCGCTGTGTCTCTGAGCTTTCCTCCTCTCCTGTCCGTGTACTGAGGCTAAGCCGCAACAAGTATGCCATCCGCATGAGAGATGACTTCTTCTGGGTGAGTGCTCCCACAGGTGGTCCAGCTGTAACTTTTCAAGATGACTTTGTTTTGACCTGAATATGAGTCTCTGACGGTTATTTTCGGGGATATGGTCCTTTTCTCTTTTTTCCTCCCAGGCTCTGGGCTGCTCAGTGGAGGTCCCCACCATCAGTGTCTGTGAGCTCCTGGATCAGTTAATAGATCTTTTTTGTTTCTACAATGGTTCTGTCCGACAGAGCTACCAGGTGCAGTCTCCACTTATCTGAACAGTTCTACAGAAGGCTTGTATTTTGAAAGTCTGGGCTGCCTCAGAATACAATTCAAAATGATGCGTATTGTAAAAAAACAACAAAAACAAATGAAAAAAAAAAACATCAAAACATTTGAAACCGGAAGTATTATGTCCATCTCTGCATCTGCATGTTGTCATTTGAACTTTGCTTTGTGCTGTAGCTCAACAGTCGGGAAACTCTGGCTGCTCGATGGGCTCAGTATCTCTCACACCTGCAGTCAGGATCCTCAGAGCTTCATCGCATCTTCAGCTGTTTAAGGACCATCGACTCTACTAATGTATGTACAAAAAACAGACTTCTGCATTTAACCTGCAGTGGCTTCTTTAATGCTGCTGCTGTATATAGATGTCTTCAGACAGGATATGGCTATGTCACAATGTCCTGTGGTATTGTGTAAGCCCTCACTAACAAACATGCAGAGGCTAATTTCTGCATTTTTACTGTACCTAGAGAATCAGTTTTGATGTGCACAAAACTAGTGCCAGTAAATCCTGGATATTTGTGGCCTGTTAGTCCTGTGAAAGGTCAAATTATAATGGACAAAATGTGCTACTTTTGAAACAAATCCTGTTGTTGGTGCAATTTTCATGCAGACAAGTCTGTCACATGATAGCTGATATAACCACTTAAATAATTATATTTTATTTGCATAAGTCTCTTGCTGTAATAATTGAATGGATAGAGTTATTATCTCATGACTTGTTACACAGGCTGGTGACAAATTGAATTTTTGTTCTCAGGTCGACCCACTTCTGCTGCTCAAAGCGGCCCTCATTCTTCAGGCCTGTCAGCGCTGCCCTCTAGTGTTAGCCGGCTGTATTCTTTTCAGAGGGAGGTAGGCTGACATTTTGACATTATCCATCTCTCAGTGGGATAGTTTTTTTGTAAGCAGCACAGTATAAAACCAGACTTTTCCTGCCTTTCCTCCTCAGAGTTGTAAGCACACAGATGTCTCCAGAGCTTACAATGAAGGTCATGGTTCATGAGAGTGAAACGTACACCAAGGTAGGACGTGAAATTTAGTCCAAATATTTTCCTGCCTGCTGTATACTCCACTGACAATGAGGACATCTTTCCACTAAGAATTTTAATCCTGACCCTCCTCAAAAGAGCATATAGTGGCCTTGAAACCCACTTTACTAATTAGCGATTTGGACTGTACAAATGTTTCCCCCGCGCGTTTGAATAAAGTTATATTACAGGAGTGGTTTTACTAAAGTTGTTCAACATTTGAGAAATACACTTATTCCTTTTCTTGCTAACAGTTAGCTAAGAAGATTGACAGCACTCTGTATGTTAAATATGAAGCAGGAGCCAGCAGCTGGTTGGCCAAGCTTGGCAGAGAGACTGGAAGAGGCTCAATAATTGACACATTTTATCTTGTTAGGTTACTCTGTACACAAATAGAAGTGTAAAAACAAGAATTTGCAGTTTTATTGGGGGGGGTTATATCTTAGACTGCTTTAGATTTGTTACTGGGCACCCTCTGCTACCTCTGGACAAAGCCAGGCCAATAGTTTGTTCCTATTTGCATTTGCATTCTTTGTGCTAAGCTAAGCTAATTGACTGCTGGTTCCAGCTTCATATTTATTTTATTAATGTTTTTTATCCAAATAAAAACAGTTTGGGAACTTCATTCGCATGTTTACATCACCCAGCTTCATATATAGTGGACAGACATGGTGTGGTATTGATGTCCTCATCTAACTCTCTGCACTAGAAATGTGCTTATTTGGTGCACTATACACCAAATAAGCCCTTTTCCAAAAATGTTGAGCTATTTCTTTAACAGGAAAACTGAGAAGCCAGTTTTTAAAATTTTGATTTAGGCCCAGAAGCCCAATGGACCGAGCACCTCCAGCTCATTCGGTGCTGCTGTCAGCTCCACTACAGTGTTCCTGACCATGTCTGAACTCCAGTACCTGCAGTCCACTCCTGTTGACAAAGATTTCAGGTAGTGTCTTCCCTTCTTGAGAGTCACTTACTTTACATACAAGAAGTACTGAACTGACAAACCCTACTTAAAACAGGATGCTTGGATAACATCTCCAGAAATATCTGACTGTCTCAAAATGTTTTCCACCCTTCAGTTCCCATTCTACTCCACGCAAAGATGCCCCCCTGAAGAAGACCCGCCTGTCAAGAACGTTATCTGACATGGCCTCCACTGAGTCAGACTCATCTGATCCAGGTCCCTCCCAGTCTCCCCAGAAGGTGTCCTGCAGCCCTTGCTTGTCAGAATCAGATAACTCCGTGTTTAGCCCATCTCCATTGCAGAGCACCGCTGATCCAGTTAACCCCTCACCACAGTCCCCCGAGCCTCCTTTCTCAAATGGAAAACACTCCCGTGAAGCTGAGGATGAAGTGCTGGAGGAGTCATATTATCAGAGCTTTCACAGCAACGGAGGAGGAGACAGCCAGATACATAGCAAAGGAGATGGCTCGGTGTCCCACCTCAACGGAGGTGGAGGAGATGCTTGTGGGACGGTGTTCGACTTCCGAGGGGTTGAGTCCGGCAGTGAGAAAACACATGATGATAAGGTGGTGGGAGATGGTGGAGTTGGCTGTGGGAGTGCACAAGGTCACAAGGAGGAGGTGCGACATCCTCCTCCTTGCTCTGGTTCTTTTGACAACCCAGAGGAGAGTCCGCTGATCCCCATGACGCTGTACCTGCACCGGGTTAAAGGCTTGGTGCTGGCCCTGCTGGTGGAGCCTCACTTCTTGAGCGACACAGCCTCTATGGAGGAAGTGGTGAGAAACAAAAGCAATCCTGCTCATAACAGATTTCAGCTGTCTTTGCCACATTTTCATACTGAAACTCTGTGACCTTAGCTCTTTTGACAAGTGGAACAAAAAGAAGCTTCATGACACAGCTGATGTAATGCATTACAATGTCTACCTCTATAATCCACCAGCTGTGACTCAGAAGAATTTGAATTTACGTGCATGAGTGCACTAATTTGCCTTTGTAATGCAAATATTTGATTCTGCCTTTATGGTTTTGTATCCAGTATCACAGCAGCCTGGCGTCACTCAACGGACTGGAGGCCCATCTGAGAACTATCTCTCCAGGGGCCCCAGGTGCTCCAGGAGCCTACATCTTTGCCCATTTTGACTGCACTCAGAGCACATTGACAAGTAAGACTCCCATTCTTCCAGTTCCCCCTTTTCTGCTAGAGCGAGTATAAGCCCTGTCGTCGCTACCTGGGGTGTGGTTTGGTAGTCTATATTTGTCTTTGCATGAGCTAACTGCTAATTAGTGAGACTGTGATCAGCATTCTTTTTGTGCAGCAGGCATGCCTGTCCAGGTTAATGCGCCACCGTTATTGTGTGTCTCCGCAGCCAACCTGTCTGGTCGACCAGGGGGAGCCCCGGAGCATCCTTTTGTCCGAGCCACATCACTTCTTCACTCACATTTCTGTAACACTGAGACTCTGCAGGAGGCTATTATCAGGTCAGTATGGCAGTGACACGGTGGTGGTTGTGGGGGTGAGGAGGGGGGTTTCTCGTACCTTTCATGGCTCCTCAAGGAGAAGTCGGGGGTGGGGGTTGGTCAGTTCATCGTGTTTATCATCACATCCCTCCAATGTGTTTTTCCTTTACTTTCGTCGATCACACTGCAACAACTCACATTTACCAGAGAAGAAAACCTTATTGTTGCTCTGTGGTCTCATTTATCGTGTCACTCTGCTCTTTTCGGTTGCATGTCGTCATCCTACATGCTTGAAATGTAAATGCCTGTGACACTTTCACTGCAGGAGTGCCGGCGCTGCTGTTTATGGAACCCGCAGCGTGGCCCAGGAGACTTACTTCCAGCAGCACGGGGGATCACCGAGGAACTCCGGCATCCCTAACCACCAGGACAGCGCTTTCTCGCTGCCCAGCAAGGCCCGACACAGACTGCTGAAACACGGAGTCAACCTGCTCTGAGTGAGACATCTGCTCTCACACAACTTATTTAATGAAGAACTGTCCTGTGAATAACTTAAAAATCCAAACAGAAGATTTGAGAAAAGAAATAGGATTAAAAGTTTCCTCTGTTTTTTGTCACTGCTGTGGTTATCTGGTTCCCACAACAGCTTGTATATGTGCATAGGATGTTTTTATGCACAGCATTTTTTTTCTATTTATATCATCACTATGAATTTGCTATGAAAATAAGTTTTGAATAATGTCTTTTGTTAAGGTTTTGGCAGGTTATGTTTCATGAGATTTTAGTCATAGTTGTAGTTTTTTACATGAGTACAATTTGTCCACATTTTATTTCTGTTATGCTAAAACACAGTGCTCTTTGTATCAACCACAATTTTAAGCTCCTGCACACATTTTGCAGCCTTCTCACTTTACACATATTTTAGGTTCAGTCATATCCTGAATGCAGTTAATGTAATAATTCCTCCTCATTGTATTTATTCATTTAAAAGGAAATTTAGACTAGTGCCTTTCCTACATACTGCAAAACTGTGCTGGTATTTTACATACATTTCTAAAATAATCTTTAAAAAACTTTTATAAAAATGTTTATTTATTTCAAATCAACTCTTTGTTAACAAAAAAAAACAACCGTTATTTAACTATTTGGCTACTAGATCTACAGCCCCTCTTCCCCCATGATGTGTCATTTGTTACAAAATGTCTGAATTCTGAGAAGATATTCGCTGTGGTGCATTATTAGCGGAAATTAAATGAATACACGATCCTCTCAGTTTTGAGTCTTATGTGAGCTACTTCTGTAAACGCTTGTGTAAAAACCACAGGGGCTACACGGTCTTATTAGGGCCATCAGCGGCATGCATGTGACCCTGCAATCTGGCCCCCGTCGTTCTCCACCTCAGGCTTAATGCTTCGTTTCAGAATGGTTACATCTGACTGAAGGATGGCGTGCGCAAAGTCACACACACATGCTCATAAAATGTTATTATTCATGTTCTGTCCGAATGTGTCTGTGCTACGTGTGTTGTAAATGAGATCGTTCCTGATGTTCCAAATATGGAGTAATTAGAGTCATTAACTGAGTAGTTGAATTTGAATGGTTGGGGTCGGCGCTCTTCGGGGCGCCTCATTATGCAGGCGCATTAAAAGAAAGCAGCGGGAGGCAAATGGGTGGTTAAAGGTACGGACAAAAAGAGGGGCAGGGACTGTGAGGAGGGTCAGGATTCAAATTCTAAGTGGTAAGATGTTCCCATTGTCAGTGGGGTATATAGCACGCAAACCGAAGAGCTGGCACCACAGAAAAGCTGCCTGCTGCTCATCCGTGAAGATCCATAGGTCAGGATTTAGAAATCTCACCATGGCCTCCTCGCACTGTATTTGGATTGCTCTATTTCTTCTCTCGGTGATGACAAGTGACACTGGAGTATTTGGTCGCGCGGTAGACACGCTGGGATTTGTATCACAGTCGCCGGAAACTGAAGCTGAGTCCTCCGGACAAACTTTACGCACGGACGCGCTGAGGCGGTGGAGGCGCGTGATCGAAGGGGCGCACCGGGAGCGGTGCGCGGAGCTGGCAACACCTTGGCTGGAAAACACACAACCAGCTCCTGAGGATAACGCAACAATGCTGCAACTCCGTGTTCGGCCTTTTTCTCCGGGAGCCTCCCGGGGCCTGGTCTTCCCAGGGAAATCTCTTTTTAGCTTTGTGCGACGGGTTTACCATTGCTGTCAGGAGGGACTTAACTGCAGAAGCGTAAAAGGGATTCAAGGTCGCTTGAGAGGAGGTAAGACTATATAGATCCATGCTTTGTTCTGATAAACTTTGCTCTTCTACTGCAGATCTTAAATGTGTTGGTTGTGTTGGGTTGGTCTGGAGTGATTTACAAAGAAATGCATGGGCAGGGCGCCTGATGGGCCGCAGGGCTCAACCAGAAAAATGAAGATCCATTAAGTTAATTCCACTAAATGTGGCCCAAAGCAACACATGGAATTAGCTACTGTAACCACAGGAGGACTGTAGTGCAAAAACACACCAACCAGTCTACAGGGTTTCAGAGCACAAACCTTTTTACAGTGGTGAACAACACTCCAGCTGCATCACAGCACATCAGTGCCATTTCTTAATATCTTGATGTGAGATGCTCTTTAGATTTGGTACAGTTCCTATCCACAGCACAAAGCTGTATAAGATGTCAAAGAAAAAGAGCAGCAAAGACCTAAACTGCCCTTTAACTGAAAGAGCGGTTGGATAATCCAGTTTAGCAAAATTCAGATATGGTGTAGCCACCTAGAACTAAAGATAAAACTTGTTTCCCAAAAATGACTTTTGAATATACACACATGCAAGATGCCATTTACACTCAAAGTCCGCCCAGTAGTGCTGAAAGAGTGACACTGCAGGAACGTCATAAGCTGTAGAGGACTGGAGGACATTAATAGCTTGATTAATACAGCTGTATAGAGGACTGTGTTATCTGCATATAAATGAGTCTCAGCTGGCTTAATGTCCCCTCCAAGAATTGTTGAGATGTCCTGCTGACAGATTAACAAGGTATTAGGAGTGAAAACATCACCTCTGTGGTAGAGAGTCTTTTCAGATCCCTGGGATTTACCAGAATGGAGCCTGACAGGAGTGTATGTGCTGCTCTGTGACGTGAAAAATGCTTGTTCTGTGACAGACTTCATGGCTGCCTCTTCTTCTGCTTCTCCCCAGATACAGGTGTAGAGTTTCTCCTCACCAAGGAGATTTTATCGTTGACAGTTACAAGAGCAGAGCTTCACCTTCAACTCTCCAACCCACAGCACCTGGATATCCACCCTGTGCTTCCATTCATGGCAAAGCGTGGCCTCCCTACAAGGTTAGAACTTTACTCTCAGTATGTTATATACTTTTACTAATTCACTGTTCAGTCTCTGGCCTGGTTGAAACTCTTTTATCTCTCACCTCTTTTAGGTACAGTTTGTGGTTGCGGGGCAGCACGGTGGAGCTGAGAGTGGATCTGCTGTTCCTTTTCCAGAGCCTGCAGGAGGCGGCAGGTGGTGCCGGAGGGGGTCCCAGCTTGGTGAACATGCGGCGGGTGGTGTTTTCTTCCCCACCAGGAGAAAAGCCAGCTCCTCGCACTCTGCAGGACACTGACGGCGACGCCTGGGGGGATGGGGTGGTCAAAGCGCTGCCTACCCTGGAGCTGGGCTTGATCCTGGGCTGCAGTCAGGCCGGAGTTGGGGCGTCCTGTGAGGGCGGTGGCGTTGACCTCTCGCACACACCTTTCATGGCTCTGTACTACAGATGAAGTCAAACTGGAGACTGGACTGTGTTCTGCATGAAAACATTTTACTCAACACATTTTATTCAACAACTCATAGAAGGAAATTATGCACTTGAATGTCAAATCTATTAATTTATAAATGTTATGTTTTGTAAAATATATATATAAATTTGTAAATAGTGAATATGATATACTGTAAGTTTATGGAGTCATTTGTTGGTTATTAAAACTCAATCTAACAATGGATCTTGACAACAGTGTGTAGACACCTCAAGTTAGTGGATGTGGTTCATCTACTCTTTTCAGCTGTGCTTCCCTGCACCTTTGAGGTATGTGCTTCTATTTAAAGAAGTTTTCACAGTTGGTGGGAAACAGTGGGAAAAAAAACAACACCTGGACAAACACAGGGCCTGTACATGTTGCCGTGACCCTGCTGAACTTAGCTGTGACTGCTCTGGAAATATTGTTAGACTGTTTCAAGGTATGCAAGCATTCACAAAGCTGCATAGTTCTAAAGTGCTTCCCACTTTGGATACTGTGGATTGGTCACAGGCACAGTACTAAGATTAATAAAATTTAACACAAGACTACTGTTGATACCAAATGACTCCACAAAGCACTTTAACACAGGGATGTTGGGAGTCGAAGAACAGCAGCGACACATTCTGATAAAATAGCACATTTATTAAAAAGAGACAGCATTTATCAGCATTTCTCACTTTGCAGACGTATGCCACATCTGAGTAAAACCAGGGGTCTCGGATACATTTTTTCAGTCCACCTGCTGCTGCCTACAGCCCCCAGAAGAGCTCTTCTTTATCCAACACATGTATATCTATACAGTAGGACTCCTATTTAAACACACACTCATTCTGTCTCACACACTCACACTGTGTGACCGGTGGCAGACCTCACTGTTTGTTTGTGTACGCGGTCCGCTGCCCGGAACGATGGCCGAAGCTGGCTGACGTTCTGCTGTTCGAATTTTGTCTGTTTAAAATTCATCTCACATTTTCAGCTGCTTTGAAAATGAGGCCCAAGGAAGAGAAAAAAAACCCAGCATCAAGCTGAAATCTCAAAAACAAATTTACATTAATTACAGAGCAATTAAAAATGACTTTTAGGGATGGATATTTTAAGGAGATTGGCATCGTGGCAGGTGGATAATTAGTGGTGGCAAATCAGATGACATGTTTTGCTTCCCCTGGTTTATTCACTGCTTCACCAGGCGGGAGAAAAAAAAAAGGATGAAAGAAAATAAGAACCTTAAGCGTCATGTCGAGACACCGTGTTAAAGAATTTGGATGGAATGACAGCAATTCTTTGGTTCTCATGAAAAACACAACAACAAAAAACACTGAGAGCAGATCTTCATTCCACTCCAGTTCATTCAGTTGTGAGATGTACTGACAACAGGTCCAAAAAAGGCTGGTGAGGAGCTAAAAATACATTAGAGGTAAGGCTGTATGAAACAAGTGCTGGACATTTATATTTCACACAGATCTCTCAAACATTAATTAGTTTTTGACTGGCTTTGCTCCTTGAAAAGCTGAGATTGACAACAGACTCAGAGATATATTAATTCTACTGACCTAACAAAAGCTGTTTATGTGGAATGAAAATCTAGCCCTGAAAAGTGTGCTGAACAGAGAAGAAGAAAAAACAAAGAGGCTAGTTTGATATAAGCCAACAAAAAAGCAACCTCAAGGCGAATGATGGTAAAGCACGTTGTATTCAATAATTCAAGGCAACAAAGACAAACACACACACACACACACACAAAAATGACGATTTTAAAATACATGAGGCAGTGCAAAATGTCACACCAATAAAATATCACATTTTAAAAACTCAAAAACAAAACAGATCCTGAGGAAAAAATTCAAACATACAAATCCAAGCGTATTATAAAATATCTCCAGATCAGCCCCACTCTGATTTAAATTATATATAATAGAATGGAAGATCCCACATTTTCAGACATAATCTCATTTATTTGACTTTTCTGACAGTCAGTTCATCTGGCTGCCCCGTTAAATGTTTTTTTTTATACTCTGTACCAACAACCGTTCCTCCCCCAGAAGAAAGGCCACAAAGTCTTCCTCACAAGAAAAAAAAAAAATTTAAAAATTAAACCCTAACACCTCAGCTACAACACAAAAGTGATGAGATCAAAACTGTCATCACACAATAAAAAGTGTGATCCGGTACCTTATATACACACGCAACTGTGTAGACGGTGACTTTGGTGCTGAATTAAATGAACTTTTTGCATCTTTTCAGAGGAAAAAAAAAACAAAAAAGGTGCTTATATGTCTTAAATATGAGTTGAATTTACAACAAAACAAAAACAAAAAAACAGAAACAGAAACCCCAAAAACTGCCAACAACTGTCTGAATATTTTCTGGCACTGACTTCTTGCCCACCATCAATCAAAAAGGGAAGGAGAATTGAGGAGAGAGGGAGGATCCACAACACCTGAATTATTAACCGTTTTTCAAGTACTGCATATGGCAACAGCAATACTGGTGGGAGGGAGGGGGGATGACATTTAAGACGCATTAGTGAAACAGGCAAAGTTACAAAATTGTCCTTGGAGTAGAGCTAAGCACTTAAGGGAGGTAACTAGATACATAAATAGGAGGGTTCACAACACAACTCTACTAAAAATGAAGAACAAAGCTGCTTTTCAGTTCTCATGGAAAGCAGAAAAGGATATCATTGTCCAAAAGCTTAGACTAAAACACAGTCAAAGTGGACTCTGATAATATGGCCATGTAGAAAAACAAAAAACAATAAACAAAAGGCTCAAAGATGTTTTATCCCCAGTTTGTTCAATCAATTCAAGGACCGGAACATGTAGCTTAATTGCACTGGAAGTTCACAATGAATTAACAAAATGGTTCAGTCCATGTTAAAAAGTTTTAAGACAACAGATATGAAAAAGGCTGAGTGTAGAGAGTTGAGGAAAAAATGTAACCAATGTTGATCTAGAACATCTCGTAAACACGATTCTCTACTTAACACTAATGTTGTGCTTTCTCATCTCTGACTGCAGGTGGATGAACTTGTGGTGCACACAGAGCAACTTTGTATGAAAAAAGTGCATTGACTGGCACAGATTCTCATGATTTACTATATTAACGTCGAGCTGCGGAGGCTTGTTCTCTCAGTATCAGGTAACATGGACTGAAGTTCATGGCCCATCAGAGTCAACACAGCATTCTGGTTTAAATGGAAAACAAAAATGTCTAAAATAAAAACAAAATAAGAACAAAAACTCCTCCCACCACCCCTGTCTAGCCACTGATGTAAAAAGTGGAAAAACTCTGTTCCACTGAATCAACTTAAACAGGCCACCATGTTTTCCTTTTAAACAAACAAAAAAGTCATTCTTTGGTGAAACAAAAAGGCAGGCATGCATAATTAATGAATAGAAAAGGCAAAGATCACCTAAAATACAGCAATGTAATGATCAGAACTCACTCGCATTTCACAGCATAAACTTTGCCTCTCACTAAATGCAAGTACGGTGTCTCTTACTGAAAGAAACTGTTGGAGATTCAACATTCTCACCTTGTAAAGTCTGAAATTTTAAATTGATCTATCCTTGGAAAAAAAACAACAAGGACTTTCAATTTGTGATCACTGTTGAGGACACATTGTAAGGCCCTTAATTTACACATTTCTGAAACCCAACCTATATTTATGCAAAGGCGAGCCAAGTTAGACAGCAGACAGCGAATAATCCTGCCAGCTGGTTCAACACTAACTTTCTCCTTTCAGCACCTTATGGCAAACAGATGATGGCACGTCAACACAGGACTAACTAGAGTGGACAGACACAAAAAAAAGCAACGAGTTGCGAGAAATGGGAACCTCTTGAATGGCAACTGTTATTTCCACTAACCGTCTGACTCATGGTTTCTAATCTATTTAACCAATTTCTAAGCAGCACCATTTCCAATTTGAAAGTGACATGTCTGACCAGATGCTGAGCAGGAGTGTTAAACAGAGTGTGCTTCTTTGCCACACCCAGTACAAAACAATGCTTTTAGTTTATAAAACGGGCCCAGACCAATCACTCCTGAGCATCCCTTAGCTGCTGAAATGTGGTTTCAAACCGTGAAGACTGGCATCTGCCCAGTCTCTGAGTGGAAATGATTAACATTGTTCAAAAGGGTCAGCAGAGGTGGATGCGAAACACATTCAGAAAGAAGCGCACAGCATACACTTCCTACATCTCCTTTTCCTCAATGGTACAATTCGCTGTCATCTTGCAGTGGCTTTCCGAAAAGTTATTGTCTGTTTTTGTTCCTTCAGTCGTCGTGATTTTCTCCAAGCCTTCAGCTCTCTCCTGTGTGTATGCTTTTACCTGTGCTGCTGTTGTCACCTTGACACCCCCCAACCCACCCAACCCCCTTCTCTCCCTCTCTCTCTCCCTTCATAGTCTCACGTCCGTCTCGTCCTCCTGACATCTCCTCGACCGCTAGTTTGAGCTCACAGCCGACAGAGGCAGAACAGTGTGGGGATGAACACCCCGAACGCCACAAGGATGGGAAACATTAGGCTGCTGTTGTCAGCTGCGTATGGGTTTGGTGTTCGGGGGCCTGACTGGACCCTGTACTTAGAACCTGTCTGGACCTTTTTCTTCCCACCTTCCTCGCCTCCTTCACTGTCTTCCTCTTCTTCCTCCTCTTCATCATGCTTTTCTAAACCAGGGTGAGGCTGAAGTTTTGGTACATCTGTCCGATAAAAAAGGATGGGTGAAGTTAGTCAAAGTCACATAGAAAGAATGGCACCGTAAAAGAAGCTCTTTTTGAATATCGATAGTTGGTAGCTCTCTGAAGAATTACAGAGTCAATGTGATGAACCAAATCTCTAATGTAGAGAAGACCCTAGCGTGGTTCAACTTTCAGAGTGCCTCGCTTTACATACCATCAGGCAAACCAAAGAACAGCTGCTGACTCATGACAGGGTTGGTTAAATCAGTCATACATTCTGGTGTTGATCATGCCTTCCTTAGTACAATGGCCCTTTAATGTTAACTCTCTCGACTGTCAGCTGGCTTCCATCTGACTTCCTCACAATTTAAACAGAGTCACATTTGCATCATTATATCAAAAGTCTGAGTGTGTCTATGCACTGGTCTATAACACACTTCTAAGTCTACAACTGTGACACAAAAGTGCTTCCATGTTGTTGAGCCAGAAATGAGTAGAAACTACTCAATATGCTCAATATAAGTTTTCATACAAAATGCTACAGATGTGACAGTATGTGTGCAGTCTCAGGACTCACCGTCTAATGTCCCCTTCATTACATAGAGAGCGCAGATCTTGGGGTTGTCATAATAACCCTGAAACACAGAACAGACAATTCAGATTACAGATTATTCCTACGGCCTGCAGCTACCTCATCAGTATTTGTGAGTAGTTCCCAGACTTAAAAACAGAATCAAACGTAATCTCCCTGACTGTGATGTTTTGATGTGTTGGAAGTAGCAGTGCAAATATGCCCTCTGTAAACAAGTATGTGTCAGACCAAAGATGACAAGATAATTCTAACTGAAAGTTTTGCCTCAGAAGATTAAACCTAAGCTGATTCACAGTCATCCACTGTTTTGGTCAATAAAAAGTAATGCCAAGAGTAACAGAAGTACAATATCATAGTATGAGATGGTGCTGTGTTGATAATAAAGGGAAAAGTAATAAATATTGTTGGATAATGTGAGGGGGAGACATTTGAATCAAATTACAAACACCACTGCTGCTGCATGTGGTAGAAGACGGTAGATGTATTACCAGAGAATAAAATGTGACAAGGAAAGAAGTGAAACAATTACCAACCTCTTCAGAGGCTGTTTTCAATTGCTAAGAATGATGGACTCATGGCTAAGCTACAGACATCCAGCTACTTCATTTTTATACAGTGCATGTGACAGACTTTGGATGTCGTAACGCTCTTTCATAAATCACAGTAACCCGCAATCATGTCTATGAAAAGGGGAAATGAAGGCAAGCAACCGCTAACTCGAAGAAGACGTGAATAGTGAAGAATTTGAAACATGATTTACAGAGACTAGCAGTTTGGTGAAAAATAGAGATCAAAGTTAAAAGCTGCAATACATGACAAGTAAACAAATATGATAAAGGCCAACCAGATTTGGGTCTGTTGTCAGTCATCTACATGGCCCACACACTCCAAATGGCTGTCAACAGCCCCTTTCAGATGAGGAGTTCATTATGGAAATGTGCTGTCAATTTTATATGTCAGCCTCCTGTTTGAATAAGCTCCAAGAGTCACTTTTCCATAGAAGTAATGACAGCAAATTTACTTGGTCAGACTAACACTTCCACAGAACTCAAGTATGAAATGAATATAGGTTAATATGCAGAGATATTAAAAGGGTGACCTGTTCTGCTTTGTTCTGAGAACTATCATTTCTTCTGCATAAAGAAAATTTTAGATGTGACAAATACGTTCACTAAATAGGTTCAGAAGTTATTCTGATTACTATTCTGCTTCAATCGTTTTTTGTTAAGAAGCAATATCTTAGTACAGTTTCTGCCTAGTCTGCCAAACTAAACATAGCTGCCTATTGTTATCTTAAAATAATAAACCACTACCCATAAAAGAAAATAAATGAAACAATTAAACAGCTACAGCACCACTTTCACACACAGTATGTATTTTTCTTCACCTGAGAGAAGAAAGAAAATTAATGACAAAATTCTCATTTTCTTACACATCAAAATTTTGAAAAGTAAAACTATCTTTCATTGCTGCCTCATTGTGCACCAGTAGGAAGACACAACCAATCTGCCAATCAGTAAAATTATCACAGATTTGAGTAAATCTTCCTTAAAAGGTGCTCTGTAAACAAGCAAAAGTTATGTTCACATTCAGTGAATCTCCTTCCACATGAAACATTTGAAAAGCTTTTTTTTTTTCCATATTCAAAAATGCACATTGTTTACATCCATGTTTGCTTTAATGACCAGCGGAACAGAGAGAAAGCAGTGTGTGTGTGTGTGTGTGCACGTGCATCGTCATATGTGTGCACAGTACAAACAAAATGGTCTACTATCAGGCCGTGTTCCAGCATTATGTCCCACCTGATCAACCTGTTTAAACAGGATCAAGCTGTCAAAGTGCCATAGAAAAAGTCAAGGTGCAAAATAAACAAACTGACACTCCTTTTCACAGACAACAACATCCAGACATTTCCACAAGTAATTCAAATAAAAACAGCTCACCTTTACAAACTCCACAGTGAGCTTGCCATTGAAAGTGGACACCTCCCCCTGCACGCTCAGCTTGCCACGTCGAATAGAGAAAGGCACTATCTCATCATGAGCAGTGCTGTGACCCACTCGATCAAAGATATCCAGGTCCTTCACCACCACATGGCCGTTTAGACGGACATCAAACACCTAGAAAAAACATATTCCCATAACAACAGTGATTAACAGCTAATCAACAAATTCAAAAAGGCTCCCTGAGTCCTGTCTGATTGTGCAGCAACGTGTATTAATTTTAATTTTGTATTTTTAAAAAAAAAAAGACATGCCTGTCATACCAGATGTGAAGTAGAGAAGAAAAGTACAGTATACATTTTAAAAAAGACCTCATAATATACACGGCCCATTCAAACTGTGCTACTGTGCAGATGACAATGACAGCTTTATTAAATGCACACACTACACTAGACTAGAATATCTCTGATACAGTAATGGCCATACCTTTTGCTGTGACTGGGCGAAGTAAACCTCTGCATACTTCATAACTAGAATATAGTCTCCTTCCTCTCGAATGGGAATATCATATCCAAAAGTGTCCTCATTGTAGCGCTCTGTCTGATACAGAATCTGGTCCTCTGGACTGGAGCGCAGTATTGGCAGGCGCACCCCATAATCGGAGGCTACAAAGGAGAACAGCATCAGGGTTCAGTGTGCACTTTGTTCACTAGACCACATTAATAGTTGCAATTGTGGAAAACTGATCGTGTTTTAAGTCAAGAAAAGCACCACACAAACTCTGACCTTTTCCTGCACTCAGTGACATACAGTGCCCTGCCGCTCTGTCTCAAATGGCACATTACCACACAGTGTTCACTCTTTCACAACTTTCAATTACAGTATCTCTGCCTCATATATGACGCCAAGAACGACTCTACAGCCAATTAGATCATATCATCACCTGCTTCCTCTCCATGCTGAGAGGGGCGGAGCTGCAGCCCTCTATGCTGACTCCTCATTAGTTTGTGGCTACTTGCGGAAGCCAAACCGTGCAGAGGTTTCTAGTGGAAATTTCTCTGGCCTCAAAGAGCAGCACTTTGCCTTCACAATGTCACTTGCTCGGCAACACCTTGCAGGTGAAGCCCAGCAAAACACGTAGGCTCATATTAGCAGTTTACCGCTGATAACACCAACTCACCTTTACCAATTTTTCCTTCCAACGGGTCCTTTTTGAAGTGAATACCGTGTACGTCTACATGTGCTTCTCCTCCGGCATTTACAGCCCAGATTACCCGTTCGGCGAGGCTGGGGCCCCCGCCGTCCGCCCAACACTGCTCTGCCAGCAGCGACAGCACCGCTGCGACCAACCCGGCGACGAGCTGCGCCGTGACCCGCTGCATTGCCACACACAGCCTTGTCCTAGACAGAGACAGACAGCGGTTTCTACTTACATGCGGCACAGCACCCAGTTTGTACATGGAAGTAACCCTTCCACATGTAACATTAACCACGTACGGTTAGCTAGCGTAAGGGGCTAGCAAGATCGCCCTGATGACATGCAACGTGATATGTGTAAGTTAGCTACTATGCTAGCGTTAACAGTACCAAGACCGGCAGAAGCGTTAGCATAAAAGCATACAGAGAGCCATAAAATGACAGTGAGACTATAAACAGGTATTTTAGTTTAACGTGAACAGATTCATGACACAACGCTACCACCTCTATATTAATTAGTCAAACACTAAAGAATAATGAGAAATTAGCAGCGAGTAACGTTGGTTAGATAGGCTAGCTAGCTAACCTACCTGTCTAACCAGAAGTACTTGGTCTATGAGAGCCCGGCTAACGATCATGCAAATGTCTCTTACCTTCCCCTTTCACCAATGGCTTCAACCTATCTTCTCCCAGTGTGTAAGGTTATCTCTGCTGATACAGTCTCACCAGCTGCCTACACTCTCAACTGTAAGATAACTTGACTGTGTGCAGATATTCTCAGTTGCTGGTGACCACAGTCTGCTACACTGACTTTCATTCAATGTGTGCATCCAAACTAACATTTGCCAGAGTGCAGAAGGCGGAACAGCGCTACCTAACCTTAGATTTCCCATGGCCAATGAGTGACAGACACTCTGTCGAATCACATCCCCCCTGTTAAGGTTTCACGTATCATTCAGCACCATTTCATATCACAGACCAATCACATCCGACTTTGTTATAACTATGTACAAATAACGACGTTTTTTTGTGTGTTCATCGACAGTATCAAAAGTCACACATTTCTGGGGATTGTAAACAATTTATGGACATATTCTGACCGTGACTGACAGAGACGTGTAGAATGAAGCCCTGTGTGTTTTTTACACGTCAAGTGCTGATTTGGAGAATTATGTGCCCCGAGTTTAGTCTCACAGGCAGAAATCTCAGCGTGTGTCCACACCCCCTCCTTTAGACTGAACGACAGGCCTAACCGTAAGCATATATAATCTAAAAATAAAAATTACCGATTATACAGTAGTGATACTTAAGCTCGAAGTTTTTAAAAAGTGGGAGCGGGAGTAAACCCTGGGCCGAAAACTCATGAACTGTATTCAAGGTTAGTTTTATATAGGTTCTGGGGAAAATGAGGTGTATTATTTATGAGTTGTCTTTACCTACTCCTGAGACCTGGGCCAGAAGAAGGGATTTTCACAAGTAGCTGTTTATTTATTTATTTTTATTTATTTTTTTTTAGCATACATGATTTACCATTATTATTTGCCAAATAATATGATATATATGTGTGTGTGTGTGTGTGTGTGTGTGTGTAATATTACACGGGTTCTTTAAAACATTCTGACGCCCCCCTCCTTCCGGTCCGAGTCTTGTCCAATCATGAGAGTCCAACGCAGCGCGCACACGGTGCACTCGACAGTTGAACAGAGAGGAAGGAATGAATGGAGATAGTTGCTATGGCAACAACAATACCTCTATGGATGACAGGTGATGATTGCTTTTTACCTAACACAGCGCTGGTAAACATATGGTCAAATGCCCTCTATTCTTAAAATGGAACAAACATACAGCCTCATACAGTTAAACTGTTTGCTAGAGATGGTGCTGGTGAGATGGAGATCAATATTGGTAACAAATGAACAGGAAACTGCTACAAAGTACCTTGTATTTGCAAATGTTATCTTGCTGCTGCTGCTTCTGGAGAGTTTTTCTGGAAACATTTTCTCTCCAGTAGTGGCCCAGAGGCAGCAGGTACTGCGGTTTTGGCGTGGGTGTCTCCATTTTTTTCTACATGAAAACTTAACATTTTAGTTTTTGTTAAAGTTACTGTTTTCATTTTAATCTGTTAGCAGCATTTTTGTGGACAAGCCTGAAAATACTGTGCTCAAAATAAAAAGATTACTCTTCTTTAAACCTTACAGTCGTGACCCTGGTCTTCTTTGAAAGGTAACTCTTTAAATTTTATCACTAAAAGGTCAGATTAAGTTTAAAGACACAAAAAGCAAAAAGGGCAAAATTATATATGTATAATGCATAAAAATCGAATATAAGGCCTGTATTAGTACCCTTTATGGAGCGTTAGCCATAAGTTTGAACCAATTCTGTGTCAATAGTTTTTAGAGATTCTAAAGTACTTTGCACAGATAGAATCACGAGACTTAGAATATAATGTCTAATTTGTCAACGCTGTGTGAAGATTAAGTCCAGTACAGACCATAACACACCTTAAGTAGCACTGCCAAGGCCAAAGCATCCCATGGGTGGGGTGGTGTATTTTACAAGGTTAACTGTTTTGCATTATTTTGCAGTGGTGTTTTAGTTGGAGTATAACAGTGAAATAAAATAACTGTAGTTGCTTGTAAGTAGTCTCTGTCACTGCTGACCAAATAAATCAGAAGAGCATGATACAGTTTATGCATACCGTATCACTGCCTAATATGTCTTTTGTAATATGTGTAACTACCAAACCTGTTTGTAGTAACAAATCTTTCATTGAAGCTAAATTAGTCAAAGGTCACACAGGGACACAGCAGAGTTATTTACAGTTATTTTCATTTGGTGACTTGCACAGTACTGGTTCTGTAGTCTTTCTGCAGGGAAAACGTGCCCAGCCTGCAGTCTTACCAGAGACATGTATAAATAATAGATATTATGAGGAGGTTTGTCCTCAAGACATGCAGTGACAGCACACAGTTCTATACTAATACGCTGATAATGACATTTGGACAGGAAGTATGGACACGCAGCAGAGATCGAGAGGTAGTTGAGGTAGACGTCCATAACAAAAACAAGCTGTTGTCAGTGTGTTTGTGTACGTACAGTATATTTTCATTTCATGTCTAAATAACAAACTCGACTGTATTGCTCCTGTATTTTTTGACAGTTTCTCCACAGGAAGAGGGGCTCAAATGTAAACACCTTTCATTTTTCTACAGTTAACTTGGCGAAATATTTTGTTTACTTTGTTAGACAAAAATGCAAATGTGCATACTGATTTAATAAACTTCTGTCTTTGGCATGCATAAAAATTGCTTCGACAACACAGATGTGTGGAACGTTACCATGACTACAATCATATTGACACTGACATACAGTACAGGTACAACATCATCACAACCAATGTAAATACACTTCACATATGTCATTCCTGCTGTATGTTCTGAGACAGGGCAGTATGGATTCTTAAAAACACACATTAATTGTTTGTTGTGTTATGTGTCAGTGAGCACTTTGGTTCTCTGGATTTAAGCTTTGAGAGAGAGAGAGCTGTGCATCTTTTTAAAATGTGTTTCAGCTGCCCTTGGCCTCAGACTGCAGAGGACAACATATATGAGATGTATTTCAGAGTTCTGTCTCTGTCTCAGTAATATCAGAGATCTGCTTCTTCATTGCACGTAGTTGTCAGACTGTGATGCTTTTCTCGGACTGGACTGGCACAGTGAAAAATCACAGATGGTCACACAGTTACAATACAGGTGTGATATTGCCACATGGGTTCCTTGGTGGAGCACCAATGTCACACAAAGGACATTCCACGTACAGTTTCTAATATAACACATACTGTGTGAAAATGTAGTGAAATGTTCAACAGTGCACTGATCTTTTACATCTTTTCTACAGGCGTTCACCCTCTCATCCCGACTTTGTTGTACATCAAAGGCGACATTTTGCGAAACACTTATTTTAGAGGATGAGACGAGACACCAGCAATCTATCCACACACAGGAAGTTATTTAGTGAGAATTAAAGTGCAAAAAACATAAGTTGGACAATCATCAGCTAGGCTACAGCAAATTCTGCCTCACTTCAACTGGAGACGTTTCAGGAAGAACACTTATTGATTGAACGTGTGAGGTGACTCCTCGCTCCGTAACATTCAAGGAGTTTTAATTCCAGTGTCATTCAGATTCAGATGGCTCAGAAGATCTTAGCAGGTCCTCTTGTTGTACTTGGTCAAGTATATATAGAGAAGGACGCAGCTTCACATTCAGGAGCGATCATTTTATGATCTTAGCGAGACATCATTCGTACAAACTCTGAAAAGAGAGGAGGGTGACAATATGCAGCAGTTGCACCATACTCTACAGTACATCTTGATTGAGCAGTTTAAGAGAGCTGCTTTACCTTCAAAGTCAACAAGCCCATCACCATTCAAGTCAACATCCCTTAGGATATCTTCTACTTCCTTTAGACCTACCTGGAAAAAAAAGAAATTGGCAAAGGTTAAGTGGAGTTCCACATTCATTCAAGAATGGTTTAAAGACTCTCTTATATTACAATCTAAATCTTACCTGTTGACCCAACAGCTTCCTCATTGCGTCTCGGAGCTCAGATGTGCTTATGGCACCATCTCCATTAGTGTCAAACTGAGAACAAAAAGCAGAGGAACAACATTAAAAATGGAAACGCTACTAGTAAAAATCAGCATGATCAGAGCTACGGAAACTAGATACTCTTACCTCTCTAAATGCGTCTTTCAACTCTTTTATTCCGATCATGTCTGCGGTTTCGGCGAGGAGTTTTGGACCCATTAACTCTACAAAATCCTCAAAATCAACATGACCTCCCACTAACAAAAAGAGATTTTGGCACAGAATTTCAAACCACAATACACACACAGGATACAGTTATATGCATCACATGCTGTATAAACACACAAGACAGTTAAGTCCTTACAGTTCATGTTTATCTGTTGGCTTAGTTCAATCAGCTCCATTTCAGTGGGCATGTATCCCATGGTTCTCATACAGTTTCCCAGGTCTTTACAACTGATGAAACCATCTTTGTCCTTGTCAAACTCTTTAAAAGCGTCCCGCAACTCTGTTGTGCAATAACAGAAAAAGCATCAGTAATTAAATTGTATGGCTCTTGTCTCTCTTTTTATTTAATTCTGCCTTTTATGCTTTATGTTCTGTTTAGCGCTTTGACAAACCTGTGCTGTGGAATAATTTTACAAGACATTTTGTTTGACTGCTTAGCTTCAGTAAAGAGAAAGAGAAAACATTAAAGAAAGAGAAGCTTACCATCCATTTCTTCTGGCCGCAGTTCTCTGTCCTGTTAAGAAATAACATTTAATCATTGGTCAGTATGAAAACAAATTCACAACACATGAAAAAAGCAACCATCATGATCACACATCATAGCAAACACACTCCTGTGTATTAGGTACATGCAAACATACCGCTGACAAAGCTATGACTTGAGTGATGCCCAAACCAAAGTCAGCAACCTTCTCCATAACAGTCCTCATCCGTCTTGTGAGCCTCAACTTAAGGGCGCTCAACAATAAAAGGATGTGAACAGTAGACTGAGACTATCTCACATCTTGATGACAAAACCTCCGGGTATAAATAGGCTGATTCCTATCAAGCATGACTGGGAGCCATAAGCCTCAAGTTCACAGAAGAATGTGACTGTTTCTTTTTTTTCAGAGCTCGCTTACAATGAACACAACCTTTAAAGGGCAGAGAGAGAGGCAGACATATCCCAGAGCCCTCAGGGGTTAACAGCAGGAGCAGCGAGAAGTCTAAACACAACATCAAGTGCTGACGTCAGGCCGAAGAACTGTCTGACCGGAACCGCCAAGATAGACAACGCAAGAGGCACACAAGCCAAAAGAAGCCAAACCAGCCAATTCCACATGCACGCATGCACAGCACCATCAGCACTTTTCTCCACTCATCACTGCGGGTTCATCATCCATGAATATTTACATTGATGTGTTCTGGGCCCGATCAGTTTACTCTAAAACCTCCATTACTGCGCTGTTTTCATTGAGATGTGAAAGTACTAAATACTAGGTCCACTTACTCCTCATGCAGTTCACCTGCCATAACTGTCGATTGATTAATCAGTAACCATATAATAGTGTAGACAAGGCGATATATGAGCTGTGGGTTGAATTAGGTTGTAAGTGAGTCACATGTAGTTGCTCTTAAAGGAATAGTTTGAGATTTTGGGAAAATAAACTTATTTGCTTTGTTGAGAGTTAGATGAGAGGACTGATATCATTCTCACATCTGTGAAATATGGAGCTACAGTACAGCCAGGAGCTGGTTAGCTTAGTTTTGCATCAAGATTGCAAACAGGAGGAAATGGCTAGCCTTTGAACAGAGCCAGGCTACATATTAACCATGCAAGCATGAGAGTGGTTATCGATCTTCTCTTGGAAAGAAAACTAATGAATGTATTTCCCAAACTGTACAAAATACAGAGGTATGAGGCAAACAGTGGGACATAGCACAATACCATACCATACTTGGCTACTATAGCCTCTATGTCGCTATACATGTCTGACCCTTGACCCACTCAAGCCTAAAAGGATGGAAACTACTGATCTAATTTGAGTAACAAACATTACATTCATGTGCATGACCTGTATTCACACGTTCCTAAACACTCTTGCAGTCATTCATTCATTTTCCAAACCTGTGTGTTCCCTACTGGCAGATGGCAGGATACCAGTCAAAAGCAGCAAGAGTGGAAATAGTAAGAAATGATGATAGCAAATCAGGTTTCTACAACCCAGTGGTTAAAGTAGTTACTGCAGCTTGTTTGGTAATAATAGAAATCATGTCCAGGTAAGCTTTACTGATATGAATAGAGAAGAAATCGAAATAGATTTTAAAAAGTGTGTTTGTCCAGACTTACGTACAGCCTGCCTGCACTTGGCCATGCCTGTACTCAGGAAGACACAGGTTTGTCCCAGTATGTTGCTCACGAGAACGCAGTTTTGTGTCATGGAAACAATGGACTCCTGATAAGGCCCAAGATACCCTGCCTGGCCCATCTCCTCACAGGACAGCACCCCTCTGAGTCTCCTTTCAGCATCCTGGACCATCTTTCCAGAGGGGTGCAGAGACAGAGTTAGAGATCCGTACAGGCTTCAGAGCAGAACTGAGAAAGGATGTGTGACAGTCAATACAGACTCTACATTCTGGAAAATAGGCACTAGCTTAAATGGAGCTGCTCTTCTCTTTAAACGTATCATGTGTCTATGTGTGTGTGTGTTGTGCAACTGTATATGAAACAACGTAGAAAATATGAACACAAGGCAGAAATGTAAATGCATCAATAACGCAGCAGGTTGCCAACTTTCCACTCATTGTTCATAGCTGTTTATGTGCTACGTCACATGGACTGGCACCTCACACCTATACACTGTCACAGGGACAGTAAACATACTCAGGAGCACAGAAAAGGCAAGCTAAAACACCAGGGAACAGGCTACACATGTTGTCACACATACACACAAAAAATCACTGTTCTGTGAGGACATTAGGACATATTTTCACCTGTGGGACATATAGTGCTTTTAGAAAATAGTGCCTGTTACACACCAAATTCCAAAGTCTGAACCATTTATCTAACAAAATACACACCAGGGCCATTTACAAGCAGTGCAGTAGCAGAATAAGTTTCAGTTCATACTAGCAACTTATTACAAACCATCAACATTAAACAGTGTGTGTGAGGTTAAACCCTAACTCATCTAATCCTAAACTGAGTCAAATCATCAAAAATACACATACAGATAAAAATGTTCTAAATCTTCTGTAGCGCTTGCAGTGATGCCTGACTTCATTGATCCAAGCAAATTTGAACAGTAAGAACAGAACCAGTTGCACACAGTTATGCAAAATTATAACAAACTTTCCAAAATCACCAAAGAAAGTGTTGTGGCTCATTTACCAGTTTCAGTTTTGAACACCACAAAATCCATCCAAACACACTGGAGAGACAGGTGTACAGCATCAGTTAATTAAAAACAATCTACCGCCTCTCAGGGGCCAGCCTCAAGCAGTTTCCTACACTAAAAGAGAAAGACACTCAAAAAGGACCATGAGGACTTTTTCTGTAAAATTTGCAGTTTGGGGTTTTTTGAGAGGAGCGTGAAACTTGCTCTGTGCAAGACCCATGAAGCCTGGGGTGCTAACCCCACAGCTGATTGAAAAAATAGACACTGTCAACTGCACTGCGCTTGCGCTGTCTGGTGTAACTGAGTAGCAAAAGTAGCTAGTGACACAGGGAGAAAGAGAGAGGGGAGAAGAACAAGAGTGAGGGTAAGAAAGTAAATGAGAGATGTGAAGTGGACCAAGGAGGGAAAAAGAGGAAGTATGCTCTATTAAAGGAAATGAGGTGGAGTTCGAGATATTTACCCAACTGTCACACTGAACAAGCTGTTGTAGCTATTCAGAATAACACAGACAATTCAGGCACAACACAGGCACCAAACATAAGAATAAACAAGGGAAATGTGGATCAGCTGTGTCAGCTTTTCCTACAGGAATATAGACAAAGTTTTTTCTAACCTTTCACTCAGGGTCACACAGTTATTGCAAGGTGTTTGCTGTGTCTATGTTGTGAAAATCTGTACCAGGCAAGTTTACAGGAACACTCTTGTGATGACTCCATTTCCAGTCTTGTTGTCCTCCCTCACCTGCACTCACTGCTCAAGTAAGACTAATTTGTCAGTCATAACCTTGGATTGCATCTGAATTCAAACGACATTGTACTCTTATTTCTGTATGCGCCTTTGAGCTTTTGCCTTACACCCACCCCACCCTCCCCATCTGCACACATCAACCTGTGCCTCTGCAGGCAAAGACAAGGTCACTGTGACCTACAGCAGACACATGGCAATCAAGAAAAATATTACGAAGACTGCTAGAGGCAGGAATGCAGCTACTGTATAGTCCACATCTGTTACCGGAATCTTTTATCTACGTGTGTGTGTGTGTGTGTGTGTGTACATCTACAAAGGAATACTATCAAAATCAGACTAAAGGTAGCTGATCACGTTTCCATTTTGGCGTCAGAGCACTACCTGTGGCCAGAGAGCAGTGAAAATCCTGTTTACTTTGAATGCATTGTTCAGACAAATGCCAAAGGCAAATGTGTTGTGTGTGTATCTCAAACCATGAGTTACATTTCTGTCTGTCATTGAACCCCTCTCCATCTAGCTGTCTCATCAAAGACCTTTTTCAGGTCACGCCTAATGTTTCACAGAGCTGCTCGCAGACTGACTCAAGGGTTATTTGCAGAATAGGCTTTTATACTATAAGAACTAGATTCTTTCAGTTACAATGGATGCTCTCCACGCTCCTGTTCAAGTAGCCTGTCTTTACAGCTGAGAGCTTTTCTGATCCTCTAACTTACGAAATCAATACGCCCTGAATCAGATTAAATTGCACCATACATGGAAGCAAATAAACTCTGACTTTGTGGAAGAGACCGAACTTCAATAACAACATATTATCATTGCAATGTGGAGCTGGTGAGGATTTCCATGATAAAACTAAACCACAACACTAATAAGAACCCAGGCATATTGAGCTAATTTCTTTTGTATAAATAGAGTTGTGGCTCAAAAATAGAGCCCATCACCAACAGGAACATCAAAGTGATTTCTTCAAACATAACACAACACCTCACTGCAGTGTTCTCGCTGAATGATGCAGGAACATGAATATATCTTGTCTTTGACCAAAACACATTAGCACATCAGAGATTCCCACCTCTCTGATACTAGAGCATTTTACCTGTCTCAGCACCATCCACTTCAATAAGGAAGGGCTGCCTGACTGAGAGGGTCTGTAGGAGGTAGTACTGTATTTACAAATTACATAAGAAGTGAATGTGTACAAGAAGCTTCCTCTATAGTGTGTCCATAACGCAGTGTTTGCAGACTGCATCATGCAGAGCACATTAGCGTATATTGATTTCCGGGAACAGGATCGCTGAGCCAAAAATACACTAACCACTTCTGTAGAAATACTAGTAACAAAGCACTATTTTCAGCCTTGAGCAGTCCTGCAGGGCAAGTCGTGAACTTAATGTATTAGACGTTTTAGACCAGGCCCGCAGTACTAGAGACACTGGTGTCATCCATTCAAATTGGTTTATAAAATCAAATTTTCACTCGCAAACAGGCTATTACAATTATTGCCATATATGAATTGGGATTTGGGGTTTGAGGTGTTACTGTCACAGCAGAATTTAAAGGAGCCTCCCTGCAATTCACACACTAAACTCCTCATATGAATTTAACCAAAATGACCAGTTGTGTGGAGAAATGAATTCAGCTGACACACTATGTTAAGCAGCTGAGAGGTACATTATAAAACCCTGTGTTTCTAAATTACCTGCCCAAAGAGGAATTGAGGATGGTGCGAAGTTGATATCGGATGGTGAAGAAGCAGCACTGGACCCGAGCGGCGGGATGACCTGCTGGACAGCGGGACCAGGGATATGAGGACGGGAGGGACTGCTGACCTGACTGCCGCTGTTGGCCAAACTGGCCCCCTTTATGGTCCTCCTCGGCTCACAGAGAGGAGCCCTGTCATCGTTGCTGTCCGACAGCGAGGGCACCCTGGGACCGGGCGGCTGTGAGTGTGACAGCGACGGGGATGCTCGCTGTTCAGGTGTTCCCGCTGCTGGGCACGGTCCTCCGGCTGTGCTTCCTGCGGTGGTGGGTGTCGGTGGGTTTGATGATTCAGCGCCCTCGACACTCGGCCGCCCGCCTCGCCGTTCGGCCCGGCGGAAGTCGGGAACTTGGCTGTGAGGAGCATGACTTGCACTTGTCCCGAGTGGCTGCATTATTACTACCGTCCTGGCTGCCGATGAGGGAGATGGCACAGGGCCTGGGCGCTGATGTCGCACTCGGCCGACCAGAAGGACTCGGCCTTTGCTGCTGCTGCTCTGGAGGGTGGCGGACGGTGGTGATGCTGGTGCTGGGATGCTGATGGTGATGCTGACTTCTCCGGCCTTCGCTGTGCGTTCAGGAGGTGTGTCGGTCTCCTCGCCGCCGAGGATGATTTCAGTAAGGAGGTCGTGGATTCAGATTTTGGAAAGGAGGAGCTCATAGCTGCGGATCTGGTCTAGTCTGCCTCGGTGGCTGATCCTCGACATCATTTGCCGTTTTCTCTCCACTGACCACATTCTGCGAGCCTGCCCGCGTTAAGTTATGGCTACATTAATTACCTGATTGTTGTAGCGGCAGCGTGCAGCCGGAGCGCGCACAGACAGCGGAACAGAGGGTACATACACGTCGCTGCAGAGCGCGTCACCTTTTCATTGATGTGTGAATGCTTGTCTCTGGCATCGTGGCACGACGTGGTGGACGGTAAAAGGTATAGGCTGGCAGAGGTGGGTAACCATGACAAAGACAAACCAAATACATGAGTATTGCATCCCGGAGCCGCATGAGATGAATATTTCCTCTCAGAAACTGAGATGAGCCAAGCAAATATATAGCCTTGTCTAACTTATGGGTTCTAGATCAAGATCAGTAAAAATGATAGAAAATAATAATAAGAAGCACACCTTCCATCTCTGAAGTTGATATCGAATTATTGTCAGTAAACAGTTAATTCTACTCTAATTCCATATACTATTGTACTTTTGGTATCACAGATGGTGGCAGGAGAGATTGTATAATATTGTACTCTTTTTTTGTCCTTAGTTGATAAACACCCAACATTTATTGTATTTATTAATTTAACAAACTATATGTTTATAAGCATCACCTTATGTTCAGAAATCACGCCCTATGTTACAAACTATTATATTACACAGATGTTCATGCTGTGTCTCTGGCTGTACTGTCACCTACATTAAAATGAAATGAAAATGATATTAACAATTGTTCACTTGTCAGGAGCCCATAGGGACTCCAGCAGCTAAGCACTCTAGAGGTCCCTGATCCTACTACAGCTAACCAGCCCACACAGTTTGGCTTTAAGAGATACATTTCATTGAATACATGCCTGTCTTATTATTTAAAATTGTAGAGTTAGCAGTGTCAGGATATTTCTCAAAGGGTAATCCTTGCGCATACACATACCTCTGATGAGCTTTACATTATCCTTTGCTCTCCCATCAGGCTGCAGTATTCCGCTGTCTCTCAAAACACACAGATAACTTCACACACACATCTGGATGCTAAGCAGTAATGTAACAATAACTACTATTGTCTACTTTAATAATTCAAGAGCTGCGACTGTAACAAAACAACAATTCTGTGTCCACAAACATAGTCTATAAATAAAAACACTAAGGTCTTTTGTCGCGAGTTATGTGTTATTATTGGTGATTATTGGCATCAACTATGACCACTGCCCATCCATCAAAGCTACAGGCCAACAGATGCGACAAGTATGCACCAGAGAATCTACATGTTGTTCCTGGTGAAGGATGCTGACTTGTGTTGTAGTTCCTTCCTTTTGACTGTGGAGACAGATGTAGCACTAAGTATTAACCTGTATGTATATTCTTTATGAACCCACTAATTCAGCTCATACAAGTAGTATGACACTACTGTTTTTATTTAACATGATATTATTGTTACCAGCATTTTAGTGCTTCTGGCTTCATTTCTTCCAGTGGTGATACAGGTCTGATAGGAAACAGTTGCCGCGAGCATGAGAAAACAGAGCAACAACAGCATCATCAGCCTACGCCTCCCCTGTGCCACCGTTATAAAATTGCATCTGGCTGAAAAGAGGCAATACAATGGTTTTGTCCCTTGTTTATACTGTAAAGTGTATCATCAATACTAAGACTTATTTTCTGACATGGTTCTACCAAAGAATGCTAGAGTAAACCACACAATGTGATGTGTGTATCACTTTGTGTCAGATCTGCGACATTAGTGTAAAAGTGACACTTCGACAACAGCTGGTTAAATAAGATACTCGACCATTTATTAAATGCAGAACACGTTCAAAATCCACATAAGAATGTGTTAAAGGACAAACCCTAATCCAAATGCAAACAAATGGTTGCCCCATCACATATTGTATATGTAAAGCAAATGCTTTGGGAATGACAGTTTCATACTCTAAAGTGGATTAACAGCACTTTGATTTGAAACCTAATCATGGGATGGCTCAATGTGAGGCCAGTGTCATTCCCATGTTGTAAACAGCCTACAAAATGATCATACTTTTGTAAACATTAGAAATGAATATACCTTCTTTGAATTGCAGTGGACTAGTAAAGCTGCTGGAAGATTGTCTTCACTACCTTTAGACTGTGCACATATATCCATGAAGTGCTGTTGAAGAATTATGATCAGGTTTTGCTAATGATACTATATGGCAGGAAAATTACAGTGATAAAATAAAAAACATCACAGAACAACAGATAATACTTCATAAACATTTTACAGAATCTACAAATTGAATTTATCAAAATGACTTCTGGAGGAGAACGGAGGATGAATGCAATCACTTTAGCTGCTGTAAATCAAGACAACACAATAGTTATAGCATTGAAGACAATCATTTCAAAACATCCCAGACTGCTCAGTCATTTTTTTAACTCTCAAATTGTACAGAAATACAAACCTGATATCAAATACAACTAAATTATAAGAGTTTAGTAAATTTACTAAAACACTTATCTCCAGTGTTGTTATTAGTCTGACTCACACGATTTGATCTAAAATGTGCTTTTCAATCCATGTTTGTGAAAGCAGGACTGATTTTCAAAGGAGTAATAAACTAATACACTGCAGGAGTCATGACAGAGACATTAGCTGCTGCCTGTAAACATTCATGTGATTGACATTGGGCCTCAGTTATCAAAAACCACATATGGATGAATCTATTACAAACACAGAACATTTCATCGCTATTTATTACAACGCTTGTCATAGCACTGTCTGCAATGCATTTAGTTTATTTATCTATAAACAGTTGCCAGTTTAGTCACAATGTCATAAAATCCCAACTGTGCAACCTGAGACTGACCAAGCTAAAATTCAATTTAAAGAAATATCCACATCGGGCTTATTTAATCATCCTGTATCATTCAATGTGTTTATTAGAGCTTTTCCACAGGAAACCAGCCAGAGCTCTAGCAGTGGTTCTCAGCTTTTAGCATTAGTTTCACTGTGTGATTTTAGTATTCGCTATAATGGATGCTAAGCAATCACTGGAGAAGGACAACATTCTGCAAGCAGGAAAGAGTCCAGTCATTCATCCAAATTTGGACAGTTTAAGGTCTGTCGTGACATTTGAAAGTGGGCATTTCTGAAATAAAACACGCACAAGAACACACTGACAGCCATGTCTTAGTTAGAATCAACCTTTAATTTGAACTGGGACTGGATGTGTTGAGTAATATAAAGTTGAATGATCAAATTCTAGCCCTCAGCGGAAATGCATGGGTGTTTCAGTAAGTGTAAAAGAATTTGTAATATGTGTTAGATGTTAAGTGTAAAGTAATAGGTTCTTGTGTTGTGTTCTCCTAATGCCTGGGAAGAGTTTGAGGCCCATAAATGCTTACTCAATGACTCCAGTTCATGTATAGCTAATAGAATAGGGTTGAAACCATGGACCTATTTGTGCCGTAAGGTACGCCAGAGTGTGACACGTTACGTTTGCCCGCTAGAGTCATTCATCAGCTGTGGCATAGTTGAGTATTTTGCCTCTATCAGCAAACTGTTGAACTGTTTCAAGCAACAAACTAAACTAAAACTGATATGAGATGTGTGTAGAATTAGATAGATATATTTTGCTCCAGAATTGGCCCAAAGTTAGAGGAAATAATGAGATGAAAGTTTTATCATGAGCCAAACTATCATCGTACGCACATTAACAGAACATTCAATGACTCAAAGCAAAATAGCAATATAACCTAAAATGTCACTACTTGTATACGACTAATAAACTGGCTGCACTAACAAAGCCTGTTAAGTTTTGGAAATGTGGGTAAGTACTTTTAAGGTGTATGTCTTTGATTTATACAAGCAAAAACATTACGAACGCTTGATAAAAGAGGCCCAATGTTTAATATCTGCTAAGAAGAGTTATGTGAGAGTTAATAAGGAGCCGGGAAATATGTACACAGAATGTGAGAGTTGGTCTGAGGCAGAAAAAAGAGTTGCTCCCAATCCTACAGACATTTCCAAAGGCAATTCGTCTCTCGCCTGGACATGGTTTCTCACTCACACCTATTTCCCTTCCTCATCTCCAAACGGCCTGGAGTAAAATGTAGTCCATACGTTCTCAGCAGCGGGCATGGGGTGCCAGAGATCCACCATGAAGACCAATTAGCCATCCTCTGCGCCACGAACACAAACACACACACACACACACACAGACAGAACACAGGCAGAAAAATCAAGAAGCCCATTTTGCCACGGTCTTGAAATGAAACCTATGTATTTAAAAAAAAATCTCTCCATTTTCCTTAGTGATATTGATTATACCTCTTTTAGGTCAATCCTCCTTCAAGGAATAAACAAAAAGGGACAGAGTGCGTATAACAGATCCCATTTTAATCCTCTACCGTGAAAGGCCCTGTAGAGGAAGCGATCGCCGAAAGCAGACAGCTCCTCAGACCAGCACTGTGGCTCTCCTGACCAACCACAAGCTCATATAGGGGAAATTTGAGACCTGCCAGAGAAAAAATAACATCCATGGGACTTTCTAAATACTCGGCATTTTGAAACATTTTGTGTTGCTAACCGACCTCCCCAGCGACATATCCCACACAAAATGTTCTGTTCTTAAAGCATCCTGTATCATTATAGTATGCTGTTTTAAAGCATCCAACAAAAGATCCTGCCTACACAATAATAAATATCACTATTTATAGCCATCTTGCAGAGTACAGATCAGATCAAAATAGAAACAAAGCTCAGGTGCAGTGAAAACTATAAAAAAAAAAAAAATTTAGCATAAGCCGCTAAATTTCAGCCATGTGCCTCCATGACTCATGAGGATTCAGGATTTCAGTCTAAACACAACAGCAGCTGATTCACTGGGTCGTTCCTCTTCTCTGGTTAAATATGCTTATTATTTAAAATCATCTGCTGTTGTGTTGAGTTCAATACCCAATGAGCCTCACACATCACAAAGCTGAATCAGTTTCAGCTCGCTAAACAGCTCGCTCTCTTACCCAGGTGGCAGCGCAGCCTGACATTTGTTGGACCGTCATGCTCGGTGATCAGAGCTCCGGGCGTCAGCACAGAGAAGCAGGCGTCGCCGAACACGTTGTTGGCGATGAAGGTACGCAGCTGGCCCAGCACCCTCCACGCCCGCTGGGCATCTCCTGGACATTAAGAACCAGAGGGGTGCCTTAAGGACTAGATAGTAGGTCCACCACTGCCCGCTAGGAGGTTATTTCCACCCCGGGTGGGAGGGAGGAGCTGGCTGGCAGGAGGCTGGTGGTAGATGTTTCCAAACCAGCGGTAGGAGGGCGGAAGCTCTGCCCAGAAGCTCCACGTCAGGTCTCTGCACCTCCCTGGAGAAGCAGGGCACACGGGAAAATGAGAAAGAAGACCTCCGGCCTCTGGATGGTTGGTCGGCTGTTAAGGTATCGGCCTTGATCGCGGACTCCTTTATGCACCCTGCCCATACCTGACCAGGTGTAGCGCTTGGCGTAATCCTGCAGGCTGTGATAGAGCCTCTGGTTCAGGCTTTCTCCAGCACTGGTGCAGCGGAAACACTCTGACGACTGGCAGAAAGCGAAGCCGTTCTGCTCTTCCAGCATTGATCCGTGTTTCCCTTTCCCCCTGCCGCGACAGTCTGAACTCATGAAGCCCCCCACCACTCCTCCAATCCGGCCAGGCCCGGCCAGATACCTCCCACGCAGGGGGCTGGAACCGTGCTCCCGGCCCACCCTGTAACAATACCACATAAACAGCAGCAGCACACACATGGCTATGGCAAATGCACAGATCTCACACTCCCTTATAGACTGCATCCCTCCAGCCACCATCTCCCTCACATTCTCTAGTGACCACACCATCTCAGCCCGTTTCTAGATTGCTGAATCTAACAGGAAAAAGTGTTGATGAAAGATCGGTTAACACGTCTTTTCCTGATTCTCTGGATTGTGATTGAAAGGGGCCTTAAACCACACACGGGGTGTCGGTGAGTCTAGTGTCAAACAGCTCTTATCGCCCCCCAATGTAAACAGTCTGCTGATTTGATCTGACACAGCTCAGTCCTAACATTTCAGCACTCTGCAGCGAGGCGAGGTTTCTCCTTGCATGATGTCTGGCTGTGCGGTATTTGTGCTGCTCCCTCTCTCGTTCTCTCAGACAAATGCAGACAGACACCGCGCCTTAGGGTTATCTGTTCTCTGAAAAACAAAGACAGAAGGAGAGAAAGAGGGATGAGAGGAGAAGTGGATGCCGTAACTGACACGAGGAGAGTGCTGAGATTAGTATTAATGCTCCAAACTCTGTTTAATGTTAATGTGTTTGCTCGCAGAATGAGTTCATCCAATGTGTTGGCTCAGAGAATGTGTTGGTCTGATGCAGGTACGGTTACACACACGCTTTGTGTCTGTGGAACAGAGTTTGACAGCAGATTCCCATCCTGTATGCGCCACATGTAAACACACACCTGCTGAAACTCACCCACACACTGTGGACTTCAAAATGACTGCACCCACACACACACACAGACACAGACACTTTAGAGACAATTTAGATTTCAGCTTTCCACACACACACACACACACACACACACACACACACACCATGCTGCACTGTGTAAAACCATGAGTCATGGGCACATTGCTGCATTTAACACAAATCTCTCCCTTTTGTATTTTTTGGCGCACCACGCACGCACACACTCATGCACGCGCGCGCACGCACTAAACAGTGAATTAGGTAAACGTAAACAGTGTTGATACCCACCCACATTTATCATTGGCATTCACAGGTTGCTCAGCAGGAGCTGCATAAATGGATCCTCGGGGGAAGGGAGGGGGCGAGCTGTAGTCTGTGTAATCGTATGCTGCCTTAGTAAAAAAATGACTGGATTACATGAGTATGATTATATAATGATAATCGGACCAGCAGCCAGAACGCGAGGAGTGCAAATGCGTCAACCGTGATCAGAACTCCACGATGCGCCCTCACCAAAATGGTCTGGTAATCCTGTTCCACAGATCCTCCCTACATCCTGTCTGACAGCATCAAGACGCCCCCCCACATCCCCACACACACCTGCCAAGATTAGAACAGACTGACCATCAAACCCAACCATGTAGTCATAAAACACACACACACACACACACACACACAGACACACACCATGACTTATTTCTCTACTCGCACTGTTACAATGTAAACTGGCTACCAGAGCTGCTGCCACCAGGCCAAGGTGCCATATAAACGGATGACCAAAATACTGGATGAGCTTTTAACGTTCAATAAGCCACGGTAAATAAGCAGATTGCGGTAACCGAGCCTGTGTTTTGTCTGGTTACGTGGATGGTGCGTTGTCTGCACAAGTTTGCGTCCATACTCTACTAACATTCATGACTGTGGCCAGTGGAGAGGAGAGGCGCACAGGTAAGCTCCAGGCGAAGCTGCGCACCACTGCAGTGCACAAGGTAGACGGATATCACTTGCCAATACTATAGGAGAAAAATGCACAAAAGAAGTCCTATGGAACTGACACCCATCGTGCGCTGGGGAAAAAGACAAAGCCGTCCCACTGACGGTCTGACCTCTGTCTGCCTGTCTGTGCTGGACAGCGGCGTCGGATAGGCTTCTGATATTGGTCATAGAAGCATCAAGCTCCACCAGGGAAGCTACCTCATGTGAAGCGAACAGAGGAATGGTGACAATATTTCGGGTCGCACCTTTCAAAATAAACGTCTCGGTGACACTAATAATCAGCAAAAATCAGAGGAAATTCCAGTGAACTCAAAGCCCCCTCCTGTTCCATACAAAGCTAAGGTGCAATAATCCCGGTTAAAAAAGTCAGTTCATTTTGGGTTGGTAAGTCTCATTAGCATCAAAAGAAGTTCTTTGGCAGTCTAATATCACCTCCATGCGACTGGGGGACGGTAAAAGACTGATTGTTAAACAGAATGATCAAAATCAAACCAAATTATGACTTAATTCCAGTGTCTGAACACACTGAACTTACAGTCTCTATAATGCAACTCAATAGGTCTTTCTATTAATTATAATTAAACCACCACATATAAAATGCCAACCCTGGTGATGTCGGGTTATTTTGTCAGACTGTCAGCCCCCTCCACAGCCACAGAGGATGCTTTACACAGGCTGGAGTGATGCTGTCAAAATAGTAAACTGACCTGTGAAACTGGTGGAGTATCCCTGTAGGTGTATTACCAATAGCACCAGCATTTTTTAGTAACTATGTCAGTGGAACAAATGTTTATGCTAATTGTTTTAGATTACTAGATCTGCCCTAACTTACCTGGCCAGGTAAAGCCTAAGTTCAAGCTTAACAGGCTGCTCTGACTCAAAACATTAGGGCTTTGGGAGCCAGCGGCGATGTAAGCAGATGCGACTAAACCAGTCAGAAACCAAAGGGCAATGTGACACACACTCAACCCACAACTGTTCAAAAAAAAAGAAAATGAACCTTTAAAGTAAAATGTCAATAGATCGCCAGCACAAAACATATTTTTGTTGTCATGCTAAATTTGTTTACAAACTCTGCAAGAGGCTAGTCTAAATTACTGCACTGCAGTTATTGCACTGAGAATATTTAAACAATATTTCCCCCAAAACCTTAGGGCTACATCTGAAATGTGTTTTGCTGATTTATCAGTTGGTCGATCAAAAGAAAATTAGCCTGCATTTATTTCGATAAATGAGTCTCCATTTCACCCATTTGCCTCTTCAAACAAAAAACCTGCCGCTATGCCTCCATCCTCTCAAATGTAAGGATTTTGTCTTTGTCAAACATGATATCAAGGTGAATCATTTTGAGCTTGGACTGATGGATGGATAAAAAAGTTCATCAACATGCTGACTTGAGCTCATATTTTCACTCACTTCAACAATTTAAAGATAAGACAACTGTCTGTATGGCAGATTAACTACAACGAGAATAATCGTTAGCTGCAGCACTACTGAACTCAAAACTGTATTCACTCTTTTTACTTTGAATTATTACCTTATATCCGGTATTGCCTCTGGTTATCTTGTTGATCTGACTACGCTGAAAAACCTCCTTCCGTATGTCTTACGGCTCGCCCATCGACCATCATTGTTTGATACAACTGCAGACAGCATTTCTAAGATGCATTGTAGCCACAGGATTTCACCTGCAGCACGCAGAAGCAGCAGTTTGATGGTGATAGTTTGTGACAGAATACAACAACATGGTCAACACATTTCAGAAGGTCCAAGTGCCGACTGCGCTCCTGTAGACTCCAGACTCCTCCCATTGGCTCCCAGACATGTCCCCCCCACCCCCATTAGACTAAAGCCTGCGGTTGGACCCTCTTAGCTTTATCTGGAGAGTGAAAACTCCTAGAACAGGCACAACAACACTAACATTGATAGTTGACAGTCTGACATGCCCTGACTGGTCTGTGAGGAGGACTGTTTTTGTATGTGTTCAGCGCCTGTAAAGTTAACCCTCTGTAAAAACACAACGTATGGAGCAAACTTCTGTTTTTCACTTTAAAGTTGGTCATCTTACAAGTAACTACAGCTGCGGCAAACGTCTACATCACCGCATAAATAAGAAATTGAATGAGTTTTTAAAAAGTAGCTCAATAATATGCATCAAAACTAAAAAATAAAGTCCAAAATATCGGCTTGTTGCTGCATAACTTCTGTTACAAGAAGCTGATTTAACCTGAGTAATCCGGAGCTTTACTGAAAAAATCCCATCAAATATGAAACCAGAAATTATGTTGTTTTTTTGTTTTTTAAAAAAGCTTTCCCAAGCCAACTTACCCAGACAATTCAGTTGAGTACACGGCTGGATCACACTCCTGACAACATTAATCATTTATTTATTTATTGTTTGTTTGCATTTGACAGTGAATTCAAAGACCTGGCACCGTTTGGGGAAGTGATAAACACGAACATGATACACACTAACAGTAAAGGTGGGGGCTACAGTTTTGTTTTCACTGAGCGTCTGCACACCTGCCACCTATTACCTGTGTTAGGTTCAACATCAGGACACTTAGGACTCACACAAGTACAGCACTACACACAGTTATAATAACCACGCATCGGGGCGCAACAAGTCTACACTTTCGCCTTTGACCAACGGTGCATGTTCTGAGGGTAAAATTCCTCAGGCATGACTCTGCAAATGTGCTACAGGTTTCTTCCCCTCCTCTAATGCGCAGGGTGGAGCCAGGCTGCCCAGTGCACGCCCCCCTTTCTAATGGGACAACTGGGCTCCCAGTCTGTCAGTCACTTAGTTAGTGAAGTTGTAATATTTCAGAAGTAAAAGTGAGACGAGCCATTAATGATCCCCGAGGACACACTTGTTAGAATCATCCATGGCGAGGTCAAAGGCGAGGGTGTACACTTGTTGCGCGCTGATGCTGTTCTGCGTGATCGCTGCAATTGTGTGTATTGTTGTACTTGTGAGGCGCAAGTGTCCAGCTGATACTTTCTCAAGTGCTGCAGTGGCCGCAGACTCTGGGATATGTTCAGAGATTGGACGGTGAGTGATGTTTTTCTTCTGGCTACTCAGATAGTTACATTTGCTTTGGATGGCTATGAATTACGCGCGCATTACGCACGACAGATACTCAATTTTGAAGCAAAGCCAAGTTTTGCACTTAAACTTTTTTAGATCAACTTTACCTACAAATTCAAAACGCAGTAAATATTCGGTTTATATGGCTTCTCTGCACTTACAGAACTATTAGAAGATACAACTTAAATTGCAACATGCTTCATTTACTAGTTTAAACCCTTTTCAACACGGAAGCAACATGACGTGAACAAGGAAACGGGATGTACTTCACTGAACATCAGGCTATGCAAAAAGTAAACAGGCATTTCCTTATCTGGCAGGCACATGCAGCATATCTAAATAAATGCGGACATGTGTGATATCTTGTAGGGATATCCTTCGGAGTGGGGGCTCAGCGGTAGATGGCGCCATTGCTGCGCTCCTGTGCACCTCGGTCATAAACCCACAGAGTATGGGCATCGGAGGGGGTTCCATATTCACAGTGATGGACAGCTCTGGTAGCAGACACATTTCATTCCTCCCTCTAATGCTGAAAGAACTAATGACTGTCCTACTGTGGTGGCAAAGTTAATCGATATTATCTCCTCTTTTCAAAGGTAAAGTGAAAATCATCAACTCCAGAGAGACTGTGCCAGAGAACTTTAAACCTGACCTGCTGAAGTCATGTCCCAAGACCTTCCAGCTGGTGTTTGGTACTGCTCTGTCATAAAGACATTTATCACTTTTCTTTAGCTGATTCTTCCTGGGGAGCCCTGCTTGTATTTTCTTACTCTGGCTGCTGTGGTAGATTTTAGGTCAGTGGGTTACTTGGCTCCTGTGCGATCTGGAGCAGGAGCAGGGACAAGCACAAATGCTTTTGCTCTCATTATCACACTCCTTCCTTTTGAAGAATCTGCATGGTTCACATTTGGAGAATGGCATTTACCCCATAAGTTGAAAGGTTTATGTCAGGTCTAGGCCTGAAGATACCACCAGTCCTTTCTTGGACATGCAAATATCCCAGACAGGAACGCACACACACACACAGAGGAACAGCAGCTCTCATAGCTATTAATCTTGTTGCAACACGTACTGTACATGTACTTGTAAGCCTATAAGTAGACAGGGAGGTATAATCTGTAACTGATATCATGAAGAACAACATCAGTCCAATAAAAACAACATGGTCTTTATCTCTCTACCCTCTACACCTGTGTAGCTGCCTTCTCATTAAAGGTGTCCAGGCCTTTGCTCTGAGGGTCCTGCTCAGTGGACCTCAGTATCCTCCTCTTTTTCTTAACTGATTGTATTTGTTGTAATTGTTTGAATTATTATTACACGTTTTTATCATACATTCTTCTTCTTCTCATTGTTATTATACCTTTTCATTAAACATTGTTCTTCTTATTGTTATAATGATTGTTACTATTGTTATATTTATTGGAGACAATATAGAAGAGGAAAAGTGAAGGTAGTTTTAACTACTTTTTATACAATTTTGTTTTGTCCACTGGTTCCCAACAAAGCAGTCAAGTCCTCTCCAAAAGTAAATCCAGTGGGTCGAGTTCTTGTACATAAAACCAAATTGTATTGTATGTTTTTTTTCTAAATTTAAAATCTTGATCTTTAAAGTAACCAGCAACTTTAGCTGTTACATCAATATAGTGGAGTAAGGATTCTAATATTGTTTCCTGAAATGAAGTAGAAGTAAAAAGTAGTAGTATCTCAAAATTGAGAAAAACAGAACTTGATGAAATGTATGTGGGAAACTTCAACCACTGACCTACCTGTCTATCCATCCAGGCAGTCAGTGGATTGGGGTCCCTGGGGAAATTCGAGGTTATGAAGAGGCACACAGGCTTTACGGGAAGTTGCCGTGGGCCTCCCTCTTCCAACCGGCCATCCGACTGGCCAGAGAAGGGTTTCCTATTCCTTCAGTCCAAGGTCGCTACATCCCGTACATTGATACAAACCAGACCCAGCCACTACGGTACGAAAGACAGCCACAGAAACACTACTCTAAAAATATTACGAGCAAAATAAATAAATAAATAAACATTTCACTTTCCCACATTTGAGTGATATTTTCTCTTATTGTCCTTTAGGAAGTTATATTCTGATAAGGATGGGAACTTGCTGAAGACTGGTGACATAGTGAAGTTTGAGAAACTGGCTGACACTTTTGAGATGATCGCAGATCAGGGAGCAGACGCCTTCTACAAAGGACGAATAGCAGAGGATTTAATCCATGACATACAGGAGGCAGGTATTGTGAAACAGGTTTCATCATACTCTCCTTTCCAGCTATGTTCTATCTCTGCCTGGCACAATGATCTAATTACAAATGAACAAATCAGTTGGGTCTGTGAACCACTGCAGTGATCACTCACAGACTGCAGGGTGAGCTGCCTGGATCCATTGAAAGTCTTGATTATGTGGAACTCAGATGCGTTTTCTTCAGTTTCACTCAGCAGAACCATTTGTTTCACTGTTTTTGCTCAGGGGGAACGCTCACGCTGGAGGACTTGGCATCGTATAGAGCTACAGTGACTGATGCGTGGGATTTTCGTTTGGGAGAGTACCAGATGTACATACCTCCACCCCCCGCAGGCGGCATCATCCTCAGCCTCATCCTTAACATCTTGAAAGGTTCCTTCTGCACTCAGACTGCAGAGCTGCTGCTCAACCACACTTTCATATCACATGATGAAGCCTGGTAGCTATGTTCATGTTCTGAACAGATCAAGTCAAATTCATGCTTTTATTGGTCTTTGCATATACAAGTTGTATACTGAGTGGTGGTGTGAGTGTGAGTTTCAGGATCCAGACCAGTCTTAACAAACCAGTTAAACCAGTTAAACAAACAAGCAGACAAACAAAACAAAGCCAGTGTTGTTTTCATTTACAGGATATGGCCTGAAATCAGAATCTCTGACAGGTCAGCAAAAGATTCTGGCTTATCACCGCTATGCTGAAGCTTTTAAGTTTGCCAATGGATTGAAGAAACACATCCGGGATCCAAACTTCAGCTCAGACAAAGTAAGAATCACGAGCTGCTCCTGTGAACATTTGTGCACATATTTACACATGCTATTGCTCTATACATCACCGTTACTTAAGGTAGTTACGTTGATGTATAGCTTATAATCAGTGGTGGAAGACATACTTAGATCTTTTACTTAAGTAAAAATACTCTATTGTAAAAGTCCTGCTTTCAAAGTTTCAAAGTCTTTTCAGCAAAATGTATTTAACTTGCAGAATAGCTGTGGGTGGCTCTTGTAAATGCATTCAGTTATTTCCACCATCGCTAACAACAGTCAAAGAAGTATTCAGCGTTTAATCCTCAGTCCCAGTGAAGCCGGCCTTCCTGAAGTGAAGCTGACTGGTGTACCTCAGTGTCAATCACATATAGACAGTCCTCATGAGCAAAATGAGCTAACACACTTGGTTGTAATCCCCACCCACTCGTGTTGTTATGGTGATCCAAGAAATACATGTACACATCATATAAGGTTGTGTGTCACTCTCTTGAAGTGTTGACCCTTAAAGACAGTAGAGGGAACTTTGAGTGGTCATTTGTTGCTGTTTTTTCAGTTTTTGCGTGTGTCATGAATTAGTTATGGTGCTGTTTTAAGCCCATAGTTACATACAAAGCCTCACAGATTGCTCTGGTTAGTTGGACTACTGTTCTTTTCTCTTATTAATCCTATAGGCTGATTATTCTGAAAAAGAATAGATACAATATTTGAAACAAATAATAGAGTTTGAGAAGCAGAGAATCAGTACAAAAACTGGGAATCACAGGGTTAAAAATGAACAGAAACATGAAAAGTGTTTTTAAATGCTCTGTACTTCTCGCAGATGGCGAGGAAATTCATAGAGGACAGCTTCGCCGACCACATACGGAGCTTAATCAGCAGCGACAAGGCTCATGATCCCCAGCACTACAACATCTCCTCGTATCTGGAGAGCATGGGCACCACACACGTGTCTGTGCTGGCCGAGGACGGATCTGCCGTGTCTGTCACCAGCACCATCAACCACATGTCAGTGTCTGAAAAGTGTCGTTTCACAGTGAGAAACCAGTCATCAGATATTACTGTTGGTCACCATCCAGTTCATTTAATGTATTTTCTTCACAGATTTGGCTCCAAGGTTTTCTCTCCGAGGACTGGAGTCATCCTCAACAACGAGCTGTCTGACTTCTGTGGAAGAGTCGATGACATCTATCCTGGTAATCAGATCAACATGACTTTCTGTTTCTGTCCTTCTGTTTTCTTTTTCCTTGTTTAACCAGGGTTACTGAGGCTGTCACTCTGATTCCTGTTGGGTCCTGCAAAGTTATCCCATGAGCATCAGAGTCAGAGTTAAAAGTCAAGATTAGATGTTCTTGAACAGTATTATGCTGCTGGAGGTGAGAGAACCTGTTTTACTGTATCTGATACCCCAGAATTTACAGTATATGTTGTTCTTGGTGCCTTGGGTTAATATCAACAGCAAAGATCTTTGTATAATGTAATGTCAGCTGGGCCTGGCTCCAGTCCCCCTGCAGCCCTCAGAGGATAAGCCGTATAGCTAATGGACGGATACTTAGTGACTTTTCCTAATTTTATGAGATTTGCCTCTAAACTTTATTTTGAGGTTTATTGTAATCTGATTGGGATCTTAGGGACCCCTGCTGTAAAACATGGTTAAAAGCAATGGATCTTTATGTTTCTCTGTATCTGTGATTAGTGGTGAAAGTACTTCTCCAAAATCCAAAATAAATCTATTTGGATGTCTGTCTAACAAGGGGTTAAACCACTCTGTCTTACATTGTGTAACATCACAATGCAAGGTAACATTCTGTACATTTTGAAAAACATAAGGAACATAAGTGCTCCTGAAAAGCTTGTACAATGTGGAACATTTCCTTTCTTAGAGTAATAACAATGCTTAATGGTCATTTATGTATCTTGTATTTTATTTTGGATCTTAACAATAGGTCAAAAGAGTAAGAGTGGTTGATTCTGTACATACATTAGTGGTGTCTGTGCTACCAGCTGCTTGTTATGCCTCCTCACCAGTGACAGCCGGAGACCAGAGCCATAACAAGCCGCCTGTCCGTCCCATCCTTGTGAACGTCATAACTCAGGAGTGCCTCCAGGGACTTTTTTCAAATTTGGTCTAAAGATGAACTGATTAGATTTTGTGGTGAACTAATTTTTGGCTTCTTGAATGTAATAACACAAGGCTGCTCTGAGGGAATTTCTTTAAATTTTGCACAAACATTCACTTGGACTCCAGGATGAGCTGATTAGAATATAGCGGTCAAAGGTCACACTCAATCTACGTTAATATAGAAAGACAATTCAGATAAAATAAATAGTATTAGCAGTCTAGTGTTGATTTTCATTTGTTCATGTGGCATTATATTGATTTTGTCTTCTTACTAGAAGTATGTAGCATATGCAAAAGAGGTGATGATATTTATAGAGAGGATGAAACATCCACGTAGCCCTGGTATTCACTGCTGTCAGATGTCAGCTGTTGAACAAAGGTAAAATCACATGCGAGGGTTGAATAAATGCCCTTCATCCTCGCTTGAAGGCGCCCTCCTGATTGCATTTCTAATCATTTTGTTCTTGTTCTCCTCACATTGATGAGTCTGAATTGTAGCCGTCTGTCCTGTCAGTCAAGGCTTTTGTTGTGCTCGCAGGGGAGCAGCCCCCCTCATCCATGGCCCCCGCTGTGCTGAAGTCTCAGTCGAAGACGCTGGTGATTGGATCGACTGGTGGGGGTATGATCACGACTGGGATCGCCTCAGTACGTGTCCATGGCAATCACACTAAGTGCCATTAAGATAAATTGCTGCAGACTAATGCCACTCACTGTTGTCATAGCAAGAGCTGTCTTCACGAGTGTCTTCATAATCCATTCTCTAATCATCACTTTCCCATCTGGCAGATTACAATGTATTGCTCTGCTTCTTTTCTAGACACTCATGAACCACCTTTGGTTTGGAAAGAGCCTTAAGGACGCGATCGATACTCCTGTTGTTTATGTTGACTCTCAAAATGCACTGAAGTTTGAACCCAACTTTGACAAGGTAACACATTCAATGAATTTATTTGTTACAGTACCACATCATACTGGTTTTTTTATTGTACCTCAGTGCCCTCTCCTCTTCTCCCTTCAGAACGTAGTCGAGGCTCTTAAAGAAATGGGACACAATCAAGGTAAAGCAAGCAATTTCTACAATGTGGTCAACGCTGTAGAGAAGGAGGACGGCTGTATCTGTGCAGTGTCTGATGCCAGGAAACAGGGCCAGGCGTCTGGTTACTGAGACCCAGAACTGGTCACACTGGATGTGCAGGATGACCTGAAGGTTACAGAGACACCCCCCCCCCCCCCACCCAAAAGCTGCAACAGATGGTGTTTGTCCTGCTGGAAAATCATTGTACAAGGCACTGAATAACAGGCTTCTTTGGATGAACTCATGTAGCAGTTAGACACGTGGCCTTTGACTTTTATGGTGACATGATGGATTTTTACTGTGCAAGAGGAAACTACTGCCCTTATCTGTGATTGTATCTGTCCTCCTGTGACTCTTCTGTTCAGCTTGCTTGGATACTCTGTTTATCTCTAATGCCATTTCTCCCAGTTTCCATTCCATTTTTCACGTGTGGCTTGGTAGTACATTCATGTTAATATATGAGACATGAAATACATAGCAGCCTATTTTAGACTGTTCATATCTGGCATTATGAGGTAGTCACGCTCTTAGTACTAGAGCACTGAGTTTACATATGTCCTACACTATAATGAATACTATATTAAAACATAATAGGGCTGCTTTTCAGTATGCTAACGTCCTGTAAGAAATGTGTTAACTGTCCATACTGACTGTCCATACATGAAGGGTAGTTATCAGAAATTGACTAAAACCATTTTGTTTTTGTTTTTTTAAATATTACATGAATATACACTGCTCAAAAAAATAAAGGGAACACTAAAATAACACATCCTAGATCTCAATGAATGAAATATGCCAGTTGAAAATCTTTCTTCATTACATAGTGGAATGTGTTGAGAACAAAATAACATAAAAATGATCAATGTAAATCAAAATTATTATTCCATGGAGGTCTGGATTTGGAATCATACTCAAAATAAAAGTGGAAAATCACATTACAGGCTGATCCAACTTTAGTGGAAATTCCTCAAGACAAGTCAAAATGAGGCTCAGTAGTGTGTGTGGCCTCCACGTGCCTGTATGACCTCCCTACAACACCTGGGCATGCTCCTGATGAGGCAGCAGATGTTCTCCTGAGGGATCTCCTCCCAGACCTGGATTAAAGCATCAGTCAACTCCTGGACAGTCTGTGGTGCAACGTGGTGTTGGTGGATGGAACGAGACATGATGTCCCAGATGTGCTCGATTGGATTCAGGTCTGGGGAACGGGCAGGCCAGTCCATAGCATCAATGCCTTCATCATGCAGGAACTGCTGACACACTGCAGCCACATGAGGCCTTGCATTGTCATGCATCAGAAGGAACCCAGGGCCCACTGCATCAGCATATGGTCTCACAATGAGTCTGAGGATCTCATCCCGGTACCTAATTGCAGTCTGGGTACCTCTGGCTAGCACATGGAGGGCTGTGCGGCCCTCCAAAGAAATGCCTCCCCACACCATTACTGACCCACCGCCAAACCAGTCATGCTGGAGGATGTTGCAGGCAGCAGAACGTTCTCCACGGCATCTCCAGACTCGTCTCGACACGTCACGTCTGTCACATGTGCTCTGTGTGAACCTGCTCTCATCCGTGAAGAGCACAGGGCGCCAATGGCGAATCTCTGGCAAATGCCAAACGCCCTGCACGGTGTTGGGCTGTAAGCACAAGCCCCACTTGTGGACGTTGGGCCCTCATACCACCCTCATGGAGTCTGTTTCTGACAGTTTGAGCAGAAACATGCATATTAGTGGCCTGCTGGAGGTCATTTTGCAGGGCTCTGGCAGTGCTCCTCCTGTTCCTCCTTGCACAAAGGAGGAGGTAGCGGTCCTGCTGCTGGGTTGTTGCCCTCCTACGGCCCCCTCCACGTCTCCTGGTGTACTGGCCTGTCTCCTGGTATCTCCTCCATGCTCTGGACACTGTGCTGACAGAACCAGCAAACCTTCTTGCCACAGCTTGCATTGATGTGCCATCCTGGATGAGCTGCGCTACCTGAGCAACTTCTGTGGGTTGTAGACACCACCTAGGGTTGAGAGCACTGACAAAATGCAAAAGTGACCAAAACATCAGCCAGAAAGGATGAGAACAGAGAAATGGTCTGTGGTCACCACCTGCAGAACCACTCCTTTATAGGGGTTGTCTTGCTAATTGCCTCTCATTTCCACCTGTTGTCTGTTCCATTTGCACAACAGCAGGTGAAATTGATTCACAATCAGTGTTGCTTCCTAACTGGGCAGGTTGATTTCACAGAAGTGCGATTGACTTGGAGTTACATTGTGTTGTTTAAGTGTTCCCTTTATTTTTTTGAGCAGTGTATTTTATAGAAACGTATGTATGTCATATTATGTGTCATTCTTAAATTGTATTTACTGAGTTAAACACAGTTAGAAATTGACTTGTATTGACTTGACTGTATGTTTTTAAGAAAACTGAATAAGAGGATGAAGTGTGAAGTGTATAAGTAAATATATAAAAGGATTATTATAATAAATGAAAAGACAATAAATAAATCCTGGTTGCAGTCTGTGACAAACAACTGTTAATGGCAAGTGCTTTTTGTGGATGCACCAATATGACTCTCAGCCTACCAACTGGAGTCTGTGCAGGCTCCAGAAGCATATTTGTCGTCATATCTCATAGGTGCTTTTTAAAATTATTCAAATTTTCATGACTTTCTTAATGAATTTGTTCCTCATGATGTCATGTCATTGTTTTTTTCTGCCTTGATTAGTGCCTTTTAGAAATTCAAATGTTTTGTGGCTCCAGAGGACCCTAGTCAGTCTATGTAGTTTTAATAAATGAAACTATTTATTCAGTTGATGTTTGCCATGGGTCCTAATTTAAAGTATCACTCAGTATCAAGGGGGCACTGTCAGTCATTTCGAAGACAGACACAGATGCAGCAGCAACAAATTTCCACATGTGCTCTGTTGACAATTTGAGATACTGCTGTTCCTGAGGTAAGATGACATTCAAACTCAGAGATACAATACAATACATAATGAAATGATGATGTTTTCAGTCTAGAATATAACTATATAATGTAGGATTTGATAACACCAGCATTTGGTTTTTTGGCAAAAATGGCAAGCACATCAAGACTGGACAGATTTGGTGGTGCTGAGGTTTGAATGACTGTGTGTTGATTTGAGTTATTTTATACTGGGATCAAAATTATCCTGACTGGTTTCATCATATAAATACAACACAAATTATGTTGACTTGAAATTAACTGAAACTGAAAACTGAAACTGAAAACTAAGGGAAAACTAAGGGAAAACTAAGGGACACCAGAATCAAAAGATGGTAAATAAGCTTTAAGTAATAATGTGGACTGTACTTAAAAAAAGCTACATGTTGTATTATTTGTTTAACAAAATATGCAAATTAATGGTAACTTTGCTAAAATAATAATCATCTATTATTTTTTTTCTTTAGATGAAATTAATGACATAACTAATAATGCTTTGAGAAGATATTAAATAAGTTTTGCTATTATTATTATTTTGCTTCTTACAGTCAGTGTATGTTAAATATGTTGGTAGGATGAGGGTTAACCTGAGGTCACTGCTATTGAAATCAGCTCTGTAAATCCATTCCTTTGTGCCATAATGTATTCTGAACAGTCTGCGTGACTTCTCTGTGCAGTTTTTCATAAATTATTTTTCATTTCTGTGCCAGAGCATACTGCAGCTGGGGCAAGATAATCAGATCAAGTAGTGACTCACACAAACAGGAGAGCAGTTTCAGAGAAAGTTTGTGAGGAAATATGATGCACTTTCCTTGTCTGTAAAAAGGCCTGCATGAGCCATATTTACAATTCACACAAATAAAGCAAATAGTTTTTTTGTTGTAGTTGTTTTTTTTTTCCTCAAAATCCAGGCCAACCCTGAAAGGAAAAGGTCAGATAATAAGATCCTGGTGATTTTCAGGGTGGGCTCCGCTGCCCTGTCACATGGTATTTGGACCTCGGGGGGTGTGACAGTCACACTGTGCCCTGACCTTATAGGAGCCACCTGTTGCAAATGCCACATTACCATGTCTGGCAGCAGGAACAAAAGGTTGCCAGGAGAGGATCATGGGTAGGGCCTCATGCGATGACCACACTGCCTTTCCCTGGTAAACGGTGGCAGCTCAGGCGTTTTCCCTGACAGCACACGGCGGCACAGATGATCTGCTGGCTCGGAAACAAGTGCAGCACTCCAACAGCCAATCCCAAACAGCACAGTCCGAGCTGATTGCTTTTATTGCCCTATTTGCAGACTAATCTGCATAAATAAATCCTCTGTTTCTGTGAGCAACTGCAGGTTCTGCTCCTGACCCAGATGTTGCAACCATTCAGTACGCTCTCTTTTTTATGTGGAGATCTTCAAAAAAACAAAAACAAACCACTTCTCAGTTTGGATTGGTTCTTTTATTGGCAGTCAGTGTTTGGCGTGAGACAATTACACACAGGCTACAACAAGGACGAGTTTGACGTTGACACACGAAACAAAAACTACAAACCAAGAGGACAGTGCTCTCCATTATTCAGATTAAACATTCGACATTAAATGTGTCTGCTCTGATTGTAAGTTACATTTACTGAACTATTTTCTGTTTTGTTGTGTAATCCCATCAGCCACGTCCCCTTCTGTTTACTGTTCAAGCTTACAGCAGGAGGTCACTGGGCTCAGTTTCATAGTCATTAGAGTCATTATTATAATTACCCAGTCGGACAAGAGACGAAACACCAAAACAATAACACAAATAATTACAGCAATAATCAGACATTTAACAGTTACAAACACGTATAACACACACTTACACATTTATTATATATCTGGTGACGTTGTTTTTAATGGTCCTTCTAACAATCATGAGCCATTTGGTCATCATTTAACCTTTAAGAGGTACGCTTTCAGCTTCTGCTTTGCAAATATATATGTGAGTATATGGTATGGAGAAACTGAAATATAAAAAGAATAGTGTCTTAAAGTGCATTGCAGTGTTTCGGTCAGTCTAACTTAATCATGTGCTACTGTAGACGGACTATAACCAATAAATAACAGTCATGGCTGTGTCTCAGAACAAACACATGGCCACTGAATTTCAATAAATGGAAATGGCGACATATTTTTAGAGACAAACGGCAGTAGGAAGGGCAGTTTGGGCACGGCACAGACTCAGTGGTCCATATTAACAGTTGGCTGTAGTGTCATAAATGCACTGAAACACTGTGGTGATGACTACAACAGCTCAATAATTACAAAGAGGAGAATATCAGCATTTAGGCAAGTACAAAAAACAATTGGTGACAGCTATCCATTGTTGAGTCCTACCTGTTGTCTTCTAAGATTGCTTTGTTCACCAAAAGTGCACAAAAATAGCTTGTGGAAACACAACAGAGCCATGTTTTGTGTCCTCATTTACATCTACACAAGGGCTGCGTGGGTATTCACAAGTGGACATTTGGAAAGGGGGGGAAAACGCAAAAAGTCTTGACCTAGCAGTTTTGCCGGCGTCACGTGACAGGTCGTCGGCTGTATAGTCTGTTGAACTTGTGTCATAGCTTTTGTTGAGAGATTAACAGAGAACACACAATGTGGAGCTAGGCCCTGCCTGCCAGAGAGACTCTCAGTCCTGGTAGAGAACCCAGAGGGACCCACTGTTTCCAAACTAACTCGAGTTCCACTTCAGCCACCGCAGGGATGCTGCTCCTCCATCCAACCAACTGATCTAAATCTCCTTGGGACTGGCTCCTCAGCTGCCACTATCACAGAGAGAGAGAGTGAGTGAGAGTGAGAGAGAGAGATATAGGGGGGGAGAGAGAGAGAGCGAGCACCGGTTCATTAACTCTTCCAGCCCCCCTCCAATGAAACCGCACCTTGTTCCCAAGAGCACCATCCACCAACACAGTAAGTCCACCGTTGTGACTGTCACTATCTTGTGTGGGTTAACTCAGAGATGGTTAGGAATAGCTTGATAGCCGTGTCGGGACGAGAAGTTCACAATGTGGGCACCGGTCTCCCTCGTGCCTCGAAGGGTGACTGGGCTCGTGGTGTGAGGGCGAGAGGACGAAGGAAGTAACGGAGTGCTGTGGGACGACATTTCAACCACAGTTGAAAGAGCCTCAGAGAGCAAATACCCCATCACCTCTCACAGTAGTGAAGGGTGAAGTCTTTGGAGAGCTGCTTCTCCCCTAAACCCCACGGCTCCAGCTCGAATTTGTTCCCCATGTCATCCTCATCATCCTCCGCATCTTCCTCCTCCTCCTCTTCCTCCTCGTAGTGGCTGGGCTCCTCGATAGAAGTCTCCAGGTGGTAGCAGTAGGGTTGACCCTCTGTGTACTCGTAGATGGTTGGTAAACTGCTCTTCAGGCTGCACCGCCTACGCAACGCAACTAGCAGCGGCTGGGGCATGGTGAAAATATCCACGTTGTTGCCCAGGTCGATCCAGGCCAGGCTGGAGAACTTCTTGGGGTCTTTGAGCATCTCGGTGAGGTCTTTGAGGATAGCCAGGGTGAGGCGGTTGCCGTTGAGAGCCAGGGTGCCGAGTTTGGGCAGCGAGGCGAGAAGAGGCAGGAGAAGCCTCAAGTTCTCATCCTGGAGTTCGGTGAAGCTGATGTCCACAGCCACCACACTGTCTCTGTTGTTTTGGAGGTAGAAGGCCACTTGACGGACGTCACGAGTGGACAGAGGGATGCCGGACAAGTCGACAGTGTCACTGGACAGTTTTTTCTGTAGGGTTGTCTTGAGACTGTTGGGGAGCATGAAGAGAATAGACAGTAGGATTACTTAGATGACTCTTAGACACACAAAAAGCACATAACAGATTAAGTTTTAGCTGAGAGGCTGAAAGGATCTTAGAATTATTCCCCTATCTGTGACTTGGGAACAAGGCCCTGGTTTGATGTTGTGTTTCCTGTGTTGTATAAAGGAGGGGTGACTGGGCTGGCTTGGAGCGGAAGGCTGATACAGAGACTCCAGCATGGGGATTTACTAGTGTAAACAGAGGAGCCAAAACATCCGAGTGAGCCAGCGGCTTGAGCTTAAAGCTCTGAGGGCCAGGAGCACAGAGCTCCTTATAGCACACAGCCAGGACAGTTTACTACTTAAAAGATAAACTATGATGTGTTTTAGAAAAAGATAAAACTTGAATAGAAGATGCTTGGATGCTACATTTCCAGGACAGGAAAGAAAAAAACCCCCAGCATGCTTCAGTACTCAGGAAATACAGTAGAAAATGCTACAGATAAGTTAATGGTATTATCTCCACCAAAGAAGTCATATTTTTGTTTATTTTATTTTATTTTTATTTTTTTTACTAACAAGTTGTCTCCAAAACCAAATGACATATTTCAGTGAAATTTGGTGAAAGTTAGGCCAAAGAACACAGATCCAGCATTTACTAACATTCCTAAATAGCACATTTTAAAACATTTTCACAATTTTTCATGAACTACTGCTACTTGACTTGATCTCACATGTATGATCATCAGTAACACTTCATAATATAACAAGTAAAGCATAAATAATCCTTTACACACCACCTCCACCATGCTTACACAAACCTTAAACGTATTATTTTTATAATGGAACATGGTTCTAAATTTGCATTAAAATACAAATTGAAAGACAAATGGGTTACACTTTCTAATACAGTATAGGTACAAAACATATACTTAAGTAATGCTTAATTAATGCATGAATTCTTGTATGATGATGAATTAATGAAGGATGTATCTATATGAATTCCTGTTGTTCGCCATTGGTAAATGATGATGTCATTTTTTGTGATAGGTTACTCTAATTAAGAAAATAAAATTGAGGTCTGTTAAATCACATTTACTTCATACATTAATTTATAGCCTGTGTCACCAAATTAGCTGAATCCAATTACACAGAGAAGTACATTTCAGACTCATACATTTAGTCATTTAGTCAGCCTAATTTGGAGGCATATGAATTAATGTATGAAGCGAGTGTGAATAAGCAGTTATTAATCGATCCATCAGAGATCACATAAACTCACACTGACTTGGTAATTTGTTCATGTCAGCAACAGGAATTCATGATACATCCTTGCATTAAATCATCATGAGCTCAACATTAACCAAACATTACTTCAGCATATGTTCTGTGCCCTTGTTAAAATGCATAAATGTGTTAATGCAGATTAAAAATTTAGAAACATTTTCCATTATTAAAATAAGACATTTAGTGGATTGTGTAACTGTAGCTGAGGTGTGTGCACCCTGGCTGCTTTCTAGTTTTGTTTGAGACTGTATATTTGGGTGATTTGTAAAATGAATGTCAGTCACTGAAGGAAGCTTTATTTGATGTGTGAGTGAGGAGAACTCAGGATATCTGTGTTTTCTGATGCACACACTCACAGCACAAGCCTTTGAAAACGTTACAGCGCTTTCAGCAGAGTTTGTGATACAGATTTGAGGCTGAATCTGAACATAAGTGATCCTCTGATACTTTTCTGTATTAGCTATTGCTTTATGCCGCAGATGAGAATAGTTGTGCATTATTTACACACTCCCCTGCCCTTTTGTTTCCAGTCAGTCCCATTTACCGGTGCCCATGTTTCCCCGCGAGGATGCGGTGTGTTTAACTTGAGCTGTTACTGAAGTGGCCTGTAACGCTGATTCGGTGTCAGAGTGAATTATAACATCCTCTGGCGCCCAGTGACTTACTGTGACATCCACTGCAGTACCTGTCACTTGTGATGCTTTAAAGTGTTTTTTTGGTCACGTTGAAGATGGATGTGCCCTCAGCAGCATTTACTGCTTCATTTTAAAGGCAGGTGATGGGCTGATGAGCAGAAACGTTTGTATTAATTGCAAAAACACAAAAAAGAAGTATAAAACCTGCTCAGAAAATCAGGCTATAAAGGGGACTTTAATCAGCTTTTGAGCAAAGAATCTGTCAGATGAAGACATTCTGTATCTTTATCAAAGTCTTGTGAGCTGCAATCCTCCCCCTCTTTATTGTCTGGCCCTGGCAGCCTTTTGTATGACAGAAACCTCATCTTCACCAGAGGCACAAAAGTCCTAATGGCCACAGCCTGGCAGAGGCTCCCCTGCAGGTGTGAATGGGTTCTGATCACACAACTCCTTTTCAGACAGACTCGTCCTTTCCGAGCTCAGGAAACACGAAAAATGGATTTCATCCTCCCTCCAGATTATCTGATACCAGAAAACAAGAGTGCCACTGATAACTTTGAGAGGACAGCTTTTTGTCGTCTTTACATCCACGAGAACACTGACGAGAACAAGGCTCAGTTTAAATGACAAAACTAGTTTAAAGGTAAGCGATTAAAAAAGATTTGAAAAAGAAATGGTGCAGAGACGCGGCGTTCTCGACTATGAATCAAATCACATTCGATACATGTTGCTAAGTGGATGTTCAAAGCAGCAGGCAGAGAGAAAATAATTCCTTCCTGCACAAACACTGAACTGAAGCCAGTAATAACACAAATGGAATCAACATTTTAGTAATAGTACTTACCAAACTATATTCATAATTACATAATCTAATAAATCTCCATTACATAATTAAGTGATCAATTAAATTAACATTGTATAATGAAGCTGCCTACTGAATATTTCCACTTAAAAACGCAGGAAGCAGAGTGTATCTCTTGTCTTGCATCTCATGTGTGGCTCATCAGTCTCTGTGTGTCAGTGATCTAATATAATGAGGCAGCATTAGAATTCAGTCAGCGTAAATCAAATCACTCTTATCATTTATAAATATTCATATCTGGAAGTTTAGCTGATGCTAACTGAGATGAGGTGAAATGCTATTTAAACAAACAATAATACTTTTTGAAACAGTTAAAATGCACATGCATGTGTTCGCAAGGGGGTGGATAATGACAAGTCATAAAAATCCCATTTTATCTCAACTTTAGTATTTTCCAGGAGTTCATTTGCTCTCCCCTGGGCTGTTATTGCATTGCTCACACCTTTTGTCTTTTGCAGAGTCATTTATGTTCAAGCTCGGCTTTATTATCCATTTCAGTCCTCTGATGGCTGAAGCCAAATTGCACAAGAGCGACATGAGATGAGCAGTCTAATCACATCTGCTCCCTGACATTTTACTTATATTTTCAATTAATTTTCTGCAGTATTATATACAGAAGACTGTACAGAGGAGAGTGCAGATTGTGGACAGGAACACACACACACTCAAACCACTGCATTGCCCTTCATGGTGCGGGAAATCTAACCTCACAGTTCAGAGCCCATATCAATAAAGACAGGTCCTGCACGCAAATAACACCTCCAAATCTTTTTGTCTGGTGGATGTTTTAGTCAAAAACCCATCCCAGAGAGCTGTTCTGACCATTTTGTGTTTTCCTGGCATAGGACTTGAAGCTGAAACGATCAGTTAAATGATTGATGTGCCCCTGAGGACACTTTAATGTGCATGGTATGCTGCAATGCACAATATAATGTCTATTAGTGAATTTGAGAACACGTGAAAATACAGAAGATTTATTATGCGGTCGATGAAGATGAGTAATGTGGAAACTGAAAAGACAGTGCCCACTAAATGCTTACTTTGAATTTCCTGTTTCTGAGCTTTCAGGTGACAAAGGAAAAAAAAATTATGAGTTAAAAAAAGGCTGATAGAACAGGAAGACAGTGGTGTGAAAATTGAAGAGGAAAAAAGGTCACAAAAGTGTTGGCAATTTTTCCGCTCACATGAAATTACCCTTAAGGTGGGAGCGCCTTGGCAGCATTTCTGGGTCACTGCCTCCATCAAACCTATTGCAGAGCTCTCTCATTACATGTGAAATACAAAAAAAACCCCAACAAAAAAACAAAAACACATTTCTAGCAAAAACCAAACAAACTAGTTAGATAGATTAACAGGATTAGTGAGATTCAGACATTAATTCAGTGTGGCATTTCAGTCAGAAATGTGTGTACAGTATTTAGAGCGACTAGTGTGCAGTGCTAATGCTGGATAATGAAGGGATGAACAAGCTGGTGGCATTAAAAAGTACTGAGCTGCTTCTGTTTCCTCCAAGTACAGAGAAACCTCTGAGAGGTGAGATGCATTTTCGCACAGATGAGGGCAGTTTTCTTGCAGCTGAACAAAGTAAAAGGGAGGTAAAAGCCACCCTAAAGTTATATTTATGACATACTTTTCTTGTTAATGTGGACAAATAAATCCTTACATGATGAAAAAATGGGTCAACTTTTTGGAAAATACATTTGCTGCACTTTTTTTGCAGAAAGTTAGATCAAAAGATTGGCTCCACTCTGATATCTGTACACTGAGTTTAAAGCTCCAGCTGGGAGGAAGTTAGCGTAGCTTAGCATAAAGACTAGAAAATCAGCTAGCCTGGCTGAAGCTCACTAATGTACATGTTATATCCTTTTTTAGGCAAAAAAAAAGAGGAGTAAAAACACCAAGATATAGTTTTACGAGCCAAAAAATAGTCTAGCACAAAACTCTGTGTAACAACTAGCTATTTCCTCCTGCTTCCAGTTTTTATGCTACACCAAGCTAAATATCTGCTGGCTAAAGCTTCATATTTAGCGTTAGAAATGAGAGTGCTATCAATCTTCACAGCTAACTTTTGACAAGAAACCTAGTAAGTGTATTTCACCAAAACATTTACACAAGAAACCTCTGAGCCTTTCCCACTCCGCAGGACCACACTTCAATACATTACACTACAACCTGAGCTGAGCTGCTTTTATAAGAGCATTAAACCAGACATACTATCTCCAGAAAGTGAGTTTGGAAGGTGAATTTCCTATTCTCACTCAGTGGCAGACTGGCCCAATCTCATCTCTTTCTAGCTTTGACAGGTATTTGTTCATGAACACAAACGTAGGCAAAGCTGTCAGAGCCCACAGCATCTACTGTATTAATATTCTGTTTTAGGGTGGATTTTTGTTTTAATGATTCATGTTGCTCCTGCTGTCTCAGCCGGTGTCAGACGGTCTCTCTATCTGCAGGCGTATGAAGCCAACAACATGACTAAGTAGAAGGAAAAAAAAAAGAAAAAAAAAAGAGAAGCCCCTTCCAAAAAAGCTGTGCTTGTGCAGTGAAGGGTCTGATCTTGCCAGATCCCTGTGAATATGTCTTTGCTTTTCCCTCAGATTCTCCATGTTCATACCTCTGACTGACTCATAATGAACCCGCCTCATCTCACTGTGTTCACATTGTCTCCTTCTCATCTTCAGAAAATGAATGCATTATGTGTGGCGTCTAGCCAGCTGTAGAATGAGCAATTGCACGAGAAAGAATTATGATAGCCTGTTTCTGTTCATGAATAGGATTACCGAGCGACACCTAGGCACACAAAAAACCTATTTGTACACAAGCTAATTCTCTAGTCATCATTTGCACATCAAAAGTAATTCAGTCTTTCATCAGGATGAGTTCAGTTACATTTTAACATTACCCTCCCAGCTTTTCTTCAGCAAACAGATGGACAAATTTGCTGCTGTGCCACTTTTGAAGAGAGAAAGGCCGGTGGCAACGCGCACCCACTGCACGGACCTGACCACTTAAAAAGAGAGATGATTGACAGCTGTGGTTACCATGGCGTTCCCATCAGGTCAGCCCGTGGCCAGCTCTGTCCTAGTTCAATGTCAGCTACAAAGATGGAAATCTCTACAGCTTGACACAGAGCCGAGCCCTGTTCTCTGTTGTGCGGAGCTGCAGATTTATTACAGACTGGATGTCTGGACAGAAGGGCTTACCAGGCCTGGGATTTCCGTCTGGACATGCTCTGCCTCAGCCACTTTGAGTGCGGGGTCAGGTGGTAGATCAGCTGTCTGCAAATCTTATCAGAAGACTTTATGGTGTCTGTGTCCTGTAGAAGAGAGCAGATAGAGCGTTTAGAATGAAATACACAGCACAAGGAGACTAGCAGTAGTGAAGCAGCAGCTTTCAAAATTAGACTTTCTGCTTGTGTGTGCAAGAGAAAACATCTTAGCAATTCATCATTTCACACTATGTAGGCTTTAAATCCTGCAAAGTTTCCTCCATTTTCTAAAACTTATCAACCTGTACCCGTGACATCTTTCACATGAACAGAGAGAAAAAAAAAGCTCTGTAATAATTCCAGATACCTTGAGCTTCTTCTGAACAAAAACACAATTTAGCTGCCTTGCTGGAGCAAGAAAATCGAATCACATGCAGCGTGCATCGAGGGGGAAAACACAGGAAGTACACAGGAGAGGTGAGATTCAACACAGCCACTGGTAAACACTGGTAATGTCAGTTCATTAAGCATGTTGTGGCTGCTGGTAGCCGTCGCCTACATCAAAATAATTCAATATTCACTGTTGGAGGTTGAGATATACTGAGTTATGAATTCATCTCTGGGCACAAAACAACCTTTTTTAAATTTAATATGCAGTTGATTCCTTGAGGGTTACGACTTGTAATTTTGCAGATATTTACAGGTTCCACTGTTATGAGTTTTCATGTATGAGATTTCAGGATTGAAAACCCTCCTGCATCAAACAGGATTCATCCTGAGCTATTCCTATTTCCAGCCCCTGAATTTCTTCCAACCATCCGTCGGTAGAAATATAAGTTTATAACGTCCTTAGATTGGATTTTCATTGATCTTGATTACTTAACAAAAGGAAACCATCAGGGGAATATTTCAGAAGAATGCTTTCTTTTGCAGAAAGCTTGATTTTTGTGTTGTGGGGAAGCAAAAGCTGACCTTCTTAGGACACTGCATCTCTCGAGCCAGGCTGAGCAGCAGCTCGTGGGAGATTGGGTCCACGAGGTTGAGGAAGGCGGCGTTTTTATACAAGATGTCGTTCAGCGAGGTGCCTTCCAAACCCAGATCCTACCAAAACAGAGAAAAAAGAATGAGAGCAATCGCAAAATTGTAAAAACATTTTGCAATAATTACAATTAAACAGTGCGTTTTTGGACCTGCAGAAAAGAAAAAATGCATTAGTGATAGAGATGGGGCCTCTGCCATGTCAAGGGCAATGTGACTTCAAATGGAAAGATAAAAGAAATGTTTTGTTTTAAATATTCATTAAAGGAGACGGGGGCTTTTTCATCTACAGTAGGAGAGTGAAATCTAGAGGGAGTCACAGGGAAGGCTATGTTTTGACATATATAACCACACCTCCATGGCACTGAGCCACAGTGCATATCCCAACATGCCACGGCACGTACTGTTAGCATAAACAAGACCACTCCTGATTCTAAGAGTCTCCCTCTTTGATAACTATGCATGCTCTCCTATCATTGATTATTCAAAAGCCTCCTGGAAAAACTCAGAAATGTATTCAGTCCCATAGCTGTGCTGTATTTTCATCGTCTATGTATCTTTGTAACCACATTTATCATTCTTTTCACCGAAATATGACAGTAGCACTTCAAAGTGATTTTGAGCAAATGTGATTTAAAAATTGGTGCAGGACATAAATACATCTCCAAACAGGTCAGAGCTGACAGCTGTCAAGGTGGCTTACTCATAAATATGACAAATCCAAAAGAATCTGCAGTAAAAAAACAAATCAAAGCAACTAAAAAGAGCAGATTTCAGATGACCTTTTGAGAGTGATGAGACAAGCAACAGTCAGCAGTGCAGCTGTGTGTACTGAACTGTACAATCTGCCTTCATCAACACATCCATCCTCAAGGTCCTAAGGAGGCAAACTACAGTGACAAGCACTTGTGCAGCCCATGCAACTTTAATGAGAGAGAGGCAAGCCTTTGAGACATACAGTGTGCACACACCTGCGCACACGCATTTCTTTTCTCTCCAACACAATCGGCATTGATTATAATAGACAGTTTGAGTGGGAGGTTGGCAGCTCCACATTACTGGCTCCCCTTTTAACAAGGGCAACAGTAAACACAGACTGAACCTAAGGCGGGGGAGAAGCTGCTTCTGCCCTTCTGAGAAATAAGGTATAAAAATATCTCCCCATCTGAGTTTAGACACGATCAATTGTCATGTGCGAGCGCGACACGAAGCCACGAATCCTTCCCATATCTGCAGCAAGAGCTCGGATCTTTTTCATATCTGGAGCAGAGCTCGCTGTTACACACCAATTAACGCTGCCACAAACTCCTTTTTAAATTCAGAGAAACAGAATCTCTCAGACATCTGCCTGCTTGCAAGGGCTGCGAGTAAAGATAAAGTAAGGCTTATTTAATAAAAGGGGAGCTCATTTAGAGGAAGCGAGCTCATGTCCCCTGTGATGTGGCTGTCATGGAGCCTGGGCTAGCCAGTTTATCTCATCGGCTTGATTAAGGAGGTTCCACTTTCTCCCGTGTCAAGGCTTCAGAGTAATTAATGCTGGATTGGCTGACAGCTAAAAGACAGAGGAGGGCCTGAGGGCAAGCAAACAAATGAGATCACCACGGCTGCTGTCACATTTTCAATGCACCTACATATTCTTTTACACATGTTTGAATGCTACATATTCCATAGCAGGGGAAGAAAGGCTATGAAAACAAACCTCTGATTAAGATCCAACATATTCAGTATAGTGGAGCTGGACACATTCTATCTCACGGCTGCAAAACCTACGTATAACTACTGTCATGCCCAAGTGAAAATTGCACCAAATGTACTGCAACAAATGTCAGGAAAACAATAAAAACAATAGTGTTTTTGGCTTGATGACAGTGCATTTTTGATCTGACCCAGTTGGTTTTGACAATTTCATCAGCTAAAATATCTCAACTCATGGAAAAAACAAGTAATCATGTGCAGCAACAGGGACGTGCTCAACAAAGTATGAAAACGCCACTGTTGAAGCAGTGACAGAGGTCTAGATTTTCTTTTCTGTGACCTTCTTTCTCTGAGTAAGAGTTAATAAAACCTTTTGGAGAAGAATAATATTTTGTATTGTGGAACACAGGACTCCAGGGCTTACATTGTTGCTGTTGGAGCACAGGCCATTACACACACATGGGGGGGCATTAGGAGTGGAGAGCGATGGAGGGAGGGCAGGTCGCTCTAATGGGAGCATTAGAACAGCCTAAGGAGAGGTGAGACTCTGGTCACAGTGGAGGAAACAAGGACAGATGTAGAGGGGATGCTGGTGTGTGTGTGTGTGTTGTTGGGCAACATCCAGATAACATCTATAGACAATGAAACCTGGGATGAAGCAATGACACACAGCACGCAGTTTGACCATTTCCTCATTTTGAGTGCAGGTTATCCTTTCAAATCAAATGTCAACACAGAGTACGTCTGCCCACTGTGGGAGCGAGCGCTGTGTTGAGTCACATGCTGTGTCTGCCACTGAAACAATGTGTCACAGGTACACTGCTCTGCCAGTGGCCTACTTTCTGTAAAAACAAATGTTTAAGGAGGAAGTGGCCGAAGCTGTGAGGCCATGCAGTGCAGTCACCTCAAGGGAGGACAAGGCAGGGGTGGGCTGGGGTCAGAGGTCAGGGTCAGGGATGGATTGAGGCACGTGTGGACGTGCAGAGCACATCATACTACACAGTGAGCAGCTCCTGCTTGTTCTCCATCTGTTGCGTGGGGGATGCGTTAGGGATGTATGGCTGCATCAGCATCAAAAGCAGGCTTAAAGCAGTAGTGCACACAGTGTGTGTAAACAGGTCTGACTTTGTCGTGCTCAGGCCGAGCTGAGTGCAGTTTTCTGCTTACCTTCCTCAGTAATTTGAGCACGTCGGTTGCCTGCTCTATCCTGCGGTCACGGAGCAGCTTCTGTATCTCTTTGATCCACGCCACTCGCCTCATGTACGGGCTGTGGTTGGTCCTCCGCAGCATCCCAGGCAGTTTGTCTGATTTCAGCATCAGTGCAAACAGAAAGTCCCCGCCGCCCCGACTGCCCCTGTCGCTCTCTCCGGTGCTATCCAGAAGCTTGCGTCGCTTTTTGGAGAAATTCTCATTGTCCAGGCTACTCTGCCTGCTCAGTCTGGAACCCATGATACTATTATTTTTTTCTACAGGTGCAGGCGGCGTTTGTGTTGCAGCTCAGACAGTATTACCAAAAGGAAAAACCCATGATCAGCCCCAGTTTATCAGCCAACAGATGCTCCTCAGTGGATGGTAGAAAACAGCGTCGTGCTGTCTGGCGCTGCGTTGCTGCCTGGCTGTCAAGCAGACTGATCCGGTGCGGAGCCACACAATACCCCCCCGACAGTCTCAATTTATCACAATTCTCTCATGCACCCACCACACACTGCTATTTTGACTTTTCTTTTCCCTCCCACCGCCGGATACGTGCGCCTGGCTCGGATGGATGATGAAGATGCTCCGGCTGCTTCATCCTCCGGCCGTCTCTGCTTTACGCTGCTGTTTAGATTTGTGCAACGTGGAGCGTCCGACCAATCCCAGCATCTGGTGCCCGCTGCGCGTCTCTCCTCCAAGGCTCAAACCCCCTCCCCTCTGTGTTGCTACAAGGGAGAATAAAAGAATCAAGGATGTCAGAGTTGTTTTTCATATCTTAGGCAACCATGCGACCAGTGCACAATCGGATAAATCACGCACATTTCTTTTAAATAAGTAGACATTTATTGAAAACTAAAATTTTGAGTTTGTTTTTAGTCTTGCGGGGTGTTTATCCTTCAGAGGAACTCAAAGTTTGTCTTTTTTCTTCCTTCCAGTTGCCCAAAGAACCTATGTACTTTGCCACTGGACCTGGATAAACATGAATTTCTCTTTTGGCAATCTTGTTGTCAGACAGACATTGCACGAGCTGTCAGATCCAGTTTGCATCTGTCACAACTCCACTAAATCACTGTCATCCAATGAAGAACACCCATGTCCCAGTGTACCTTTCTGTCATATGGATGAGTATCTTGCTCAGAGACCCACAGGGGTCACTGAAAAGGGGGGTACTCATGGGTGCATTCAGCTACATAAGAGACAGCTCTCAGCAGCCCCTCAGCACCTGTACTTCAGGAGATTAAATCACTGTAAAGATAAATCTAGCTTTTGCAGATTGCTTTGGATTCAATCAAATCAAATGGAGGTTTGCGATGCAGTGTGTGTCTATTTGTGGGTCCCATCCGTGTGGGTTTAGGGACTTTGATCCTGATTTGACCTTATTTTCTGGTATGATTCAGGCTTACTCTAGTTTAGTGGAGCAGCACCGCTGATCTGCTCTCTAATAAGTATTTCCCCTGGCTGCACTACACTCTCCCTGGACCCAGCGGGCTGTGTGTTTTCCTGGTGGTTGTAATTATGACTGACTTGTGCCCTTAATTCAATGTAGCATCCTCGTGCTACTCATTTGTTTTGTCAGAGCTTTGATTCTCCAAGTGATGCTGATGAAATAATTCATTTTCACAGCATGTGTCAAACATAACTGCCTTTCTTGCTCTTGTGTTGTTGTTAGATTTAAGAGGGAAAGTTTTTTCAGAAAAGGGAAAAAAACAAACAAACAAAAGGGTCAGGATCCCGTGGATGGAGTTGTTAGGTGATCAAGGGGGCACACCAATATTCACAGATGAAGTTCAATTTGCTCATCATTAAGAGCACCACTCAGCTTGTAAAAACAATTGTATAATCTATCTTCTGTGGTTCTGGGGAGAGATTTTAAATTTGGAAATAAAATAACCCTGATGATGTTATCATGGTTATCTCAGCCTGGGCTTGGGACTTACTGTTTTTAACAGAAGGCTGGAGTTACAAACTGGAGCTGTGGGAAGACATGGGCATTTAAAAGGTAGAGAGGGTCTAATGAAAGATATTACTGAGTTGCATTATGGGAATTGTATGATCTAGGCTTCTGGGAGTTTGACTCACACTACAAGTGAGAATATCTCGAATCATTATCTTTTAAACATGTCTCTTCCCAACTTTGGAATACCCCATGGACACATGAGAAAAACAGGAAAATATTTTTATGATGCACGAAATTACAGACATTCTACTAAACTTTGCTTTTTTAAAAATAATTACTAGATGATTTTATCTCTTTTCACCCTCTATGGTCGGTTTTCTCATTTTCTTTAATTAAAATGATAGTGTTAGCCAGCCAGCAAATTTTCAGCTGAAGTTGGCAAGGTGTTCTAAAACTAATGAAGTTACAGGTTAAGAAGTTTTAACATAGGGCAGTAGGATACTGAAATGACAACAATGAAACCAAAATAAACATTCAAAAGATAGCACACAAATCATATTGAGTGAGAAGGAGCAGCAAAACACTGATGCAACTGGTGTGCCCCTGTAGTTTAGGGATGAAATCTCGACAGGGACCTTTGTTGCATCTCTCGATTGTTGACTATCTGATAAAAAACATTACTGCACTGTGGTCTGATCATAAATTATACACATGTACAACCACCTTCATTTTACACAAGCCTTTTGCAATATACATGCATCTAAATACATCCCTGCTGAGAAAGAAGAAGCTGAATTTCCAACTTATAATTGCAGCACACATGACTCAGTGTCTGTCTATGGAGGCCCTATCATTAAAGGACTGCAGTCACACATAAAAACACACGACATCACCTCCTTTTCCGTTGTGGCTATTGCTCTTCTGCAAGTGTTTCTGCAGGCTGTGTTTCACCCGTCCCTGAGGAACAACAGTAGTGTGTGATTTGATTTGCAACTGAGTATATGGGCATAGACAAGCCAACCCCTCTACTGTGTGAAAACAATTGTCGGAAAACCTGGAGGCTAGATGTGTATCCCCCCCCAGCAAAGTCAGAATGAAACCTTGAAGCCTGGAGCTGAGGGATAAAAATATGAACAAGCTCCAGCTGATATTTCATAAAACAACCCCCATCCAGTGACAGTGATGTGTGCACAAAAGCTGAGGGAAGGCTTTTGTGATTTGCAACAAACAGATATGTAATTGTCCTCTTCCGCTATAAATCAGCTCTGTCCATTAAATAAACTCCCATCCTTGGGGCGGCTCTGAACCTGTGAGATCCAGAACAGGATAGTAGTGATTAGATTTAGACACAATCACGGCCGCAGCACTAGCAGCAGCCCACAGGCTCCTTTGACAGTGCTTTATCAGTGTGGCCCAGCAACAGGAGAGCGTGCTGGATTAGCTGAGGTGCCACAGACGGGTAGTTGCCGTTGAGAAGCTCTTGTCACCAACGCTGCCAGGTTGGACCAGTGCTGCTGGGATGAAGGATTAGGCATCTCAATCAGTCTGAGGATGCCTGCAGAATAAGCCAAATAGGCTGTGACACAGCTACTGAGCATGGCAACGCTGCTGGCTGAGCCAATCAGAGAATCACCAATCACAGAGCCCCCAGTCAGGCCTGAATCCCGCCTGCATCTGTAAACAGATCACTCTCACCTTCACTTTGGAGAGCCTGCCAGATTGATATCAGAGTGAAATGGAAGGTTATAGAGGACTAGAAAGACAAACTCAAGAGTTTCACTCCAAAGTGAGGAAAGGTGGCCATCTATCACTAGGAAAAAGTGTTGTCTGCTTTTACAAAATGATTGATTAAACCACAACTAAATCAGATTTTTGTGCAGAATTCAGTGTGCAGCTAGTAGTTGCAGAAAAAAGCTTTCATGACCTTTGTCCAACCACCACCATCTTCCTCTGTGTCCCTTTCTGTCTCCATGTTTTGGTTTTCATGCCTGTGATTTGCAAAAACAAATGAAGCACATAATTATTATCCAGAAAGCTTTGCTCAGCAACATTACCATGTGAGTGGTATGATTAAGTAACACTTGAAAACCAAACACGATACATCATGTTCTGTCACAACTGAGAGTTAGCCAAACGGCCAACTCCCTTCTTCTGTCTTCCCTTTCTCCTATATTTTACATCTATCTGAGCAAAAACAGCTAAAGGTAAGTGAACTTTCTGCTCTCTCTTTTCAAAAAGAAAAATTAAATGTGCTTCCCTCCATACTGTTATTTTGTGTAAAGGTTCAGCTACAGCGATGAAAATGACGAGCGATGTCTGGAGGAGACGACACTTGTTTTCTGAGCTGAGGGGTCCTGTCTGACTGTGACGTGTGTTGATTTTCCCGGGCAGGAAAATGGTTGGGAAGTCCCTGATTGCTGGCCTGGTGGTCCTTCTGGTGGCTGCAGTGAGCCTGTTCCTGGGGGTCTTCATGGGGCTGGGGAAGAAAAACACGCCTCCCCCCTCGGACCACTTCTACTCAAAGGCTGCTGTGGCTGCTGATGCTGGAAAGTGTTCAGAAGTGGGGAGGTAAGAGGAAACTCTGACACTCAAGGTTTTTGTTTTCCAAATGTAATGTACAATGGCACATCTGTCTGCATGTGTGCTTTAAAGTTTTATTACCTGCATTGTTGTGTTTTCAGGGACATTTTGAAGAAAAACGGTTCAGCCGTGGATGCCTCCATCGCTGCCTTGCTATGTGTAGGCCTTTTGAACGCTCACAGCATGGGCATCGGAGGAGGGCTCTTCTTTGTCATCTATAACGCTTCCACAGGTGGGTGCACATCAGTAACTTGTCAACAAAGTTTGCTAAGCACAAACCATCAATCTGTCCTCATTTCTCTGCTCAACAGGGAAGGTTGAAACCATCGATGCAAGGGAGACCGCGCCCATGAACGCCACTGAAGACATGTTTGGCAACAACACCAAGCTCTCTCGTACAGGTAGAAACTAACTGTGAGCTGCTGGAAAGTTTCCCAGGCGCAGGGGGGAGAGAGATTCAGTCAATGCAGATTTGACTTTATTGAGTTCAGTGATACTGCTGAAGCTACTCTAATGTTGTATCAGAGGCTAGAGAGGGATTTAGAGAGGATAAATATTCTAGTCTCAAATCTATCCCACCAGCTCCTCTCGGATATTCTCTCATACTTAACAATCTTTCTGTATCTTCCCTTGCACCTGCTGCTGGTTACATAAAAATAAAATACTAAATGTGAATGTGCAGCACACTGTACCTATGGATGTGTCAGGGTCTCTTTGTGTCTCTTAGTATGCTTGTCCTCCACGCAGACAAATGACAGAAAGAAAGAGCTTGTCAAATTCAAGTGCTGTTGCTGTTTCTACCCGACAGGTGGATTGTCTATAGCCATTCCCGGGGAGATCCGTGGATATGAGATGGCACACAAAAGGCATGGCAGGCTGCCATGGAAGGAGCTCTTTGAGCCCAGCATTGCCTTGGCTCGCCATGGCTTTCCTATAGGAAAAGCTTTGGCTCACGCCATCTTCAAGAGCAAAGATTCGATTCAAGGGGACGCCAACATGTGGTGAGGATGAAGCAGATAATACAAGCTAACTTTCTAACAAGCTAACTTTTTCTAATTTCATGACTTGAATTTAGTACAATTATTTGTGACGAAAACTTAAAGGAACAGTTTGACGTCTTGGGAAATATGTTTTCTCTTTCTTGGAGTTAGATGAGGAAATTGATACTACCTTTATGTCTGTACGCTAGATAGCTATAGTCAGGATAGCTTAGCATAAAGACTGGAGAAGGGGGGAAACATTCAGTCATCATAAACCTCTCCCAGCTATAGCTTCCATGGATATACTGCAATATATGGACACTGGACTCCCAGACGGTGCCTCATTCATTTGAATGAAAATGACTCAGTCAGTGCATAAGGCAAATAAGGTCTCTTGCTTCCTGGCTTGCTTCTGCTTCTGTGGACTGTACATGCAAATTTGTGTTATGGACCTATATCCATTTAGCCCCTTTGGGCCCGCAAACTTTACGTTGGGCTGATGTCACACACAAAAAAGCAACTTATGACCACTGTATATATTATATTATATTATATTATATTATATTATATTATATAGTTAGTGATAGTACTGGTGCAGTCTGTGTGTTCAGCACATTCATCTCAGTATCCCTTAGTGGGATAGCAGGGTAGTTGGGTGAGGGTTTTTTTTATATTAGCACTTTGGGGCTCATAGCAGTTTTAATTCTCTACAAACTTGTACATTTTCCTAATTAAATAGATTTTTCTTTTTCTCTTTTCTTCTCATCCTCCAGTGAGGTGTTTTGTGATTCTCAAAAAAACATCCTGAAGGAAAATGATATTGTTAGATTTCCAAAGCTGGCCGACACATACCAAAGAATAGCAGAAGAGGGTCCTGATGTGTTTTATAACGGGTCAATGGCACAGAGCATCGTGGAGGACATCCAGGCAGCAGGTCTTGCTTTCTTGTTCATTTTTATATTTACAGATACAAAAAAGAATAAATGTTGAATAGACTCAGAACCAAACTGCCAATTTAAGAACTAAAACCGAGACTTTACAGAAATACAGCAGTCATCTGAACATTATCTGTCTTTTTAAATTCAATCTGCTCATTTCTGTGCCCGTTCCAGGTGGCATTATCACCTTAGATGATTTGGTGGAGTACCAGCCTGTGCTGAATGAGAACCCTCTGAAGCTGAACGTTGGGGAATACACCATGCATGTCCCAGACGCCCCCTCCAGTGGCCCTGTGCTGGCACTCATACTCAACATAGTGGATGGTGAGCAGCTTGGCCAAGTGCTCGTGCAGCCATGCAGAAGAAAGGATGTCAGGTTTCCCCAGGTCGTCCCTGAAATCTTCCTCTGCCTGTTTTGGAAACAGAAAACAGAGCTGCTCCTCAGTTCTGCTTGCCAAATTTAATTCACCATCAACATCCCATCTGTTCAGACAGAGAATCTTTAGTCATGCTTTAAATAAAAAGTGGCATCATTAATTTCAAATGAGGGCTAAGATTTAATGTGTTGATATATGTCTGCGGAGGAACACGTTCCCACAGATTCATATCTGTTGGAAGGGCTCATGTTGTTATTTGACTTACAGTTTAATGACCTGCCACTGACTGAAATGGGCTTTTAGCACAATGATGGAGAAGCCTCATTACCTGAGAAGGCCAAGAGAATGTAATTCTTCATTTACTCGACATGATTTTTCCTGTGGATATTTTGCAGGGTACAACTTCACAGACACAAGTGTCTCTACAGCAGAGAAAAAGACTCTGACGTACCATCGCATTGTAGAGGCTTTTCGTTTCGCTTATGCCAAGAGGAGCAGACTTGGGGACCCTCGTTATCTCAATATTACCGATGTAAGCCTTAATGTTATTATTATTATTATCATCCTGGCGACCTTTTGTTTGGAGCATTTTAAACTTCTCTGCTAGCCACTGTGCAGTTCTACAGGGGGCAGTAAGGGTATGATTTGCCTTTCTTAAAGGCAGAATGTGGATTTTTTTTTTTTTAGCCCTGACTTTAAAAATTCAGGTAATGTTTTCTGTACTGTTAGAAAGGCCAGGACATGTGCTCTGCTATTGTTTACCATTCATGATTTTCTTGACAAACTGTCAGCTCTGCAACTGACTTGTTTTGCTCTCCTCAGCTCATCCAAAACATGACCTCAGACTATTTTGCTGATGGCATAAGAAGTAGAATTACAGATGACACCACCCACCCAGACAGCTACTACGAGCCGGACTATTTTGTCCCAGACAACCACGGGACAGCTCACCTGTCGGTCATAGCAGAGGATGGGAGCGCTGTGGCCGCCACCAGCACAATTAATTTATAGTAAGAAGTCAAGCTGTAGAAATATAGCATTCATACGTTTCCTAAACCTGCCAGTCAAAGAGAAAACAGTTGTGCCTCTTATTATCTGTGACTTTGAGGGAATCATTCATTAAAAAGCTGTTTTATTTCCTTAGCTTTGGTTCCAAAGTCATGTCTCGATCGACTGGAATCATTTTCAATGATGAGATGGACGACTTCAGCTCTCCATACATGACCAATGGGTTTGGAATCCCTCCCTCACCAAACAACTTCATCCAACCAGGTGTGGCTGGACTGAATTCTCACACTTGCATTAGTCTAACACCAGCTTAGATTATGACCTTTGGAGTGTTTCTAAATGATGTCCCTTGTTTCCACAGTCACAAAGAGGATGTTACTTAACCCTTTCTCTAGTGAGCATGATGCAGAGGTGATGCTTCCTACAGCCTCTCAGTTTTTTCTGCATTTATCACTGTCAGGAGCTCTAATAGCTTTAGCTCACAAACAGCATCATTCGCCTCCATTTTAAAGCTATAAGCTAATTTCCAACCTCACACTGTGGCTCGCTGCTGCTCTTTGGTTTGTTTACAGCCATTTTAAATATGTGTCAGATTAATGTGGCAGCTTTTAGCTGTTAAAATGCCGCGTTAATGCTCCATTAAACCACAAGGTAAAAAGTAAACATTTATCTATTAAGCAGACGCAGCCACATTCTGTTTATCTGTTGCAGGAAAGAGGCCGCTGTCTTCCATGTGTCCAACTATCATCTTTGACAAAGAAAACAGAGTGAAAATGGTTGTAGGAGCATCTGGGGGCACGAAAATCACAACAGCCACTGCCTTAGTAAGTCTGATTCATTCACATGCATCTCCATCCCACAGACACACACTTAATTATTTGACGTTTCGCATTTTCTGGCTAAAAACAGGTAATCCTGAACTCCTTGTTCTTTAACTACGACCTAAAGAAAGCTGTGACAGAGCCGCGAGTCCACAATCAGCTCAACCCAAATATGACAGTGGTGGAGCAGGGCTTTGAAAAGGTGGGTCACACATGGAGACATGATACAAAACAACATCTGGAATATGTGATATCACTGAACAGCCTTAACCTCATGTACAAGACTCTACATGTTTGTGTTTGTGTGTGTGATGATACCATGGCAGAGTGTCCTGGAGGGCCTTGCCCAGAAGAACCATGTAACACAGCTGCTGCGGACTCCAGACTCTGTGGTCCAGGCGGTGGTGCGGCAGGGAGAGCGTCTCTGTGCAGAGTCTGACCCCAGGAAAGGAGGCTATCCAGCGGGATACTGAGCAGGGAGCTCAGGCCCTCCTCTGCTCCTGTCAGTCTGGACCGACTCCTCAAAGACACTTGGACAGAGCCACAATACACAAAAGGTGTCTGCACTGAAAACTTAAGCAATGTGTAAGCTACGGAGACACAGCCACCAATCGTTCTGTGAGATGAATTTCTTTTACTCAAACATGGGAAATGACTCCATTTCAATACCTCTTTTACTCAAACTCAACTATTCAGCATTACTTTTTACTTTGGCATTATTTTTGTGTTTTGAAGTAAAATAAGAGGTTGCACCTAGTTTGACTCCTGTATCATCACTACTGGATACTGGTCAGGGAGGAGAGGTTTTGGAGAAAGCCAAAACTTATTTTATGTATGACACAGTATCCAACACATTAAAAACAAGTAAGTACCAAAAATAACGATAATGTCACAATAAGAAATGTTCTTAGGTTTCACCACTGTGTTTTAGGTAAGAACCTGACTGGTTGTAGGTTGTCCATGTAGTATTATCATTTCTTTTATTGTCTAAGGAAAAAACGATTGTCAATAACTGGACAGTTTGTCTGAAAAACGGGGTGGGGGGAGCGGGAGGGTGGGGGTTATTTTCATGTCAAGCTGGTGAAAAACCATCGATTAAAAACTACACATTGAAGCAGGTACATCAATTAAAAATAAGGACACCTCAGGTTGTTTGCCTGTTTTACCAAAATGTCTACCTACATCTTTCTCCTGATGTAAGTTGATCCTTAAAAGAAGATTATTTAGCTGAAACTGACCGTGTTGTTTTCTACCGTGACTCTATAGTGAAACTTTTACTTTTTGAATTGTAAATGTTTAATATCGAGTAGAGGTTAAGTGAATGTATAGTGTATTCTGAAAAAATACATTTGCAGATATATTTTTCTAAACATGCATTGTTCTTATGCCATGTTCTTATGCCATGCTTGTTATTAAACATTTTGAACAAAGATGTTATATTTTACCATAGAAACTGTGCTGTTTCTGTGCTGGAATGTTAGGCACAAAATCACTATATCTTTTAGTTTTGTGTTTAGTCAGATTTTGTTCTACAGTGTTAATACTGAACCTCGTGTATTGTGGGAAAACAAATTGAATCTAGGGCACATATGGTATCAGAATGATCCAAAGCTTCAGAGGCAGTACAGTTAATCAGACCTACAATCAAGAATTCTTTTCATTATCCAGTAATCGTTTAGTCTGTAAAACCTCCACACAAACATTTTCTCTAGCTCAGGTTGATGTGTTCAAATTGCTTGTTTTGTTTGACTAGCAGCACAAAACCTAAGGAGACTGTACTTTGAGTAGTGTACAGTGGTGATTTACGCTAGGTGCTATCATGGGTATGCTAATATGTTCAGAATGATCTGGTGAAGCATGCTGATGTTTGGCAGGTATGATGTTTACCACCTTTGCCATCTTGGTTTAGCATGTTAGCATGCTAACATTTACCAATTACCACTACACACTGAGTACAGCTTTCAGGTATTTGGTCACAAACCATAGTAGTGGACAGGACAAAAATTTGGATCTGAAGATGGCAGTAGATGAAAGGTCAAGGCATTTCCAAAGTCATTAAATTCATTGTGAGGGATACACTGGCTGTTGACAGATTCACTGCAAACCAAAAGTAGAACTCTGAGGACACTGGAGGAATAGCCAGGGTAACACCAAAATTGTTAGGATTCATCCTCTGGGGATCACCAACATCTGTGCAAAATTTCTATGCTTTCCACTGAATAGTTGTTGAGATATTTCAGTAAGGGCTAAAGTGGTGGACCAAAGAAAACAACATTGTTACAGCCATGGTAACAGTAGAATGGCTAAAAACAGGTACAGTGAGTGCTTGGCATTTTTGCTTGATTAATGACTTAAAAGATATAAGAGGTCTAAGATTTGCTGTCAATTAATTTTGTTGATGAACTAATCTATTAATCAACTTCATTTCAGCACTAACACATACAGTACCTGGTGAACACAATTTTAGGACTTAGTGGGTTCAATTGTGGTCAGAAGAGATAAACAAAACCTGTGGAGGACTCAGGACCCCTGAAGAGTGTGACCCCTTTTTAGTTTCACTGTTCAGTGAATTTCAATCAGTATTCAGTAAATATCTCCACTCATGTGTGCTCTTTGAACAAATGAAAAACCAAGTACCAGCAACAATGAGAATGCTTTGCTGCCTTTGGGTGAAAAGCTCAGTCTCAAAAAATGTCAGCATTTTGTCATTCATAACTTTCCTGAGCTTCAAAAAAATCTTTTAGTTGCTTTTTTCAATCTCATCTATGATGGTAGAATGCTCTCAACTCAGGGAAATTGCTCTGCTGCATTAAAAGCACTTTGTAACCAGCTGTGTCAAATACAAATAGGAAGCTTTCGGCTGTAAATGGTTCTGCCAGACTTGATGGATAATGAATAGTGGTTTAAATCCCACGGCAGCACATCATACCTGCAACTGACTGTACGGGTAAAAGCATAAACTGAACACTTAGCTGTGTACTATGTTAAAACACACTCATTCCTGTATCCGGAAAAATGTTAGTTTATCCTAAACCGACCCTCTGACCTAGCTCACATACTCTACCCGCTGTTTGTTGTAATCAAGCCAAACAGGTGCAAAGTGGCTCCAACGCCTGAAGCCACATCACAACAAACATCAGTCTAAAGACCTAACTTGTGAGAGCAGGGTGTATCACTTGACTCTGTGTGATATTTACATAGGAAACAGGCCAGCTTTTATAATGCATCTCTGTAATCTACCAGTTTATGAAATAAAAACCAAACATGGCACTTGAATCCATTCAGCAGGAAGTGTCAGGGAGCCGGTGCCAATGGTAAACGAGACAGAAATTTCCTGTCAACAGACCCTGAGGGCTCAAATCACACACCCTGCCTTTGAGATATTACTGCACGGGGACAAACAAAAATAATTACAACCTAAAATATCAAGATACGTAGATAACAAGTAACTTTAAACAGTACTGAAACTGTAACTGACCTGTGCTACAGATATTCTGGCTGCCAGATTAACTGAAAACTAAATAAAACAAGTCTCGTTTATTCTCTTGAAAGAAGTGCTTTAAGTAATGGATTACAGGCCTGTCAGAAGAAATGCAATGTTATTAGCCAAAATGGTTCTCACAAATCGTGTCCGACATAAGTGGAATACAGATACAGTATCTGCTGTTATGTCATCGCAGGTCTATTACATTATAAATGTGATCACGATTTCTTCCTCTGGATTCCAGCTTCATCAGTATTCCTCTGGTGAAATATGAATCATCCAGGCCACTGAAACACATTCATCTTGTAGCTAACTGTGATATTACCCTCATTCATCATAAAGCGGTGGGTAAATCAGCACGGCCGTGACAGCTCCTGATAAACTTTCAACATTTCTACCACACCGTCGCCGGGCGTATATGTCTGTCAGACAAACCTGGACTGCTGCTACAGTGGAAGCTATTAAAACACTGTATATTTATTAACAGACCATTATTCATTATCTGTAACAGAACCAAGGGTAAAGAGACAATGGAGCCATTCTTGATCTGCTGGAAACCCAGCCTTATTTATGACTGCTGACATTGTCCTGTTTAATTATCCTGGTCAAAATATGTATTAACAAAATGCTTCAGGGCTGAGAGAGATCAGGGCAGAGTTTCACCACCATCTACTGGTGAGCTGAAGTGACTCAACTCAGCAGTTGGAGGTGTTGTGTCCTCTTCAGCAGAGAAAAGAAAATCAACAATGTGCTGTTGAAAAAGGAACAGTTAGAGTCGCATAGAAACTGGTGGTGCTGGTGTCTGCAGGTCCTGGTCCAGCAGCCGGAAGAGCATGGCACTTTTGTTGCACTGTGAGGTTTGTCCCAGAGAACGGTAGAGCTGAGCCTGCAGGTAATGGACGTCCCGGAGCCGCTCTTTACAGTCCAGCTTAGAAAAATAGGCTGCGGCCTCGTTTAGCGTGTCAACAGCTAAAACCGCCAAACGCAAATCTGCAGGCAGACAACAAGCAGCAGTGTGTAAATGTAAATGAACAAACCACATGACGCTGTGAGATAGGGATCAGTGTTCGGCAGGGGGGCCTGAAGCTGTTACCTGCTTGCCCTTGTCCGTTTGGACTGAAACCAGCCACTGCCATCTGACAGCGGGCTGTCAACAGCAGGGCTCGGCCTTTGTCTATGACTGCTCCATGGGCCAGAACAGGCTCAATGGCTTCATGCAGGACACTCAGAGCCTGTTCAGGAACTCCCAGCATCAGCTGCAGAGAGGAGAGACAACAAAGACAATAAATAAACCATGTGCGCACGTCTGTCCTGCTTCTGTTTAGCATTTACAACAGTCTGCAAATAAAGGCTCCAATAGTATTTGAGTGAGGTCTGCTTCTCTGTGTTGGCTGACCTGAGTAAAGGCCAGGTGAAGGATGGTCTCTGAGGCCAGGGACTGTAGGTGGTGCTGTCTGGCCAAAGCCAAGGCCTGCAGGAGGAGAGGAAGAGCTGTGGAGAAACCAGACGACTCCCAGTGGAGCTCAGCAGTGGAGAGCATCATTCTGTATGAGACATAAACAGACAGTGATGTAGAGTAGACCAGAATAAAAATGTGACATAGTCTGATCCCTGAAGAAGCATTTTTGGAAAGGCACTTATTTTTATTTCTGTCTTTTTATACCACTACACTTAATGCTTCTTAAGATGATGCATAATGCGAGTATCATACATTAAATATTCACGGCAGTCCTAAAAAAGGTGAGTCAATTCAGTTCCACAAAGAAGAAACTAGGGTATACTAGAGTAGACTACGTTTAGTCTCCTCTATGCTCCAGGAAACAGGTAACCATGGTATCAGAAAATGCGTTATCAAAAATTAAACACAAGTGGCTGTCTACCTGATGACCATCTCTGTACATTTAGTCTTCTCACAGTGAACCTGTAGCCGCTGTAAGACGCTGTATGCCTCAGTGCTGCGGTTGAGAGCCTTCAGAACTTGAGCTTTCCTGTCAGCAAACACACTGTTAATGCTAAAGCACGAATTACAACATGTATCAGACAGCCATTGTTGGGGTTAGAAGTGAAGTGCCTTGGCATTACCTGTAGAGACCCTCTGTTTTGTTTAAGGCAGAAATAGCTGTGACTAGTGGCTCTGCTAAGTGGTATTTTCCTTCGTTCATATGCCTCTCAAACTGGATTTTAAGATCACACAGCATCCAGAGCTGAATTGGAGATTTAAATAAACAAAAAACAATTAACACAAATTATTATTTATCCTACATATTGTGCATCACAGAATAAAGCGATTAAGTCTCCTACTCTGTGCTACAAAACCAAAATGCAGCTAATACATTTTTTGATTTGATCAAAAGATGAGACTCTGACTCTTTGACTCTCAGACGTGTTTTACCATAAAGAAACACACACAAACAAACAATGCTACAGAAATCTATGATTCCCTTGAAAACAGCATGAAAAATTTGTAGTTATAACAAAATGGAGCTAAAGACTAAGCTAAACTGCAGTAATTGCTCTGCCACAGAGGGGGATCCAACTGTTAGCTAAGGTCTACTACTACTGTTAGGTAAGCCATGTGATAGCTAGCTGGTGTACTAGCCAAAGCTAGACCTAGCTAAAGCTACAACTAAATGTGTTAGACTATTTTCATAGCCATTATCTGTATTAAAAAATTATCTATTGTGATAAGCTGATATTTTGGAAATTTAGTTTGTTATTCAACTTAACTAAATGAGGTAGGAGCTAAATCCACTCAGGATGGTGAAAAAACGTCTAACAAAACTCCTGCCAACAACATTAGCTTAGCACAGTAGTGGCAACTGCCATCTCAGTTTTTACCTCAAGCTTTAGACTCAAAGAATTCATACAATTTAGTGTGGTTTAGCTACCTTTAAATTACATTTTGGTAGATACTGCATTGTCCTCTTGTTTTGTTTTGTTATTATTATAAGTGTTTTATGCACATTTTTAAAGGAAATATATAAGTTCTACAGCATTGACTTTTGGGGTTAAAAAAGCCTGAATACTTTTAACTGTTTTTCTCAGCTTCTCTCTTTCTTCAGTTAAAGCCTTTGTAGGGAAACACTGAATAATACAGTTTAGAGAGCGCACCTTGGCATTCTGTGAGTGAGGAGGAAATTGTTCTTTCAGATGTTGAAGAATCTCTGAAACTGCAAAGTACAGGCCCTGTGACATTAACAAAAGGTACATAAGACAAAGAGTTAAGTGCTGAACTCCCCCCAGGAGCTGGAAAACAGACCTGATCAATGTTTATAACCTTCCCGCAACACTGGGCCAACTCACTAATGGATATGCAACAGCGGGGCAGAAAGCAGACAGACAAGATCAAATCAAATGTGTTACCTGCTCAGCGTGTAGCTCGGCCAGGTGGCAGAGAGCCACGGCAAAGGCCTCTGTGTTGTTCTGCTGGACCCCGAAGTTGACTGGCTCCAGACTGCTCATGTTGAGAAGCAGCTGGGCCTGCTGCAGAGCCATGGTGCTGCACCAGACACAGGTGGCCACATTAATGATATAGAGAAAAAATCTTGGTCATCTATCGCTTCTGTATTTATGCTCTTGCAAAATCTGACAGAAAATGTTAGCCCATGCACGAAAACATTAGACATTTCAGTCGTGTTTCACAGAGGTGATTTAATGTGAGTCTGGAGAAGGCCGTGTGCTAGCATGCAGTCTACTGTCAGTATCAGTGAGCAGAACTGACAACTGTGTGGTGGGGTGGCAAGGTGAGGAGCACTGACCTCTTGCCGTACATCCTCCATATGGATGTGGTCTGAGCCAGGCTGATCTCGATCAGCTCTGACAGACTGTGCTTCCAGTGCAGGATGTCTGTGTCCTTCAGTGCGTTGATCAGTTTGTGTGCTGTCTTACCCTGTGTTGCCCCCTGCTGGACTAAAGACTGAATGCCCAGAGATGCCAGGTACTGGAACAGAGAGGATTACCAGTCAGTGTGGTGGATTAACTCATGTCAAGGATCAAATATGCAAAGGTTTACCAGGTTTAGCCAAGCGACGTGATTGATAAATGATGCATTTTCTGTTATGTTTTGATTTGTTTATTATGACATCATTAATATGGTGTTATTGTAGCAACTGGGTCAGTTAATACCCACCAAGTAACAGCTGTACATACTGTATCATTACATAATGAACATCTCTCTGTTATAGTATTTAATGATTTCTTTGATTCCTCGCCAAAGTTTCAATGTGCAAAACTCCCAATGCAAAGAGCCAAACTGACTTGAGTCAGTGCAAGTGTGCAAAACGCTACCTCACATGCTCAGTCCCCAGGATAAAGACACCTAATATTTGCACAAGATCAAATGCTGATTACTAAGTGCACAGATTGCTGAAGCAATGCAAGATGTGCTTGCGAGTACTTCCCCTTATTTTAACACAACTGCTAATTTCTTCACCACCACTGAACATATGGCAGTAGTGTATGATTATCATCAAGATGTAGAAAGTATTGACTGTTTATGTATTTTACATAAAGGTTTACTTATGTAAAATACTTAAATACCTATAGCCTCAGTGGACTGAAATATTTAAGCTTTGGTGTCTGGAACAAATACAAACTTTGTGATCAATACCAAACAGACACAGTAAACTGATAAAGTGAACTACAGTCACAATCATTGTTTTCCCTTGTATGGATGTAGGATTTGGATAGATGCTAATATTCTACCTAATTTCATATGAATGTTTTCATGCGCTATGAAGGAATTTATGGTGTAGCGTTTTGCAAATTGAAACTGTTTTGAAAATTGAGCAAAAGCAATTCAAAACTAATGAAAAGCCACAGCCACTTTAAATATGGAATCCTTATTCAAGAGCTAATACAAAACTCACTGGCAAGCAGAAATGGGCAGCCATTTTCACTGAATCCTCAGTTAACACAGTGCTGTCAGATCCCTTCATCTGTTCCAGTGTGTAGAGCCAACTCTGATACAGGACAAAAAGAGACAGGGAAAAATAAACTGAGGCACACACATTAAATTCAGACAAAATGAGACATCATTTCATGGTACAACAGACACAGAAAACAAAAAAAAAAACAAAAAACCATAGAAATCTTTTTTTTACCAGACAGTGCTGCAAGCACACATGGTCATTGGACTCCTGGGCAATGCGAATAGCCTCCTGTAGAGCCAGATCAGCCTGCTGACTGAAGGGAAAGAAGAGGGAAACATCTATGTATAAAATGCATTTTTTCTTTGCTTGGGGACTTGCCCATCTACCCAGAACTCCACCAGCACTTGTACTTACTAATGACCAAAGCGACAGTGCAAGCTCGCCAAGTTAAGAGCAGCATAGCGGAGACTTCGACCATAGCCCTCATCGCCGTTGCTCTTTCCCTCATTTCCAGACAAGATGAGTCGGTCAAAATAATGTAACAGACTGTGGGCAGAGAGGAAGATGTCCTGGACTCTCATGCTGTTCAAGTAGTTCAGGTAATGCTGAGGAGAGAAAAAAAAAAGACCACAGAGCTGATGAAGGCGATATCCCCTCCCCTCTCGGACTCATAAAAATGGTGGTGAGAGTTATGATGATGGGCCTCACCGCCTCAGCAAAATCTGGGTTAAACTTCAGCATGTTGTTGAGCTCCTCCTGCAGTGCAGCAGGCTTCAGAGCTTTGTTCTCATCATTCTTCAGAAGATATGCCTGGTGAAAGATGTTTGTAACAAATGTAAGGGCCCTTGAGTGCTGCAACAGCACATCTAGTTTTGATGGGTTAAATTTTTACCTACATCATCAGACCTACTGGTTTGAACAATACATCTCAGTTCACTTCAGCCTTGATTTAAAAACTCACCTGTCTTGCAAGAAAGTACTCTGCTTGTTTTTGTGACAGGGGACCTCTGCTTGGAGTATTGTCATTTCTAGAGCCAAAATAACACACAATTCTCTGCTGTAAAAATCATCCTAATCACTATAACATCAAAACAAGAGGGTTTCCAATTACCATGCTGTGTCATGCTACATTCCATGAAATGAGTGACTAAAGATTTAAATTTTTTTGCACATTCAGTTAAAAACTTGAACAGTGTAGCAGGTGCAGCAAATTAAAAAATGTCACACAGTCAAACCAAGGAGGAAATATGCATGTTTATCCCTTGTTAGTAGAACACTTGACATAATTATCCAAGAACAGCATCACTAACCGAAGCTCTGACTCATGCAGTGGGGTGTCCAACTCCTCTTTGTCTATTCTGTCTCCTACAGTATCCTCAATGCTGGTGAGGTCCATTTCAGAGTCGTCTGCAACCAGCGCCGCCAAACCCACCTGCCCGTCAGTAGGCTTGGCGTAGTGACTGTGGTAGTAGTGCTGCAGAGACTTGTAGAGTTTGTAGACCTGACTGAAGGACAGTTTGTTGTAGGCCAGGAGCATGTGTCTCATAAAAAGACCTAATAAAAAGGTAAGACATAGTTTAATACAAGCCTTTTTAATGAGAACAGTACAGTCATTTCAGAACTTCCAATCAGACTTTGAGATTAACTCTCAAAATCAGTACTACTCACCCACAACGCTGGTTTTATAAGCCTCAGAATCAAAAGCAGTGAATGGAGTGGGAAGAGTGGAAAAGAAGTACTCCATGTCTTTCAGCTCTCCATCTGCCATTTCATGCAGCCTTTGGAGGAAAACAACAGTCTCAGCAACTAGATATGTCAATAATGTTCTTGTGATGTTATATTATCTAGATTTTAGGTTATTATTTCAGTATATATTGTCTTTCCCTTGCCAAAGGCTATATTACCATGAATAGATACAAATTTCCTGAACCAGTGGAGCCCATGAAAGCACCAGGAGTCTGAGGCTAATATTGATTTCTATCCTAACTACAAGGCTACATGACACTGAACAGTTAGATCCAGTCAATGTGTATCAAGCTGATGCACATACCTGAGTTTGACAGCATATGCAGTCTGAGGGCAGCACTCCTCCACTGTCTGCAGGAACTGGCCAAGAGTCAGGTCTGGACCCTGATAAATCCCACATAAAACAAAAGACACAACCATGAGACACCCGCGTCAATACAGGGGAGCGCAAGACAGCAACATCAACACAACCAACCTGCTGCAGGGGCAGAATCAGCTTGTTAAGTCGTCTTCTTTCTGGCAGTGTGATCTTGGATGCGGTCATCTCATACAGCAGCGCCAGGACGGAGATTTTATACGGAGTCACCCAGTCTTTGATGCCAAACACGTTAGCATGGACCACTCCGTTCGTCATCATTGGGTTGAAATACAAACTTTCATGCACACTCGCCATCTTCAAATGGTTTACTTAGGCTACAGTAAAGAAAGACAGCAGTTTTAAGGTACACTGGGTCAACTTTTAGCGGAAAGGAAAGTTAAGAGACAGCCAGCAGTCAAACAGGCTGCGGCGAGCTAGCTAACATACCTAGTTCAATGAACAGTAACTAAGTCCCGGGAAGAAGCCAACAACAAGTCAGCGTTTGGTCTCAGCTTTGCAGATGAAGCATCTTACTGACAGCGAACAATCACTTCAATCGTGTTATCTGGTAATTTGGTTTATTTAAAACATGTTGACAAAAATGGTCTTTTTCCTTTCAAACCGCCCTCCTTCTGTCCCCTTAAAAATACGTCATAAAGAGGAAGTGCATTTTTTTTGGTCCAACTGAACTTTCATTTGTACATTTCAGGCATTGATTTTTGTAGTTCTGTGATTTCTAGCAAGGTTGGGACAACAGTATCGAAGGCTGGAAAATTGGAATAATCGTAATAACTATGTCGAAGCGACGATTTCCTGATCGATATTGTGCGACGCAGTCTGCGTGGAGTAATACGACTTGAGCACGGTATTCCCGAGGTCCTTTATTTTGAAGGTCTTCGTCGGAAGTGCTGTTGTGTCTGCCTTGACCATGAAAGTCCTGTGCAGAAGTGGAGTTGATAGCATGAGTGTGCTTATACAGTCTATGCTTCTCATAAGTGTTTTTTGCCCTCCAGTGGCCACAATGCGTAACTGTATCTCTATTTTCCAAATTAAATTTGAAAGTGCTCACCATGACAACCACAGGTGTAGTTACACATTGTAACCACCAGATGACAGCGAACACCTGTCAACCGATAACTACTAAACGTCGAGGTGATCACAACTTCGAATAAATACTTTAAGAGCAGAACTTATAATATGTCAAATAATGCAATATTGTAATTTTTTTAGATTTAACAAATCGTGAAAATAAAACTAAAAGTAGGATGTGACTGAACATGAATAATTAATAAGATAATTAATAGTTTTTAGTTTGGGGCTCTAATATACTAAAACATCAGGGATCTACCTCAAATGAAACCCTTTCTTTCACATTTGAGCAGGTGAATACATGTTGTTAATGACTGCATTCCCTCAGATTTAGGGGGTATTTGCCATTGTATATTTTGAGTACCTACTAAGTATTTCATTTAAGACATCATTTAAATGAACACTCCAATGACACAGATGTGCTGTGTCATTGTGTTCCAGTTTCCCAAACAGCATCATAATAACTCTCTCCCTGTGACTGCTGTCAACACATTCAACCAAGTTATTTTAATGTTGTAAATTACATCCAAGTTTCCCATTTTAATAAGCTGTAAATAGCATCATGTTAAGATATTACATGTAATTGATTGAATTGTGTCCAGTTTTTGCCAGGTATAATTTTATTCAAAGTAACCAAAAACTTAACCGAGGTTTATGAAAGCCCAAAATCACCGGATCTGAAATGCATCACATTAACATGTTCTCATCATACTACGGATGTTGTTTCATTTGGCAGATGGCTGACAGTCCTGGGAGCACTGGAGCAGGCTGTCGGCCCCAGAGCCGTGCTGGAGAGAGCCCTCTCTGTTTCTACACACATCCTTCAGCAATATGTTGCCCGGTGGCTGTGCACATAGTTCAGCTGGTCCCAAATCAGCTTTTAGCTGACAAAGTGGACCCACTGGTCATCGAGAGGAGTTCAACTTACATTAAGTTAAAGATACACTTCCTAATGTTGTTCCAGTGCCAAATGTACTCTCTAAATCCAAAAGTGTGCTCCCACTTCAATATTTATGTTTTAAACATTAACTGTGAAATTCAGGGATTAATGAGGGGATGATTATCTACTATAAAAATCTAAATAGAATTTTCAGCTGTCTGCATGCAGGCAAAGTCCTACTAGTCACCCTTATAATGTCTTTAATGCAGGTTACCGCAACAACTACTAACACTACTACTGCTACTAGCCTCATAACTTCTACTATCTCTACTAGTAGTTTTCTTATTTATTCTGATCATCTCTCCCCTGCTCTCCTCCTCTTATCCAGATGTGTTGTAACTCTAGTCTCCAAGGACAATCCAAGGGGTCTCTGTGGAAAAAAAACCTCCAAAACAGCCTCCTGAAGACCTTTGGCACATCTGTTGAGGTAAAAATGTAAATAAGTGCCAATCACCTGCCAATATCTGGATGTTTCTGTCTGACTATACAGACAGACAAAGACATTTTCACAAGTAGTGGTTCCCAAGAGACTTGAATCCTGTTGAACCGTTATGTCTATATGTTGTGTTGCATTAGTCACATCAAGGTCTTCCTGAAGGGGTTTTTCCAGGATAACTGAGTTCCATCAGTCCTGGGATACCACTGACATGTCACCAAACACTGTCTGTGCAACCAGGAAATTGTGGACAAAAAACACTTTGTGGTGAAAACATTAAAAAAAATAACAGCTTTAAGTTAAAAGTTTTATCAGTTTGTATCAAGAGTTTGGAAAAATCACTAATTGTGTCTAGACATTGTAGGTGTAGGCAGATGTTTTTCCACAGCCGTGGAGGTACAAAGAAATTTCAACACAATAGATCAAATATGACTTAATAAACAAATGTTTTGAAATAACAGTTTGGTGCTATTCACTAATTTCTACTTATGATCTTGTAATTCACAGTCTACCATGAACATCTGTACTGTTTTGGTGCAGCAGTCCCTCATTACCTTTAAACAAAAACATTTATGCCCTTAGATGGCAAGAACAATGAGAAGTAAGCAATACAGACAGAGTGCAGGGTCTAACAGTCACAAACAGTCGGCTATAAAGCAAGCAGCTGAGGAATCATTTTAGACTGGGTTCACAACAGGGATGTTCTTATGCCTTTAAAAGAAAAGAAAGAAATTATTGTGAATAATGTATACACTCTGTCCAGTGTATACATTAAAGTGGGAATGCATTAAATGTACACCTTATTTTATACCGTTCTATACTATATACTGTGTATTTATTGAGTTTGTAGCCAGTAATCTAAAGACTAGTGGAAATTGTTTATCATAAACACACATGTAACACACAATCTTCACTCTCCACTTAATTTTCTCTTATCTTCCACACACAGTACAAATGTGTTTAAGTCTAAGTTTACAAATCCTTTTGAAGTGTAAAATTATGTACAAATTTGTGGCAAACCATTTTTTAGTTTTCCCTTATCTGCTCCAGATTATCTGTAAATCTTTAATGAATGGATATGAATTACAAATCATTCACAGAGCTTGTTGTAGCTGCTAATCTAAAGTGTAAGCTACTTACATGTGCATGGTGCTACATGATACACTGCTCAAACAATATTATCTCTACACTGACATTCTGAAATAAAAAAACAAACCCCGTTTAAACACCAGGGATATGCATTCAGTTATCTCACGTTAATTAATAGAGAACCTGAAACTCCAGACAGATAGGAGCTCTAGACTACTGTTAAACACCTGCTACAGACTGAAGTGTAACAACTAACAACTGTATTCTCCTCCAGTCTGTATCACTGTGTGAGACTTCAAACACTTCAGCTTTATAGCATGTGTCACAAGGTCACACTCACAACGGAACTGTGAGGCTGGAAAAACCTGGAATTTTTAACCACAATTCACCATATTTATCTTTTACCACCATCACCATACTTTTGTATAGTTTTCACTGGTCAGTATAGTGTAGATATGCCATTACCTCACATTAATCAAACTGCACTAATATCTTTAATATTTGTATCCCTATGAGTTATTGTTAAGGAAGCAATTATTTCAAGGATGCAGAGAAAACGTGTGATATAACATCATCATCACTAAATATGGGAGGTGGATATGATTCATACAGGTGACACAATTAAAATTAGAGCTGATATTATGCACTCTTGCACATTTGATTCTAGTTTGTCATTCGGTTACATATTTTAATTTTCATCAGCAGTCACAGAGACATGATCTCTCTAATTTCAGGGTTAAATAGATTTGACTGGCACACAAGGTGAGGCCTGAAATATGAAAACAAAACAAGAACCTACTTACTCTGTATGGAAATGTGATGGAGCATGAGCCATTGGGGACTTTTATGACAGTACAATAAGATACTTTATGCAGAAGATGGCAGTATTGAACTACCAGCTCATTCAGTCTGGTTCAGAATTTCATCTCATCAGGGACCAATGTGAGAAGGACGAAAGACAGTACAATCAGTGTGCCCCCTCCCCTCACCCCCAACAACCCTCTCTCTCTCTCCATCTCTCTCTCGTTAAGGTGAAGTCAGTGGATGGTGCACAGTGACACCTGTCAGAGTTGATCTTTTTTGAAAAGCTTAAATGAGTTTATTGTAAATGCCTCTGTCAATACATGAGTCATTGTAAGCTAACATTACCAACTGTATGAGAGCACAGTTTGAAGGATTTGATATTCAAACGATCGGCACAGGCAAATTTGTGTGTCGTGTCTTGTGTTTTGTGCTGTTGAGAAACTGTCATTGGTTTCGTGAGCAATGAATAATGAAAAAGTTTTACCTTGACATTCATATCTATCTATCTATCTATCTATCTATCTATCTATCTATCTATCTATCTATCTATCTATCTATCTATCTATCTATATCTATCTACGTCATTGAATTCTGGTTTGGATATTAATAGAACAATAAAATTAGAGTAGTGTCTATAGCATCCAATTGTTGAAAATGTCAATTGTTGCTTGTATTAACCATAATAGGAAAAAAATCTTCATTTATTCAAACACATATTTAAGTTACTCACAGTGCAATGGTTTAAAAAAAGAAGAAGAAAAAAAAACAAACAAAAAAACAAAACAAAAAACAAGCCCAATTTGTTTTCATTACCTGCTGTCATTTCAGTAGGTGTCACTTCTTCAAAAGATTTTCTGAATCAGCTTTCTTCTACCCTGAGTGGAAACAACTTCATTACAACCATGAAAAAAGAAATATATTTTTAAAAATTATTTGGGAAGTATAATTGCTTTGACTACCTGCTGGCACGTCATCAGTCACAAATACTTGAAATGAGTGATTTCTCCAGATTTTCTTTGCAGGTTAGACTTGGAAAAATAAATGTATTTCCTGCTGAGAGTAAGATGAGAAGATTAACACCACACTCATGGCTGTAAAACAAAAACATCAGGTCATCTTAGTTTAGCATAAAGATTGGAAACGGGGACACAGCTAACAAAATCCATCTACAAGCACCTGAGGCTCACTAATTAACACATTATATCTCATTCATTTATTACATACAAAAACTATAGAGTAAATATGGCATGTGGAGCTTTAATGGGCCTGGGAGGAAGATCTATAGGTACAGAGCCAGGCTAGTTGATTCCTGTTCCCAGTCTTTATGTTAAAGCTGCTGGCTTTAGTTATATACATGTATTAGCGTGCAGACATGAGAGTAGTGGCTCTTTTTATATATCTTTCAGCAAGAAGATGAATGCTTGAATTTCCAAAACCATAACCCCAAATATCTTCAAATATTTATTTAACCTCATACCAGAAGGTCATTCAAATTTACAGGACATTCAGTCGTAAATAAGCACAGTATCAGTATTATGGAGAAGCCAAGCTAATCAGATGAAACATTTCTGTGTTGCTATTAGCTAATGCCATCAGGTGAGGTTCAAGGTTTTATGATTGTCACTTGTATGTATAACATACGTATATATAAGTGAAATATTGTTTCTCGTGGACTGTTACTATTACTTAGATATCTCTTTATGGTATCCTACACCACGTAGCTGTACTGTATATCACGTTTCAAGAGTGAATTCAAGTGAAGAAGCTATAATGTGAGAATACAGGTCGTTTTATATTTTCTCTAATGGCTGAACATTGCCAACTTCTGCAACACTTCTCTCTTCATCTCTCTGCATGCTGTTTCTGTCACTACTTTTTTTCATATTATTCAAAACGCAGCCACAACGCCATGTCCCATTTGCACCAAATTTTCTTCCATTTTTCTGGGCATGCTAAAATGAAGGTCACTGAGACCGCTGTGCCACCAGCCAATCGTGCGCTAGCTTGGAACATGGCCTTATTAATTAACATACTGAACTCCTCCGTTTTCAAAAGGTCATTTTGTCTACCCTTAACAATCCAAGGATTTTGCATAACATATTCACACATCATGTCAGTGATGTTCTTACAGTCTTTGAAAATGACAGAACATACACAACGCATTTACTTCTTTACAAGCACTTGTGTTAACTCAGCCTGAGCAAGGGCTCTCATGTTGTGGTGCCTTTTAATCATCATGAAATCAAAACAAGATGATTGCATGTTTCTCCTGCCTCTTTGCTGTGTCTGTCTGACTCTTAAGCGTGTGGAATAGATTACCAGAGATAAACGTATTGTGCCTCGTGTGAGAAATGACAGACCTCTGTGTACACTGACCCTGGCTCAGCTTCCTGCTGCTTACTCAGTGTCTCTAAATGGATTAAGTTGTCAGTTGGACAGCCCATCTGAGATTTTTAATATCCAGCCTGAGGTATATCAAGCAACCGTCTGCCAAATGGTATCAGAGGGATTTACTTCGGTTTTATTGCAACTTTCTCTCTCTCCCCTTTCTCATCTAAGATATGGTCATGCCCTCTATGATTCCTTGAGGGTGTTTCACTTGTACATTAATAACACATTGAGGAGGATGAGTAGAAATATATTCCATGAACTGCTGAGCAAATATTATGTTTCTTAAAGTGCAATTTATAGCATATGTGAGGTGGAGAAATTAATACTGCTGCTACATTTATTAATTTTCCGGCCTATTTTTACATCTTGGCAGGTCTCCATCAGATTGTGTTGTTTCCAGCCAACCCACTGCCAGATAAGAGTAAAAAACAAACACAGGAGAATCTTAAGGACTTAATGGATTTGGGAAGAGACACAAAACTGACCAGAAGCTCACTGACCTTAAGCAAGAGGACACACAGCTCATTGGACCGTAAGTGACACCCACCTCTCCACATATGCAGTAACTGCCCATTTCAGCCTCTTTGCAGGGACTCAGTCTCTTTGAATGGACCTTGAACACTTCCTTGACATTCTCTATCCATGGTGCTGAAGTACTGCCCATAGTGCTGAAATTTTAAACAGTGTAGGCCTTGAAGAGCAGAGTGAAGTCTGTGACAGTGCATTAGGACCTATTTCATCACATCAGGTGTCCACAGAAGAGAAACATGTCAGTTGCCTGTGTGTGTTTGTGGATTTTCTTCTCTGGGAAATGTGTTTGTTTTGTTGAGCCTGTTTATTTGTGCCTCTTTGTGTATCTGTGCGGGTGTGTGCATGTGTGTGTGTGGGTGTTTTTTTACCATGAAAATATCTTGTAACAGTTGCTACTGTTTGTGACAGAACCATAAACCAAAAAGCCTGAATACAATATACTGTAAAAAGTTTTCAACTTCCACTGATGACATTACATTCTCTGTGGGTTTAAGCTGAGAATATGGTTTGCTTTGTGTTGGTCAATTAGGTGCATCTTATTACATAATCTAGACAGAGGATGCACAAATCCTCAAATACTTTTTTTTTTTTTTTTTTACAAGTCTCTCTACCACAGATAGGTTCTGAGTTTTGGCTTTTGAAGCATATAAAGATTTTATACATGGATAGGTGCATTTTCAGTCATAGCCATAATGGATGAATGTCTTTAACATGGTGTAATTTGGTCTGAGTATTACAATTTTGTTTATGTTTTACAATTCTTGCAGTTTCCTCGCAGTTTCCTCTGGCATTTCCTGGAAAGAACTATGTAATTTGGTTCCAATTATATAGGCAGAATAATTTACACACTTAACGCATAGAAAGTACACCCTGTTTTATTTGAGTGTCTTATTTTTTGTTTTGTTTTAATCATGAATATGCCAATGGATGAGAACATAGTGCAACACAACACAACATACTACAGTAAAACAATGAAGAACAGAAAACAAAACAAACGGAATGAAATGAAACTAATCTGGGAATATGTATTAACTAATCTTAGTAAAATAAGCAAAACCACTAAAAGGGGCACAAGGTGTATGTAACAGTATAAATATTAAACAAATTATTTGAGTAATTAAGACAGACACTGGATCTGTGGTAGTATGTACACTAGTTACACAGTTGCACAGAGTTTAGAATCAGCTGCTGATTTCCAGAAGATTTTCCATGAAAGACCATGCAGCTAAAATCTTCATAAAACCTAGTCTGTAAAAACTACAATATTATTTTGCATAAATGACAGTTACATGTTGTTAGGCCTTAAAAACTAAAATCATCAGCGTTTAAAGTAAAATTTGACATTGTGCCATTAAACAAAGCCAGTCTCTCGTTTCAAGAAAAGTGTGGAATTCTTGGTAAATTAGAATCTTAATCTGTGATTAAATACAAAGAGAGAGAAATCTGCTTACTTGTCCTCTTTACTTTCACATTATATTAAATAAACTTTTCTTTTAGTGCAATTAGATAATTGGTCAGTTTCAAGATCAAATTATTTAAATATAACTTTCAGAACTGATAATCATGAGTTTAGTTGACAAATTGTCGGATGGATTGTTCAGTTTAAGTTATACTGAAAAACACTGCTTGTTCTTCGTCTTGTGTTGGGTATATGACTCATAGTGGTCATGTTGAAGGACGATGTTCCTGGGTATATTGTGACTGCTGGTAACGCAAAGTACTTCCTTAAGGTTAGAGGACCTCCATCATCATGGGTATAATAATAAACATGCAGTTAAAGTTGAGGAACGGTCACAGATAAAAGAAACGACATGGACTATGGGTCGTGATGAGCAGCTTGCACAGAGAATTTATGGAGTTCCACAGTCTCAGATAAGTGTGTGGGAAACATGTTAATGAATAGGTTATGTCTATTTGTTTATGTAGATTGTGTTTGTTATGTCTCCATCAGAACATCTTGATGAAAAAAAGTAAATTCAACAGTGAAAAAATGATCACCTTTCACTTATAATACAATACAGTTAGAGGAACTAACACAACCATATGTATGGTGGAAAAGCATTAGTCATCTGAAGAACATACTGGAACTGAGCTATGAGACACTGCAGGCAAATTATAAGAAGCTTTTTCAGCTCCACAAAACAGAGCTGTTTGCAATAGTCTAGTTTGTTTAAATCCACAGTGAATTTTTCTTGCATGAAATATCTCAAGGACACTTCTATCCAGCTTCCACCCACAGATCTGCACTTGTCTCACCACTCTCACTGGTAATTTATTTAATACATTGCAAAATCATTTATCATTTTAAAGGAGTGACAACAAGGCAGCAGCACCAAAGACTACATGATTCTTCATGGCAATAAAAGAACTTTGAGTCTGATTAGTATCTCCTCTCTTCTACTTTTAAAAGCAGTTGGAGGAAATAAACATCACTACGCAGCCATGGCAACTCAGGCATTGACGGTAATCTCTTTCAGGAATGCGTATGTCTGTTTTCAAAGTGACCGAGGCTTTGTCAGGCTTCTCACAGTTGGAGGTTAGCTCAGACTTTACTGTGAACTGACAGCATCTCATTCATAACACACACACACACACACACACATATATATATACTTTTGTACAGGTTTATACTTACACAAGAACGCTCCTCTATCATACAAACACCATAGTTAACAACAGCCTGCTTTTTCAAAATCTGTAATCTCTGAAATATCCCTTTATTGTAGATATGTAAGGATGATCTTCACGCCTGCTAAAAATGTTTAGGGGCAAATATGCTCCTAAATCAATTTTCCCTAGCTATCAACGCTCATGCTGCTCCCATTGTCCTTATGTCAGGATGACATACCGTCTCACCTGTCCAATTTCAAGTTGACCCATCGGATATCATTATGGGTGGCCTGACAACCGTGAAACTGTCAAAGAATAATTGATGTCATGGAATGGGTGTTACTGAAGCTATACATCATCTCATCTCTACCAACTTACCTTTTTTATGACAGTACATTACAGGATATAATAAAGCAGCAGCATCCGAATTAAACCTGTCTGCAGAAATGCTCGCTGTAATTGTAAATGATGCTGATAAATATAAATTTAATTCAAGAGTGATTTTAACATATTTTTAATGAATAAAAAGTGAGTGTATTGGATTTTTAAATGACTGCCCAATACAAATACGTTTATCTCGTTGTTTAACTGTTTTCTCACAGGTTTTAGTGCTATGGCTCCTCAGGTAAATTGACTACACGCTCACAACCCATAAGTAGCTGTTTATGGTTCTAAATGTCATCCACTGTTGCAGTCCTCTGGTACAAGGTCTTATTCTGCTGTGCCAGCATCCCTGGGACTGCCATTAAATAGAGCTGAGCCACTGGAAATTATCTCCTCTTTCTGCTGATGAACTAATTGTGCTTGTATGCTGTAATAACACCATTAAAATGTAATACACTTGGGATCATTACTTCACATTTGATATAGTTGCGTGTTGCAGGACAAAGAAAGAAAACAAGTGCTTCAGTTACAGCAGTGCTTGTGCTTGTGATGAAATCCACTTTTCAAATCAGGAAAACTATCTCTCTCAGAGGAACAAGTGACTATAAAGGGAGGTGTGTTTTTTTTTTCTTCATTGTTGAAAATTGTTCTCCATAGGTGCATTAAATAACCAGATTAAACAGAGGGAGAGAACTTAAGTATTACATTGTAGAACTACAGATAAGCATTAATCTGAGGTTTGTGCGGAAAAAAGACACATCCAGCTGGGAGGAGTGAGTGATACAGTGCTGTCATCTCAGGCTTTGATGAAAGATCTTTCATTTTCTTGGCCACTAATGGGAATTCTCACAGTGTCAGTGAAGCCCTCATTTCAATTCCTGTTTTTAATTCATCATATAATTTCTTCGGGGCCAGGATAATGAAATGTTTGCCACAATATTCTTCCCTTTTTAGGGATTTTAAATTAAAATTGCATTCATCCATCTTAGCTTATTCTGGAAATGAAACTGACTATTTTAGGAAACAAAGGCTATCATCACACACCTACATGTGCGCGCAGACACACACACTGAGAGAGACAAATATACAAGTATAATGACAAGTATAATGTGGGCTCAGTCTGGTTTTGAGCAGCACTTTTACTTGAAAAAAAAAATCTGCCTTAACAAAACTAACAAAATAAAGTTTATTTTCTTTCCAGCATAGATACCCTGCCATTAAGGGACATTTGCTGACGTACAAGGCCTTAGAACAAAGCTCAGCTGGAGTACCGGGACTGTGGTTGTAATAAAGTCCCAGCATTTCATTGTGTAGCATTAGCGACTGTAGCAGTGGGGAAGGGTCCTTGCCAAGCCTAATGAATTCAGATGTGAAAAGACTTTGGTTTTGACTTTACATAATTAGGCAAGATGCAATAACACGATGACCTTGGAGCAGCAGCGCACCTGGATAACAAGCGATCAAACAGCCTCATCCATCCACACTTACAGTCTCGGCTCCTGCAGCTCCCTCTTGAAACAGGCTGCTACCTTGAAGCTTAAGCTCATTAACTCTTTCAGACATTGTCATGTACGTACTCCCTCTTTGATACTTTGCAAGTGTGTGTGTGTGTGTGTGTGTGTGTGTGCATGTGTTAACACCATACTATCAACATGGGCCTGTTTTGCATGAGTTCAGTGGTTGCTGAGCTAATTTACAGCCACAGTCCTGTTAGATGACCTGTGCTCGTTAAGTGGATGTTGTTAGAATTATTTTTTCATACAACTGGACATCCAGTGTTGGTTTGGACAAGTTTGCATTTGTACTTCTACCACTTGCAGTGGAGGAAGCATGACATTTCAAACATTTATCCATTACTCTCAGCTATCTGTTTAAACCATTTATCCACTATAATTTGCTTTGAGCTATCTGTTTAATCTATTTCATCATCCATTACTTTTAGCCAACCAGTCATTCATCCATTTCTTCGCTAACAATTTCAGCTGTTTGTCGTGTCGGTTTTTAGCCAGCTATTTCAACTGTATATTGCTTACTTTTAGCTATTTCTACCATTTATCCTTCAATTTAAGCCAACTCTTTCTACCATTTATCCTCTGACATTATCTAACTACTTCAACTGTATTACTTTTAGCTCATTTTAAATGTTTATCCATGATTTTTAGCTAACTATTTGAACTGTGTATTCGTTGTGTATTCATTCTGTCTATTTAAGCTATTTCCTTTAAGATATTTAGACTTCCCTTTCTTGCTTGCTAACTAGATTTGATCACTGAGTCACAACACACAGTTATCAGGTGTTATAGGTGATCTATCTATCAAATTGCAGTTAACAGAATAAAACCCCAAGTGACCACCCTTTGCCTCTTAAACAGCAGCAGCTCTCTGTACACTTGTGCTTACAGTTTTTCAGGGCACTTGGCAGGTAGGTCGTTCCAAGCATCTGGGAGAACTAGATATACATTAGTTGAGCTACTCCACAATCTTTCCACCGCTACAGCTGCCGGGGAGGATGGCAACCTGTAGCCGTACTCCCTGAGGCACTGGTTACCTGGGAATCACTGATTTAAATAATGAGAGAAGAGCCTCATTCTAGTCTGTCAATATCTGCTGTGTGTGAAAGTGATGTTGCAACGAAGGCCTTAAATCTCAACAATGAGCCTACTGGGAGTAATTTGAGCTCACAATTAAAAAGCATTCCCCACTACTTTTCACTGTATTTACTCACAAGGAATAAAGAGTCTGCATACAATGGCCAAAACTCCATAAATTTCAAATGGCCTTAACATGAAGACCCATCTGAATCAAATACAGTTTGAGTGCAATTTATTTAGAAGCCCTTATCAGTTAAATTATGCTGTTTTTCTGTTTAGGGAATCCAGGTGCAATCACTGAAGGGGGTGGAAGTGAATCTGTTTCTTAATTTATTTATGTAAACTTGGCCTCCCTCCAGTTGCAGCAGATGATTTCATTTGTCTGAGCAGAGTGCCTGATATAATAGGATTACAATATGGCTGTTGGAAAATTGTCTGTGGACCTCTGTGTTTCTGAAGGCTTGAGCAGGTCTATTAGCCCATGATGGCAACTTTATGTTTTTCATTCTATTGTTTCATCTGGCATTTAAGTACACATCATATCATGTAAGTTGACCATTTAGCATGTGTGTAGATTTACTGCTAAGGCCAGGGAAGATCCTGATCACTAAGGTAACTAATCATAAGTTATTGATTGGTAAGATTCACTCAAAAAAGATGTTTGGTCATTTGAAGTTAAGGCATTTAGAACCTAAACTTCTACAGGTGTTTAAAACTTTTTTAGCTGGCAAATGCTTTGCTATTTTCAGCAGTTTTGTTAAACTTTGTCTGTCTGTTGTTTGCTTCTGGGGAGTTAGTATTGTGTTTTAGAGATTTTCTTTTTCTTTTCTTTCTTTTTTTTTTTTTTTTGGAAATAGCTGCCTCCTGCGTCTGGAGATTAGACTAATGAGGCTGGTGAGCCCTGAGGAAAACATTAAAGCTGTGGGCCAGAAAACCAAAACAGAGCTGAAAAACTCTAAAATGGGCTGAGGAGTTCCAGAGTCGAGTGATGGTTCTCTATAGGTTCATTATTACATGCAAACCCCTTCACATAACATGTCGTCATTTGATCCAGTGAAGATATAAAAAATATTGAATAGCGCAGCTTTAAAAAAAAAAAAAAAAAAGCAAATACTTTTGAAAATGATTTGCTCTACAGTGTAATTACTAACTGCAAATGAAAACATGGTGAATGCTGGACTTTTCCAGGACTCCAAAACACTGAATCTAAATGGAATCATCATAACTTCAACTATTTTCCTCATGTGAAACGTTCCTCTGGACTCCACCCTGTTACAAAACTGTGTCATGGTGGATAATTTGCTGCTCTTGATAATTGGCTGTGATTTTTTCCCCCAACCCTTCACTTACCCACTGACAATTTTTGATAATGAATTCTTCCTAATTCTAACCTGTTTTCATGTGGTCCACCCACAAAATGACCAAAAAATGCATTACCACAGCGCACAGCGGACTGCGCGCCCTGCACCTTGCTTCTCCATATTAGCACCATCTGTCTCTTTCCCTGCTACTATCCAACGTTACGAGTGAAGCCAACATGGAAATGAGGTTTAGTACAGAAAGTCTCATCAGAGGCACGAACTCAAGTCTCCACGGCATATTCAGATGAAGGGCTCCCCGGAGACATCTGGCAGCTTCAGGAATGTCCTCGAGGTGGGATTAAGTAAAACTTTTTTTTTTTTTTTTTTTTTTTTCACTCCAGGGACACATCCACAGAGGGCACCACATGCTACAGTGTGAATATAAGACTAAGTCTAATCTGTCATTTAATATATCATCTTCAAGTTCATTTAACTGTTTCAGATACTTTATTGCAGTATATTGGTGACAGCATAAAAAAGTAACAAATGAAAGGCTTTTTGTCTTTTAGTTTCATTATAACCCTCACTCTGCTGTATTTCTCTCTATTTTCTGACATGGTTGGCTTATTCATTTATTTTTTTGTTATTTTTCCAAAATTATCATCACATGACTGGGGGTGTTATTGTATGTAGCATGAGTGATTGCTAATAATTTGCATTTTATTCTGAAAGCTCTGTTTGCTTGCCTGTCTATGTCAGTAAAATCTTTTTTGTGTGCTTATTTGTGTTGATTTTCTTTTTTACGTTTCAAAAAAAGTAAGCAATTTTAAATATAATGTTTCAGCTATTTTTGCCTCCGGTACAGGCTGTGTAGCACAATGCCACATAATCCTTGAGAAAATACACAAGTCAAAGAGGGATCTGGCATATACCTTTATGTTAAAATTAAGCACTGCTGTCATCTTACAAGCAGCATGCTGCACAGAGCTGCGCATGAGTGAGTGCACAGAGTACCAAAGGAGACAGGAATCTGCATTTTATTCCCTAGGCTACCTTCTCTGAAACACAAGCCCAGATACTCAAACAGGGTGAGACCCGGGGAGCAACAAGGGTGAAAATATCTTGCAGGCGGAAGACATGACATGATAGATGCGCTGCGAACAGAAATGAGGTGCAAATAGAGAAAAACAGCTTGCAAGCGCTTGTCTCTAAATAGACTAAGGGGATCATTTTCTATTTTCTGTTTCATTGCCGTCTGAACCTGCAACACGCCATGAAAGTTTGTGCTGTTTCATCCCAGTAGACACAAATCTTGGATGACACGGCAAATCCATCCATCGGTGATTAGCACTGGTGACGCAAAGAGACGACAATTTGTTCTTTGACTTTAGGCCTGACCACCTACACACAAGCTTAGCGTGGCTCTTCGCTCTCTTGTCTGGTGTTTCTAAGAGCCCACTGAGAGCTCCCCAAGCACTACTTCATCTAGGAGGATGTCAAACATAATGTTGACAGTTAATGTGGTCATTTGGTGCATGGCTGGCAGTGATGGCTTTTCAATTAATACAGCTCAAATGGCAAAAATGCTCAATTAGCTTTAATGTATTCTACCCTCTGATGAATGCTGTGTAAGTGGATGAGGGAAACGTAATTTATCTGCTGTGTTTTACCTGTAATGGCTTAACCTAAAGTTGCAATGTTCAGCAGTGCTAGAAGACCAACTTTTATTGTGTTCTTTTCCATTTACTGTCACCTCTGACATAATATAAACTGTTGTCTGAGAGACTTGCTGTTCCTCCTCAAGGCGGTGGAATGGACAACAGAAAGCTAGACAGAAAAACATGTTGGCAAAGCCGAGTAAATGAAAAGTGAAACTCAAGCTGCTGCATGAAAACTTCTAATACCCGCACAGACAAGAGGAACAGATGTAAACATACTGGTAAATATCAAACACTGACAGCCTTCAGAAGCCATGTGAGACTGCGAGCCCCCAGAGTGTTGACTACAATTGGATGGCGCATACTGCTAGTGCTGTATTGAGTACTGAGTTGCTGTTATTCTTCTTCATTCTTTCATCATATCAGCCCTTAATGTGTGTGGTGAGAGCAGCAAAGATTTTAGCTTGAGAGTGTCACTGACCACAGTTGTTGTTTTGCTTCTCATACAGATTGACGTGTTTTTCCTCCCTGAATCTGCAATCCTCAGCCCTGGCCAAAACATAGCAACCAGCAAGTGTGGTGTCTATAAAACTCAAGCTGGGTAATCCTCAAACTGCTTCTGAGACCAGTCTTCAAGTCTGCCAATCTGAGTCGGATTAGACGGGGCTAACAGGATTGCCTTGGAAACATAATATTAATTTTAGTCCTCAAAAACAGGACAGCTACACCTCATGTTCTGCTGCTTCAGGGCGATGTACTGCAGATGTCGATTTGACCCCCCCTCCCCCGCCCCTCTAAAGGGTCTACCAAATAGAGTTCTTCTCAGAAGGAGAATAACTCAATAAAATCAGAGAGACTCTCTTTGAGCATTAGTTCCAGATGTTTGGCCTCAGACGTTCGGATTCACACTGACAGTTTGGGTGTGTGTGAGTGTCTGTACTCGTGCATGGGTGTGCCAGTCCATGAGATTTATCTGCCTGTGCAGTTGAGTGAAAGCCAGCAGCAGGTGTGAGATTATGGTTTGTTCTTATTTTGAGGTGAGCAGATGTGGTCCTATTAAAGCCTTACCAGATACACAAGCTGCTCTTTTGTATCACTCTTATCATCCATCTAATCACGTCTAGGACTCCAATGTGAAACCAGCCAGCTGGGATGACGGCTTTGTTGAGATGGATCTTAAAAAGTTATTACGGGGGTGTAAGTTGGCATTTGAGGAGGATTCTTATGAAGGGTACAAGGGAAGATGAAAAAGGAAAACACTCATTATTTTCTATATCATTCCTACATAATAACAATTTGACTAACAATCCATTAGCAGCCTTAACACTGTGCAGTCCTCTGTGTTTCTGTGAAAAGCTGCAAATGTGCTAAAAAGTGCTTGTGACTTAGGTCACTGGTTGACAGCCATTAATGTGGAAAACTACAGGCCTGTTTTTTTGCTAATACAGTTTCATTTTTGATTCAGGTTGACATTGCTGTCTTTAACAGAAATCATGTTTGGGGAAGATCTGGATAAAAATTCCAACCAACCAATAGGCTTCAATGGAGAATCACTATTATTATTCTAAACACGAGTGCACTTTGGACATATTAGCAGCTTAGTCGTACGGTTAATTTCCTACCATTTCCTACCATCCACATATTGTAAGTACACATGTGGACAAGTTAACAAGTATGGCTTCACAATAAAATAAGGTTTAAAATATAATAGATATGGTAAGTTTTGGCCACTTAACCTGCCGTCATTTGACCTGAAGTTGTTATGGTGTTAGTGTTAGCATGTTAGCAGACAGTTGCCAATTTACACATTCAGTAAACGTGGTGCAATATTAGCATTCACTTAATATTGAACGCCAATATTGCACTTCTACCTAGTGAATTTAAGTCCACTAATCGCTCTCTGTCTACCTCTGTTCTGGTCTCAAACAGCTCTTGGGGGAAATAATTGGTTCTTTAGCTTAAATGCTTCACTACGGTTAGAAGCCATTAACTTAGTCTGTGTATCGTTTGGTACAGGGCAGGTAGTGTTCAATTTTTTTTATTTTTTTTAGATTTTCTGCTGAGAACAGCTGCCTGTTACATAAGGAAAAACACTAATGAGAGGTGTGAGACTGAACAAAAACAATAAAGTTATGGGTTGTAGAACCAAAACAATGTTTCATAAAGCTATGAAGAACTGCAAAGTCAGATAATAATTCACTGTTGACTCATCACTAAGGCTTCACACAGTCATTGTAACCAGTGACAATAAAAAAATACTGATTCGACTAAATAGATATTTTCAATTATCTATTTCTACCAACATTTCATTTCTTAAATGTCCTTGGTTAAACTTTTGGGAAACATTTCAGCAGTGGGATCTCATCAGAAGATTATTAGAGATATTCTTTCTATAGCAATATTTAATCAAACGATTTAAAGTGGAACAGTGAATCATTATTCTTCTGACTAGGGACTGGCTCTTCACTGCCTGCTATTATAAGTACCATTAATTTGTCCATAAGTTTCCAACCAGAAGCTGTAGAAAAGGCTGACTGGTGCTTCATCTCAGACAGATTTCCTCTCTGCCACTCAGGCACTGAGCAGCTCGCAGAGGTCTGAGCTCAATGTTCTGGTCATTAGTTCAAGACCATTGACTTGATAATCTCACCTGGGAAGGACAGGTAATGGTTCCTATCGGCGCAATTATGGCTACTCACACAAACAGCTATTCGTACTTGTCATGTACATACCTGCTCAATTTCTCTGACCTCGGGAGCTAAGTGGTGGTGCTTGACATCTGGCACAGACCTGGGGGCATAGTCACAAAAAACTGTCAGAGTTCCTCCAGTATTTTCTAAAGTTTAAGAAAACCTTTCACACATCTTGAATTATTTCATTTGAAGTCATTCATTTAAACACACATTTAAACAGTACCTCTAGGTACATGTTTACTTCCTGTTTTTATTGTCTACTGTCTACAGGTTGACTGGGATTATTACCTATCTGATAGTTTTAGTAGTGTCAGTATTTTCTCCACCTGCAGTCATTGTCTTTGTGGTAAAATGTGGTAAGTAATGAGTCATTGTGTTCACGTTCAGTAAAAGCATCATTTTAAAAATCTTGCCTCCTTTCTTCCTGTTCACCAATGATAACCAACAGTGGATATTGTAATTGAAGGTCCTTGATAATGTAATAATGTTAGTGTTTGAAGATGTGTTTGAAGTTACTCTCGGCAGCTATTTACATGACAGATGTCAGTTTACTATGTTGTCGTTAACTGCTCAGTTTTATTGCTATACAGTATGCCCACAACACAGAGCAGATAATAGTTCATTACTGCTGTCAAATGTTTACTTGTTCACAGTTTTGGTCCTCTTATGGTGTGTGTGTTTATGTCACACTTGGGAAAGGACTTAAGGCAAGCTGATTGGTAGGTAGACACAGGTCACATTTAAAAATCCTATAATTTATCTTGAAAGAATCTCCTGTCATTGAACTGCATTGTTTTGTTAAAAGCCAACAGACAACTGAAGGTCTTTTGTTGCTGGTGTTTACAGTGTCTTGTAAAACAAAGAGACATCCACAAATATTTTTAGTATTATTATATTTAATATATTTCGTATTAGGATTACATGAAGGAGACACAAATGTCGAACTAGCATGATGCAGTCAGATCTGATTGAAGGAGTTTAATTTCCACAGAACCCATGTTAACAAAATATAAATTGTTCAAATTTTAATGTAACTTTAGGGTCATTTATCATTTATTGTGTATTTCAGATGTTGACAAAATATGCTCTAAGTCAGTGTTTGCACATGAAAACTCACTACCTTCCTGTGACCCTTCAAGATAGCGCCTCTGTGCTCGCTGCACTTTTATTCAGTTTGTTTGTTTGCTTTTTCCTCAAAATACAATTACAAAGATATCCAGGATAGTATTGTGACATTTCACAGGTAAGTGTTTTGTGTCTTTTTCTGAACCCACCAAAAGGTCACATCCAGTGATAAAGGAAATCAGCACAGTGTAAGGCAATATTTGTGGCTGAAATACATCAAAACAAAGGGGGAAAAATAACTTGAGAGAAAACCTGTCTTGTCACTTGAGGCTGAGAAAAAAAACAAAAAAACTGAAGCACTTCCATTTCCACTTGAGACAGTTTAAGTGCCAGGCATGTTGAATTACATACTCCTGAAGCACTGTAATACCTAGCCCACCAGTTAAGTAGATTAAGGTAGATTAAATGTATTATTGTCTTAAAAATGCTTTAATTTCCCATTTTCTGGGAGCAAGTAATCCAAAGATGAGAAAACAGCGAGCTGGGTTACATGACTGATTACAGTTTTAAGTAATGTTTTAAAAGTAAACTCCCGATCCTCCTAGACAGGGTGGCATATGCTTTTCCAACATGACTGAACCTCTACAGTTCTGAAATTGACTCCTGCTTCACTTCAGTGCCCTACATTTCTCGCCTTTCAAATTGAATGTTTCGGATTTGATTGATTTCCAACTTGATCTATCTTTGCACCTGTACTCAACCACCTCCATCAACTTGGCAGAAATGCAACTAGAGAGCTATTGATTTTTGCACCCCTGAAATCACTTAGAAGAGGATATACACTTTGCTCTCACTGTACCAAAATAATTTTATCTCTCCAAAATGGTTTCCTATATTCCCAATTTCAAAAACCCATTTAATTCAGGGGAACATTACTGTGGGGGGAAATTGAACATGAGCTGGCTGTACCCAAGTCAATGAAATCCCTAAGATATAGAGCCAACATTTCCAGTGTGTGGAGGCGCTGTGCAACCCACTGTGATCAGTGACACTTTTAATGTATAGCTGGTATTATAGGTTTCAATGGACATTTATAAAAGAACCAAAAATAGAGGACGATGTGGTTCACACAGTGTGATTGCTGCTTTAATAAATTCTATTTTAAGTGTGAAAACTCCAGTGGTGCTAATAATAGGAGCACAAAAGGACAATATGATGTAGTGGTCATACAGTATCCTTTAAAATCAGATCAGAGGGTTTGTACACAGCAGTTTTCACAAAAAACAAATAACACATCAGCCAAGATTATTACAAAAACAGCCCACTGACCACAGTTGTTGCACTGAAATTGGAAAAAAAAAGCCCTGCTCCCACATGACAGAGTGCCATCCACAGTTCAACTCTTTGTGTCAAAGTCACCTTTCGTGTCACTGCTTCATGGAAAGCTGCCCAATGATGAGCTGCCAGGTATTAAGCATTTTTAATCTCACTTAATCTCCCCCGAGTTTCATCCAACCTTCCACTTTCAAGGAGTTAAAACTTTATGATTTGTGATTCGCGTTTACGATTCTCATCTTTCCTTCCTTCCCTTTTCCTTCCCTGTCCCTAAGGTGACATCAAGTGAGCATTTTCCTTTATTATATATAGACCTACTGCAACATAGAAGCAAATGACCCGGCATGAATAGAAACAATGAATTTAGCATCTCGTGCAACATTTGGGGCCTTCGCTGAAAGAAATATCAGAATGGATTAGCTGTAAATTAGATTGAGAATAATCCCATCTTCAAGAAAAATAATCCCATTTTTTTTCATCACTGGGTGTTTCGTGTGATGCCCCATGACCGGATATGTCACCCTAAGACTTGAAGACAGAATTGCAGCCACAGTAGCCAAACTCCACACATAAACAGCACAATCCAAGCTGATTTAATTTTACAGAGCTGCATTTAGTCCACACTAGAATGATCCTGTTATCCCCTGCATTAAACACTGCTGTATATTCAAGGCCATGTACAACACACATAAAATATAACACACACACACACACACACACAACCGCCCTCAAACCTGAGGGGTCCTTAAACAACTAGAGATGGTGGTATGTGGAGCCTGTAAATCAAATCATTTGTTCATTTTCATCCCAAATGATATTACGTCAAGGGTATATAATTAAGTAAATGGATTCTAAAAGAAATGAAATTGTTCTACAAAAACAGACTTACTGGCTTCAGCACAGAGAACACAGTCTCTTTTTCTGCACAGCAATGCTGACCCACCATTTCTTCTTCTGGTTTTTCTCTCTCTTTTTCTTTATCTGTGTCTCCTCTATCTTGAACTTTTACCCCTATAACATGCACCCTGAGAGAGGCCACACAGACCTGTGTGGCAGCGGTGGAGATTTATGTATGCTGCCCATAGGTCAACTCAGTCTCAGATGCAATTGAGAAAGTGGTTATGACGCTGGCAGGGAGGCACAGCTTGAAGCCGTTCTTTAGATGAGTGAAAAATGTCACAGAAAAGGTGACATATCTCACACAGGTTATCATGGAAACATGGTGGAGATGGGTTTGCATAGTAACTCAATATAGCCTCCAGGTATTCAAAATTTTCTGTGCAGCAACTTTTTCATGTGATGCTTATAAGGTGAATAAAGGAACACCAGAGAGTACAAATGGATTTTTTTTCTTCAGATTTCTGCCGAATTAACTGAAGCATTTCCAATGTCATAGTCAGTAAACAAAAATAACCAAAATAGATTTTTTATGTTCTTTGTTTTGTTTGTGCTGTATAATGTGGAGGAAAATTGGTGCAATGTTCCTCTGCTCTGAAGTACGAGGAGCTATTTGAATTCCTGCTGTGCATAATTATGATGGATGTGCATAGGTCTGGGTGGCAGCGGAGGCGGTGAATCTGTGTGTGAGTATGTGTGTATGTGTGTGTGTGTGTGTGAGGCGTAGTGGTTGTCCACAGAGCCTGCTAGCTGATGAGCTGTTACTTAGGGCAGACAGACAAACGCAGAGATTGTGTGGGTGATCTCTGGAGCTGACAGGTGTGAGAGGTTTTGTGCAGCTTGTTGTGGGAACATTTTTAATCCGTATTACAATGTAACAGCACTCAAAGAGGACTGACAATTTAGATTTTCTTCCTCTGAAAGAGAAGAATGCATTTTTCTTCATTCATGCCTCTTACCAAACGTGGACATGCACTTAACAGATGTGATTTTCTTTAATGTTCAATCTGTGCAGGGTGTCTTAGAGGAAATGGCTACATTTTTTTGAGTGAACAGCTCGTATTATGAAAATTTGTTTATAAAAAGCATCCCCTCTCACTTAATATCCTCATGCATAAAGCACTTAAAATAAAATATTTGATTCCCTATTCGTGTTTTTTAAAATGTTTCCGAAGTTTAGAGCAAAAGTTCAATTAAACAGCCAACTTTTTAGGGAGAGGAGTGCGTTGTTTTAACAGCCACCTGAGCAAACATCAAAGCATTTCACAGTTATTGGGTTTGGTGTGGACACACAGTGGTAATCCTTGAGATTTAGCGACATCTTTGATGCTGATTTCTGTGGTGTTTATGCACTGCACATCCACAGATCTCTTGTCAGGCTTGGGTTTCTGCAGATGGAGCTCTTTAATTTGTCTCCTCAGCCAAGGTGATGACTGCTTCCCATGTTAATGACCCAGGTCTTCATCAGGAAATGAAAATGTGAACAGTTTCATGTAGTGAATACATGTTAAATCATCACTGTCACTGAGTTACATGAATATATATCATATTATTATTATCAATGCTTAAGCACGTAAGAAGAATTCTAATGTCGTAGCTGCTCAAAGTGGAGCTATTTTATTTTTAGCTAATAAACTGTAGGACAGTTTAATTTGTAGCAATGACCATATTTATTAAAGTGATACGATGTTTTATATGTAAAATCTCAATCTGCAAAGTAACTGGTGCTGGCATATCTGTAAAAATGAATTAGGCTGAGTAAAAAGAATAATATTTTCCGCTGAAATGTACTGAGATAGAAGTGCTACGTCATAGAAAATGGAAATACTCAAATGCCTCAAAATTGTACTGTTGTTGAGTAAATGCGCTTTGTTACATTACACACAATTATTGAATGCTATGTTTGAGCTTTAGCAATGAAAAATCAACTATATATGAGATGAAATTTAGATTTGGTATCCAAATGTCACTGATAATTACATATGATAATCTTCAGTAACATGGGAAAACAAGTACAAAGCCAAATCCAAGTTTAAACATGGACGCTCTATCTGACTTAATCCCTCGTTAGTGTAAATTGGTCCCAGGTGTGAAAACTAAAACCCAGTCACAGGCTGCGTCTTGAATCCAGACCACAGAGGAAATCTAAGCAGGCTTTATGTGTGTAGTGAGTTCACACTGCAATAAGAGACAAAATAAAGTTTACTCAAAACAGTCAGGATGCATATTGGAAATAAAGTTTGATTTGTGGTGGCTGCCTTGCAGTTTGACTGACATGCATCTGCTCACATATTGTAGATATGGTATGTAGTATGGCACTGGGACACAATGATGGTGTCTACATATTTCTGCATTTTACATACGACAGCACAGAAACCTGTTAAAGAAGAATGAATTAAAACAGATGTGTATCTCTTTTTCACAATAGAAGATGAACATATGGCTGCACCATGATTTTTCTTCCCACATTTATATAAAGATCTTTCAGGAAATGACTACTCAATTTTCATTTTTTCTGTAACATTTATTCAGAGAGAGCCCTTAGTTAAATAGAGATGATCAATGAATTTGCCTAATGTTAATTCAATCAATACCTCGCAATTAAAAAGCCATCTGGAAAAATCATTACTTTCCCATATTACCTATTACATTTATCCATTATCTATATTACAGTGGTCTAACATTAACATTTAACATTAACAGTAGCAATGCAGCAATATAAAAATACTCAACTGTGGAGGTGAGAGGTAGATCAGTTATTAGCAAAATGGAAAAGTATTCACTTTAAAAAATGCCTCATATATATATATACAGTATGGATTATCATGCACTTTTGTTGTAGTTGGTGAATGTGGAGCTAATTTGAACTATTTTATACACTGTAGGGTATTGGTACTGCAGGGTGTATATGCAGTGTAATCATATTGTTTTTATAAGACTCATCTCATTATTTATGTAAAATCTTAATCCTGACCAATAAGTAACAAGTAACTGAAGCTGTAAAATGAATACCAAGTGCAACATTTCCCTCTGTATTTTATTGGAGTAGAAGTATAATAATATCTGAACCCATTACTTAACAGCAACATGAAGAATTTAGAGTGAGAAACTGTACGTGCAGCAGTGAAATAATGCGTGAAATGTGTGAGAAGGCACTGATGTAAGTTTTGGTAGACATCTGGAGGGTGTCAATTTACATCCTGAGAAGAAAAACAGAAAAAATATCACAGGCTACAATAAGTACATCTGACACCAAAGATGTTGGATGTGAGGAATAAAGAATCAGCATTCACTTCCAACTTACACATCCTTTTATCATTCATTTCCCTTTTAACTGACAAGAAATACTAAAGTATGTCAGGGTGTGTGCATGAATTCAAGTGTCTATAGTCATGCACACTGTCAGACTTGGCTGCTCTTGATGTAATTTATCATTTTGTGGCAGGGACGCACCAGTCAACAGTCTCCAGCTCCCCTGTAATATGGGGGATATTTGTGGCTGCTGTGAGGCAAACAATTTAATAAATCAGTTCATTGCAGTACACACGATGCCCCTGGGCTTTACACACAAACAACATGCTCCAGCATCTAAAGACACCAAAAGACAGATGAGAAAACAACTATTAAACAGTCTCTTTAAGAAAGGCTAATGTCTACTCCACAGTACATCGCAACATTTGTATTCCTGGGATGGTGCTGAAGAAATGTGGACCAGTAGCTGTAATGTGTAGACTTAACAGCAATTATAACAATAATTTCCAGCCACATTTGCGGGTTTACAATCTTTTTTATATATTCAAATGATTCTAAATTAATTTGTACAACTCTCATCAACATAATAGAGAAACAGGAGATTAGCGGTACATTAATTTAGTAATTTAGTAAATGTAATAAGAACAGGAGAATGAGGTGAAAAACAGCCTCATATCCTGAAATGCAAAAATAATTTTGATTTGTATTCTGGCTACACATGCACATACAGAGTTTAACATATTCATTGCAGGCTAATGACACATTTACAAAAGAACAATAGTTGTATGTAACAGCTTCATTACACTTATTATTATTATTACACTATTACAAGAGTAGTAATGTAAATACAATATATTTTGGCTTCTGAATACATTCCTAATTGCTTTATTTCCAAATGCGTTTACTCTGAACTTTGATGTGCAGCCTAGATAATGTTAAAATGTGACAGAAAATGCAACAAAAGCAATGGCTGTAAAATGTATTATTCATCTTTGAATGAATGAGTTATGAAATTTGTCATCAACCTGTTATGAATACACAGAGAACTTAAAAATGGATCTGGTTTCAAAGGGACAGAAGCATTACACTGACCGGCTTAAAACGATACTGATCTCAGGTACATGAGTGGTGTGCACCCAGTCCAAATCTCTCTAATGGATTTCCCTCCTGCCAGGTGTTTGTGTGTAACCTACAGAGATAACTCATGAGTGAACCCCTGCCAGTTACAAAGAGCCTTTTCGTGCTGAAGGTCCTCCGACCCTCATTCATCACTACTAACTCTAATAGCAACAGATCTTAACTGGGTTTAGTATTGTAACTCATTTCTGATTAAATGTATAAGCTCAGTGATTAAATGTGATCAGAAGAGATCCTTCCATAGGCTTTCTTGATGTTCTTGATTAGATCTGCCATGATAGATTCCCAGTCATGTGGAAAAATAGGGGAAAAATGCTGGATTTCCGCAAGTCATGAACTGCCTTCTGCCAGGGAGATGTAAATCAGTGTAGCAAGCTAAAATTGATGGAGCATCCTCTAGTTTTATTCTTGGCTCCCGAGATCACCCCGAATGCCCCAGCCGGTGCATGCAGACACTAAAAGATGGATTACAGGCAAAAATAAGAGGTGTGAAACAAAGAATTTCAACATCAAAGCTATCAATCACATTGATCGGTTACTGCTTTTTGCGGCTCTTGGTTTGTTACATAAACTGTAATTATGGACACAGCTGAATACGAGGCTTGTATCTGTTTTGATCCCTATTGACAGTGCTTATGTTGAGTTAATTGAGCTCATATCCCAGGATACATGATGAGAGGCTGTAACATTAGCCGTTTCCTGCATGCAGCTCATTGGGATGCAAGGGCAGTGCTGGCAGAGTAAACTGCGCCTTGGCATAGATGCTGAGCAGTGGTGGTGCTGCTGCTGCAGGGACATGACAGCTACAGTCTTCCCAGCCATAAATCCCCCCACACTCTGCAGGGCACGCAGCCACACCTGTGTATTAAGCTGAAAGACAGCTAAATTCAATCTGCCCTGTCGTGCCATGTCAGTGGGTGAACTTGGTCGGCTGTAAGACGTTTGTGCTGTTTCATCAACAGCCCGTTATTTATTCTGGGTGTCTTTTTTTTCAGGGAGTCACTCAGTCTCCACAGAGTGCGAACCCAATTATGCCACCTCCTTCACTTGTCTCACTCAAAATCAAGAGCCACATCCTAGGCTTTCCTAACCATGTCAGTCATGGATATAAGCATGTAATATCCTGAATAAAGTGTGATGAATGTTATGCTTTTCCCTTTTTAAAAAAATAACATAATCAATCACTGACCAATTTATGGAGTGTACTTGATTGTTCATGTCGCCTGTTGATATCAACCACTTGCTGCAGCGTATGAGGACAGGAGGTAAACAGCTTCGTTCAGCAGCTTGCTCCTCTCATTCTGCCTCCCAGCTCAGTGTGATATGACTTTGATTGTCTACTTGCAATTTACCCAGCAACTGCCAGCTCTCTGTCTTTGCTACATCTCATACAGACCTTTTCTTAGATCTCAATGGATTGCCTAGCAACCTTTTTCCTCAGTACAAATACCAATCTGTGCACTGCGCAGTGCTTGGTGACCAGTATAATTATCATGAGAGGGGACTAACCAGAAATGTAACACCTTAAGAAACAACATAGTTAGAAATCCCTGAAGACATAGAAAGCACTAATTAAACATCCAATAGAAACATTAATGGCTGATGCAATTATATTTCCACTTATGGCAGTTTAATGCTACATAATTCCTAGCCCCATGATGCCTTGCGTGAATTACGGGACTGATTTCCAGTTATTCCTTTCACTAAACCAGTAAGAGTTAGTGGAATGCTACAGGTGTCCTCCTTTTTCTTACAAGTTAATGCTGAAATAAATGATGTAGGAACACAACCTGTCGCACCTTCAACAGTATAATGAGACCAGACCTCTACCTTCTATCTAGGGACTGAGGGACAACCTGGAGAAGTAGCTACGGATAGCAGGAAGAAACTAGATTAGCGTTAGCTAAAATGTTTCAGGGTTAAGGGACCAGTTGCGCTGTTCATTGCTCCACTAATAAGCTAAACTAAAAACTAATTTGGCTTTATGTCTGTAGATAGACAAGGTCGCCTTTCAAGACTTTGAACAAAAACATGTCCAATCTTGTCTCTATGGAGGTACTGATACTCCTCAGAGCTTTTTAGTTTGTTCATCATTTCACAGCCTGAAAGTAGCAAAATAGACTGCTGCACATTGTCCAAGGCCATTTCTCTTGTCCCTGCATAGTAGAAGGCATGAGTAAAATTACATTATCCTGTTTAAGGTGCAATGATTATTGTTTTCCCATGTCCAATGCTGACTCTTGTGGACCCTGGTTTAAAGGGATAATTGTAAGTATTCAGATAAAATGTTGTGGCTAGGAATAACAATGATACATTGAGTTCCTAAAATGTTTGTTAAACTGGTAAGTCAATCAACGCTTGCTTTTAACTTGCATCTGTGAGCTGGTATAGAGGCCATTGTAAGGAAACTCATAAAAATCCTTGAAACAAGCTGACCCAATTCTGAACTGCAGCTAAATGTGAAACTAGATTAACTACATTTATGGGATGAAGACTGAAGGAGAATTTTCACATTATATAGCGCCTACTGCAGCTGTAATCCTGAAGTGACTGTGTATCTTTTAACGTGAGTGGCATTCAGCCTTCAGTACAAACCACACAGGCACAATACCGGCTTAACTATGCCTCTATTTACCATAATTGATTTGTATTTTCTACACTGAATGTGGCATTGAGGGAGATGGATTCTGCAACTATTTAAATAGCAGCAATTGACTATGCATTATCTTGGCTTTCAGGTCTCAGCTATGAGAGCAGAGACAGAGGCTGAAGCAGCTGTGGCTACAGCCTGAGATTTTTAAACTTAATTTTCATTGTTTACTGACTTTATTTTAAATTATCTTTTATTTTCTGAAAAGAAGCCACACATTCCCTTTTGCCACTGCTACCGAGTATGTTTTGACTCAAGCATCATCCAGCGTTAACCCTGTTTTTGGTGCATCAACGTGTCTTTTCCCAACTGTGTTTTGTTGAAGCCTTGTTCTGTACAGGAAATCTGTGGAATCAAGGAAAAGCCTATGTTGCATATTGGATTTTGGTATTAAATATTCATCCAATAATGCTGACATCCTCATGTGAACTGCTTATTATTATTTCAAATGATGATTATGTATTTGTTATAAGGATTCTGTGTCTGTAAGACAAGATGACAATGTGTAAGGGACTGTACAAAAATGATCAGGGGGAGAAAAGAGGTCAGACAAAGGGGAGGTATTGTAATTTTTCCTTTGGTTGGAACTTGCGTGGTCTGCCTTTTTTGAGGGCAGGGGAGGTTCTTTTATGTTTTTCTGGAGGGCCTCCCTTTTATACAAAGTGAAACACAAGGTTTAGCCCCCTCACCACACCGGTAATGTTTGTGCAGTCCCCAAACAATGACACTACAGAGAAGATTAGTGGGTTATATGGGGATAGGTGTCGCTTCCCATCATAATGGCCAACTCTAAGATAGTTTTAATTTATAAAGTGGAGGCTGGTGTAGCTGAATACGAAAATGAGATTAACTTAAAATGAGACAGAGTTATGAGTCATTGGGAGTATTAAAAAGTAGCTACACCTTTGACCCTGAAATGTATCAAGAAAGTAGTTGATTGCCTTGGGATTTGAGAGACAGTTTAAAAATAAACTAGCAGCACCAGTGTCATAGTGGGCCTGTGAGATGGGAAAGGTAATCTCAACGTGTGGGCATAGCAGCAGTGTAACTCCCCAGGGAAATCAAGAGCTTTCACAGCTGCCCTGCCCGCCAGCAGTTGCAACACAAAACTCTAAAATGACGGGGCAACGTGCAAGCGGACGAAGACAGACTGAAACTTGAAGCTCGACCTTAAATCGAAATACTTCAAATACACCATAAACTCGTGGGTGAGACAAAGCTGCATGTTTCCAGATAAATACACTGCTGCCTGAGGTGCAGCCAAACATGAAAGTGTGTATACATTTTACCCTGCAAGTCTGAGATGAACCTTACATCTGTCTGAGTTTTGAAAAATAAATATTCCCACTCGTTTTGTGTTATGCGAATCACGCTGCATCCATGAGGGGAATATAGGTTAGACTATGCCATGAGCAAAAACATCTGGCCCGGTTTTATTGGATTTTAGATAATTTGAGTAAACAAGTGTAAACTGAGTTATTAGTGTCACACAGGCGTTTGGAAAGAAGTGCAAAAACTACATAAAATGAAGACGCTATCATGACTTTTTACACTTCCTCTACCCTTTACTTCATTGTGCTTTTATGAGTCTTGTAAATGTAGAGAGCTCTCTGGATGAATCCCACAGAAATAAGATCACTGGATGAAATCAATGGAACAGAATGAGGGATGAGAGGATTTTAAGCCCACATAATATAAAGTGTTACATTGTCTGGCTTACTTTGACAGCTCTGAGGGGGAGAAAATAGCTTGTGTCTTCTTTCCAAGAAAGTGCCAACAGATTGTCAGGAGGACCAATATGTTGTCCAAATAGATAAAATGTCAAGTGAATAACAAACCAAGAAAACTTCTCTTGCCATTACCTTGACACTTTTCATTTCTGAAAATTAAGCCTGCGATAGAATCAGATATAATGTCAGTTAGTCTCTGAAAGGAGCATAATGTCTGTTGTTCCTGCACTGTGCAGGCTTGGACACAGCCTTTAAAAAATGATTTTCCCTTGTGACCTCTGGCATAAATGTGCATGCACGAAATTGTGAACAGTTATAGGTTTTTGTTTTGCAAGCTATTTCACTTGATACTTTATTAAAGGTTGAATCATTGCAAGGATTCAGATGACAGCATTTTTTGATTTGAAAAATTTTCCACATCCCAAAATCATTTTATGACCTGTGAAATCACTGATCAACCCTCCTGGTTTAGGTAAACTCTGGAATGAAAATGTCTTGTTCTTCTCTTGTGTTTCTGTGAGTCACACAGTTGATTTAGGATGTGCTGAGGGTGATAATAATTTTTCTAGTTTCTGGGTAAAGTTATAGAGCTGAAACTTCTCCAGAGGTGGTTATCGATTGAAGTATCAGAAGTCATCAGCCTGTTAGTGTAAATGCATGTGAACCGATAAGTCTGACTGCTATTCTGTTGCACCTGCCACTCCTCCCTGTCCTGATTCTCTCACCCAACGCTCCTCTGAACACTTGTGGTGAGTGCCGTATATGCAATCTGTCAGTGTCGTTAAACTGTTACTTGTGTGTGGCGACAGTGCAGTAAATCCACAGGCAGCGTGAATCTGTCATGTGTCAGAACGTGTTGTCATACGCAGATATATCTTCTGCACTGCCTATTTTACCGTTTAAAATGGAACACCAGGCGGAGCATTTAAAAAATGTTTGTTATTGAGGATTCATTGAAAATCTGTCATACAAGTATGCAGTTGTACACAATCAATGCGTCATTCATTTGAGATTATGATGTCAGATGACTGATTTTATACAATCAGCTTTCAAATATTCAGATTACAGCTTATGCATGACTGGATATGGACACAGTTTTGATAATGTTCTTGAAATATGACAGAATATTGTACATCCCTCAACATATTATGCCCTGCTCCCCAAGGAAATACAAGGAAAATAACACCTCTATAAAACGATAAAAAGCAAATACATAATAAATACATCATTTTTTAAAGACAATTTAATCTGTTATTTCACATGTTCAAAAACATTTTGTTTGCTTATCAAATTAATTTAGTAAAAAGCCATTCAGCAACATGTAATTGACCGCTTGCTAAGCCCTGCACCCCTTGGTTACTGTTGCTACACCTGCCAAGGTTTCTACCACTATGCAGTTTACAATGATAACAGGGCAGATTTACTCAAAATGCTTAGTAGGCTAAAGTTTAAATCAGTGGGTCCTTGAGTTTATCATCTGTAGCTAGCTAGCTGATTACACTGGCAAAATGAAATGTTAGCTCCATGACTTGGTTGAAAACGTTGTCTCTGGCAGACTTTTTAACCTTTTCAGTTGACTTTTTTGAAAATGAGAAATATCTTATATGAATTTCTATCAATTTAGGCTACATGATATTGTGCTAAAAGACTGAAGCTAAAGCTACATGTCCCAGGCAAAACATCAGCATCCTCACCAGCTGATAATCAGTGCAGACATTGAAACAAAGAATTGTTCTTGTTGAGCAGTGTGGCTAGTTAGTCTTCGTCTTAGTCCTCATCCTCGTCTTATATTTGGTACTTTTTTTTTCTTTCTTTCTTTTTTTTTTTTTTTTTTTAACAATTCTTACACAGCCTTATTTGGCTGCTTAGCTTACACCTGGAGAAGCAAGCCAGATGTTAGATCCATGCTTTGTTGTTTGTATTTTTTAACAATATGTTTCACACCCTACAAGAGAAAAGAGTTTTCAGATATAGTCTAACCAGTGTATTTACTGAACATAATGCTCTCCATGGTAAGAAGTTTGGTAGGGGTTGCTGGAGTGTAAACGTCCCCAAATCCAACAGCAGAACAGGGGCAGGACAGAACTGCTAATGTTACCCTATGCTGATAGTATCCAGGATCAACTTCAGTTCAGTGGGGAAATACTACACAGTGAATGTGCTAGAGAGGAGATTTGTCTAATGCAAGTCCACAAAATGCAGTCAACTAATAAAATGCTTCTTGGCCTCAGAAGTAAGACTGGGTAACTATACTTACTATTAAGTTAGTTAGCAGTTCATGCTACCTTTTGCATCTTATATTAGAGCAGATAAACATTCAGTTCAATTAATTTTTTATACTTTTTCTCTGGTGTTTATGATTTTGGAAAGACTAAATAAAAAGACACAACCCCCATAACTCTTTAAATATCGAGTATCACCCTTACAGCTGAATGCACAATGTTTCAACATGTGACATCCAAAGCTTGACAGGCCTGCTGTGCCTATTTATGGTTGCCAAACTATGATTGGAAAATTGTTGTTCAGGGGACTGGTTTAGCTAGCGGTCAATTCCCAGCTGACAAATGTTCCAATTTTATCTCATTTAGCTTAGCTTTCACCATTGTCATGGCACACTATTTGCTTGTGAAGAACATGGAGCTGCTGTCTATTAATATCCAGGACCTTAATTGGGTACTGTTTTGTACACAAGTTTGCTTTCCTGGAAGCAACATAAAAGGCCATGAGCCGAGTACACTGTATTACGTCAGATAACGGTCACACACACAGTCACAGGAGGAGGAAAAAGCAAGTGAAAGTTACCATCAGGGTCTTGATCACTGAGGCAAAAACCAGACACATATCATTATTATACAGTCTTGCCTTCAGCGGTGTGCTCTTGAGTCTCTTCAGCCACCTACGCAGCTGTCTAAATACAGCAGACAGTTGTTTGGGTTGATACCACTGATCTTGATGAATGATACTGTTACTGGTCATTTACCACAGTTAATTTATCATATATTATAATGTAACATCTTGTAAAAAGCACACACATGTAGATATTATGAGTGCACAATCAGATAATTGGTTGAATAACACATTTTAAAAACAAAAACCACTAACTACAAGAGTGATTTAAATGGTTGATGAAAAGTAAATATCTGAATGTCCCAGTGCAGCAAGATCTGTACTTGGTGTTTATTTTTCAGCTTGACTAAATAAATTATAATGTGATCCACATCACAAATTAATTAAAGAAATCAGAAGTCACCATGTAAATTATACTTACTGCCGGCAAGATGTGTAGGCTGTACATTTTATTTGACAATTATTGTCCGTTATTTTCTGACTCGTTTCTCTCGTCTTGGGTAATTTCATTTGAGTGGCTCATTTCTGGAGATGAAAAACGCTACAGGGACTTGAGTTAGGGAGAGACCTCTGACTGACAGTGTGATCAGGAAAAGCAGCAGAGAACGTTTTAGCTTGGCTGATCTTTCATTTGTTCTGCTACTCATTCGCTTATCATGCTGTTTCTCTGCTCTGTTTATAGCATTTTGCGTTTGATTACTTTACCTGACGCAGCCGAGAGGCGCCAATGAAAGTTGAGGAAATATGTTTAATAAGATTAACAAATCATTAAATTATTATCCTTAATACTCCTCAAGAGGCAGAGCAGAACGTGGAAAGTCATGCTGCTGTTCAGCCTCCTTCCTAATTGAGGACAGTGAGGGTCAGGTAGATCAGAAGCTCACTAATCAATACTGCTGCACCCCTTTATTTCCACTGAGAAATATTTTCATTTTCATTACCCTGGTTCCAGGATGCTCTGCAGTAGATTAATTGTCTCCTTTGCTTCTTTACCAGTCCCAGTTCCCTCCCACACAGCTTTGTGTTTCATTTGAATGGTCCACCGATCCTGTGCAGCAGACTTACAGTATTTTGGACACAGAGCCTCACAGTGTGCACAGCTCACTGGTGAAGGGAGTGGGTCTGGGGGCAAGGCAGCACAGGCTCGGAGGGGAGGGCAGTCATTAGGCCCGAGTGGTACCCGGCTGACCTCGGACCTCCCAACGCCTGAGTTTGGGGCTCCATGCCCACATTGAGGTGCAGCGACAGGTGGGCATGGCAGTAATCCAGAACCGACTGCTCACACCTGTACAACGTCAAAGCACTCAGCTGCCGTGGTATCTAGACAGAAACAGAAAAGGGAAGAAGAGAGAAAAAGAGAACCACACATAAGCCTTCTGAGTCTGCCAAAAGAAAAACGCTCTGTTTCAACATTTTATCCGCTCTCAGAATATTTGGAAAAAAGGCTTAATTTACTTCATGCAGTCGTGGCACAGTGCTGTCATTAATGCAGCCTTGGCCGGTGATACAGTGCCCGCCCCAAGACCTGAAATCTGTGGTGCTCAAACACCCACTTTCTGCTGGAGTGATTTATATGCAAGATGAAAGCCTTAAGCAAGAGTGCACACATATTTTCTGCCCTCTTTTAAATGGAGTCAAGGCTCCATTTAGAAGAGAGTGCTTATTACATTACAAGCACTTTGCTGATTCAAAGACCCCTCTTAGTTTTACGTGCTAGTGTGGTCTGAATTATGTCAATTAAATGGGATAAAGCTGCATCTCAGCCTGTGTGATATTGATATTAATATCCTAATGTCTATTAATGCTTTCACACAAAATATGGATGCACTCGTGTCTTGAAATGCAGGAAGCAACATGATACAGTGTATAGAAACATTCACGTAGATCAGAACATAATACAGGACACATGCAGCACCTGAATGCAGTGAATGAAAATGGATTTCTCTCAGCTTTGATACTCATCCATATAGAGATACAGACCGATGTAGTTGTGGACCCAACATCTATTGTAAAGTATGCTGTTTTGGATTATTTTATTAGATCACAAAAGGATTTACTTAAAGCTGATTTGATGCAGAAATGGATTTCAGATAGGTTTTCCCTTTATCTGGTGGGGTCAAGCTTCTCAGCGCTGCCACCATTCAGACCCTTAAATGTAAAATCATAGCTTACAAAAGGTTATGTTTTTCTTTCCGGAAACGATCCGGATCCGTTTGTTCTCCGCTTTAATAGGAAGATTAGTTGAAAACACTCTATTGTCTAATTCAACAGCTGAACTTTGCATACTACTTCAGAGGACTTAATAAAAAATTCATGAACAACAATGCTCCGAATGCAAAATGAGATAAGAAGGGGGGGTTGGGATCTAGATCTGGGAGTTCTCTGTGCAAAGTATCAGGGGGAAAGACTATTATGAACTTGTTTTCTCAATTATTGCAATAGAAAAAGTCAAACATGTAAGTGGGTGATCAATATAAATTTTAGCTGGTTGGCTGGTTGAACCAAGCTCTCTCCCTCTCTCTCTGTACAGCAGTAGTTGGCAGAGCACTTACAACCTTGTCTCTTCAACATTTCTACCTCCTCATTTTAACTTCCACACACCCAGTTTATTCAGCTGAAATCAAAAGTGCCATAAAATAAACTGAGCTGCAATTCACTGAAATAAAGGCTTTGCCCATCACTGTTGAGCTCTAGGGACCTCTACAGATCTGTAAATGCATAAATAAATACACCTTTAGAAGAAGGTGAAATTACTATTGTATATAGGTCTTCTCACTATATACAGTGTAAATAGTCCAGATGTGCTTTAAAGACTTAAAATAGAAAACTGCTTATGATCTACAAACAGTTATCAGGAATCATATCATAATCTTGTTCCAGGACTAAAATAGCACTTTTGGTTTTGATTTCTGTTTCTCAAAACAGTCAGAGGAAATAGTTCAAATTCCATTTCAAAGCTTTGAGAGTGACTGCTTGTTTGTTGTGTCAGGTTATATCTGCTGTGCTTCAAGCATATGCTGTATCCTATTTCATCACTGTGCAGATTGATTAAACCTTTTCAAAGAACCCTGACAAATGCAACTCCTCATTTTTATCATTATATTCAGCCTCACGTCAAATACATCAGCGTCAAGGTTTTGTCTCTGTCTCTGCAATTTACTGTTTGGAATTGGCTCCTCTAGACTCAAAGGGTGAGAGACTTTGTGTGTGATACACATTAGCTGTAACATTTACCTATGTGACATGGCACAGGTTCCAAATTATGCCAATGTCAAACTCATTTTCTGCTTGCCCAGGAGGTACAGCGTGATGCAACATGTGTGGTAATACCTCAGCTTGGAGTCGGTGCTGTGGTGTGGCTATCCAACCAAGTGGATGTACTGAAAACTCATTTCCAAAATAGCATGCATACCAAATTTTTTAGTCCGTTTGACCCCTTAGATTTATTTGGCTGCCATCAGAAAAAAAGCACATACCCGTGTGGAGTTACACAAATATTACTTATACTATTTACTTTACAACCAAGTTTGATGGGTGAAGTCTGTTAAAAACTCCAAACAAACAACCACACTGTATGTCCCCAGCCTTTTCTGTTTTGTTGCCTCCTCCTCCTCAAACCCCTTTAGTCAGTTGCAGCCTTTTCCAGCATTTTGTTTGAACTGTCACCTACAGCTTACATAAAGTGCACTCAGCCTACAGTTCACTAAGTTATACTCATTTTTTTATTCACATGGTGCCGCTTACCATAGGAAATAAACTATAATTCCTATTTCATGGTTTTAATTTTATTAAAGGCTCTCGCTGGTATTTCTATTCTGACAGCCAAAAGTGCTACATCTGCAACTGTTAACTGTTAAAAGTAAAACTGAGCAAACATGAGCCAGATAGCTTGCTCCAGATCAGCTCTCCTACAGCCACATATGATACTATACAATTCATTATATGAATTCATGGGTGTGGGTGTTCCACAGACACAAGAGGTTAAACAGAGGCAGAAACATCACTGAATTTGTAACTCTTACAGCACTTGTCATTGAAATTGGTTTCCAGTGAAGCGGTGAAGCGATATGGTAGGATGTGAAACAGCAGATGCTGGAAGCTGAGGGTTTCACTGCCAAATTATGAACTGGCCTAATGACCTTTCTTGAATGTCCTCTGCTCTACTGTATATTTTGGCAAGCTCATACATTTGTTTAACAAGAGTAAGCGGGTGTTCAGACACAGTTATTATTTCGTACCTCTGGAGAAAGTTACCATGATGCCCAGTATTTTATCTTGTCATCATGATCAAAGAATTGAACAACAGAGCGTTCGTGTTACAAAATAATCCAAGTGAAGTAATGTATTCCATAAGCAACAACAGCCAGTCTTACTGTTATTTACAACAAAAAACTGAACTAGGTTCAATTTTTTTTCATGCAAATTAAAAAATCAGTCTCAGCACAGCCAAGGAGTCTATACAATGGTGCTTTTGAGCTATATGCTAATACTGGCATAACCTGCTTGCAGTGACAGAGTTTAGTAGAGTATAATGTTTGCCATGTTCACCATCTTAATTTAGCATGTTAGCCTTAGCTAGTTGGCATTAAATACAAAGTGCAGCTGAGCTTCAGCCAGAAACAAAGTGGTGGACTGACATGACTACTACTGAGTCACTGCATGGCTGAAAAGTGAGGCAGTGCAGGTGGGCAATATCAATGAATGTGACTGCTTAGATGAAATAATTCGTCAAAATTCAGCCATACATATTAGTCTCGTCTGAATTTACTTATCATAAAAAGGAACTGTCCTATAACCAAAAGGTCACATTTTCCAATTCCTACAACGTCCTAATAATAACAATTAGCCCAACCCACATTATTATGGCCTCTCTCCTCCAGTGTTTTTGTACAAGATATCAAACAGCTTTTCTCGCTCATTTGTCAGGTCTCTCTAGACAGAAAGCATCACTAATGACTAAAATACAAAATGTAAAAAGTAAATTAACAATGTCAGCTCTCTTAATAAGTGTGATGAAGTCCTCATACTGTTGAGAGTCATTATGGGATAAATGTTGTTGTAAATGTTTTGCCAGTACATCACAGGTCAACAAAACACTGTGTTGCAGTTTAAACATACTCACTCCCACACAGAGCAGATACAGTCTTTTCAGTGTTTCTCATGGGCAAAGACAAATTGAAAAATCTGCATTTGTGAAGCAGTAAACTAGCAGGGGATCAGTTTCATGTCTTAGCATAGGAGAGAAAAGAATAAAAGCCCTTTTGGCCAACCAAGCAGAGTGAGCATTCCAGGTTTAATCAGGAATATTGAAGTGCAGGCTGTTGGTGGAGCTCTTAGAGGTGAGTCATTGTATATATGGCTTGGACAGCCGCCAACAAGGCTGCTTAAGGCTGAAAGGCTGCATACAGTCGGATTTTGCCTGAAGCATGATCACCATCTTTCCTTAACTTAAATGACTCAAGCTTTTCCAATCTGGTTGTGCACTACACAACACAAGATGAAGGTAGAATGAATTCAAATCTCTTTGCCAGTTACAATAGCTATCTAAGAACCAGCCTTGTTTCCTCTTGACAAGTGTAAGTCATTATTCAGTGAGTCACTGGCCACTGGCCAGTGTCAGCGAGCATCTGGCATCAGCCCGATCTTGTCTTCACTTTATGTTAACTGTTTTAAACTATAGCTCAACCTATTTGCCCTGAGGTGAATTTAAGAGAGGAGGAATACACTGAGTGCCCTACACAGGCTCTTACCTGCTTGGAAACTACATCACTAGCAAGCTCCTTGTATGTTTTTATATTGTGGAATACATTATACCTGGGGTTCATACATTTCAGTTTATGATATACTCCTAAGCTACAGCGACTAGTTTATCACTGAAAACCTCTAGATTTAAAGTGTGAAATGATCTCCTCAGTTGGTCCAGGAGGTGTTTGTGCTTCAACTGGCTACAGCTGTCAGGTATAAACGTGCTTACTTTTAAAAAAATATATATAATTTCTTTAAGTTTATTATATTTCATTTCACTTAAGTCGTTTGTGTGTTGATAGACAAAATACAAGTTCATAAAAATAGAAATTAGACCTGATGCAGAGGCAGAAATCACAGGGGGTCATGTGGGTTTTCATACACCCTTTCTGCAGCAAAACATAGACACTGAAACCCTTGCCTCAGGCTATCGCAATAAAATTATTCACACTAAGCAGTTCTAGTGATCATTTCTGCTTAAGACTGCAGTCTGTATGGTATAAACCTTTCATATATCACACACCAAGTCAGTTTGTAACATTAACGTACAACTGGCTAGCTGTTCATACTAACACAAAACAAACAAATATAACCTGTATTAGGTGAGTTTTAGAGTTACCATGTTCTTATTTTGTCAGACGAGTCAGGCCCAGCTGTTTCCCGTGCGAAGCTAAGCTAAAGCTAAGTGGCTGCTGGCTGGCTATCCATATTGCAGTAGAGAGGTGAGAGAATTAAATCAAACTACTTCTTTAAAGAAAAATGTTTGGGAGGAGGCCAAATACCAGAAATGTTCAATATTTACATAAAACTCTCCTTAAATTTGTACTTTATAACAAAAGGCATAGTTCTTCAATAAAGCACTCTACTGCCCCCACTCACAGCACTTTGCAGATGTAGAGAGGACAATGTAACTCCTGTGACACAGAACACAGCAATTAATTCTAATTCCCTGAGCTATTAGCTTTGGTTGTAATAAAACATTCACAGGTGGTCCCCCTTTGCACTGCTCTGAATATGGGGTCAAGCTGCCTTCGTGATTCCCAATTAGGTGATAGGCAGCTGCATCATGCCAGCATGCCTCAGACAACACAGGAGCATGAGCTCTCGACTAGCATAATAACAACATCCCTCTAAACCCGAGCTGTGCTGCTGCTCTCTGTCAGCTGGATAATTCACTCCAGTGGTCAACACTGGCGGAGAGCACAGACAAACCTCTATTATCATCACTGTCTATTAGGCTACACACCCATGGATACTGAATGGCATGCTAATGCCACAAGCCCCCTACCCTGATTGTTGTTCACTATGGATAAATTGAAAAATGATTTCAGGGTGAGTGACACAGAGATGAAGCTGATAACAAGTGGTCAGTAAAGTTAATTAAGCAGCACATACTGTACCGTGGGTGTCATACTTAAGATTGTGCATTGTACATATTCATTATTATTTATGTTATGAATGTGCATAAGCTAGGATGAATTGCAACACACAATAAAACATAATATTTAATAAATCATACAACAACAAATACTTTTACAGACCATTAGCACCTTTGCAGGAAGGTTTAATAAGTAATCAGAGAGAGATCGACATTCAACTGAAAGGCAGCTAGAAAGTTTTACATTATGTGTCGCATGTGCTAAATTCCAGAAAAGATATCTTTTGCTGACTTCAATATTCACCATGTAATTACATTTCTATTTGAAAAAAGCGTTTTGCATTTGTCAAATAATATAATCAACTTCAGATAACAGGGGATTTATCTTCTCCTAATGCTGCTCATCCATTTCTGCTCATCAATGTTGTAGCGCATGCTGGGGATTTACTGTTATTTACTGGATGGACAATTTATGAGTCACTACAAGGAGTCTTCCCTGATGTATGTTGATATAAAGTAACTTCGTAGGAGCCAGAAATATAGATGCATAGATTAATCCATATACTAGACAAAGAGGCATAAGAAGATATGTGTGCTACAGTGTTTGGTTCATTCTCCCTCACTGACTGTTTTCTCTCTTTACACTCCACATTCCTGGTACACACACACACACACACACACACACACACACACACACACTGCATTTGCTGATGCTGCTTGTCAAAACAACCATTAAATCCTCAATCTAAAACAAAAATATATCGCTACAAGGGTCACAGTTGTTTACATGGGTGATGGTATCACATAGTAGTGTAATGTTCTTTCATTTTAGTTTAAGCTTCATGGGTAATTTATGTCTGGAAACATTTGCACTTCTCTTATTCACATAACTTGCACCGAGGACTGAGCGTTACTGTCCTTGATGCAATTCCACTAATCTTCATAAATCTACAGTATAGACTTGCTCATCAGACAGCAGAACTAAAATCCCTGTTTGATCCTTCGCTGGACGTTGTACTAACATGTCCACACAGTACAACATGTAACTAGAAATTTTAACTGAGGAGATTTTTACAGTGTTGGTATTATTTAATAATATAATATTATTATTTCACTTAAAATAACTCTGGTTCATAAGTTTATTGAGGAAAATGTAATAATTTCGTATTATAGCCTTGGACAGTCCAAGAAAATGTTTTGAACAACTCTCTTTCACAGGAAAGATCCAGAGCAACAAAACTTTGCAGAGGATAGTACCATAATATTCTAGTGATGTTCATGGTTAACTCTCCAGAAAACATCAAGAGCTATTCAGGCTGAACAAATCCCTGCGGTGGACTCAACAGATAGCAATGGGCTACCTCTGGGCAGGTAAAATAAAGTTAGGCTACTAATAAATATTTTATCTTAACAATGGATCACAAAAAGTACTTGCTACTCACTCCTTAGTGATGAACCCATAGATAGTGTTACCTGACTCTGCAGTTCTCCTCAGCTCTACAGATAATTTATGTAAGGGTCACAGGAGATGAGCCTATCACAGCGGATGGAAGGCCGGGACAAGTAGGCAGTCCATCCCCGGCCCAGAGAAATAATAAAGTTATTTAAAGGAAGACAGATCTCTAATCGCAGTCAGTTTATATGTAAGACATTTTCAAAGAAGAGAGGATTGTCTAGAGACATAACAATCAGCTACACTAAAAGAAGACTTGAAGGAATTCAATTGCACAAAATAAGCTATTTCATTCTCTAATGGATGTCTGGGTTTATCAGCCTTGCTTTGTAGATGAGATGCAGGCTAATGTTGCAAATCACAGATATTTAGTAAGTTCAAAAAAAAGATATGAAAGACTATACTGGCAGACGTGTGTTTAATGGATATTAATAATACAATCACATGGACAATTGACTCATTTGGTTATGCGGATGACTGTTTTGGAAAAGGGGCAATATTTTGTGTGAAGATTTTACAGATAGTTCAGCACATGCAGTCTCTCTGGGTAAGGGTCTGCCCTTCCATATAAAACATCTTAAATCTATGAATGTGCTAAAAGCACCTACTCCATCGGAGATGTAATTAATTGCTCACAGCTTATATGGATGAGTCAATTAAGTGATTGTATTTGTAAGTAACAAGTCAGCAGGTTCAGTCATGACTAAAAATTATGTGAGAGGATAGAAAGTGAAAGTTTAGACCCAAGGGTTAATTTAAAGGGATTACAGTTACATTTCAAAATAGGGAGAAGTTAAGGGTTGGGGTTTAGGATTAAAAATGGGTTGAGATAAACCTAAAAGCACAGCTTTGGGGTCACATCAGTCTGACTCAAGAGACACTGCTATAATCCCCTCCGTTGGCTTTTCACTGTACATTCTGCTTCCCTCCACTCTTTTTTCCAGTCCTCTCCTGCCGCATCAGTGAGACACAGCAACATGAAACAGTCAAGTAACAAGCTATCTGCTAATTAAACTCTGACCAAATACCTGAATTGTGCATAAGGCAGGTAATTAGTCATGTCAAACCTCAGTTACATTTCCCTTCCAGTGCTGCTATATTTAGAGAATGAGAACTGTGCAAAAAGTTTTTGCATTTGAGAAGATTCTGATTGTTTTCAAACTCAAATTACTCAGGACATTTTATATACCCGAAATCAGTTGGCTCAGTCTATAATTGAAGACTTCACGCTGAAGAGATTTGGGTTTACCACTTGTACCTACATTATCCAGTTACTGGAACCTCAAAATCAAATTTGGGAGAACAGGGTTTGAAGGAGGAGGGACAAGGAAGTAGCAGCAACTATGATTGAGTGAGATACTAAAACTGTCAACAATAGATGCTCTAGCTATTTGAGTGCTATGTAGCTTTGCTATCACACATAACCAGCGTTAGCATTAACAGCTGTTTATTTACCAGTATAGAAGAAAGCGTTGTAGGGTTCAGGGAGTCAAACTTCCTTCCTTTACTCCAAGAGTTGTCTGCAACAGTGGAAACACTGATGATATATTTTCTTCATTTCTGTCTACTTATTTTTCTTCTACTGAAGTTAGCATATTAGCTATCAGTACCCTCAGTCCCACATGAGAGGGTGAAAGTAGTGCTGCACACGGGGCATATTCTAACCTCTTGTCTTGTAAAATCAACAATAGCTGGGGCTCTTGATAAATAAACTTGGTAACTCTAACACACTGGTATGTAGCGGTGCCCAAAAGGCACCACATATAACACCTATAATCTTAATTAAAGAAACAGCCATCTACCAGTTTTTTGGGGATGTGGCTGAAACAAACATTAACAGAACACTAACAATTGTCACCCCTTGATGGTGTAGCTTGTTGAAAACTGTTGTTTTACACATCAGAAAGCAGATATAGAGGAAAATAGGAAATATCTCTCTTTAACTTCTTCTCCATCACAAATAGTTAATATTGTTAATATAAAAATATTACCAATAACATATATCTGTATACAGAGTACAAAAATTACTGCACAGGTAAAGTAGCTCTTGTGAATATGAAATTAGGCCTTCATTGTCTGCAAAGTATCACCATAGGGAGAAGCATGATTAGATAACTTCTTTTCCTGTCAGTTTATGGTTACTTCAGTATGAGCCAGTAAAGTGTACCAATAGGGATACACTGGATGCTGAAAAAAGCTGACTTTCTGAGCATGAAAGGGCTTAGGTAATGCCTTTAATCAGCAGCCAGGCAACCATCTGAGAGCTCTGAATGGATGAAATGTGAGAACCAGTTTGGCTACTGATCTATAACTGAACAGTGATGCTTGGAATTTTCATTACAGTTGTCACTGTCATTTTGCTTTTGATGAAAGGCCTCCTCTGACAACTTAGGTTGAACTGCATTCAGTCAGTGGTAAAAGCGTAAAAGAATCTACACGTTTTGCATTTCACAGGAGTTGACAGATTAAGATTATACACTGTGCTAAACCATCTCATACAAATGTCACAGAGTATAGGACCACGGATGTTGTCGTGCCAGTGCTCCATCCACCATAGTACAGGCTTTTCACTCCTGTCCAGTTTCCATGGTGATAACTCTAAAGAATGGGCTGTATGTCTAACTCTTGCCGCTGTGGAAGATTGCGTGTGTGTGCGTCTGTGTATGCTATATGATATTTTATGTGCTCTGTCATTATGTGAATATTCCCCTTCGTTTCTACTCTGACATTAAATCTTTAGGGTACTGACCAGAAAGCATATAGAAACAGGCACAAGGTGCAGACACACACAGATCACATATAAATTTCCTGCTCTAAATTTCATCTCTCCTCATGATTGGTTGAAGAACCAGCATATCTACTTGCAAAGAACTGACTGCACAAAATATTCATGACAATGACCTACAGGAAGAAAAATTATGATTTGGTTTATACTTGTTCTGTTTGTTTGTTCTGTTTCCTTTAAAAGAGGCCTAGAGGACAGCCATCTGTTTAAGTGCTACAGTCTGAAACAGCCTCTGAACTTGAACAGACTTGTTCAATATTGATGTGGCTGAAAATGTGAGGCGACAAGAGATGAACTGCAGCCAGCTGTTGGCCTCCCGTGATAGTTCCACAGAGGAGCGATGCGCACTTTGAGGATCAGGTTGATATTAAGGGCCAAGGCCCGGCAAAGCTTCATCTGTGGTGATGAGATGTGAATAGTGCAGAAGGGTAATATACAACTCCAGTGAAATGGCATGAGGCCAGTGCTGTGAGACAATAGCTGCTGCATGGAACCTTACATTATCTTGTCATTCTTCTCCCTGTCAGACAAAGGGGCTGATGTTGATGAAACTGTGTTGCCCCACTTTTAAGTAGTCTCAAACTGTCATCTCCATGGAAATGATCTGCAAGATTAATAGTTTTTGTTTTAATGGTGTACTGGTGGTGCTCGTACCACTTCCCTACAGGCCTGGTAAACAGAGACACTTACTGCTACTCCTTCATGTAGTTACACCTCTACAGCAGTGAGTAACGCTACCATTGTATTGTGAGCAGGATCATGCATGCCCCAGCTCAACATGTGAGGTCATGCAGTCAATTTAAGAAGACAAAACATTTTTTTAATGGGTTTGATGATCCTAGAGTTGCTCTGGCACAGTGACCACGTGATCCTGTTTCAGCCGTCCTCTGGTTCTGGTCTTTTATCACCAAAGCTGGTGGTTTCACTGGTTTCAGAACTGTTCTGTTTATCTGTGCTGAAAATTGATCTGCTGCTGTTACACTACTAATGTTGTGTTGATAACGATAGATTCCAGTGCAGGTTGTTTATGGGCCCTTGCATGTACAGGATTTTGGGGTCAGGCTTTTACAATAACTTGTTTTCTTATGCACAAGGACATGAAATCAAATAAACTACTATATACAAATTAATGTTTTGAGGTTACTGTTTTAGGACTATTTAGCTGTGATCAAAGGGTCAGGCAGAGTTTAATGTGAGTTTTAATGTGGTGAATGAAAATACAAAGATGATTATTACCAAAATGAATTCCGTTCTGGTGGTTCCAGAAATATTGTGAAGGACACAAAATAATGTTAAAACTTTTTATAATAATCTCCCAGAGGTGGGGACAAATCACTGACAAAATGCATATGTATAATATTATTTCATGTTGTCACCATGTACACAACACCCTCAACCTCAAAATCACCTGCTCACCTACAGTGCCTACACACACAGATTGGAAATATAGTACAAATTACAGACACGAGTTAGTTGAACGTATACTATACTATAAGCTACTTAGGTCAAACTTGCATTTTAGGAAGACTGGACTGTTTAAGAGCCATAATTCTCCTTACTGCATGATTTTTGACTTAGCCTCTTTGTATGGACTTTATCAGACCATGAGCCTTTGTACACAACTGAAATGGCTAAACTACCTATATTCCACACCTGTAAATACCACCTGAACACTTTGTGCTGCTGCTCTATGCCTTAAGCAAACACCAAAGAGGCTACTGTAAAAGTAGCTGTGGTAATCCTGGATGACTAACTGCTTATGACTTCTTCCACAAAATCGATTACATCAAGATAGAGATATATTTGGTGTTTTTTTACTTTGGTCAACCAATTGGTCTTTTAAAAATGGGTTACGGTGACGGACACAGTCCCTATCCCATACATCACTGTTTCAAGGAAAAACACAGTGGCTCCGGACAATGCACATATAGAAAGCACAAGCATTAAAGGAAACATGCTCTAAATCCAAGCTAGCAAAAGCAGCACATACAGCAAGCATTACTACAGAAGATGCTACAGGTTACTAAAAGGGTGATGGGCTCGTTTGGATAGCAGCAACATTCAACCTTCCTGCCCATCAGTCTTTACGTTACTTAACCTATTAGCTTTAGATTTAAGAAAAGATTATGTTTTTCAGGTGAAAAAAGTAACCATTTAGATTTCAGATACCGGTCAGTTTATCCAAATAATGCCTGTTAGGAAATTTGCTCTGATTTCAGAGATTCGCGGGACCCGCCTGCCAGTTGAGACAGGAGGCCGGTCGGTATGCGCTGTCGTCCCAGAGAACAGTGTTACCTCAACCCAAGGCCTTTGGTAATTTACTGCTGGGTCTAGCATTTGAAATATAATTCCTTTTAGATAAAATTCAGTCTCAGGTGAAATGTAATATTTCTTGATGTTTCTTTGTCTGAAGAGTGAAAGCTGAATATAATAAATACATGTTTTATTGACAGTTTAACAACAGTGCTGCCTCTGTAAACTCTATACAGGCTCTTGTATGATTAGATACATCACATTTGATTAAAAATATATATGAGTCCTGTGTAGCCAAATTCCTACTTTCGTATATTTTCTCTATTTGTATGTGTTTTGTATTTATTGTATTACTGGATTTGGAGCTAACATAATGTTTGTGTTTTCTTTCTTGTGTATTAACTTTTGTCCTTGAGACCACTGTTAAAAAACACACACAGGTCTTCCTTTCGATTAGGGTTCAGGTGATTACTTGTCAATCAAGCATGAACTTATTTTTTCCTCTATTTTCTGTTAAAGTTGATGGAGCTTGTAGCTTCTGTGGGTGGTATTTCCTTGTTTATTCGCTTCTGCTAGCTTCTGTGTACTTAATACAAACAAACTGCTGGCATCATAAAATCGTCATTACGCTGTATGCCAGAAGATATCTTATGGGAGGACCACAGACAGTGGGTGTAAAACAGGAATATAACTGCCACTTCCTGCAGTGACAACACTTTGAATTACTGCTTTCTTTACAATATGTCAGCCAATGATGTGGGTATAAAATACGTTTTATTTATATGAAAGTGTGAGCAGATTTTTTTACTTAAAAGAATGGTGTACCAAGCATTTGGGAGTCAAATTAAAATGTGCAGTTCTACAAAACAAAGCTTTTCTGCCAGGATGTTGTTGCCAACAGGTGAACCAGGTACTGTTCTATTCAGAGAACTGAAGCTGGAAAACAACATTAATGTTCACAGCTGAGAAGCCTTCCGTAGCCCTGTCTGCTTCACTCTCTCTGCTCTCTGTCTCCTGCATTTCTTCCTGTGTCTAACTAGCCTCTGCAGCCACGTAGTTTGATGGTCCCTTTATTAAGATGAATGAATCTCATCCATGTATGACGCCTTCCTTCATTTTGCTGCAGGGCATTCCCCCATGTGCGCTTGGCGTACTTCAGGTGCTCAGCTGTCCTTGGGTAGCCTGACCAGGATCTCCCTGGAGGTCACCTTGGGGATATGATTCACAGTGCCAGTGCAAACATTTTGTTGCCCTGACAAAACTGCGCAGCATGACTCCAGTTACCTGTCTGTCTGCTGCATGGTCACATGCAGCAGATGTACAGTAATAAATCACGTAAGAAAAACAAGTAGAGAAATGAAGGGAACAGGGGTGGAAGTCAACAACCTCAGTGTCTTCTGAACAACATGGTTAAAATCGCACTGATATGGGAAGGATAAGGAGGCATAAAAGATGTAAGTGGGGCCTGTCCGTATCCTGCAGTGATATAAGACAGTCTCTCTGTTTTTGGGCAAAAGCACATCCCTGCATCTGTTCTTTAAGCCCTGCAGAATGGAGACAGTAAGTGTAATTGATTCTGATGGTTCAGTTTGGTCTCAGTTTGATTATTTAGTGAGTACTCACAATGGGAAAAAACAACAAGCAGATTAAGGGTAGACTATTAATCTGCTCAGCAATCCCACAGTAACTCGAAACATACAGCACTGCTTTGGTTTTGAAATCTTTATTTTAGTCATGCTAACGTGACAGGCAACAGAACTGTTTGGCTGATTTATAGAGTCCCTGACCTTAAGCCCTAAAAGCTGAAGTTAAGCTGTGCTGATCAATATTTTTATGTTAACAGACTATATGAATTGAAAGAAGGTCTCTTGTAGTGATCACAGAGAAATATAATCTCAATTCTGCAGTTCCCCTCAGCTCCAAAGGCATTTGGTATCTTTCAACTCATTGTTGTGTAGGTCTACATTCTACCAAACTTACTGTGTTGGGTTAAAGCCACTGTACTCTACCTTTGTACCGACCAAATGAAGACAGATAAAAAGTTAGTGACTAGCTGCTCTTTAGCATTTAGTAGCTAAAGAGATAGCAACAGATTGTAAGTTGGTTTGACACCAAAACAGAAGTAAAAGGAGAGGGTAGACTTACATTTGTTAAGTGGTCAGACACAACTCTGTGTCACACACAACAACTGGTCTGTGTCAGTTTGATGTGTAAATGTTTGCTAATCACAACAAATGTATAAGGTGATAATATGTCAGTGTCATGTTTACAGCTTGTTTCACTTTGCCCCAAGTGGCCAAAAAAATCTATTTGTTTATCGTCCATCTCTTGCTGCTATATAGCAAAAAAAAAATCATCATTTAAAATATTTTTTATGTTAAAATTCCTGTCGTTTCTCTTCCTGTGAAACCACACAAAATTTATAATGACTCATGTTGAACGGGGTGTATTCCTTGTTTATCCATTCAGCTCATGGTCATAATTATGATCAGGATATCAATGTAGAGGGTGTATGTTTGGATCTTGGTTGTCAAAACTTTGTTTATATTTCCTGAGACCATGGCTGAGCCCTAATTTATTCATCATCTCCCTTGTCCTCCTGATCCTAATGAGGGTGGGTGAAGTTGGAAGCCTCTAGGCCTCTACAGCCCACCTGCCTATTTACTCTGTTTCACTCAATGTGTCCATTACAAAGAAAAAAGATATTTAACCTCTGTTTCATGAGTGATTTTAAGTGGGACAATACAAACTTTATATCTTGTCCCCCTAGTGGTAAGGATAGTAGCAAAATGTTTCCATTTTTTCATCATGATTTTGTTTCCTGGTGCGTAATAGGCACTAAAGCCTCAGGACTAATTGTGGCTTATAGACTTTTAGCTTTTTAAATGTGATGAAAACTGGCACAACAGAGCACTTTCATTAGCCAGTGGCTAAATTCTGTGTGCATACTCTATTAATTACAGGATTACAATGCCTATTTCCAGTCTGTCGTGGCAAAAGATCATGGGTGCTGAAAAAAGAATAACATGAGAGGCCTTAATCTAAATGAATACAACTGAACAATACAACCAGCTGTTTATTGTATCTATAAATAATAATAAGGTGTTCTTTTAAATACCAATTAAAACGTCACTGCACTATCTTTCAAGAAACAAAGGAACCAACAAACCTAATCATTTCTGAATCTCTGGTGAGGAAGGAGCGAGACTATGTCCTGCTTAAAAACAAAAGGTGTCTGTTTTTCCACTGCCAAACTTAGAACTTTCTTACACTTTCTCTCCTTTACCCACTGTCGGACACAATGGCTTATTAGTATTCGATAAAGCCTCCTTGAAAAGTGTTCGGTGCCAGCCGCCATTTGGCATTTATTGCCATGACAACTAGGGTAATTGAACCTCTTGCCGCCAGACGAGAAATGCGACCTCGTCAGTCATTTTTCTCTCATTGTGGGAGAGATGGAGCTACAGGACGGATATCATTTTGTAGAACAATGAGATGGTTAGTATGTACCCAGGCCACAAGGGCCTCTGAGATGTTGTTGCATGCCTCAGAACCCCAGAAAAACACTGGACATCAGGTAAAGAAATTAGAGTATAAAATAGCTATGAAAATGAAGGAGCAATGACACAAGAGATGAAAAGAGGCCTTGTGATGCTTTTTCATAAAATGTATTATGAAATAAATTATTATTTCAAATCCTATCACAGACGAATTGGGCCCTTAGAAACTAATTATGTGGCTACAGACTGGGGATCATATGCATATTTATCTCAAACATCATCCACCAGGAAATGACGAGTGTGTATCAGATTAAGATACAAGCGATTAAAGATTAATCTTTGATCTGCTGATTTACCATTTGTGTTGCTTCTGCGAAAAGAATTGTGCATGGTTCATCTATTTGTTTTGTGTCTTTATTTCCTGACAAACTAATTTGATTTCCTGAAAAATACTAGCTTCTTTGAAAAGTGATGAATATTCACAAAGCAAAAAGAATTTGATTTTGGTGACCCTGACCTTGTTGCAGAACTATCACTGAAACAAACTACTTATACCCATAGTATTCTGTCATATTCTCCACACACTGTTGACTGTGAAAGTGATATATATTAACTACACAATTGTTGTTTGACTTGTTCTGCCATCTACTACTTCACTTTTGACTCCATTTACATTGTCATGCCTTGAGCAATCAAATTATATCTGGATAGGATTAGCACGAAAAAGCGTGTGGAGAAACACTCAGGCGTAATAAGGACTGAAATCAATTGACTAAATTACTGCAGGAGGTGGTTTGAGACACAGTCTAGCCAGATGTTATGTTGTACAAGTGTCAAACAAATTCATGTCTTAAAGCCATACATGATAATCAAACCTCCCTCCAAGGCATAATGTCATGTGATATTGCTATCCAGGATCCAAAACTTAGATAATCTTAGTAGTTAGTGCATAGTGTGGTGGAAAACTGAGAGTTTTTCTTTAACTTATTTAAGCTATCTAAACAAGGTGTTAACTTTGTTTATCATTTGGTGTTGAATATATAGAGTACAGTGAGTGTCACTGAAAACTGTGACTGGAAATGAGTTTGATGAGAGCAGTTAAAGCAAAAATATTAACACAACATTATGCAACTATTTTACCTTAAAATAACAGTTTCAAAATCATTTTGATGGTACACTAACTTGTAAGGGAGAGAATTCCCACACCACACTCCAAACCCCTGTTCTTGTACTGTGTAACTTGGGTTGAGTGGGAACAATTGCATAAAAAAAAGCATAAATACATTTTTTTTTACCACTTGAAAGACACATGAGCAAACATTTAGAGACACAGAGCCTCCTTCATATTTGATCAAAATGGAAAAAATGTGGCAATGTGGAGGAAGCAGAATGTTTTGTGTTTAACTAATTAAAACTGTTCATATAGTGGTGGAAAAAGGACGCAACTGTGTAAGGGGCTCAATTCAGAGTCCAGAGAGCAAGTGCTGGAGTAACTACATATAGCCATGAAACAATGACAAGTGAAGGAGGTGCATTTGCTTCTGAAAAAACCCAGAGATATACATTCAGTAACTTAGGACTAACTGAGCTTTTTCTCATGCTCAATTTACATTTTAGAGAGAAAAGCTCCCGTGTTTTTGGTGAGATCAAACTTTCTACGAGGGAAATACATACAAATACAAATAACACTGTGCAATGGAATTTCTTTCTCCAAAGAAGTGTGACAATTTTCTTCTTTTGGGCTGTAATTTGTATAATTTCCCCAAGGTTTGGATCAGTGATGCTATTAGCACATATATGAGAGAATGAATCATGTACATCGCTTTAGGATGCTTCATCAGTGATGAGATGCATCCTCCCTTTAAGCTAACAAGTAATCAGGTATCCACCAAGTGCTCAGAGAGCAGATCTCTGACAAGGTCCAATAATTTCCCCAGTCAACTATTTCTTCCATAGATGATGCTATGTTGTGTGGGAAAAATATATAAAGTTAACCAGAGTTTGACTTTTTCATTTTTCAAACTAAAGGCTGATGGTGGCTCTAGGGGAAAGGTCATGGGGTCACCAAAATCAATTGGTATCCTCCTGTTGTGAGCATGTGCAGCTGTGAATAAGAAATGTCTTGAAAAGAAATTTTGAACAGACATTGCCAGTGCAAACATTTTGTTGCCCTGACAACAAAACTGCAGCATGACTCAGTTACACTGTCTGTCTGCTGCATGGTGCAATGTGCCTGGCAGAATGTACAGTAATAAATCACGTAAGAAAAACAAGTAGAGAATGAAGGAACAGGGGTGGAGGGTCAGCAACCTCAGTGTCTTCTGAACAACATAGATTTAAAATCCTTATGGGAAGGATAGGGAGGCATAAAAGATGTAAGTAGGGGCCTGTCCATTATCCTGCAGTATGTAAAGAGCGAGTCTCTATTTTTTAGGCAAAAGCACATCCCTGCATCTGTTCTTTAAACCCTACAGGAATGGAGACAGTAAGTGTAATTGATTACAAGATCTAGTGGATTAAGTTTGGTCTCAGTTTTGATTATTTAGTAGTGCTCTGTGGGAAAAACAACAAGCAGATTAAGGGTAGACTATTAATCTGCTTAATCATTAACAGAAACATACAGCACTGCTTTGGTTTGGAAATCTTTATTTTTAGTCATGCTAAGCGTGACGAGGCAACAGAACTGTTTGGCTGATTTGTCGGAATCCTGACCTTAAGCCTAAAAAGCTGAGTTAAAAGCTGTGCTGATCAATATTTTTATATTAACAGTTATCTAAATTGAAAGGTCTCTTGTATTGTTGATGATCCACAGAGAAATATAATCGGTCTGCAGTTCCCTCAACTCAAAGAGCATTTAGTATCTTTCAACTCATTGTTGTAGGTCTACATTCACAAACTTACTGTGGGTTAAAAACCACTGTACTCTACCTTTGTACCAACCAAATAGAAGACAGATAAAAGTTAGTGACTATTGCTCTTTAGCATTTAGTAGCTAAAGAGATAGCAACAGATTATAAGTTAGTTTGACTTTTAAAACAAGTAAAAGGAAGAGTATTAGACTTACATTTGTTAAGTGGTCAGACACAACTCTGTGTCACACACAACAACTGGTCTATGTCAGTTTGATGTGTAAAATGTTGCTAATCACAACAAATGTATAAGGTGATAATATGTGGTGTCATGTTTACAGCTTGTTCCGCTGCCCCAAGTGGCCAAAAAATCTATTTGTTTATAAATCCATCTCTTGCTGCTATATGTAAAAATCATCATTTTAAATATTTTTATATTAAAATTCCTGTCGTTTCTCTTCCTGTGAAACCACACAAAATTTATAATGACTCATGTTGAACTTGGGGTGTATTCATACATTTATCCATTGGCTCATGGGTCCTTAGTTAGCAATCAGGATATCAATGTAGAGGTGTGTGTTTGGATCTTGGTTGTCAAAAAACTTTGTTTATATTTCCTGAGACTGTGGCTGAGCCCTAATTTATTCATCATCTCTCCTTGTCCTCTGATCTAATGAGGTGGGTGAGGGTGGAAGCCTCTGGGCCTCTGCAATACCTGCCCTGTACTCTGTTTCACTTTCATTAATGTGCCACATTACACAAAAGAAAAGATGTTTTTAACCTCTGTTTCATGGTGATTTTAAGTGGGACAATACAAACTTTACATATCTGTCCCCTAGTGGTAAGGATAGTAGCAAAATGTTTCCATTTTTTCATCCATCGATTTTGTTTCTGGTGCGTAATGAGCACTAAAGCCTCTGGGACCCCTAGTGTGGCTATAGACTTAACACCAAATGTAGTGAAAACTGGCACAGGCACTTTCATTAGCCAGTGGCTAAATTCTGTGTGCATACTCTGTAATTACAGGGATTACAATGCCTGTTCCCGGTCTGTGCGTAGCAAAGATCTTGGAGTGCTGAAAAGAATATAACATAGAGAGGCCTTAATCTAAATAGATACCAACTGAACAATACAACCAGCTGTTTATTGTCTATAAATAATACAGGTGTTCTTTTAAATACCAATTAAAGCGTCCTGCACTATCTTTCGAAACAAGGAACCAACAAGCCTAATCATTCTGAATCTCTGGTGAGAAGGAGCAGAACTATGTCCTGCTTAAAACAAAGATGTCTGTTTTCACTGCCAAACTTCAGGGCTTTCTTGCTTTCTCTCCTTTTACCCACTGTCCAATTTGTGACATTAGTATTCTGATAAAAGCCTCCTTCAAGCAGTGTTGAGGTGCCAGCCACTTAATTTGGCATTTATTGCTCATGACAACTGAGGTAATTGAACCTCTTGCCCATGGACCCGAGAAATGCCGGCCTCAGTCATTTCTCATTGTGGGAGGATGGGCTACAAGACGGATATCATTTTATAGAACTTAATAGGATGGTTAGTATGTACCCAGGCCACAAGGGCCTCTGAGATATTTATTGCATGCCTCAGAACCCCAGAAAGGAAACACTGGACATCAGGTAAAAAAGAAGAGGAAATTGGGGAGTATAAATAGCTATGAAAATGAAGGAGCAATGACTACAAGAGATGAAAAGAGAGACCTTGTGATGCTTTTTCATAAATGTATTGTCAAAATAAATTATTTCCAAATCCTATCACAGACAATTGGGGAGCGCCGACTAATTATGTGGCTACAGACTGGGATCATATGTATTTATCTCAAACATCATCACCAGGAAATGAAAGCTGATGTGTATCAGATTAAAGATACAAGCGATTAAAGATTAATCTTTGATCTGCTGATTTACCATTTGTGTTGCTTCTGCGAAAATTATTACCTTGGTTCATCTATTTGTTTTGTGTCTTTATTTCTGACAAACTAATTGTTCTGAAAAATACTAGCTGGCATGAAAAGTAGTAGATATTCACAAAGCAAAAGGAATTTGATTTTGTTGACCCCTGACCTTTGTTGCAGAGCTATCACTGAAACCAAACTGCGCATACCCTTAATTATTCTGTCCTTATTCTCCACACACTGTTGACTGTAAGTGATATATGGTAACTACACAATTGTTGTTTGACATTCTGCCATCTACCTACTTCACTTTTGGCTCCATTGCATTGTCATGCACCACAGGCAATCAAATTATCTGGATAGGGATTACAGCACTGAAAAAAGCGTGTGGCTTACTCAAGACGTAATAAGGACTGAAATCCAATTGACTAAATTACTGCAGGAGGTGGTTTGAGACACAGTCTAGCCAGATGTTATGTTGTACAAGTGTCAAACAAATTCATGTCTTAAAGCCATACATGATAATCAAACCTCCCTCCAAGGCATAATGTCATGTGATATTGCTATCCAGGATCCAAAACTTAGATAATCTTAGTAGTTAGTGCACAGTGTGGTGGAAAACTGAGAGTTTTTCTTTAACTTATTTAAGCTATCTAAACAAGGTGTTAGCTTTGTTTATCATTTGTTGACTATAGAGTACAGTGAGTGTCATAGAAACTGTGACTGGAAATGAGTTTGATATGAGAGCAGTTAAAAGCAAAATATTAACACAACATTAACATATTTTACCAAATATGGTTTTAAAATCATTTTTGATGGTACACTAACTTATAAGGGAGAGAATTCCCACACCACACTCCAAACCCCTGTTCTTGTACTGTGTAACTTGGGTTGAGTGGGAACAATTGCATAAAAAAAAGCATAAATACATTTTTTTTTACCACTTGAAAGACACATGAGCAAACATTTAGAGACACAGAGCCTCCTTCATATTTGATCAAAATGGAAAAAATGTGGCAATGTGGAGGAAGCAGAATGTTTTGTGTTTAACTAATTAAAACTGTTCATATAGTGGTGGAAAAAGGACGCAACTGTGTAAGGGGCTCAATTCAGAGTCCAGAGAGCAAGTGCTGGAGTAACTACATATAGCCATGAAACAATGACAAGTGAAGGAGGTACATTTGCTTCTAAAAAAACCCAGAGATATACATTCAGTAACTTAGGACTAACTGAGCTTTTTCTCATGCTCAGATTGTTACATTTTAGAAGAGAAAAGCTCCCGTGTTTTTGGTGAGATCAAACTTTCTACCAGGGAAATACATACAAATACAAATAACACTGTCTCAGGCCCTTACCAGGCTAAAAGGCTGATGGTGGCTCTAGGGGAAAGGTCATGGGGTCACCAAAATCAATTGGTATCCTCCTGTTGTGAGCATGTGCAGCTGTGAATAAGAAATGTCTATGTGGGTTTTAGGAGGCAGTATTGCAAAAAACTGTTGTAGTCAGTGCCACCTTTAAAATGCCAGTCATAAAGAAAAAAAATGCAAGCAACACTGTAATGTTAGATTCACTGAATCAAATTCTTAACATTGGTAAGTGTAAGTAATTTAATAAGAAGGTTATACAACTGTGTTAACTTGCTTTGACAAGATAAATACTGAGAACGCTTCTTTTACAAAAAATGGACAAATAATTCAGTAACCTCAAACAGCTTCAGCTCTCTCTCCATCAATTATCACATTAATGATACAAATTTCTGCATGTTATTATTCTCACCATGTGCCATCATAATGGAGCCCTGTCTGTCATCAAGGACTCTGAGAAATCGAACATTTTTCTTACAGAGTATGTGACAACTTTGTACTCCAACAACACCTAAAGACTTCAAGGCTCAATTCTGGCTCAGGCATGACTCATCACAGTCTTTACTCATTTGGCATGTCTCTACATCCTTGATATCAATCACTTCACAAAGACTAATTAGCCCTGTGGTCTTGGCTCTCACCGAGCTACAGTATAATCAGCAAAGGTGAAAAGTACAAAAGATGTGAACTGAGTCATCTTTTCTCAAGTCACTGGATCCAAGTCTAAGGCTTGTCTCATGTCTACATGAAATCACTTGTTCAGTCAAGTCAAGTCATAATAGGATCACATCAGTAGAGCTGTGCAGAGTTGCAGCTAATTCTATTTGTTGCTGCATTTGTCAAACCAAGCTAATTATCTGTGTTTGGGTCGATAATGAAACATCTTGGTGTCAGCAGTATATTTTCTGAAAGCAGTGCAGACATGAGGACACAAGGTGGGGCTTGTTATCTCAGAAACAATAAAGCAGTTTAGATACTAATTTGACATTTCTTTGCCTTGCCACTGGTGTGGCTCTAGGGACAGTTAGAAAAGTCAGTCCATTTGTCCACCACTTGGGTGGACTGGAATGTTCCAACGATGATTAGATGCATTGCCATGAAATTTTGAACAGACTTTCATAATCCCCAGAGGATGGAGTCTATTATCTTGATTCCCTTGCATTTCATCTAGCTAGATCATCAGGTCAAATTTTTAATTTGTCAAATACTTTGTTTCTTGATCAAATACCTGCAAAACTAATGGCATTGCCATTGGCCTCTTCATCATCATCCTTTACTACTTTATTTCACCTTGAAATACTGCTAAAACTTGTGTCAAACATAGAAGTCATCATTTCATTTCCAAATAGCCTTTATCATGTAAAAGATGAGCTTGCCCTGTACAAGGTCATATTTACAAATTTGCATAAATAGCCAATTAATTATCCCTGGGAGGAAGTAAGAGTAGACAGCCATGTGTCTCTTTGAGTTGTCTGTGCCTCTTTTCAGCTTTCTTTTTTGTCTTGTTTTTTGTGTTTCGTCTTAGCAGGAGAATATAAACATGCAGGGGTTCCAGCTATATCCTTAGATCCCCCTATTCTGCACAGACCAACCAGTAGGAGTCACTATATCAACAAGGACACGACCTCTTGCTTGCTTGCAGCAAGAAAACACCACCAGCTATGTCAGAAGGGTAACCCAGCTAGGAAAGACATAAAGTGTTTTTTCACATTTTTTAAACTCTATTTTATTTTAGAGAATACTGCCCTCTGCATGTGTGCTACTTCACTTTCATGACCGAACTGTGGGAACAACAGGAGGTGATGGACACAGTCAGTACGCAGCTGCTTTCATCTAAGCCTTGTTGACAGACCAGATATTTGGCTTCCATTTGTGTTTCGCTTTATTTTCACAAGCATCAGCACAACTGACATTATAGTGCCAATTTCTAGTACAAAGGGTTGCAAAAATATACAGTGGTGTACATGAATATACTTCTCTGCATGTTTTATATTCTAATGATCCTCATAAAATAATTAATTTCATCTGTATATAGACCCATTTGTCTGGATAATGCAACAATCAAGATTATTTTCTAGTGCAATTTGCCCACAGTACATTTATATTTGTTGTCAAATATGCAATATCAGCAGCCACATTGCTTTCACCTTCCTGTGCTTTACTTCTCAAGATGCAAATGCGCTTGGCTAGGACAGTATTACCTTTCCACAATGACAGTAAACATCTGTTTTCATTGTACTGCATTGTAAGTCCTATCCATGTCCAATGGTTGGAGCCAGTCCCAGTGTGTACTGGGCGGAATGGAGGAAAACACTGTGGATTGGCCTCTAGTCCATTGCGCGCACACACACACACACACACACACACACACACACACACACACACAGTAACACTCTTAGTCACACCTACAGTATGAGCAATTTGGAGTCATCAATGCACCTGGCTCCGTTTCAGTGTTTGTGTGGGTGTGTTGTGTACCTATGATGAGATTCATGTACACTGCATGTAGTGTAGGTAGACAGCATATAATAATATCAGCTTGTCATTTACCTGTGTGAGTAGGCACCTTTGTTCTGATAAATTCATCACTGAAAACAAGCAGCACTATTTGTTATTATTCATGATGACAGCCTTTTAAATAATGAGAAACACCGCTTGTACTGAGCTCTTGTTATACAGCTTCATATTAAAGTTTAGAGAGAAAAGAGAAAAGAAAGTAAAGGACCAGCGATGTGGATGCAGCTCTGCTGTTTGTTCCACTACACTGTTCTTATTTGGACAGAGCGGACACCAACTCAAACACAGGTACAAATGCAGTAACGCGCTCAAACGCAAACCCTTTTAACACCTCAGTTGATGAGTATAACACTGCAAGGGAAATAAGTTCCTGATGCCCCTATCTTAATTAACAATCAAATATTAAAGCAGAAATACATGTTGGTAAAATGTCATTGTTTTAACTGGATTTAGAAAATTACAGGACAAAATGTACATTTTTGCAACACTACATCTGTCAGCGATGATGCAAAACGAACAGTCATATAAGTGTACAAAATCTGCTCACTTCAGACTGAACTACTGAGTGTCTATTACAGTGAATAATTAATGAGAGAACTGACAGAGAGATAGCTGTGTCCACTTCCCTTTCACTGCTTAGGCAATGTGCAGGACAACAGATTTAATGAAGGAGAAAAGCAGAGTGTCTGCACACTGGATTATAGCTCCCTAAAAAGTTTTATTAGACTGAAAAGGCAAAGTTATAACCCCATCAGGTCCTCATGAGACAAATGGCCAGCATGACCAAGAGCAAGGTTTATATGGACACCAAATTGATTACATCATGCTGACGTCATTATATGTACAATTTATTATAGGGCCTAATTTTTAATCAAGATAAAATACATTAGTAGTGCTGTCCCACAAAATATATAAAATATATATAACATATCCCTGAAAAGGAGAGGTGCAGCATAACAATTAATAAAAGAGGAGTCAACAGGGGGTCATTGTAATTTATTAAGTTTTCTGCCTCCTAAAAAAAGTTGTGGTAAAGTGGTAAAGTGGTAAAAAAAGTTTTTGATGCAGCTTTAAGGCCAGTATCAGAATACAAATACACAAAATACAGTCTTAGCAGACCTGAAAGACCTGAAATCCATATTTATTGTTTATACACTTACATCTGTATAAATAATCAGTGAACTGTATAACATGGATACCAAAAATGTGTGGGGCTTAAAATAAAAAAAGTTCTCACAGATTTGTTTCTGTCATAGTCATGTTAAGTCAGCTCTATTGCTGAGAAGTAAAGGATTGTGTTTAGGCAACTTGAGGCACTTGGTTAAGTTTGAAATTGTGGTTCTAAATGTTGAGTTGACATTGACTTAAAGAAATAACTGAGCTGCAATGCAAATCTCCAGGTCCACAGGTTGATATTTGTTCCGACCCTCAGCTATGAGAGCCCAAAATGTCGTCATTACTAACACAAGCAGCAAAATGAGATTCCTTCACAGAGCGGCTGGGCTCAAATTGCATAAAAGGGTGAGAAGTTCAATGGTCTGAGTGGTGCTCAGTGTCCTGCTGCTGCTGTGCCATCTTGTTGAGAGGACCAGCTGAGCTTTTTTAGGAACTTGATAACCTGCACCACTGATTCCTGTAAATAGAGCCCATGGTTGTTGGCCTCCACATAAGCAATGATTAATGGAAGTAATTTTGAGATGTCAGGAAGTTCAACTTTACGATTTTCTTTTCTCCCGTTTCTCAGTCTTGCATAGTTGTTTTCTTTCTATGGATGCTCAAGACGCAATTAAGTCCTGTAAATTATGCAAAATTAGAATTATTGCCACAAAATGCATGTTAATGACAGTTACTAAAACAACAAAATGGCTGAAAAATAATTGGTAAGGGAAAAAAAGAATTTTTATAGTGCACAGTGGCCCTGACTCCACTTATTTTAATCTTACTGGAGCCTTCATAACTGACTGGGAAAAGCTTTTCTGTGAGTGTAACCAGTGGTAATATAAATGAACAGTTAACCAAGAGAGAAATTCACGAGACAGAAAAATCTCTCCATTCAGCATCTTTCAAGTACATTAACAGGAACATGATGGGGTGTCAGCTAGCCCTTTTGCCAACACACAAGCTTTAGGGGCTGCTTTAGGGCCCCTGTCATGGGTTTCCAGTATCTGTTGTGGTAATTGTCACTGAATTGGAAAACCACACGCTGCCTGACTCAGAAATTGCTGACAAACAGAACACGATGAAGGATTTATTCATAATTTCCACATTGAAAGAAAAAAAAAAGCTTTCCCTCACTTTGCAGTCCTACGTAAGTGCCACCATGTCCGCTTCACACAGCGCTTTAGTAATGAATGTTACAGTGTGACTGTGTGTGATGTGTGGGGTGTGTGTGTGACTAAGCTGTAGGGAGAAGTCAAAGCATGCCATGGCTCCAGCAGTATGTGGGAATGTGAATCTCTGTGACTTGTGCCTTGACGTGATGCAGATTGAACTAAATGCTGCTGCTCTTAACGATTCATATCAGCAGCCTTGTTTTCTGTTCACTGGAGACATCTATATGCATGAAGCCCCTTTCATGACTACTTCAAGTTTGTTGTGGCACCGAAATGTCAAGTTAGAGCAAAAAGAGATATTTTACAAAGCGCTGTATCCCTGTAAGAGACCAAATGTGGTTGGAAAAACATAACCACTAAAAATGCATTGTGGGCAATATACAGTAATGCTCTGCAGGGAAAATAGCTTCCATCATTGATAATATCTTTAGCAAGACATTACAGTCTGAATCAAGCTGCTGTAATACGGACGACTACATTTGCTATTTAAAAGTGGTCGATTTTGTTTGATTAGTCTTGACAGTAGACCACAAAATCAGGTTTGAGCCAAAAATAAGAACAGAAAGGCTAGGACAAAAAGCCTAAAAACCCATTGCATTGGAGGACAGTGTCTGTGCAATACAGTTAGACTATTACAAAAAAGAAAAACAGCTTGACAGGTGGGTGGAAGAAAGGAGGAAAAAAATAGCTTTGGAGCAACAGAAGCACATGAGTTGTGCCACTGCAGCGGGCTCACACCTCTGTGCTCTATGGAAATGGGGATTGACTGAGATCCAAGAGTCACCAAAAACAGGGAGGTTTCAGTAATGTCAAACATGCATGGGCTGTGAGATCAATACAAAGTCCTGATCTCCAATTGATGAAATGCCTCTCCGCCTGCCTCCAGGGATAATCTCACCCACTGATTTATCTGTGGTAGCAATGCTCTGCAGAACATGCAGTATCCCTGCACTTTGTTCTCCTGTGTTTAAATCCATGTCGTACATCAGAATGAGATAAAATCAAACACAAAAATCACTTACAGCCCACGTTTGATCAGTCGTTTGTTAAAATAAATGACGTGTGTGTTTCCCTGGCAAGGACCTTGTCAAGTTGTGTGAAGTGAAGGTTCCCTAACCTTAACACAGTAGTTATTTTAACCCAAACCATGATCTTTCAATAACTAGAGGACATCTGCAAAGTTGGACAAGAGCCATGCCTACCTAACTGTTACAGGATGAGGAATCAAATGGTAAACACACATGAGAGTTAGTTCAGGTGCAGCCACCTGGTGTTCAGAGTGGCCTCCCGCTCACCCATTTTAAGCAGCGACCCCACCAGAGCAGGGAGCCCAGTAAAAATATTTTCATGCAGTCTATACAGACACATCTTAACAGGGTGGTTTCTAACCATGCTAATATTATAACAGTTACTGTTATTTTGTGATGCTTTCAAGGACCCTGACAACAAACAATGCTATGCATATATGTGCATCAGATCAGTAAACACTAATATGGGTCATTTTGGAAGGCAATGACAAACAACATATTTAGTTGTTTAGCTTAGTAAATGTGTAACAGTTTGCTTGCACACATGTAGTTTGATTCGTGTGGACCAAATGCAGTAAAAGAAAATTGTACATTAATTTCAGACTGACAAGTAACTCACTGGACAGTTGCGGTGACTGTCATCCTGCAACATCAGTGCTGCATGGATCTAAGTAGGGAAATCAAATTCTAGTGACTGACAGCTGCACTTTAATCCTTTTAATGTGTGCATTTATGCTGTCTGGTGTCACACACAGCTCACAAAGAAATAACTCATTATGAGTGTTATTAGTATAATTAGACTGCAAATCGACCACGTTATGAATAATGACAGGTAGAGCCAGGATGAGGCGTCATGTTCAGCAATATTACATGGGGATTACTGCTGGATGGCTATGTCACCCACACTTTTTAATCAAGCTCATGAAGTACACAGAGTAGGATAAAAGTTCAACACATCAGAAATGACTTTGATTGATCAGGGAAAATCCCCACACTCACATGCCATTGCACATATGTGTTACCATAGTTCATAAAGTCCACCTGGCAACAACAGTTTGATCACCAAAGTGCCAGAGTTCAATAGAAATCTGGTACATTTCTAACCAAACAGGTTAGATGTGACAGCACCCGAAATCTGCTGACAGGTGGTATGACATCAACTGTCTTGGTTCACTTTAAGAAATGTGACATTTTCAAAATTTATGTAAGTGATAATGTCTGTCAGCATCTCTGATATGGTTCTATCCATTGCATCTCTTTGATGGGGAAAAAATGGACGACATGCATTAATGATGACTTCACCAACCAAGTTCCCTTTACACTGCCTCTCAATATTCAGAATATAATCTTGCCAATACAGCAGCATTAAAACCAAAATAGAATTTTTATCTCAATTTGTCATTCACAAGTTTATCTGATTGCAGAGTATAATGGCAGAAAAATGAGCTTGTCTCCAAGAAAATTGGCTAATTCTGCTGCTCTCGTGTGTGTTTATTTCATGAGTCCTTTTCTGTGATTTTGTGAAAAAAACATTCCTGAATGTATAGTCCGACAGATTTAGACTTTCTAACCAAACCATATAATACAAAATATATTGTTCCCTACATAAGTTCTATAAAATACTGTTGAGAAAAGCATACAAATTCCACATTCTGTCTTCTCCTTCTCTCTGTTTACCTACTGCAGGTTACCTGGTTTGTTGGCCTGTTTATTTTTTCACTGACTGTGGAAACAAGGTTGGAAGAGGATGTTGGTGAAAAAAAAACATGGCACTACAACATGGAGTAGGGTACCTGGGGAATGGAGAACTGAGGAGAAAGAAAGCCTGAAATCAGCTGAGGTCTGTTTAAATTCTGCTCAGTCAGAGCACACATAATCCTAACAGGATGATCTGCCCCACATACTGTATTGTGTAGATAGTCTTGTTTTTCTTTTCTGTGAATGACCAAATTTACTATTATGTTGCCCAGCATGAGACAAAATTTTAGGTTAATATTTGCTTGATGTCTGCTAGCTCAAATCCAAAAAGCGTTTTAAATTTGGAGCGTTGGAACCCCCCCGCTGATCAGAGTGTGGGCTATTATACCTTTTTAGATAGGGCAAGTAAAAATATTCTGCTGGAACAATGGGCTGACCCATTTGTTTCGTTTAAAAAGGATGCATTGGCACCCAGAGTGAAAACGAAAAGATGAATCCCTCCTATCCCTCCACCTGTGCACAATACATGTCACAACAAATTATACGGCAGCAAATATTCAAACATCTCTACAGCATTTGCACACAGAAATAATGTGTGTCACTGGCAACATTTCATTGCTTGAGTCAATATGCTCAGATTGCTGAGAGGCCTGTGGAATTGTTCAGAATTTAACAATAAAATTGAGATTAAAAGTTTGATGGATTTAGGGAATGAGGCTGGTTCTTCCCACCTCTGCTCTTTATAGCTAAACCCAAACTTGCAGGGTGGCCCAGTGTATATATAGCTACTGCACACACACACACACACACACACACACACACATATATTTTGTAAAACTGACTTTTAATCTAACCCCATCCTCAGGTCAGAATTTTAATATTTCTTATTATTTAGTTTAGTTTTATATAGTGACAAAAAAGGGCATCAGCCTCAGCTAATATTATTCTTTTCCTTATGTTAGCTAATGTTTAACGTGTTAAACTAAGATTGTGAACATCGTGAAAATTATATCTGCTAAACATCAGCATGTTAGCATTGTCACTTTGAGCATGTTATTACACTGACTTTAACATTTAGCTCAGAACACCACTCTGTCTCAAAGCTTTACAGGTAATTGCTAACATCACGTTAGCATGCTGATGTTAGCAATGAGCTCAAAGCACCACTTTGTTAAACTACAGCCTCACACTGCAGCTAGCATGGCTGTAGATACTTAGTCTTATTTAAATCTGTCCTATGGCAAATATTTGTTTGAATTTTAGAGGTACCTACAGGTATAGTTCATATGAAAGGAAGAACACTGTCATTATAGTCAGTACTTGAAAAGTCTCAGCTATTCTGTTTTGGGGGAAATCTTCCCCCACACACATACAGCTGCCTGACAGGCATTTCACAATAACCCAAGGAGAAGCTGGCAGAGATGCTGCATCATTCTGAGTTTGTGCTGACTGACTCACCATTTTGTCCCATCAGACAGACTGAGATGTTGTAGCAACATGATGAAGGGGTTTTAGTTTCTGGGGAAATCACAATACTATTCTTGAGGACTTCAACATTACATCAAAATCCTTCGCACTGGAAAGGAAGATAAAAGAAACTGCACTGTCTTCATACAGAGGAGGGTGGAGATACAAATTGCAGTCCACAAACCTACTAGGACATGTAGTTATATACCAACATTTCATTCTCTTTTAAGTATCACTTTCAAGTTCTTTTGCAGTGAATGAAAGTGACACAGTAAGCAGAACTATCTCAGTCAAATTAACTTAATTACCCTTATTAAATGAATCATAATAAAATGAAGGGCTAAATAGGCAGTAACTGCTCAAAGCCGACTTGAAAAATTAACGTGGCCGCTGTGATCATAAAACAGCATAAAATGTTATGTCTAATATTTTCATGTTATATTATTCATGCTGTCTGCAGTGCCCGACTTTTCATAAAGTGCTAGATAAGCTGTCAAATCCCATTAAAGCAAAATGCCACTGATTGAGTGAACAGAAGCTTAAACTGAGAGAATCCAGGGCATGTGATTACTGATTGATAGATATGCTATAATAATAGGACACTCGATATGGGATTCAGATTCAGATTTTCAGATTTTTTGAGGAGTTATTAGAAATTTACAGATTTCTGCAAATACTTTCTCGTCCAGGCTCCCTGAGAATTGAAATAGTTCTTTTGTTCCTCTGCTTTAACTCAGACTGAAGGCTTAATGGGAAAATCCACCCTTGGATACACTTACACTGTTATGTATCATCAAACTGTGATGCTCAGTGCATGCCAGGAGTAATTTAGCAATGGGGTGACATAAATTATTTTTTGGGTACTCAACTTCCCTCAACTTGCCACGTCTGCTTCAACTTCAGTTACTGATATCCTGCATTTCCCTAAATGCCTTTCGACAACTGCCAGATAGTGAGGGTGATCTTGTTGCATTCAGCTGTATGTTTTGGCAGACAGATAATAGCAGCAGTGATAACATATAGCAAGAGTAAGAGTCGAAACAGTCACACCCCTCACTCAGACCACAGCATATCATGAGGCTGCATTGCATTGTGGTCTATTGAGGCTGCTGTCAGCGGAGAAATTGGTTTCTGTGCCTCTTCTATAATGCATTTCATTTTTATGATGGATTGTTGAATGCCAGTGTAAAATTGTGAGCCAATCTTTGAGAGTGTCTGACACCAAAACTAGATGTTCACCCCTGAAGTTATAGCCAACTAGAAACGTTGCAGCAGATGAGACATTACATCTTCGAACAGCAAAATCAGTCCAGAGAAGCAAAGTATATACCCCAGTAGCAGAACGTTAAAACCACTTGATGAAGTGATTCCTGTGAGGCATTTGTATTAATTGCTCTGATAAGACTGAAATTTGACTATTTAAAATCTTAGACGTTTTTTTTAGACTGTCCACCCAAGAAAAACAACAGCATTAATCATTTCAGTAAATGCCCCAAAATGACACATATTGCAAATGACAGAGCCCTGTAGTGGCTGTGCGAATTACGACTGTTGTCTGTTGGGAGCAAAGGTGGAAATAGTGTGACACTGTTATAGTGCAAAAGAGTCAGGGAGGACACTGAAGAGATTAGCTGGGTCTATGTTCGGATTTTAACATTGGAGATTTCTTGATGACAGTCAATGTTGTTTTTTTGTTTTTTTTAACTGTGACTGTAACTAGTACTGATTCACATAACAGTCTCATTTTAGCATTTTTACAATAATATTTAAAGATTTTAGAGGCTGTTGACAAATTATGTTATCCTGCCTAAAGGGGCATCAGATTAGAAAACACTACAGTTTCAATTGATACATTTTGCCATTTGATTTGGGGGACTTGGGTTTTTCGGTCATGCTAGCAACCTGACACTATGGATGGAACTATGAATCTGTTGGCCAGTCAGTTCAGCATTTTGATCCATTTTAAATCCAGATCACCAACAGGTCAAAGTTTTTATTTGTCCTGTGAAATATCTCAATATCTGCTGCATGGATTGGCACAAAATTTGGTTCAAACATTCACTCCCACACAATGAATCCTAATAACTCTGGTGTTCCCTTGACTTTTCCTGTAGCACCACCATGAGGTTGACATTTGTGCTTTTTAATGAAATATCTCAGCAGTTATTGGATTGATTGGCATAACACTGGGTACATTGTGCCTGAAGAATGAATTCCAATCACTTTGGTGACCCCTTAACTTTCATCTAGTTCATCAGTTTATCTAGTTACTGAGTTAATGACTAGATACTTGGCATTCCCATCAGGATCAGCACTTGCATTTAGTGCTAATGAGCAAATGTTAGCATGCCAACAAATTAAACTAAGATGGTGAACATGCTGTTATACCCCGTAAACATCAGCAGGTTAGCATTTAGTACTGGCGTGGCTGCAGACTTTCTTTTTTATTTATTGTTTTTGTTCAACACTTCCACATCCAGCTGATAAAGGGCATCACTGTACTGAAATGTGAGATTTTCACCATGAGAGAGAATTTCCATCATAACATACCTGTACTTAGCACAAAATTGGTTTTCAGCTGATTCTTTATTTCTTGAACAAAATGGCCTTGAACACAACTGAGAAGAGAAGTTTAATATCACATGAAATATTCATCATGGTTTGTGCGTGGCTGCAGGAGGGAAGTGCCACTGGAGATTGTGTGATGGGAAAGGATGAATTAGCTTGATTTATCTCTGTGGTGTTTTTCATTTATATCCAAATTAGTCTGGGTAAAAATAGGCCTTTGGATAAATTCACAATTTCCAGTTCTTTGTTTGTACATTACAGTCCATTACAGTTTGGACAGTACAGTCATAACATGTACTGACTCACCTGATTTGTTTATGAAAGACAAGTTAATTTGATCTTGGGCTTAAGTGAAGGACTAGGTTATCGTTTAATATCAAGTGCATATCAGAGTTAATGATGTTGTCAATCAATGCTGACCTCAATTTAAAATGGAGGTTTGGAGGTCAACAAAGCCATGACTTTCATTTCTTTTATTCTCAGCAGCAGAATGTTTTCAGAGAGAGCTGCCTTCGACTATCACTCGCCTGGCTTTAGGCTTCTGCGAGAGTCTAATGATCATTCAGAGACACAAACAGCACTTCACTGTATATGTTCTGTAAATAAGTACATCTAACCCAAAGTGAAATTCAATATTGTCTGTGTTGAAGCGTGGAGGAAGAACATTGTATTTTCCGCCTGCGCCAGATTAAGCTATTAGCAGGCCGGGACATGTGCTATTAGTACGTCATAATATGAACAATAAAATCGTGAAAACATCAATTGGATGAAAGAATACATGCTAAGATTAATTATTATGAAACAAAAGAATTGTCATATTCATTTGAATAAGCTGTTTTAGATTACAGGCTATTATTGCACAGATCTTGTGTTGCTTCTCCTCACTGCTGAGTATATTAAATTTATTCCACCTCCTCACCAGAGCAGACATCACACCTCCGAGAGGAACATCTGTTAAAAGTCTGAATCATACATATCGCAGAGTATGTTTATTTGGGGGAGATCTCACCCCACGCATGCAGCAGCCTGAGAGGTGCTTAACACCAAAGATAGGTCTGAGGTCTGATTATGTGCATTTGTGCTAATGAATCCCACTGCAACGTTTTAACTCAGCATGAAATCACAGCCTTGACTAGAATGAAGGGACGGTATTCAGCATAAATTCAGCTACAGTTGTGTGGAAAAGTTAAGGCAATTCTTGGCAAATTCCATATGCTGTGGTTGTCTGAAGTGAAAAGAAGCAATGCAGCTACTGCAGAAAACAGCTGTGTGTGCAAGACGGCCTAAACATTTCAGAGTTTGAAGTGATCTGCAAGAAGAGTGGCTCGAATTTATCAAGAATAGAAAGCCTATGTTTGTCACTTTAAGAGTCTATATGTGTGTGTGTGTGTCACTGTGTCCTTGACACACCTATTGTAGCAAGAACAACAATGGTTATGAGAACTTTGGCAGATGCTTATATACAGTAAGATACAGTCACAAATCTTTACAGGTGTTTAGGTGATATCAAAATGAAGGCAGACTTTGAAGATGGGAATGGTGCAACACATAATACCCATGTAATAATGTAGTAATGACTACTGAGTACTTATGGGTCAGAATATCAGCATGTTGATGGGTGTTGGGGCTGGTGTGATCCCATCACATGATGGTCTGTTTTAGAGGATACGGTTGGTGCGGAGTCTCTACTGAGTAAGTACATTCTGAATGAGTTGATGTAACAGCTCATAGCAAACTATCAATTGTTCAACTCACAGAATAGTTTGACATTTTGGGAAATATGCTTTCTTGTTATCTGTGCTGTCTATATTCCACCCAGTAGGAATGCGGCGAGAACTGCAGCTTACATAGCAGACTGTGTTGACCACCAGCTGCAGCATACACCTGTGGCCCCCGTTTCCATTCTGGGTGACCTTAACCACTACAAACTTGAACTATCACTTCCTGGTTTTGATCAATATGTTATGTGTAAAACATGCGACAATAAGATTTTAGACAAATGTTGTGGTAATGTTAGCTTACACAGCTAGAACCAAACCACCTCTGGAAAACTCTGACCACAACACAGTACATCTAATAATACTAAATCACAGGTTAAAAAAGTGACTGTGGAATATACAAAATGTAGATGAGGCTGCTGAGTCAGTAACTGGTTATATAAACTTTTGTGTGAATAATGTGGTCATCAAAAAGGACATTATTGTGTGCCCGAACAACAAACACACATAATAAAAAAGGTGAAGGATCCTATCAACAGGGGGAAAAAAGCAGACTTCATCATGACCAGTTCCAGCTGAAAACAGTACAAGAGGAACTCAATCAGTCATTAAGGGAACCCCAAAAGGACATGATAGAGCAACATAAAGTCTATAAAAGCCACAACTAACATGGAACCAAGCAAGAGGCACTTCATCACCACAGATGATCTTCAAAAAGCCAACAAATTGGATTCATTTTACTCCAGGTTAGAGACTCAGGATTTCACTCAGGATTGTAATACTGTGCTAAAAACTCTGGCACCAGGCTGGTTGTGTACCGACCCAAGGTGCAGTCTCTCTTCTGTCAAGTATATACCAAAAACTCAACAGGGCCACACAGTGTCTGTTTTTCTGCTGAGGACTGAGGAGTCGACTCCAGCATGGTGCCCTATTTTCCAACAGTCACTGGGAAAAAAAAAAAAAAAAAAAACTGCCATTACACCAGTTCCTAAGAAACCCTGTCCATATACTGATAGCTTTAACTTCAATTGTGATGAAATGCTTGGAAAAATACATGTTTTACTTGCTCAAAGCAGATACACTGTAAATCCGTTGTTAGATCCTTTCCACTATGCTTATAGACAGATAGATGCTGCAAACAGCATCACCCATCTTGTTCATTCAAGCATTTGGAAGACACGAAAGCTTATGTACACCTGCTTTTTGTTGATTTTAGTTCAGCTTTTAACATCCTTCAGCCTTACCTATTGATTCAGAAAATGAAAGTGATGAGTGTCAACCCTTTTTTCATTAAATGGTAGCATACCTCTACTTTCTGACAGATTGTATCCAGCATGTAAAGTCATCAACACCTCTCTGACCCCAAATCAATCAGTACAGGTGCCCCCCAGGGTTGTGCAAGCTCTCCAGTGCTTTTCACACTGTTTAGAAATGAGTTTGTGAGCATTCACTTGGATAACTACATATTTGATAACTACATATTTAAATTCTCTTCACAACACTGCTATCCTCAGTTTACTGTACAGAAACAATGATAGATCACACAACTACTTTGATTTGGAGATGTTTGTGCATTGGTTTGATGCTAATCACCTCATTTTGAATGTAAAGAAAACTGAGGAGATAGCATTTGGGGTTTGGGGAAACGTATGTATCTGCTCTATGAGGCAGTCTTGGAGAGCCTAATCAGGCATGGGATACAAGCATAGTATGATAACCTCTCAGTACACTTAAAATCTAGGTTTGCCTGTCTTGCTCAGACCGCCATGAAGGTCATGAGGAAGAATGAATACCAGTCCCTTCAATCTAGGAACAAGCAGTCTGTGCTCAGAGGAACACAGAGAATACTGGCTCTGATCCATCTCATGTCCTCCACTCTGAGTACGAGTTTTACCCTCTGGCAGACGATAGAGAGTACCCAAGTGGCAACTCAATCATTGAAAAAACTCATTTGTGCCTTCTTCTATTAACATCTTAAACAGTAAGGACATCGTTTGAGCCATGAAGGCCATAAATCCCAAAGGGACTCTGTTAGGATAGAGGGGTTGTGCAATACGTTGTCATAAAGTTGTACAATGTTGTTTTTGAGGCATGCAATATGTTTTTACTAATGGTACATGAATGTATGTACATATGAATACTAGTATATGGTTGACTTGTCAGAATCGATGACATTTGTTAAAGTCAATATAAAGCAAATTCAGAGATCTGTTTCTAAACACATTATTTATATTAGAAAATAGTTCCTTAAAACATGTGTGAAGACTGTAAACGCTGTATTACTGCATTGTGGAGTTAGACTGTTTCACAGTTTTCCATCAGTTTCATTCGGGATTTTATGGGTGGGTCTGAAACTGTGGCTCGATGATGCACTGGAGCCACCACTCATCATAACCCCGCCCCTAACACTGTGACCGTTATAAACAGCAGCGCTGCATTAGCATCCGCTAGCTAGCTATGCCGTTGTCCCTGGATGCCAGAGTTAGAAGAACAGCTCGGTCATCACCTTATTTAAGTTTTCAAAGGCATTAAGAGGAAGTTGATTAATTTTGTGAAGAGCCACACTGATGGAGAGTTGAGGAACACCACTAAGATCCGTCTCTGCAGAGACCGTTTCACTCCGGTTAGTTTTACAAACTTTCACTAGAGACAACGGGAATTCACCCATAATCTGCTGCCGAATCAATCTAACATGTGTATCCAAGTAGTCAAACTGGTTAGAGTGAGGCAGTAACACACTTGTTGCCATAATAACACACTAATTATCACAAAGTGAGTTGAGTATCAGTGTAACATCTTTATACTTATATACTTTTTTAATAAACATCAGTAACATTACTTCATAAACAATGTGACTTGTTTCTTGAGTCCTTGAGGACGGGCCATTAGATGAACAAAAACTAAAAGCTCCAGTGCCTCAAACATGTAGAGAATAGGGAGCTAGCAGGGTGGTAACAAGATACTAACTGTCACTGTGCTGCACCAAGTGGGCATGGTTATTATTTTTTCATCATTTTGAAACCTAATTTTATATATTTCCCATTTTTTAACCATTCACATTTAGCTGGGTGGTTAATAGCACATTTTTCTGTGGTGTGCCTAACTCAGAATGCCGTTAGTATTACTGCTTTACACAGACTTTAAATGCAGCAACACTAGCCCAAGAAAAAATTTCTTAAGGGTACAATGAAATATATCATATTGTATTGTATCGTAAAATATTGTATTACATATTATATATTGTATCGTAACACCAAATAACATGATGACGTGTCGCTTTTGCACAGATTAAAGTGAGATACAACATGTTAGCATTAAGAGGTGTTGGTAGGCAGGTCGTTACTGTCTGAAAGAGCCATGCTAGCTGTTTTCCCCTGTTTCCAGTCTTGGTTCTAAGCTTAGCTAACAACATAGCAACATATGTACCATACACATGAAAGTGGCATCAACCTTGGCAAGAGAACAAATAGGTGTAGTTCCCAAAATGTCACATAAATACTTTAAATATGAAATATAACATGGAAATATGAATTATAAAATGGTGCCTGTTGCTTTCAAGAGCAATTTATTCTCCTTGTCTGTATATGAATTTCAAACTGACAAAAGTCAAACTTCCATAATTATATTCATATCCCCAGTACAACAGAGCACCTTGACTCAGTCTGACGTGCTCGATCAAACACAGAAATCTATTACAGGGAATATTATCGCTTACAAAATGAGAAGTGATACATGACACACACAAAAAAAAAAGTTGTGTAACAGATATTTCAGCCAATTCACTTAAAAGGCTGTTTCTTCCTGCATTTTGCTGCAGTTGAGTTTGAATCAAGATGACCAAAGCCCATTTTTCACAAAATCATCAGGTATGATAAAAGCTAAGTACTCTACTGTGGACCCATGGATCATTGCCATTCAGTCTTGCAGTTACAGTCATTTTCAATTCCACCAGACAAGAGGACGACCAAGCATAATGAGAATTAATGGCAAAAGATATAGCTTTTCTATGGAATAACCAAAAACAAAAATGATGTGTCATTTGTTATACAGTATGCGTGTTTCTTGTCATTTAAAATATGTTACACCAGTGTGTGCTGTCCCATAGCACACATTCAAAAATGACACTTCCTTTTAAGACACTATTAGACACTCTTGTGGCTACCCTTTATTTGGCAAGTGAATGACAAATATTGAAAGCTGTCAAACTCCCTTCACATCATGGAAGCCTGCCTTCTGTGCATTTACGCACAGATGAAGTACAAGCTGCCATCTTGGCAAGTAGAGCCAGTGTTTTTTGATCGCTCATCATCTTTGTTTCTTATTCCTGACGTTTTAAAGACAGGGCTCATATTCTAGTGCCTAAAAGTTAAAACAAATGTTTGCTGAATAAATTGTGCCCACAGTTGCAGGGTTTGTTCTAGGCAAACACTGATTAGATCCATAGGAGCCATTAGGTTTTAATATAACTGGAAGGGGGACACTGGGGGCCACATTTCTGAGTGCAAAAGCAGGGAAAAAACGAAAACAACGTAATGCATGATTAAGGCTTGTGTTGGCCTAAACTATTACTTTCAACACTAAGCTGCTCATCAGTGTTAACATTAGAATATTTCTGACCCTGTTAGCTTTGAAAATTAGTCAAGTTAAAATTTGTAATTATTATTAGTCTAGTCTCTCAGACATTTGTATCAGTTGGTTAGATGCACCAGCACTGGCAAATCTTCCTTTCTCCTCTCTTTATGTGCCCTCTCACAACCCACTTTAATTATCTGTGAGAAGGATCTCCTCACCTTGTTAATGCTTGCAAATTCTGCCGAAGTACAAGAATTGCCTTTGGCAGAGACAGAGGGATTTTCACCTTAATATTTTCTGAACTAACTTCACAGGGGATGATCTGTGGGTGGACAGCAACCGCTGCAGCTGCCCAGAGAGCACACAAGTGGATAGCATACGAGGCAGAGAGAGGACTTTTTTTCTTTTTTTTAAAAATAACGTTCCACAGGAAGGCCATATAACCGCACAGTTCAAAGTGTTCATCAAAATTCACACTCGGCGTGCTCGGTGTGCAGCGTGGAAGCCAACCTGCTGAGCTGTGCTGGGGGAAATCTATAGAAACAAATTAACTCCAAGTCTGTTGGTCTGGGCATGTGCAGAAGATAACAGGCTTCAATTACAAAGCTCTTTCTCCTAATTGAAAATGCAGCTAATAGCTTAAGTGCTTGCTATCTGGGATAGCTAAAATAATGTGCAGGGGGCTCACTGGGTTTGGACATTTACAACATGCCTCTTACTGTGAGTTTGAACCCTGGAGGAGCCTTTTTCGTATACACCATCTCTCCTACTTTCATCTTTCTTGACACTCTCCACTCTGTGCCATTCAATAAAATGGAAAAAAAGCTTCTCATGTATCAGAAGAGATTGTGCTGCATTGCCTTTATTGTGATGCAAATAGCCCTTGACACTATCACTGCACATCATGGACTGCTTGTACTGCAACCTGTATTAAATTGTGGTGCAAGTCACATGACTAATAAATATGACACTGTATTGGATTAAATAATGCAGTCGTTTGAAAGTGTAAATGCATCACTCTAAACTAAATATGCATAAAAACCTAGAAGTGATTTTAAAAGTTCCCTGCTGTACTTGTACATTCTTACCTTGCATTGCAGTGTTTGGCACAAAATGTAACACAAAAAAAAAATCCCATTACATTTTTAACAACTCAGGCTGCTCCCTTGAGCTGTAGAGGGCAAGGAATAACAAAGCTGAGGGAAGTCTCGGCTCCTTACCTCTGATGGGCTATTAGTTATTCTAGCTAGCAGAAGCCCCATTAGGTCTGCCATTTAATGCTCCCACGCCACATTCTCACATGAAAGCTACAAGATTGATAAGCCGACCATCTCACCTCAAGCTTCCCTTGTGTTTGAGAAATGCTCTGCCACAGATAATCTGACAAAGAGCTGATTTAGCTACCTGTGTACCCCTGTAGTATGTGACATTACTGAGAACAATACAACATTTTTGTGCCAGACTCTCCAGTGACTTCAGGAAAGGACACAACAAGACTGTAAGTGGTGCTACAATACAATCCACTGACTTAAAACATATTCGAAAATGATTTATAGGGTCCATGTGGAATATAGGAAATGAGCTGCGTGGCAGTGTGAGATAAAACTTCATCTCTGAGCTGCGCTGACGGATACAATGGAGAAGAAAGATGTCGCCTGTACTCCACAGCATGTCTGGTTAGCCTGACAAAAGGTGCAGCTAAGATTCAAGTGACACTACATCTTTCCCAACACAACATGTCCTGTTAATCACACTTAACCATACTGCCAAATGAAAAAAAAGCTGCTGGACAAAAGAAGACAGATGCATGGCATTAGGGGAAAAAAAGAATACACAGGCAAAAAAGTGCCTAATTAAGCATGAGCAAATTGATTAGTCTTTCTGTCAAGGCTTTCTCTCTCAATCCCTCTGTACAGTACAGTGGTTTAGAGTCAGTCATGTGGAGGAGTCTGGCGTTTGGATGAGAATTTCAATTTGAACTTTTCAGACAAAAGTTTCACTTGTGTGGCCAAATAGTTTCTTTATCTTCCTGAGATGAAACAAAAGTAGTAAACGTAACGTTTGTTACTGCAGTAGTACACAAAAGCCAGACAGAAAATCGAGCCCAAATGCATAATTTATCTTCTTTTTGGCTTCGGGCCTTTAGAGTATTCTCCAGCCTGCAGTGCCTGTTTGAACTTTTTAAATTAAACTAATGAGTAAAATCTTAAATACATGATTGCTGGAGGCAGAAACAGAGAATGGGATATATGATCAGCTGGTGTGATTGTAAATATTTACACACATAATACAGCAAAAAACAAATATCAAAACTCACATGGCTTGTGTATTTGCTACTACAGCTGTTGTAGCAAACACACAGGATAAGAGAGGACCACCTGCACAGTGACTTGATCTAATAAATTTTTATCATCCTGTTTAGGACAGCAAGCCATTTGTGAATAAATAACAGGCTGGCTTATAATACATAGATTCATCAATGAGCTCTTTTGTGTCAGGAGTGAAAGATGAACCTATTTTGTGCATAATGCATCTCACTGTACATAAGTTATGCAGAGAGAGGAGCTGCCACTGCAGTTTCAGCTAATGGGAATCATATTTTAGCAATAAAACTGCATGATTCAGAACAACAGCTGGGTAATCATACGGAACTGAACAAACCCAGCATATTGCAAAACAAGTCACCATGCACTGACCTTTACTTCCTTATCCACAAAAAACAGACAAGAGCAGAGGAGAAAAAGAAAAGTGTTTTTCTCCGCAGATTGTTAGAAAATTTACCTCTCATGCCTCGCAGTGGAAATGGATTTTTGGAGGGCAACGGTCATACCTCGCATTCCCTGGAGCCTGAGATGGTGTATGTGTAAGGTCCTGTCCCATTAACCAGCACATCCATAGTCTCTGAGTGTGAAGGCTTGTAGTCCACATAGTACTCTTGCAGTGGTGAATTAAGGGAGCGCTCTGTCTCCCGAGCCTTTTTCTGGCGCTTTTTAACCGCAGAGCGCTGCTGAAGCTGTTTGATACTGCTGGGGTAGCGCTTCCATGAGACATAGATAACCAGTAGAATTATAGCCACAGATAAGAGGAGGGCCACGCTACCAGCTATGATCTTGTGGAAGGACACATACTCAGTGTCTGGCAAGGGGATGGTGGGGGAGGCCTCGGAAGGAGTCGGGAAGGCTGTCCTGTTCCAGTTTGGCTTCTTATCGACCACGGACTGCGTGGGAAGAGGCAGCAGCTCAGGATGAAATGCAGAAGTGAGGGGCGATGTCGTTGTAGGTATAGGAGTCGGTGTTGCTGTACAGATGTTGTAAGTCTCCACCACGTCTGTCACTTTCTCTCCTTGTGCCTCTTTTGGGCCAGCACAAATCATAGTGGACTCCTTGTTGCCCTTAAAGGCCTTGAGCCAGGCCACCAAGGGACATATGTTGGGGTTACAGTACCACAAATTACCAGCCAGACTGATGGTGGTGAGGGAGATCCAAGCCTCTACCGTCTGCTGAGACACATTGCTGAGTTTGTTGGAGTCCAGATTAAGTGTCTGGAGATTAGGGAGGCATTGGAACGTACTCGGGTCCAGCACTTGGAGTTCATTTCCTGAAAGATCCAGCTTTTGCAAGGAAGTCCACATCCATGGCAGCCCCTGGGTTAGCAGTTTGATACGGTTCCACTGTAAATAGAGTGCCCTCAGGTTAGTCAGGCGGGGGAAATGAGCAAAATTTATCTTTGAGAACTGGTTGTGCTCCAGATGAAGCTCGATGAGCTTAAGGAGTCCAGCAAAGGCATTACGGGTCAGGCTCCGTAGCCTGTTGTAGCCAATATCAAGAAACTCCAGGTTGCGACAGTCGAGGAACACTCGCATTGGGACAGTTTTTAAGGAATTTGACCTCAAGTGTAAACTCAGCAGTTTCCGTAAACCCAGGAACTGATTAGGCTGCAGAACCTGCAGTTTATTGTAGGAAAGGTCAAGATTACGTAAATTAGGAACATCATGGAAAGTGTTGTTTTTCAGCTGTGTGATCTTATTCGAGCTGAGGATCAGTTCTTTGAGCCTCCGTATCCCGTGGAAAGCCTGGCCATCCACGGCATTGATGTAATTATGGTCGAGGTAGAGCCAAACTAGTTGACTCAGCCCTGCAAACTGGTGGGCTCTGAGGTTCACCAGGCTGTTGTAACGCAGGGACAGGCCCTGTGTGCCCACAGACACATTGCTTGGCACGTCACGGAAGGCATTGGATTCACAGTATATTATTTTCCCATCACATCTACAGCTCTGGGGGCAGGGACGCTCACGGATGCTGCTCGGAGCAGCAGCAAGCAGCCAGGCGGGCACCACCACTGTGAATACAAGCCACCTGAAAACCACTGGAAGTCCTGCAGACACACAGAAAAGTGATAGATTTAAGAGCAGAAAACATGGACCCATGTGCAAAGAGCTGGAACAGGGTAGAACTGCATAAAATTGAATTGAATTAAGGAACCAAACATTATCACCCATACTGTGTTCTGAGGCATTTGATAACAGAGGAGGATATTTCCAGCCTAGTTCATTTGCATCCCTGTGTTCATGGCAAATCTACACACACACTTATAGCCATTATTACAGTCAAAGTCATGTTCCTGAGACATGGAAAAGGTGATTGAGAAACGCATGCATCTGGCATAATCTGTAAAACAGTTGTTGAGAGGAAAGCCTCCCTCAGATCCCACAGCCTGCAGTCATCATTCATAAACCGCAGGGGGGCAAAGACACCAGGAGCATTAGCTTTTAAGTGAATTGTCATTGGAAAACGACTAAAGACTTTGCGCATAAGGGAAGGCTTTAAGTACCTTGCAGAGCAGTCTACATACCCATATTTGCGCGGTGTCGGCTCCTCCTCATGTTTAGGGCTCTCTGTTGCATGCGTTCCACGTCCACATGTTAGACGCACTCGGCGTTTTGTCCAGATAGTTGGACACGCACCCAGGACGCCCGTCTGCAAGGGGAATATACGCACTTTGAGCCGCAGCCGTATCCGCTTTGCGCACAGCCGCACACCTGTCGGAGATGAGAGTAGCTCCAGAAGGTGTGCATCAACCTCTGCCTGTAGTTTCCCACGTTACCGCACAACATGAGCTTGATAACGCATATTTCTGACTGCCACCAAAAGCCGTCGGATGGACGCGCTCAAGCTCGTATCCTCATGAGAATGACATTGTTGAGCGCGTTTTTTTTTTTTTTTTTTTTTTTTTGGAAGGCTGTAAAAGCCTACATTTTAAACACCGAGTCGCCAATTGTTGAATCTAGGTTAAGTGGCAGAAAAGAGACTGGAAACCGAGCAAGTGAAGAAATTTGAAAGGAATAAACTGAGGTCCAAACCCGGCAAGTTGGATGAATCCTAATTCAGATGTGGACGATGGGAGGAAAAGGCGCAGTCTGCTGTGGATTAGACCCGTTGACCGTGGCATCAAGAATAAATCAGTTGTATAGCAACAGGAATGATGTTGGTGTAGGATTATACTGAGCTCAGTGGTGCTCGTTTCAGGACTTGAGATGCCCTCTCCTGGTCATGGAGTGACTCTCCGCAGCTTACACTGAAGTATAGACTTCATTGTCCTCAGGTACAGACAGAGCCTGCATATCAATTAAAGCAGAGGAATGGGAAGACTGTTTGCTCTGCATTTAAATATTTGTAAAGATGCGCTGCCAGTCCAACGTTCCTGAACAGACTGTTTGAACATTTTCAGATTAATCTCAAGCAAAGCGCTAATTGCAGGATTGAATATCACAAAACCTAAATTTACTACAGGGAACTGAGAAATGTTTGTCACTATAATTATCAAATTTTTTGATTAAAGGCACGCGTGACTGCTTAAGTAATAGTAATTAGAAGCATGGCCCCTTTTAATGTTTTATATTTAATATATTGTTGGAATATTATTACTGATATAGGAACATTTCTTCAATTTATGCCCCATACTATCCAGTAGTTTTATATATAGATCATATTCATAAGTTCACCATATGTTTTCTATGTGAAATCGTAATCTGCAAGTAACTACTATGTCAAATACATGTAGATTAGACTACAACATTGCAGAGTAAAGTGGAAGTTCTAAAGTATGAATACCTAAAAAAACAATCTTAATTCTATTACTCAAGTAAATGTGCTAAGTTATTACCTTCACTGGTGATCAAGTCTGATTATGCGTATATTATTTTATTATTTTGTCTATAGTCTGTCTATAGTTTACTGCATTTATTGCTAAAATGCTAACATAACATAAATGTATATGATGCTGTATCAGCAGTATATCTAACTGCCATTGCCTGTGTGCAAAGTCTGAACTGTAACTACTAATACCCCCCACCCACTTCAGAAGAGCCCCACTGGTTTTACACTGGATCTGGGGCCTTTAAGGAACTGTTGGCAAAATCTCAGATGTTATGATTCTTAATTAGTGCTTCACAGGCAAGTGGGACTATAATGAAAAGGTCAGCTTATTAAGCCTAGGTTTGCATTATCATCAAGTACAGTAACAAGCAAGAAAAACTATTTACATTGTCTTCTACAGGTGTCTATAGGGTCCATTGGCTATTTCCAATAAAACAGACAATTATTTCTGAATCCATATGTTGTTTTCTTGTATTTTCTGACTTGTGGTATTAACAATGAGCACACTGTTTGAAATTCATTTTTGAGTATTCAGTATTCAGAAACTTTTGACAGGCAGTGGAATTCAACATACAGTGGAAAACAATGATGGGAAGAAGAAAAGTGGTATATATTTTTATTCATTTGGTTTTAAATGTGTCATGTTTTAACTATGCTGAGAAAAGTTGAGAGCGTAATGCTTTTTTTTTCTTCCTCTTGTCTATTCATTGTTGGATATTGACACAGAAATGTGTCATGCGTAAAACAATGCTCTCAAGGTTTAATGGACTCTTGAGTCAGGTCAAAATCATCACTCTAATGGGTCCCTCTGCCTCTGTTCTAATGAGTAAAGCGACTACCAGTAATGGACGTTAATGAACATTTGAGCTCAAATTGCAGATAGTTGTGACAAAGAAATTGGTGTTAAAAATAAACTGATGTATCTGTGACTTGCAGTGGCAGTCACTGATTTAATTTCATTGTTAGATCAATCATTAACTGGAGTTGAAGGACAGGCCAGGAACCTACTGTCTCTCTCTCTCTCTCTCTCCTCTCTCTCTCTCTCACACACACACACACACACATGCACACACACACACACACACACACACACACAAGGTGACTGAAAGAATGACAAATAGTACAGCTTTGAATGTATATCCTTCAGTGTTTTACACTGTGATGCCTTTTGAAATGTCTAGTGATAATTCCAAACAAAGCATGGTTGAACATCAGCAGAGTTTCATTAATTCTCTAATCTTTTATTAGTGAATTCCATGTGGTACATAAGAGTAAACACAACAGCTAAAAACTTACAGACCACAGAAGGATGTTTGATGCGAAGTACAGTCTGTTGATACAGCTTCTTCTAAGGGTTTTAGATATATATAGGCATCCATATATTGTTGTCTGACAGAGACTTGTGTTATGTGCATAAAGTGTTTTATTTGTCAAAAGTATTTGATCATTAGAGAAAATTAGAAAGAGCAGTGGCCTAAAATGGAGCCTTGAGGTACACCTGAGAGGACTAAATAAAACACTTGATTTTTACCTCACAGGATAATTCATTTAGCAATATGTCAAGGTTAACTACGTTGAAATCTTTTGAGAAATGAAGAAACCAAGAATTATATATGTATTATTTTTCATTAAGAGTGTGAATACATCAGACTGTTCTGTAATATCAAGTCAACTATAAGAAGAGTAGCTGCATTTAATGAACTTTAAAGTGCATAAATGAGTATATGGTCTCCAACACTGTATCCCTGTCATCTATTAAGCCTCCACACATAAAAAAGACATCACAAATAGAAAGGCCTGAAAAATGTAGACATTTTGATCCATTTTTCAGTCTGTTAATATTAATATTATGCATGCATACAATGGCAGTCGGTAACGTCAATGACAGTACTTCTTTTCTTTAAATTTAAGTTTTTTTATTTTATTTATTTATTTATTTTTTTGATAAAGTCATTTATATATAAGAATGAAGAGATGGTATATAATCCTGCAAAGTCTCAATTTTAGCGTTGATGACAGTAACTGGCTAAGATACACCATACTATTTCTGTTACCGTTTGATCAGCTACAATGTTTGGACTTGCATCAAATAATTATTACTTTTTAAAGCAAATGCAAACATCTGTTGTATACTTCTGTGGTTGAAACTGGTTTTAATTTGTAAGAAAATGGCTACTATCCTGTAAACCAAATCACTGGCCATTTTGTTTTAGCATATATTTCAATTTATGAATGATAGTGGAAATAAATAGCAACAGATTTATACAGAAAAAAAAGTTATTCTAGATGTAATCCACTGTTAAAAATCACAGCACGTAGTTGCTGTGCAATCATCCCATGAGTTCTTAAACTCCTGTGGTCTGGTGATCACCCTTATTTATGTTGTCTAACAAATCTGACATGACCCACTTACATCTCATTCAGCTTTTTAGGTATTTGCTATAACCGCATATGCGAAAGCAATGCAGAACTGCTATGGATCAATAATTGAGTTTCACACTATATTTATAGTCAACTCTCAACACTGGAAAGAATATCAATGTCTTCAACTTCTTTTTAACTCTCCCAACTTGAATGTTCCCTTCCTGCTTTTCTTTCTTTTTCTTACTTGCAGCTGAAATTCGCTGCATGTCAAAACATTTTTCATATAAAATGACTTGATTTCATGACCTGCTGACTCATTGATGATTGATCAAGTGCTTGATAATGTTCCCAGGTGTCATCAAGTATAAATGAGCCCCACAAGAGAACAAAATGGCACTCTATTGTCATGAAAAGCATAGAAACCCAGGCCATAAACAAGAAAGGTATAGTACCACCGTATGCACTCACCTCACTTTGCAAATAACTCAGCCACCAAATTGCTTCCTATGAAACTTTAATGACTGTCTGTGACTGACTGAGCCCTGAATAATAGAGCAAGGAAGGACCTGCTTTTGCAGCATAATGAATCCCACTGAAACAGGGTGTAGAAATGTATAAATAGTAAAATCATTAGGACAAAGAGAGACTTAAAACAGCATTGAAGAAAATATTTACTTCCAGACCTGACTTCTAAATGTAACTTTAATTACCCTCTATAATCACAGCAGGTAAATATTTCTGAGACAGAGGCTATCCCAAAACATTCTGGCTCTTTATCCGCTATTGCTACTGGGTGGGACTAAAAGAGAAAAGGAAAATGCTGCAGTGTTGTTTTTCTTTTGTTTTTTGATATATGAAGGGCTGTATATTGACTTCTTAACTTTGTTTATACACATGGCTATTTCCTTGCAAAATTCTACCCTCAGCTCACCACAATATTCTTATTTAAATAAAACTTCTCAAAGTTGTTTCCTGCTTAGGAACCAAGCAGGACTTAAGTCAGAGCACCGAGGAGGGACTCCTTGAAACTATTGATTGTGCCGATGAGTCATATTCTGTTTTATTTTAGCTCACTATTTTCCTAGGATGTATTATGAGCACTTCTTCCTCTTAGTGGACCAATTCATAAGCTTTCCTGATACACCAGCAGCAGAGGTGCTGCCATTCATGACGCGCACGAAAGAAAGGTATTTAAAACACCATTGAAGCTACCATTAAAACACTATTGTTTCAAAGGTTAAACCAGACTTTTCTCACAGCAACATTCCTGGAAAATGATGATATTAAGCCTCTATGCCTCCCTTTTCAAACATTTTCATTGCTCATGCATAAGAAAAACACTTCTTCAAGGAAGTCTATGAGGATCAGTAATGTAATAGAAATGATGATAATGGGCTCTCGCACAACCAGGGTCTAACAAACTATAATAACATTTGGACAGTTTCCTGCAAATTAGCAGTTTCCTGCATCTCAGATGTAAAGGTTCTTTGCAACCTGTTTATTTTCTTATATAGCTGGCCAGGATGGCCTAGCACTATACACATGAGTCATTGGGCAAAGAGGTTTTTAAAAAAAAGGATTCAGTCTTTGTGCCTATATGGTTCTATCAGTAACAGGGAGAAACTAAAGACATGGACAAAGTGTTAGGTAATATCATTACAAGAACATTATTGCGAAAGCAAATCCAGCCAATGAGGACGTGATTCTGTTCTGATTCTGTTGATCATATCTTCAGTGTTACCTGGGCAGGAGAGACCTGAGGTACAGTGCAATAACACACACTTAACTTAGGTACTGAGGTGTGTGTTCATGCTGCAGGCAGGTATTACTGTCTGCATGTCTGAAAAATAACACACTGTGCAGTTATACTCTCAAACTTGCGTTCCTCATACTACTAATGCGCAGAGACTCATTAAAGCTTCATTGAATGTATTTCTTATAATATCTGAGGCCATGTAAGGCCATTCCAGCTGATTAATTCAACTCAATATTTTGCCTGAACACAATTCCTTTTAGTTAACAAACCTACTTTATGTTAAAAGTGTTAATTATCTTGGTGGGTTAAATCTAAGTCTGACAGGACCTAGAAAACCCAACAATGATCAAGTTCATCATGTTTAGCAGAGCATCCAGAGATGGCTAAAACCTAAAATCAATATCTATCCTTCTTTGAATCATTACAAATTTGGATTTAGATTAATAATCTTCCAAATGGCATATCTGTTAGTGTGGCATTAACATTCTTATGTGTAAATACTATATTATAAAACATCAATTTTAATTTTGTGATTAGGCAACCACAGTGTCTCTTTTCTTAAAAAATAAGAATTTATGTACAACATAGCTTATTATCTACTAAATAACTCCATGTAATGAATTTTATTTTTGTGTTACCATTCAGCCTCCTGCGTTTATTTTCCGTTATACTGTTCGTTTCATCCAGAATGCTGGCTGGTTGGTCCTACGCTGTTTGTCTTTTATGCAAATAAATTTTAATGAAGCAACTTGATTGACTGTGTGAGAGTCATGTATTTGCATGAGTGATGTGATGTTCTAAAACTTGGCCACATACTTGGCAGTCTTACAGGGTAGTATGGGCACTCAAATTCAAAATCAATGTAACTCGCCCAGTAGTATCACAAAATACCTAAAGGAAAACATTTATAAGATTACAGCCAATGGTAAGATACATATTATGTAAGTGTTTTTGTGGATCACTGTTGTGTTATCCACCTGTCCTAGACAAAGGCCACTGATTTTAGCAAGAGATTACCTCCCAGCTTAGACATTTCAAACATATTGAAAGGCCATTTTGAAAATATGAGGATGATAACTGTTTGCTTATAACAGCAGTTTTAGCTGCATGACATGACTCCACCTTTTGCTCCTGACAGCCGCTTCTTTGGAAAATAGGGCTCAGTGAGGAGTTCGTGAAAGATGACTGAGTGATAACAACCATTCCTTACCTGTCCACCCATTTGATACCAATGACAAGAACTGCAGCTACAGTAGAGTGTGTATATGTGTGTATAGCAGGCCTTAAACTGCTGGTTTACATGTATGCATGTGTAAACGCATTCAGATTAACATAACGGCAAAGTAAGACTCACATTTGATTTGTGTCTCAATGGAACAGGTCATTTCTGCAACCAATAAAACTAATGTATTATCAACTTTCTCGGCGTTACTTCAGTCATTGGCAGTTAGAAGACAGTAGCTGACACCTATCTGAGGTTGATTACATTGTCATTGTCAGTCAGTCGCTCTTAAGATGTGGATGCACACGCATAACCTTTTCTACATTTTCATACAGAAGATAAGATCCAGGCACAAAGGATTGTGGAGCTGACACATGATCACTTGGGCAGTCAGTACAGCACATCCTCCCTCTCTGGAAACCACCACACGGTGTTCTTTTCCCTGCCTAACTGTTGCAAAAGCGCCTCCTGACAACGCTATTGTTGAGTAGCACGCTTTTCCCTCACTTTGGTGCACACTTTGGAATAGCATGTGATCTCCAAGACACGGTGAGGCAGCGCACTTTGAAGAGCAGATTTTGTTTGACATTCAGTTGAAAAATGTGCTACTATAAGTCCCAGAGGTATTATCTTAACAGAATGGCTCATTTTCACACCTCCTGTGATTCACCCCTGCCGCGGTGCTCATGGAGCAGATCATGGATACATTTCTTCTCACTGCAATCCACAGGCATCGGAGGAAACTTGCCTGACCAAGAATATTACCACACCCTGGCCAAACATTGATATGACTACATTAGCTCATTTCATAACCACAATTGATGTGGATGATTTCTCTTTATCTTACAGTCATGATCAATGTCAGCAGCTCTTCAACCAAGACATTTCTCTCTATGCACAAGGGCTGCTGTTACACACATTACAACCTGTTAGACTCTCCAGTGCTGTGTAGTCAAATATATGTTTTCTACACTGTTGTGTCCAAAGTGATGAATGTCTGTTCAAAGCAGGATGAGCTAAGCATGAAAAATGAGTATATGAACAACCACAGAATTACATGTTTCCCTCATTCCACCTGCTTTTGCTATTAAAATACGCCTGTCCCTCCTCCGCCGCTCGTCGACTGCCCACTCTCGTAAGAGGGCCAACCATTTAGTCACCAATAATCCTACTGCTGCCACTCTTCAGCAGCAGCATTCTAGACACCAAGAGGTGTTAACTGTTTATCTACATAAACCCCCGGCTGCCTGAGAGTGTGGATGGATGCTAAAACAACATCTCACTTGCTGTTACCATAATTATCATTTAATACAATTGAGACAGGAATTAAAAATCCTGATTTACCCTAGTTCTGTTGTGGTTTTGAATATGATTAAACACATTAAATGAGGTGAATTTGCCACCTCCTTATTTTGTCTAAGGAAATGTTCATCACTATCATCATCACGGCCGCAGCAGCATCATTACACCAGTTCAATAACATCTTTGTTGATTGAACTCCTCAGGTCTCTCCACATGTTTGCTGACAATAGGGGAGACCTGAGGCTTTGGATTATAAGCAAATAAGTTGAAATATGAAATCATAAAATAGAATGAAATAAAAAATGTGTGACTATATATACACACCAAATTTCATACCAACTTTTGCCAGTTATAGAATTCAGAGTCCCCTATAGAGCAAGGTACAGTTTTTGTATTCATGTTTCCTATAGATTTAATTCACATACAACACAACACATCATAAAATCATAAACAAGTAATGAATGAAATTGATAATAACTGTACTTACATGGTTGGTGTATATATAGGCTAGCATATTTACAAGCTTATAGTCTAGATGTGTGATTAAAGACGCCGACGCCTCTGAGAAAGGAGAAAGAGTGAGAGAGAGAGGAGGGGGAAGAGAGATATGAGATACACAGAGAAAGAGAGAGAGAGAGAGTGTGTGTGTATGGAGTGGAGGGTTGTGCATCAGTCTGTTGGCGCTCAAATGGGTTATTGCGCACACAGCGGGCTCAACCAGCGGCGACTCCAACTACGACCCTAAGTGTGAAGGCGTCCTTATTTTGAGCGCTGACGGAGCTCAAGAAGGACCGCTGCGGAAAATCCTACCTTTATTTGATTTTCTCTCTCAAATTGAAGACACAAGGATGCTCAGTATGCGGACTGACTTGGAGGCTGCATGAACTGCGATTTCCTCTCTGAGAGTTAAAGTTTAATGTGCCTTTATCCGCTTCTTTCAGAGGATTACCTTCCCTCAGTAATGATGTAAGTCATTATATTTTTTCACAATTTAGTGACAAGGTTTTCCTTCTTGATAGCTCTTTTAGATGAGATGACAGCTCTGATCAGTTTCACTTGATAGATTTGATAGTTCCTAGACTTAACATCCAAGAATAAGGTCTGCTGTTTATTTAAGCACAATTTTAAATCCTATTCCTGTTTTCTCCACATGTTTCTCTGTGTCTGAATATGCTCATGCATCTATACCTTAAGAGTGGCAAACGCTAGACTCTGGTTATCAATTCTGATGAAGCAGGACTGGTGTCTCAGACATCAGACCTCGTTGCTCCTCCCTCACTACATGATCTCCTGTTTGATGAATGAATGTCTAGCCTTTACTTATTTAAACATCTTTTGAACACATTTTCTAAAACCAAAGTCATCCCTTTGATTGCCTGTGCCCACCTCTACCCCCAACAGGTTCAGTGTGATGCTGACTGGGAGGTTATCGTGGTTCTTCTTCTGCAGGCAGCTGCCTTTGCTGCTGCTCAGCAAGGGGAGGATGCCCCAGAGTTGTCGCCATGGGTTGAAAGATTGCTTATTGCGCAGTTCAAAGATCTTCAGACATCCCGGAAAACATCACCACGGGATGCCAGGGTCTCAATCTCTGCTATAACAACCTGCTGGTTCTGCTGCTGATTGCCCATTAACTTCAACTAGCTTTTATCTGGCTTTACTACAAACCCATCAATGCAATAGATGCTCTGGCCTAATGAAAAAGAGGCTCAAGGAACTGATCCTTAAACAAATAAAATATCCCATCTGCACAATAACATGTTCAGTGCCATACCAAACCCGCGTAAATATGGACTTATCTGTAATCAGTCAGTATCTGCAACCAGACATTTTTATGGATCATGCATACAGAATCTCCACTGATCTATAATGGACTGAAACAAATCTTCATTCGCACGTTTCTGGAGGCCAAGAGTTTGAGTTTCTAGATTTAGTTATAATCGCTATGGAGCCCTCACCCGATAACGCTCCTAGGCTTATTCAAGCTGAAAGAGTCGCATTTAGAGCACAATCAATTTTCCAGGATTAATTTTATTTCCTTCATCGCCTTTACCAACTCCAAGCGCTTTACTTGCAATGGAACCTCAGACACGATCCATCAATCAAGGCGTGCCTTTGACCTGGCACAAGCTACAGAAATTGGACCTGTTGGGGAATGAACGCAAATCTTGACCCAGCTGTTTCCAGTGTATGCCAAATCCAGACACTCAACCTTGAATCAAACAAGCTGAGCAGCGTGTCTGTGGAAGCTGTGGCAGCGTGGACCCCTGGACTTATCACCTGGCCGGCAATGCCTGGGACTGCAGCCCCAGCATCTGCCCTCCCGCTGGGTTGGTCAGAACCTCTGAGACCTCAAAGACATTAGCATGATGGTGCAGCAGTCCCAAGTCGGGTGCAGGGAGAAAGAGTCGTGGATGTGGTGAGAACTACTCACATGTGTGTGTGGAAGTGTCAATGTGTTCATCACCACAGCTCTCATCATTCTGACTTCAGCCCAAGTTGTGGAACATCAACTCACCCTTCTCCCTCCATGTTACAGACCTGACTCGTAGTGAGTCACCTGCACAAAGATCAACCCTTCATCAGTCATTCTAGTGGGCCAGACAGAAAAGACAACAGAGTCCACTTACCCGTGAGCCTCCTACATCACCCATCTCCCTGAACCCCAACTTCATTTATCCCAGGAGCTACAGTTTGAACACATGTATTTTATAAATCACAGTAGCAGCGAAAGCCCTGTTCCTGTCAGGTGTTGGCTGATCCTCCTGTTATTTATGTCCTGTGGAGGCGCTTACTCAACACCATGAGGCAGCTGCAGCAGCAATTTGTCAACTATAAGGTGAGGAAAAGGCCCGCAAGCAGGAGTGAGATCTTAACTCTCAGCTGCAAGAGTATTATCTGAGCTACTCATTCAAACTCAGAGACCATGGACTCTTTGGTGAATGAGATACACAGGCACGTGCACAATATCAGGATCCAGAATGTGAGGTCTGAGCTACCCGCCCACTTTAAGAGACTAAAGTGCAATTGTTGGAGCAGAGGTAAATGGTTTTCCGTAAGATAAGTGGTTTTATTCTAATGTGGAGATGATAGATTCTTGCAGCACTGAAGGAAATACTTGGGGCATAGTACATTGTACTATGTGCACAGAAAAGGAAGACTGAAATCAGAGATATATTTGGAGAGGTTAATTATCACCCTGACTGACACAAGGACTGTGGCAGGGTCAGCCAGGTCAGCCTTGTGCAATTTCACGCTTCAGCCGGAGACTCCTTGCTACAGTAGAAGTCAGCTCTGTAGAGTGACTGACAGTATTCTTTTAGTCAACCTGTATCGCTTCATAAAATATGAACCAACAAAGCTACTTTTTACTTGCTAGTTTGTTTGTTTTTTTATTATGTAGCTTGTAAAGTTTTAGGATGTATTGTATGTGTGCATCTGTGAGTGTATGTGTGTGTTTGGGCATCATTGGGATGATCCGTTAATCTCCAATATCAATTTCTGCTGAAAGAGTTGATAATATTTAACTAGTTAACCTGTTTTATATCCACTGTAGTGCAAAGCAGTTAGAAGTAGCACTACCACACAAAAAATAGGGAATAATCACAGAGAGAGAGGATCTGTCCTGAGATATTTTGCATGAATTAATTCTCCTTTACTCAAGATTCTTCCCCTAAAAACATAGTTTTAATTGACAGAAATATAGTATTTGGGGTTTACTGTGGTACACACCACACAAATCCGACTATATTTAAAAACCTACGAGTCTGATCTCAGGACCGATATTTTCCAGTTGTACAACCATCAGGTTCAATGAAGGCCTTGATGTGTCAAAAGTAATGATGTTATTTTCATAATGAATTTTGTATTGATTATTGATTATTCCTATCATTATGATTGGTACTGTCAAAGACACATGGGTACTAGGCATTTGGCGTGATAATGACTGTATTATTGTTAAACACTGACAATTGATGACAAATTGTGTGGGTGATGACAAATCAGTACTGTGTGCACTGCTGAAGAAGAAATCGTTTCTATATCCACGATTGTGCTCTATAAGTTATATTATTCTATTGACCTTGCAGCTGCATGCAAGGGAGCCATATTTTCCATTATGTGTCTTGTTTTCTGGTTTCCTCACTTCACGCCCTGGCACTCCAGCATCACAACAGTATTGATTGTATCTGTACATACACCTCAAACTCAGGGTAGTGGGACTCTCATACGTCCTTGACATAACTGTCGTGTGTAGAAAAAAATTAACTATTGTGTACTCTCAGTCTTTTCTATACAGGTCTGCTTTGTATCCATGGAGCCCAAGTAGGCTTATCACTTATTCTTTGCTTATCCATGAGACAAAAAAGACAATCCAGTCCCTGAAACTAAAAAACAGATTAAGAATCTCTGCTTTTATATCACCATGTATTCTCTGTCAGTTTGGCATGTTGTGCAGTGAAAGGGAGAGAGAATAGAAGCAGGCTACTGAGGATAGTGGGTGTTACGGTCAAGGCAGATATAATATGAGATATCACCCCTTCTTTTTCTCTCTCTGCCTCTTTCCTTTTTTTTTCAGCTTGCCCGCTGTGAGGAGAAATTAACCTGCGCCAGGGGACATATGTGCATGTGTTAAGCCAGGCAGATTAGGCAGTGCTGGTGTTAGCACGTAAGAGCAGTCAAAAGGTGTTTTTCCCTTGTGAGACTTGTTGAAAACAATAATCCACTGCTTACTACAGTCTTTCGCCCACTACACGTTTATACCACAGCTGTTATGGTTTTCTTAGGCTTGCTGTGATGCAAACAGACGTTTCCTTCCCTTGTTATCGACCATTAGCATGTTTGCACATTTTATGCATCGTATGTATAAAGTTTCTGGCTGGTCAAAGGTTGTTCGATAAGGATTTAAGTGATCTCCACAATTCACTTTCTCTCAACATGACTCAGGCTTTTTATCCTCCTGCAGGCATGGAGGCACACTGCCAACAGAATTTATATCCATATTTAGTTTCAGCGCTCGTATATATGATGAATTTTTCAGGGCCAATGGGAAAATCTGCAAGGCTGTACGAAAGAATGTAATATGAACACGACAAATGATTTGTTGATCTAATTTTGTCAGATATTGTAATTAGTGTTTGATTTGTCATATTGTGACTGATGAAAAGCATCATGCGTTTTGAAACTTTGGTGTTGTATAGCGGAGTAAAGAATGCTGATTAGAGAGCTGTGGTCTGCATCTTGCAGATCATTATTGAGGATATTTGTTTGATGAAAATTGTGGGAGTGTACAGTATTGACTCAGAACAACAATGCACAAATAGAAGCAAACTCCACTGGCAAATTCTAGAAAGAAAAGAAAATGCAGGCTACATTCTCCAAGAAATGAAAATGTTTTTTGAGCTAATCGAGGTAGCCTTATACTGTATACCCCGAGGAACTCAAGCAGATGAGAAAAGTAGAATTGCAAATCATGTCTGGAAACACCCAGATGTACAGTTTGTTTTCCAGCTTCCTGTAAACACTCTCTGTGTGGGGTAACTCGCTTCAGCCTCACTGGTAGGCATGGAAATTTTGATTTACATCTCACTGGGGATCTTTTTCTGGGTAACGTGGCAACTCTCTGTTCATCTCTGCCAAAGGTTATGCTGGCGATATAAAAGGTAGAGACTAAAGCAGTGATGATATTTCATCACTGCTACTTTGAGTTTTACTGTCAATACCTAAATACATACTTTCTTCTTATTCGTTGGCCTGATTTCTTTTTATTAGATGAGTAATTAAAGCAATAATTCAACATTTTGGGAAATACTGCTATTTGCTTTCTTACTGAGTTAGATAAAAGACTGGTACCTCTTGGACGTCTCCACATGACGCTCCTAACTCCTAACTACATATATCACGTTAATTAGTGAGCTTTAGAGCTACTTCGGTAGGTGGATTTTATTACCTTGCAGAGTAAAGCTAGCTTCTCCTCCTGTCTTTAGAAGGCTGCTGGCTGTAGCTTTTATACAGATACGAGGGTGGTATTGAGCTTTAATTAATTTTGGCAAAGAAAATGAATTCTCAAAATGTTGAACAATTCCTTTAAGCAACGATTTCCTTTTGAAATAACTACATGTTAAATCAGTTATGCTAATGTTCCCCAAGTTCTCTCCTTTCCACTTAACATATTTCATTATTGCACTCTCTGTTGCTTTTGTACTTACTCAGCCTCCAATCCACTGGAAGGATTTTCAAGGATGGCTCTGTTTGGGAGAGGTCTTAAAATTGACAAATGAGCTCACTAGACAGAGGAGTTCTTCTTTCTTTTTTCTTCTTTCTTTAGGGCAACACTTAGTGGCATCACATCCACTCTTATGTGAAATCTTATGAACATGTAGTGTACCTTTAAGCCGTCCAGTCAAAATAATGAGTTCCAGGCTGTTAAATCCAAATGATTAGCGTCACCTGAAAATAGAGTCAGTGAAGGATGAAGGCATTCAAGACACATCAAGTAGTTTAGGGGGGAAAAGCACCTGTCTCCTGTACCCAAAACAGTATTTCTCTGTTACCCACCTTTTGTGCACTGTATGTCACCCAAAATTCATTTGAATACTAATGCTTACAGCCTTGTTACATGTCCCAGTTAAGCTTCCTTCAGAGAAGAGTAGAGAGAGAGAGAGAGAGGTTTTTTGTTCATGTCAAGTGGTGGTGGTCAGAAACACCTCTGAGTGCTGTCAAATCAAGTTGCTTTCTGAGCAACATCACTATTCCAACAAGAGGACAGTAGAAGCAGGAGTGTCACCAGAAAGAATTTTGAAATAGCTTCATAGAGAAATGATTTTGTATCATAATATATTCTCTCCTCATCTTTCCAATTCATTACTCACTTGAAACTTGAACATACACAGGATGCTTAATAGAAAGCAAGTAATTTAGACGTTTCTACATTTTGTCTTTAAAGCAGCTTTGAGGGACACTTGAATCAGTCAAAACTATATTCACTGTGTGGTCTTGTCTGGTCAATATCTGTATCATTTTGCGATTTGTGTTTCTGTAATGATTCCAGAATCTGTCAAGTACTTCAAGGTCAAATAGTTTTATTACAGTAAAACTTTTGGCAACAAGGTGTGACACTGTAAGAGCCTGAAGCAGGGGGTTATTCTAAAATATCTATAATCTATTACATTTTATGAGTCACTTTCTCATCCATGGTAAGTGATCCTAGAGCAGCTTTGGGTTTACTTAACATCAGGAAACTACGAAGTATAAACTCAGTTAACAGCTTCGACCTTTAAAGCTGCAGTTTTACTTCCTTTGACAAGATGTCTGCTAGATTTAGAGCCTTAAGGTTATTTATATAACTTAGAAATACAGATTTAGAGCTGATTAAGTCATTCCAGTCTAACACACTGTACATGCAGACTGTAAGGATGTAACAGTAATATAGTGCTTTCTTTTGAGATGTTACCCCTCATTGTTTCATTGTTTCTTTGATTTATTTCCCCTGTTTCCCCAACAGCTCTGCTTTCCACACTAGGAAATTCAACCAAAAGCCAACAACAATTAAATGTATAAGATTTATAAGCAGTGCACCTAGTCACATTTTGTTTCCGAGTAATAAAACATCACTACGGTACCTATAATAAAGACATTGTGGCAGTGTCCACTGAGGATCCACTAGAGGCAAAAAAAAAAAAAAAAAAAAAAAAAGGTAAGTCACTCAACTCTGCAAAAGAAATCCTCACCGTCTGGTAGCCTCACACCAATACACACACACACACACACACAATACACGTACATAGGACTCAAACCTTCAAAGACAGTTCAGGATTTGACAGCTGCCTATGTGACCTGACAGGCATGCTGACCTTTGACAACTGGAACAAAAAAATAACAATAATAAATAAAATATGTAAAATTCCACATCCTGTCCAGATTCTTCTATTTCCAGTGTTGTTATTTTAAATTGTGGCCAAAATAAAATGCAATATGATTGGTCATTTGGAAGCAGATCAGGTATTAAACTTGACTTGAACAACACGCTTTTACCACATTCAATTGTGGTAAACAGGCAGTCTTTACACTTTACTGTGATTCCAACATAATGCATGTAAGAGCAGAACCACAAACACTGCCATTATAAACGGGTTGTAAAATATTGCTCTATTAAATTTTTCTGCTTAGAGCCTCCCATTTGCCAGAAGTCCCTCAGGCTCACGTTGTGGGCTTGTCTGCTACCGCGCATGAATGATGGTGGCATTAGTGCAAGCAGAGGCACAGTGCCATGGTGCTCTGAACTCCCTAATAAAGATAAAAAGTACCAAACCCATCTTTATTACCACTGAGACTCCACTGCTAAGGTTGTTAAAGGCAAACACAGGGAAGGAATGGTGGTGGATTGCTGTTGGATCACTGAGGTTTGACTGTTTTAACAACTCGCAGACCTTATGGCAGCTGGGATTTCCAACAGGGCCCTGAATGATCCTACTGCAGTGATTCCCCTTTCAGTTGTTTGCGAAGTGGCACTGGAGTAATCTGTGGTACCCATCGACTTCTCTACTGGCAACCAAAGAGCTGTGAGCATCATCAGCATCAGTCTGGCATGGCCAATGCCATGGCGTAAATAATAAAAGCACATTTTCAGCAGAGCTTGTTTGCTAATTAGGAGCAAAAGTTCCATCAGCAGAAGTGGATGAATATTATAATGGAAAGTAATGTCATAATAACAATGTTTTGTCATTTGACATTTTTGGCTTGAGAATCAGATCTCCTGGTCATAGCTCCGCCTCTTCATGAATCCATCTGCAGTATATTGCTCATTTTGGCCAACGGGACAGTAAAACTGTTACTTGTTCACAAATAATTTCAGTAGACAACAGGGACAGTCTTTACATGTATTTATGTAATTGCAGTCCTAGTGACAGTCAAAAGATCACAACCATCATTCATCATCATAACTATGTTGTTGTCGCAAACACTTCTCGTAGCTGATTTAAATTGCTAGCTCTTTTTGTTGCTTTAGTTTTCTGTAAACAAAACACATCAAATATTGATCATTTGTTGAAGAGGGGTATCTTTAGTGAGAATTGCTATGGTTTGACAACAAGTGATTATTTTCTGGAATGTTTCAAACCTCACGCCAGAATGGAGAAATGCTTTTACCGTGTGTCATCTATAGAATACAATATAAGACCCTCTCCGCAGTCAGATGCTGCTACTAATCAGCTGAAGTAATGATTGTTTGGTGTTTCCACAGTCTGATCTAACTCATGATATTTATGGAATGAAGGCTTTACTATGAGATACATTTGGCATTGTGCTTCTCAAAGACAGAAGTGAGCTTCTGTAAATCATCATGAGTGTTGTGATTATCAGCTAATAAATAGTGAATTAATTCATTAGCGAAGCAACATTAGAATTTTTTGTTGGACTTGAGCCTCTGATTGCTCTCGAAATAATACCATTAATCACAGCTGGGTAACTGAATTATTTTATTTGGGTACAATTAGCATGATTTCCATTTTATTATCTTATGCAATATGTAAATATTTTTATTAAACATTGCTGTAATATTCATGCATTCTGTCCTTAATGCAGTCATCTCTATAATGTTATGATAATTTGTGTAGTGATGTGCAGCGAGTGTTGTCATAGCAAATTGCTTTGCCTGGTTACACTGGGAGAGATATTTGAACATTTTAAAGAGATCTGTCTATTTATTTGAATCCAGGCATGCATGGAAAATGTATGTATGCATGTAGTGGAACAAGTGAGATGACATTACCAAGAGACAGGAGAGTTTATTTGGTCTTTGTTGAAATGTGTGTGTTTGACATAGTCTTTTGGAACAAAACTCTGAAGGACAACTGTGGAGTCTGAGAAAGTTCTTGGAGTTGTAAATATTACCACAACTTTTAACATGCCATCCTCTCTGTACATGGCATCTACAACGCATTTGAATTGCAGAAGCAGCATACAAATAAATAAAACATGCTCATGTAATAAATTACAAATTAGTTGCTGCACTGATTCGCATATTTACAGCAGTGTAAAGTTCCCGCCAGTTTTTATTGTTAAGGATACGTGTTATGATACTTATCACTTTTGCTATTGTCAGTAACCACAAAAATGAAACGATTAGTGTGTTACTTGTGACTTTGCATTTCTGTGGCTGTCAGTCCAAGCCCATGTGTTCCTACAGAAGATATAAATCTTACTTTAATTTTTTAAACAAGACTAAAAGTTTACAGCTGTTAGCGCTCTTTTGAGGCTGTATTTATAGGCACAGCATTGTTTTGAGCCAATTGCTAATGTCAACGCGGCTAATATGCTGATATTTATTCCAGGTTACTTACCATGTTAGTTTACAATAAACCCAGGTAATGTAGCCACTGAAATACTCTGTATTTTAACAGTTACAGTATTTCAGTTCATCCTGAGAGTGACATAATATTTACGCATCCATCTAATGGTTGATGATCATTTCACCTTAAAACCACAAATGTCAGCCTTGTGGTGCTGCTCAAGGAAAAGTCAGGGGATCACCAAACTCATTAGGATTCATCCTGTAGCAGACTGACCATGTCATCCTTACTGCAATGCTGCTAACATGGCTAAAAAGGCTAAACAGGTTAATTACCTAAAACAGTTGAGCACTGTGATTTTTTTTCTTGACATTAAACAAGAGTAAAAAGTGCATTTGTTGGGAGTAATTTTCTGATTTGGAGCTCTATGGACGGTGTATTTGAAATTGACCCCAAAAAGTGCCCTTTTTTTTTATAGTGAAGGTATATGTTAACCAGCACAACCGTGGCTCATTGATGTGTTCTTCGATAACAATAGCACAGAAAAATAAACTTCATCAAGCTTTGGCTAAACAGGCAATACAGGCACTACTTCTTTGTTGGTATGGTCTTTTCAGGGGTTTGTTGATAAGATAAATATAGAATATCACCAGACTTATACTGAAACCTTGAATCCAGTAGACAGGGCTGCAGATATTTAACCTGTGAGTTGAGAACTTCTGCTTGGCTAAAGTCCTGATTAAAACCATGCCTCCTTGCCAAATGCATTTATAATTAAATTAAGTAAACCAATTCAATTTAATTTGGCAAACACCAATATGGCGGTGGAACATGTTATTTGCAATAAATTATGAAATAGTGCATGACAGACTAACACCACAGTTATAGTCAATGCACAATATGTAACCTCTCACCAAAGATAAAATATCAAATCTATATTAATAAAACTTGCACGCAGAGGCAAGGTTTATCAATAAGATGCTTAACACTATGCAGACTAAAGGCGGACACTTTGAAAGTCTATAACTCATCAAAGTCTCTCAGCTAATTTGCACAGTGAGTCATTAAAACACTCATTAAACATCTTTGATGAGGAATGACCCAAGCAACTGCTCAAGCATACAGTACCTTATCACACATACAGTCCGGATATTGAATTCTCTACAAATAATGTTTCAACTGCTCTATAGCAAATAAGACAAGATGTCTTTCCTCAAAGCTTGGTGTGTTTATTTTGACTCATGAAGAAATCCAAGACATGAACTTTGGTGTTCAGCCAGTTGTGGGGGTAATATTATCAGTTCTGATGTGGATGAGAATCTATACCTGATGTAAATGACAAAAGATAAGGAAGCGAAAAACGAAGAGCAGCTCTGTCTTAAATATGTCTACTATTAATATTTTCTGCAAATAATCTAGGTATAAATGAGCAAGATTTTGCAGACTAAAGCAGTGTTATGTTGTTTGCGCTACCAGAACCTGCACTATTGTTTCCAACTCCTCATCTGAACAATGGAGAATGCACAGATTGGGCACGTGCCCACCTAATCCTTTCTTGGAACGGGAGATATTCTGCATCTGTGTCCGACGTGGAATACAGTATGGGTTTCTGTATCGGAGTTCAGTTCAGTAAAATCACAACCGAGTATTTCTGTCTGATTTATTCCTTTATCACACCAGACTTGTCAAAAACTCTCTTTTTTTTTTTCTCTTTCCTTTTCAAATTGGCAGCCCAGTTCAGTGTAGCAGAAACCACCCACACCACTCATTCATCTGGATAGATGGGTGGGTGTGCATGTCTGTGTGTGAGTGAGAGAGACCTTCAGAGTATTAAGAGGTCATTGTGTAATGTCTTCTGCCCCATCTTGCTTCTTAACAGGCTACTTTATGGTTTGCAGTTTGATTTAAGGTTAAAGTCAGGATTGTGCTACATTAATAATATGTCTTAAACGGGTTCTAATCAATATCTTTATTTTTAACAATGAATCAAATTGTAATGTAAGATCGCTCATACTGACAGACCCACAGAGGATTATCATCTGACTCTCAGTTCCCAGCAGAGCTGCTTTAGGATCTTTTTAGCTCATTGTTTTGATTTGTGGAGCCACAACTCGACTGTTTTGGTTCAGTCTACAGCACCATTCACCTTGCTTACCGAAAGGCTCTAAAACAGACTCCACATTACCTGACCAGGACCAACACAGCAGATAGACAAAGCCTAGAACAGTGGCATTTAGAAGCTAAAGAGTAAATATTGAGATGTCAGGTGGGACACAAACATGAGTTCAAATGAATGCTTATGTTGCTTCATGTGTGCTGCATGTGTAAACAGGTGTATATACAGTCTATGGTAAACAGACAACTGTTTGCCAACATGTTTGCCATACATGGACTATATACTGAGTTCATTTCAGTGCTATAAGCAGTTAGAGTTAGCAGCTGGTTAGCTGAGTTAACTTGAAGGCTGGAAGTGTAGTGAAACAGCTGGCTTGGCTTTGTCTAAAAGTAAATCCACCAACCAACACCTCTGAGACCTACCTCTGTCTCTCTTTTTTTTTTTTTTTGGGGTATTTCAGGTATGGCTTATATCTAAGTGTAGAACTGGGATTAGTTTTAGGTTGCTTTGATGTGTATCAAGATGGTTGCTGAGAGCAGCTGTTTATAAATGGCAAAACAGTGAAAGGACTGTCTTTCTCAAAATCACAAGCAGAGCATGTGTGTAATTGCTGTGTGAGTGTCTTGTGTTTGCTTTTATTCCTGCCTGGCATTGACCATAAGTGTCTGACTGTACCAAAGTTGAGTTCACTAATTTGTTGCTGTGACAGAGAACAAGGACAAGGAGCATCAAAAGAATGTAAATGCTACTCCACAAACTATTGTTAGTGTTTTGAGGAAAATTGCCACATTTCATTTAATATAATGCTGTCATACACTGCCAAGCATGTCTGAGAATGTATTCAGTTGAGTTTCAATTCTGCCAAATAATTTTCCAAATGAATATTTGCTTTTTTATTGAATGAGGACCAACAGACAATAAAGCATAACATCATGCTGCCTATTTCTTTATCAATAGTATTTTGCTATAACACAGTCGGTGCTGTTATTCCAGGAATGTTCCTTTTAATTTTTTTTTTTTGGTTAAGATAGAAGTCAGTATTAAATTATATCATTATATCATAATTCCCCAATGTGTGTGTGGGAAATATGAGTCATCGAGTAGCAGAGAGGGGGAGAGATCTGAAGTTTTTTATCAGAGAACACAGTTTCCATCCCACTCCTGCAAGCGAGGCTTAGGGACCAGATCATGGACTCTTCTCTCTGTGTGTGCCAGACTTCACTGGCTTAGCATGCTAGTTACAACTTATTGGACTATGGGGTCCACCATTCATGCTCATATTGTTGGAGGCTGCTGTGTGTGTGTGGTACGCATGGGGAAATATGTGGGTGGCAGCCTGTGAACCAAGGGAGGGATGGAGTAGTAAATACACGATAAATTCCCATTTACTTTCTATTTCATATACAGAATTTCATTGAGCCCTTCCTTTTCATGTCTGAGGGTTAGAAGTTTAGGGTAGGCCCGAGGAGCAGCGTGTTGTAATGAGGTAGGACCGCAAGCCTTGCTTGTTTCACGTGGGATTTAATTGCACCTGTTTAATTTCAATCTCAGGAAGTATTTTGTCTGCACAGACAGGATAAGGTTTGGCACATCGCTCAGTTAGATGGACTCTCTGCTGGTGATATATAACTTCATAATTGTCCACATGGACAGATATTCAGTGTGGAAGATTTACTGGCACAAAACACTTATTTGTGTCCTTGGTGCCTATTCAGTGTAGTAACCCTGCTCACCTTCACAGATTTCAGCCCAGGTAGTGTGGATGTTGTGTTTTCGAATTGAGTTAATCTCTTTTTCTCTTTGCTCTCATCCTTTTTTCTTTATATCCCCTTTTCAATGCTATAGATGTAGAAAGAAAACGTTATAATGCTGTCATTGTCAGTTTTGTTACTAATAATTCTACAGAATGGAAGCTACTGTAGGCGGCCAATGGATTTTGTCCAGCTGTTCAGCATCATTCCGCTATTGCTTTTTGATGAGAGATGTACCTTTTCTTGCGGGTTACTTACTGGTGATAAAGAATTACAGAGGCTGGGAGGAATCCTTCATTGTCAGCTTTTATTATTTATTCTGCAGCATACATGGAAAGCATGCAGGGCAGAGAGCAGCTGAAAACACACTTGCTTGGAGAGGGGAGTAATCATACCAGCTTCACTGTATAACAAGACAGAAGCTAGAACTGGATGATAACTGACAACACTTATAATGATGCTACCTTCCTGTACTCATTATTGCATGGTTCAACTAACACAGCCCAGGCTGCAGAGTATGTTTATGATGGCTGACATTCAGAAAAACAACATCTTGTTGTAAAGGGAGACAAAAAAAAGATTTCCACAGTCAGAGTGACATTTAATTGCTGGGATTCAGGGGGTCATGAATATGGTGTGGCCCACAGTGTGCTGGCTGTGGCCCTCTCACGTAGCTCTTGAGGGGCTGAATGACTGCCTCCCTCTGCCAGAAGCGCCATCCTTGTCCCAGTATGCCCACCCAAAAAGACGTAATATATGCCTAACTGGCTCCTGACACACACACCGTGACTCACGCTGCTGTGCTATTTCAGTATGGCTACAAGCAAGCCCAGCCTTCTGTAGCCTCTCCTCCTGTTTTGGTCATTTGTTTGCCTCTCTGCTAGGTTGTTTACTTGTAATTTGACATCTGTCATGGTTTGTTTGTTTCTACCCTGTGGTGTGATTAGGCTTCCTTTGCCAAATCTGAGAAGATAGATGAGGTTATAGCCAGCCTTGGCTGTAAAGACAAAGCTGCAGTTTGGCTACTCCTCATCTACCAAGTTTAGTAGGGTAATTAAGAAAGCACTGGGTAAGAAAAAAGGGTGCTGTGAAAGAGACGCAACAAGTTCAGCAGATTCAGGTCAGTGATCACAAACGTATTCATCATGCTTGTTCACACTCTCTCTCCTTCAAGTCTTAATGGTGGTCGTGTGCAGTGTCCCAGTACTGTCTGTTCAGTCCCGCCTTGTCCTGTCACGCAGTCTGTTCAGCACAACGCTCCAGTGCCAGAACCTCCTCATACACCAGAGGGAAGGAGTGAGGCAATTAACCACCTGCTGGTAAAGTAGCCATACCGCACACACGCCCTAACATTAGCAGAATTGCTCATGAAGAAACTCATGCACAGATTTATAGATATGGTGTCACTCATGCGCGCTGCATGAAGCCGGAGGTGCAACTTGCAAACACACAGTGCAACAAAAGAGCAGGGGGTGGTGGTGCTGAGTTCAAATTTGCTTCCTGATCATGTTTCATCCTCAGCGTAACTAATTTGTTCATCTCCTTAATGAACATTATTGGCAGGATCGCATTAACCCAGCACTTAAGTTTCCTAATGGCTAACGTCATGCTCCATGCTCACATCCCATACTGTACACTCTCACACAGTCAATACTGAATAATTTCACCAGCCCATCTAACTTCATTCAGACATTTCTTTCTTTTCTTTTTAGGATCATCAGCCACAGTGAGATTTTATACATTAGAACAGATGATATAATAAACCACAACAACCACTCAGGTCCACTGGAGCTGTTTAACTCTCATGTTGGTAAATCATTCTCAGCTGATAAGAGGATGTGAGATCCTTCAAATAACTCAGGCTAGTTGTGATTCCCGTGATAAGCTTAATTGTGTAATAAAATGCTTTATTTATAGCCTGAGCACTGCAGCAGTTGCAGTATAGTTGCTCTGTACTTTGCAAATCTGTCACTGTGTTGACAGTACAAATCTGCATACATCTCATTGTCCGCTCTCTGTCTGTGAGCAACAACAGCAACAATGAGTATGTTTTCATGGGTGTGTCAGGAAGGTGTGTCGGGGGAAATGTGGCAACAATTTGTAGGCCCATTCACACATAAAGAAGTGGCATTACTGTTCAACTACCCTAAAGCAGAACTGCCATACAAAAAACGTAATAATTTTGAGAAATCAACTCCATCACATCCTGTACTGAGGCACAACGGCACACAAGAAGTTTTGATACACAGATGACAGATGATAGATATCTTGACCAGCATGTAAAAAAAGCAGTGCAGCAACATAGCTGCTGAACTACTCAACACAGGCAGGTAATCATTAATCCCTGGCTTTAGCTACTGTACACAGGTGTGTGGTTAGATAATAAATACCCACAGGGAGACTAACAAGTTGGTTTTTACTTTTTATTTATTTATTTATTTATTTTTTGCTTTTTGTGCTTTTCTCATTCTTATTATAATTTAGTACGTAAGACATTGAACATGTTTCCAACTCACAAACACAAACCTGTTATTTGGTGCTGTGAGAGTTTGGACATGTTCCCAACTTGAGGAGTGGCCAACAGATGCACTATGGACAGAGAGGGTGTGGCCATAGTTACTGCTGCTGAGTTTCACCTGAGAACAAAATAAGCAAGCTTCACCAGTACTGAAGCACAGACGGGCCTCGAAGGACATACTTTTACTTTCAATTATTTCTCCACTTTAAGGTATGTCAATCATAATTTTTCCCCTTATGCCTTTATTGTTCCAGAGAACTTTCACTTGATTTTCTTAGTAGAGTGTACTTAAGAGATAAACAGTTTGTCCAACCTCTACTTGTTTCACATTCATCCTAGACCTTCACTAACAAATGGGGGAACAAAAAGAGAGAGGAGTAATTCTTTCATTCCAATGTGCATGTTAGGTTTAAGATAAACAACTGTGTTAGAGAGGTGGATGACAACTTTACAGAAGAGATGTTTTCATTCCTATGAAATTAGGATTCAAATATAAGCATTCAAAGACAGGAGACAGTAAATGAAATGAAACTCTCTCGTCATGTTGCATTTGCTCTCAGGGTCGTGATGAAGTTTGTATTCACAAGCGTGAGGCTAAGGGTGGTCGTGCTGATTCTGGTAACAATTCAGCTGAAGACAGGTGAGTCTAATGTTATTCCTCAGTGTGTCCTAGCTTTCTGACAAGTAGCAAATATCACGTCTGCCTTTTTCCCCTTTGCCTGCTCGTGTATCAGTAAGACTTCACTATTCTGAACATGGAGAGCGGAGAATGTATGATCACTAACATAACGGGTGTATTTCTCTGGGTGATACCAGTCTGTGATTCACACAATACACTGGCCAGTTCTCTGCTCTCAGCCAATGATATGACACTAATGTTACTGAGTGAATTGCATTGCACACACTCACACTGAACCATGTATATATAATGCGGGTGGCTGACATGTACCCCCACATAGCATTCATACCTCTTTTGCTGTTTTGCTGAGGGTCAAGCTGCTGTGTGGATATGTAAAGTGAGACCTTAAGAGACTTTACTGTCCCCAGCGGGGAAATTAGTCTCGGGCCTCCATCCAAGCTACCGAGTTTAATATACAAAGCACATAAAAAAAACAGAAGTACAATTAAGTCAAATGTATGCAGCAGAGTGAAAATAAAGACTGTACATACAGAGTACATGCAAAACAAAAACCTTCTAAATCTTCATTTTTCACCACCTCATTAGATGAAGTGTTTGGTGCCTTGATTGATTCTTTAAGTTGCAGTGCAGTTCTAGTAGTAAAACGAGAGGAAAGTGTTATCCGAGCCTATTGTCTGGGCCAATGAGGAGGTGCACGGGATTTGAATATTTGCAGCTCTTTGTATTAAGCTTAGTGACTGTGCTCACTTGGCAAAGTTAGTTTAGCTGCCTCTCCACACAGGAAACACGTCTTCCTGAGATCACAGTGTTTTGCCCAAGGGGGGTTTTCACATTATAAACATTTGACTGACTAATTTGAGCTTTTTTCAGTCTCCCTTCATCACATCTGCCATTTACAGGCTTTCATAAGCACCTCTGACATACTTTGTTTTGCTGCAGCTGCATTAAAGTGCTTTCAGACAGTTATAGTGGATTTAATGACGAGCGGTGTCAAAAGGAGAGGCTGATTTGATTTATCAACATGCTCCATTTAGATATTTAGCGAAGGTTAAACAGAAGAGAAGACATTTTCTGAGAAGCTGAACGACAGTATTACCAAGATAAATGACTTGAATCTGTTGAAATGTGTTGTCGCGTAATGATAATAATCAGCACCGAGTTCTTTCTATAAAAGTCAAGCTATCATGAGTAATTAAAATCCACGTCCGTAAACAATGAGTCAGAAGGGTGTGTGCCAACACCAAGACAGCTTTTAACTAACCTCTTGTCGAGTGTATTTTTCTTATTTGCTCATCTATTCAGTTTTCATCATCATTTACTAATATATTTCTGCCAATTAATGAGTTTTGAGAGTTTTAAATTAATACGTAACTCATTTTTGCGAAAAAGCAAAAAAAAAAAACCCCAAAAAAACCAAACACTTTTACTCCTATTCCAGATCTAAACCCTCAAATCCTCAGTTTGACTTAAGAGGCCAATTAGACTCAGATCAGCACTCCTACTCCACTCTGAGACTGTTTATGAGCACAGGCCCAGAGCTTGAATGTCATTAACTGGGAAAAAATATTAATGCGTGTAGAGAGAGAAATTAGTTTTTTTTCTGTTGGTCTTTTGGCCTGCGTAGATGATTATGAACATCAGGGGGAGGAAGAACTGTATGTTATGAGATGAACAAAACTGACCAACATTTTTCTGGCCCATCAGATGTGACACAGGCGATGGAGATAACATCCTCGGGGGCACAGACCATTCAAAAACCCCAGTATGACACAGTCAACTTGGGATGCACCTTCACCCCTGGCCCCCAAGACACAGGAGAGCTGGACATTGAGTGGTCCAACGTCAGCCCAGACATGACGCAGAAAGACAAACTGGTGGGTGTATGTTTGAGAACACAGAGACATGTCATAGAAGAATCTGTCTGGGATGGTTGAGAATGCATTAAGCAAGCTATAGTGGTGGTTATCTGTTAGTGGAAAAACCTGCTTTGAAGATCACTCAATGCAGTCTTTGCATCTCAGATCTTATCATATTCAGGAGGCCAGACACACCACTACGGCGACCCCAGCTTCACCCGGAGGGTCAGCTTCATCAGGGACCCCAAGCAGGGAGACGCTTCCATTGCTGTCTCAAATGTGAGGCCCTCAGACACAGCCACTTACCAGTGCAAGGTCAAGAAGACGCCGGGCGTCGACACACGGAAAGTCACTCTGGTGGTGATGGGTGAGGAGGAATTCCTTTTTACCGGTTTTACCTGTTCATTTTCTCAAAGCTCTTATTCATGAAGAATGCTTAGGCTGTTTCTAGTTTCTCTCCCTCTGTCAGTCGGTGAATCACACCTTTCCCTGTAGCCATACCTAGACTTGCTCTTTCACACCTTTAACCGTCCTTCGATGAGCCAAAGCATTGATGAATTACTCTAAAAAAATAAATAAATAAAAGTTTTTGTGCCATGTGTTTATTTTCTCTCACTAGTTCCGCCATCGGTGCCAAAGTGTTGGGTTGAAGATGGCGAGGAGAAAGGTGGCACAGTCTCCCTCCGCTGCAAATCCTCTCAGGGATCCACTCCTCTCACTTATGTGTGGAGGAGAGAGAGCGGAGGTCCGATGCCATCCACTGCAACCCAAGGTGAGGAGGGAACCTAACAGACAAAAAGGATTTTCTATAAGCAGATATACACAGTCATGATGCTGTATTTATATAATGTACTTGTACTGAATGCTGTCTTCTTTCATTAAGACCCACAGTCTGGGGAGCTTTTGATAAGGAACCATACAGACAGCAACACTGGGAATTATGTGTGTGAGGTGAAAAATGCTGTTGGCAGTGCACAGTGCAAATATGCACTGCGTGCATACAACCGTAAGTCTATGATATCATCATTTAATTTTATCCTCCTAAGTACTTAAAACTCTTATATCCTAAAGGTACCTTTTTATTTTACTCCTGCGTGGTTTGAATGTTGCAGCAAAATCACTTGTAAACCTCTTGCTAAAGATGGAATTTAAAGAATGAGAGCAGCACTTGTTGGACCCTAAAGCACCATGTCCTTTCTTCCAGCAACCAACAAGGTGGGTGTCATAGTTGGAGCGGTGATTGGTGCTCTCTTGCTGCTTCTCCTCCTCCTGCTTCTCATCTGGCTCCTGATCTGCTGCTGCCATAAGCGTCGCTATGAGAAAGAGGTCGCAAATGAAATAAGGTATTGTATCGGGGCTGGAAAAGATTTCAAAGCATGCATGAAAAAATAGAAAAATCACTGGATCATCTGATTGAGACCTTGTGTGACTTGTCTCCTCAGGGAGGACGCCCCTGCCCCAGAGAGCCGACCCTCCAGCAGAAACTCCAGCTTCCGCTCAGTGTTGGGGTACCGCACCCACCCCGGGGTGCACTACAGCTCTGTCGGAAACCACCTGCCCAGTATCAGGGAATCTGGGAACGGTGTCATCTACACAGGCGGGAGTAACGGGATGTCACCGCCAACTTCTCCAGGGGGCAAACCTGCTCACCTCCAATATGACCACAAATACGGATACCCTGTGTAACCACAATCTGCATCAAGGACTCTCTATCTTTAATATAAAACTACAGCCTATGAAGAAAAGACTTTTTACTTTTACGATGAAGCATCTTGTAAAGAATGCTCTCTGTATAGTATGTTTGTGACAAATAGTGCAATATTAAGTGGAGAACAATGGGAGTGCTGGTAAACAACTACTGGGGACTCATAAATTCTTACCTCAGCTGTGGGACAAACATAAATGTGCGACTGGCTGACTTTCATGATGCGCTGTACCACATCACTGCTGTTGTAAACAAGAATAGGTTCTCATAATCTAACTCATTATTATATACTGATTAAGCTAAAACTGTAGGTACATGTACAGAGTAAAAATTGTGTATTTTTATTTTATTTTTTCTATGATGCATATGTAACTCAATCAGTCTATTACTGTTTTCTTTTTCTTTCTTTTTTTTGGAATATGTACAATAAAACATTTTTTAACAAGGGGAGGAATCATTTAAATCCCACCTAGGGTTCACTAAATATTCAGATTTTTGTTTCACTGCTTCATCTGTTATTGCTTGATGATATCTGTAATAGAAAAACATCTGAAACACATCACCTGCTCCCAGGAAGCAGAATGTAACAACTGTTTTCCTTCTAAAAAAGACAAAAGTTAATTGAGTGAGTTGTATTTTTTAGCATCATAATGAAATCAGACATTGTGTTTTAACATGCAAAATTAGTTAAACAGTTAAATTATATGTCTAGAGGTTCAATTACAACTTAGCTAGAGAGGGTCGTTACATTGGAAAGTTTGGATAGATCATTAAAAATGAACATGGTGCAAAATGAGGTGTTCGGATCCTGATCCTTGTGCATAAACATGTACAAATTTCATATCTTACAGTTAGGAGACTGGATATTTTTAGGGTTGTAAATGGATCAATATGAATTCTAACTTTAAGCTGCTCGTGAGTTAGAACATTGGGAGACAGTGAAGTCAATTTTGTATCTGATCCTCTTATATGAATTTGCTTTTTGGAAACTTTTTGCAAAACAAAGCACCCAAAATTACCTTGTTTGTGTTTATTTCTCCAATTCTTGCAAATCAGCCAGTAAAGTAGTTATTAGAGTAACAATTTGTAGCTGAGGCACTAACCTGCAGATGCCACTGTCAGCAGGCAGAGTCAGCACTGTGCCTGCAGCCCCACCTCTCTTCAAAAGAGCCTGTATTGGCCTGATCCCATCTTCAGAGAGTGTATGTTGAATTAATAAGACCTACTAGAAGTGGTGAAGATTGGTGGGCCCTCAGTAATACATTCTGCCCAGGGCTCCCATTAAGGGAAGGGACCATCCTGCACTAATCAAGTTGGGCCTGGGCATTTGACTGAAAACAGTGTTACTGTTTCATAGAAATAAAAAGCATCATTATTAGACTTTAAATTTTAGACACGCTTCTCTCGCTTTTAAATTAGCTTTTCTTAAAACCCGGCAGCACTTTACTTTGCATTCTGTATCATATCCACGTCTGTATCTCTCTGTTTGCTCAATTCCAAATTTTTTAAGAAGTGCGCATCCATCAGCAGGACCAGTTCTCTGTGAACAAAAGCCCCTTTTTATGTGCATGTACAAGTCTGTCCTTTGATCCATGCATGAACTGGGGACACAGTAATTAATTACAAATACTTGTCTGCCAACCTCAGTCGGAAACCACATAATCTCTTCCTTTAATAATAACTTTCTTAGAAGACAGAACTTTTAACAGGGTTAGCATAGTAATTATTTGAAAAAAAAAAAGCAAAGGCAGAGTGTGTTTTCACATCTAGATTTAAAGAGCTTGTGTATGAAAAAGAGCTTTTTTATGCTGTTGTGCAAAAAGACAAAATTTTGCCTTGAAATTTGGCTTTGGATTGTTTGGTATAAAATTAGCTATTCATTACAATAAGGTGTTATTCATGGAGAAAACTGTGGATACAGACCTTAGAAAGCCATGTTGAATGCTTATATAATTAGGATCTTGTTAGATAGCTGTGTATGTTAGTCAAACAAAGAAGAAATATTTTAAGAAGTAAAATATAATTTAAGTCGACATCATGTTAAATGTCTGTCCACAAAGTGTCCTCTATGGCACAAACTTCAGTGATAAGGTGTTGCATTTGCAAGTCTCCTGAAGGTGATTCAAAGGTGATTTGCTGTTCTTATCAGGTAAATTGGTGTGTGTGTGTGTGTTGTGTGTGTGTGTGTGTGTGTGTGTGCGCGGTTTGGTGTTTGTAAATATGCGACCAAGCTGCAGGAATAACCATTTGCATGTGTCATGCTGTACTGATCAACATACAGTAAAGTCACCGGATATCCATAATGAGCGCAGATCCTGCCCATCCTTATGTCAATGCAAATACACTTCCACCACCACCACCTGCGGTCTTAACCAATGCAAATCATATCTAACGCTCCTATATAAATCCCAGTCAAGGAACACTTAAATCCAAGGACTTCACCTTGCTGTGTGCATCCTGCAGACAACTCCAGGCTAGGCTTAATGCTTGGATAAACAAAACAAAACAAAACAAAGGATTCTTAAGCTGCAGCCAAAGGTATTGAGTCAGACAACGTATTGTGACGACGAGCAGGCAAAGAGAAACCTTGAGTAGGATTCAGAGTGATAAAAAGCCTCATCTGACTCAAGGGAGCCTTGTTTGAGGTAAAATGGAAGATTCTTCTTACCGTAATTGCTCTAACCTTCTTACCCCAGCTGCTCTTTTGCATATGACCACCTAAAATGCAGATTTCACATATATCTTTAAGCATAATAGATTTTAATTGAGCCTATTTGGATTCGTTTTATGTATTTCAAAAGCTAAATGTGTGAATCTTTTTCCCCAGGCCCCAGTGACAAACTGTGACTGATTCCATTCTGTGGCAGAAATGAAGAATCGTCTGGTTTGGAGTGTGTGTGCATAATTTTCTGCCTTCTTGTCATCTCTTTGAACACAGCAAAACAAAACACTTCAGAACCCCACACAGACTGCTGAGTGGCACACAGAGGTTTAAAGATTAAGTTATTCTCATAAAAGTTTACACTGCAGATGTGTTTGGGGTAAAAATTATCATTATGTATGGGGCAAGTAAAGTGTTGCTCTGGGCATTGACAGGTCTGTTTGCTGTCACAACTGTCTTCTTCAATGCTTATATCTCCTTGATGAGTCTATTAAACTATAGGCAGAATAAGAAATGGAGTCCCAGTGAAACCATCATCATGGCTCTGTCAGTGGCTGACGTGATTCACCAGCTGGTCTGTTACTTCTGGATGACCATGGCTGAGGTGGACAGTAAGTGTCACATCGCTCAGATGCCCTACACCATCATGTTTCTGCTCATCCTCAGCCTCAAGTTCACCATCATGTGGGACACCAGCTTCCTCACGTTCTACTACAGCACCAAGCTGGTGAACACACCTAATCACTGCTACACACAGATCCAGAACATCATCCTCAAGCATGTGACCTTAGGGGTTTTTCTCATCCCCCTGTGTGGCCTGTGCACCTGCATGCCGATGCTCGTGGTGTTCCACACCAACAACAGCACCCAGGCCAACAAAGATTGTGGGGTTTTGATGCCCAACACCAGCGCCGGCAAGATTTATGAAGTCATTTATCTGCTCCTCGCTGACGTGCTGCCGGGGGTGCTCATGACGAAATGCTGCATCTCCCTCTCCATCCACCTGGCCATCCATCTCCGCAACATGAAAGCCAGCACCAACGGAGCCCACGCCCCAAAGCTGGGCTCTCAGATGAGGGTGATCCAGATGGCTTTGTCTCTGGTGGCAGTCTTCGCTGTCTTCCTTGTGGTCGACCTGTATGTGAACTACAAGATAGCTGTGATGCACGAGAACATCATCATGCTCACGTACTTCTTCACGTCCATCTACACGACTGTCGCCGCCATGGTGCTGATCTATGGGAAAAAGACCCTCTGGAAAGCCCTGATACATGACTTTAATGTCTGCCTGGATGAATATCCATGTTTGTCTTGTCTGAAGGTGCCAGAACAAAAAGCTAAACCCAGCACTCTTGAAAAAGTTAAAAAGTGAAAACCCAATTTGTCTCACACTGGAGGTCTTTGTGCTGAAATCAATTGGTCATTGTCTGAACTTATTAAAAACTTTGAAGTAACTTATTCTTTTATCTTTTGTGCTAGCAATTTCAGTAATGACTACTGTCCTGCTGTATCACCATATATTGCAATTCCTCACATCAATAAGGTATTTTAGCTGTGTTAGCTGGTAAGACCAGGGAAGAGAGAGCTGTTCAAGTGGTGCACAGATCACAGCAGCCAGGTAACCACCTTCCTTACCATCCAAATCACACGCTCATCAGACTGTACCTATGAATATTAATATTTCATTAGCACAAATAATAGTCAGGCCTGTAAAATAGATCTGCAGGCATGGTTGCCTGGACATGATGTAACTTCGTACCCATCTAAAAATGTTAAAAAATACATGTGACTGTGGTGAGAGTACAGAGCATATTAATAAAACAAGAAAGTATACGCATAACCTGAGTTCTTTTTTTTTTCATCACAGAGGTTTTAAGAGTTTTTCCTCAGTCATGTTGCAGATGGTTTAAGCTGGGACACTGGGAGTGCGTTTGTAACTGGAGGTTTGCAACTGGCCCAAACTCCTGCACCAGTCGGGAGAGAAAAAAATAAACTTGATTGGGAAAAGCACTTATAATCACCGCCTTCTCTTGTGTACCTGTTCACTGGTCCTCAACAGAAGTGTGTGTGCCTGCACTCGACAGCTCCCAGGTGTGTAACTATAACTGTGTGTGTGTGTGGGGTGGGGTGGCGGGGTATGTGAAGCTGGGCGTTCCTGAAAAGTGCACTCATGCCCAGCAAACCTACCCTGAGTAAATAGAGGTTTAAAAAAAATGCAGCAGACTTCTTTGCAATGCTCCATTAGTTCACACCCTCTGGCACCACCTAGTGAGGTTCAAAGCAGAGATACAATAGTGCAGCTAATCCCACTCCACATAGAGGCTCGGGATCCCTCCAGCAGCTAAATGGACAAAGTAAGAGAGGGCATATTTTCCTTTGATGCAAGGGAGTTAAGTCGTACCAAGGCCTCAGCTTCTATCCCTTCTGTCTGTCGCTCTCTGTGGGAGGGAGCTGGTTTTAGCACGATTGGGTGGGTGGGGGCAGCTCAGTATGACAAAATACTGACCAATATGTTAATATGTTGCAATATTCATGATGGAATATATTCTCATGACAGCGGTTGGAGAAGTTTTTAGATCATCCACAGTATAAAAATGCTCTATCACAAGTAAAAGTCCTGCATTCAAAAATCCATTTAAGCCAAAGTACAAAAGTATTAATGGCAAAATGTACTTCAAGTATCAAAAATGAAAGTAAATAAATGGCCTCTCTAACAATTTTAGATTGTTAAAGCTTTTACATTCATATGTAAGCAGCATTTTACTTGTAGCTGGTGGAGATGGAGCTAGTTTCAACTGCTTTGTAGTTGGAGGTCATGGCCCTTCAGAGTTACATGATAAATGTCCCTATAGAAAAAGTTTGTATTAAGATTTTAAGAGAAGTATTGGATAATTTTACTCTTTGGTCTTGAAAACAGCTACTTAAATGAAATCATCTGCAAAGTTGAGAGTAAATATCTCATTGGTGAAATGATGCAATAAGGAGCTAGATAAAGCTTGGAAGGGGTCACAAGCCAAAAAGGTTTGAAATCTTTAACGTAATGTATTGTATTGTATGTTATGTAAAATCTTAACCTGAAACGTAGCTGTCAGATAAGTACAGTGTTTCCTGTTGTAGTGTGGTAGCATGTGTATATTTTAAATGCATGTAGGTAGAGAACTAAATGTACTACAGTCTTTTCTACTGAGTGCTGTCTAAGGGTAAAGGAAACTGTTCGACCTTAGAAGCAATTCAAACTTAAGAAACTGAGATCTCCTTGGTTTATTGTCAGCTGTGAGGAGGCTGGAAAAAACCTGTAATATAAATGAAAGGAGGGAAGCTGTTGTGATTGATGTCAGATTCTATACAGCATGAAGTTGTAAACATGTCTACAATATGGAGATTGTTTCCATGGAGATGTTCCTGAGCATCCAGCTGAAGCTGGCAGTTGCAGTGCTGCTCTCCTTGCATGGGTGAACATCACTTCAAATAGTCATTGCTCCTGAGACTTTCAGGGAGAGCGATATCCCGTACCTCGCTATCTGACAGGAAGGAACAGGCCATTAACAATCCAGATTAGCAAGACCAGCACCCATCACACAACTCCTATAAACATCTCATAAACTCCTCCCTGCAGACAGCCTCCCCAGATAATGTCTCTTTAGCTGGTGCATCAGCATGAGCTAAAGGGGCATCATTTTCCCACACCTACACTAATTGTATTTGAAATACATAAATCACCACTTTCATGCCAGTTTGTTAGATGTTTTAAGCTTGAAAGGGTCATTTTTCACACTATCAGCAGCTTCCAAATGACTCTGTGTGAGCGGCGAGTTTCCAGTGAGGGCACAGAGAGTAGTCTGTTTTCACTATGTTGACAGAAATGCACTTAAGAGATGGAGAAGATGCCTTTCTAAAATAATCAATGACACACACACACACAAAAAACACAGGAGTTTGCTGGACTTTTTACTCATCTTTATTTTTGTTCAGTCATCAACAGTTTGTTCATAAAAAAGATCATTATAAAATCTCTTGAGGCACTGTTTGTATAAAGTTTCTTTGATCCTTGTTAGGAATTGTGTGCTGTACAAAAAAGTTGATCCCTTGCAATTTAAAATCTAAAGATAAAACTAAAATACTGACAACTTAATTATGTATTCAATTTGATCATTTTCATAACAGCTTACATGCATAGATATAGCACTCTGAAGGTACATAAACTTATTTAAACAGTGCACATTAGAGAAGTGTGCTGAAATTAGACCCAAATTACTCTGCATACAAATAAACCATCTCTGTACACACTGGGTGTGCAAAAACAATAGAAACATAAAAATTCAAGAAATAACAATAATTTAAATTTCAATAATGAACTGTTAAAAAAAAAATGTACCGACACCTGAAATATAAAACTAAAGTGAACTTCAAATGCATTTATACTTGTACCATACAGCGATTAGCATTCTTTAAAGGACCAGTTTGGAAATTTTAGGAGATGTGCCTCTCTACTTCCTTGCCCAGAGTTGTGTAGACTGATGCTTACCTAACATCTGTATAGTAAATATTTTTCTGGAGGTGACATAAAGACTAGCATAAAGACTGGAAATGGGAAAACAGCTAACCTGTGTCTGTAGACAAAACCCATCTACCAGCACTAATAAAGCTCACTAATTAACATGCCACATTCTGTTTGTTTAATGAGTACAAAAACCAAGGTGTAAAAACTCTAAGTTGTGGCATTAGGGGACATGCTGAGAACTATTTCTAGCCATGCTAGCTGTTTTCAGTTTTTGAGCTAAGCTAGCCTGCTGCTGGCTCCAGCTATGTATTTATCATTCAGACATGAGACTGGTATCTATTTACAAACCCAACTCTCGGCAAGAAAGCAAATCAGGGTATTTCCCAAAATGTCTAACTATTCCTTTAACAAGAAACCTACTTCCACAGAACATCAATGTCAATGTGATGCAGTTTGGAAGCACCAGTTACAGTATTCAGTTCATCATAAACATCCAAAGAAAAGTAGAATCTGTACCACATTAAATAACGTCATCCAGTGTTTCTGAAACATTGTGGTGTAGAGAAATTGGGTTTGATCATAACATTAATCAACACCACCATCAAACATAAAATAATTACATTTCCAAAAATCAGTTACATTCTGTACATTGTATTCCCTGCTCTTGATCAAGTCATGTGTCTAATGCAGCTTCTTTCCTGTTCAAATATGGAATGCCGGTAAACAGCAAGGGGGGGAAATAAATCATCCAGTGTCACTCCAACACATAAAAACAAAAGTATTACATTGCAACATTGGTCATTCCTTTTCCCTGCGAGAGATAAAAAATATACCATTATATGTTTTCTTCAAAAATAAAAGCATCTAATCACTGTTTCATCACCTCTTAAAAAGCACACAGAATACAAGGCTGTAGTGAACTTGTGCACCCAAAATCATTGTTGCGTTTTGCACAGTAGTACACTATTATGACAATAACCCCACACGTATCCTTCCTTGCGGCTTAAAAACAAACCTACTAAAACTCAAGCAGAACAAAGGAGTGCTTGGGATTATTACCGACTTGCATCAGAAAGAACTTTTCTCCCGCTGAAAATCTTGCATACATCCCACGTAGATGGTCCTGCAACTGTACCCTACTGCGAAATTTCCCCAATGCCACAAAACTGCGCTTTCATCACAGCCGATTCAGAGAATTAGTGAAAGTTTTAAGGCCCGTGCGTAGGTGTAGCCTTACTGGGGGGTGTGCTCGTACGAGGGAAACATCGACTTCCGCGTTTTCGGAGGCGGCGGAGGAGGCTTGCTCTCAATTTTCACTGGCAGCGGAGGAGTGAACTATGAGGAAAAGAGAGAAGAGAGTTCGAGTTAGGACTTCAAATAAAAATAAAAAACAGAATATTTTAACGTTTACATGCCATTAAATATGCATTAGTGTGGGGCTGCTATTTTCTGCAAGCAGATGTACCTCTGAAGAGAACCTGGGGTTGTCAATCTCGTGCGGGTGTTTCTTCGGTGGCATGGGTGGAGGAGTCCCTGGGGTGTCAATGGTATTGGCATCATTGTCACTGAGAAGCGACGAATAACCTACCAGAGGAGAGAGGAAATAAAAGCTTTTCAGACCGCATGCATCTGTGTGTTTGTGTGTGTGACCTGATTAGGGCTACAGACCAGAATGTGCTTACACAAACTTAGCAGGCATGATATTCCTCCTTTTCTGTGTGCAAGGCATATTTTTAAAAGAAAATAAAATGATGGCATGCAGTGCAGTGTTTGTCACAAAGGTAGATGTTTTGGGTTTTTTGCTACATACTGGAACTGCGTGGTGTATGCGGAGTGTGTGGAGAGGCAGGTAGTGGGCTGAGAGGGTTAGACAGGCTGAGCTGGGATGAAACACCCTGAAACAGGGAGAGGGTAAGCCGTCTGTCTCCTAATTGTAAACTCTTGGGCCTCTGCTGCTTCTCTGGAGGCGTCTGGAATAAAAGTGCAAAACAAAAAATATAGGCTTCCATGTAAAACAGTCCAGCATAATGGAGCTACTTCACAACTGAATAACAGAAACTTAATACTAGGAAGAAATGCTCTCCAAGACTTGTAAACAGCTTATATAATCACCTGTGTGAAACACTGAATGTTTTATATAGAAGTGAGAATAGATGAACATACATATAAAAATAGCTCCTGCACATAAGGTTTTACCTCATCTGTGTCTGACTGCCTCTCCAGTAAGACCTGCGACTTGCTCACACTCCACTCCTTCCTGTTCTTCCTAGCAATCCTGTTGTCCTCCTCTGAGCGGGACAGAATAGAGGCCCTGCGATCGCTGGGACGGGACAACAAGGAACTGCTTGTGAATCATGAGAGGTGGAGACAGAGATGTAGAGAGATGTACAAATCAGAAAGACAAACAGTGATTTGAGCAAAGACAAAATCATTGTTTGAAATGAGCAGTTTCTACAGTGAAGGCAACACGGGAACACAAATTCAAAAGCAGACAGGAGGGGAAAAGGTGAAAAGAGGAAGCAGGGAGCAGGATGCAGGGACTGACTCTTGGGAGGAAATGCAGGAGGGTCCGTCTGAGGATGCCGAGCCACTGGAGAGGCCTGAGGAGGCGTTGGAGAGGGTTGAGACAGTGGACATGCGACGCAGGGTGGAGGACAGGATGTAGGGCATCACCACCGAGCCCACGCGAGTCTTCTTCTTCTCAGCGAGAGAGCAGGGCTGGGACACACAAATGGGATTAAGCATCATTGGGGAATCTTGGCAGGGGAGGAGCACAATGACAGGCAAAACACGGGTCACACTGGGCTGGCTAAAGGAAGATTTATGGTCCAGCGCTAATATAATGTACACTCTGCCTTGAATGAGAAGCGTTTGATAGGAAGGCAAGAGGGCCAATAGCTTAAGTTGGCACCCTCTTACATTAAATTGAGTTTGCAGTTGGCAACGCACCAAGGTTATGACGCCATAATGCTTCTCCACTTTTTCCCGAAGGTCTTGGAAGCAAGTCACCAGACGGTTGTGTAAGGGCTTCAGCTGCTCCGTTGTCTTCTCCCCATGGATGCGAATCCCATCTGCCAAGAGTGGGGTCTGGAGGGGAGGACGGGCACTTAAGTGTTACAAAACGTCTTCTGCTTTGAGGTCAGTGTCAATGACAATGACGGTGGAAGGATTTACCTGCAGGGCGATGAGGTGTTTAAGGACCTCGATGCGCTCGTGGTCCTCTGGGTGCCCTTGGATGTAGGTGTCTGTGAAGAATGCCTACAGAGGATGAAAACAGGATGAAAGCTGGCCAGCTTTTTAAACACACTCGCTTAAAATATGGTCGCAAGCCAACAATGAACAGGCTTTCACAGCATGACAAAGAGGCCACAGTGGTTCCCTTATGAATAAAACTTTGTAGCTCATAACAGGCCTGAGGCCAGCTAGAAGTCCTGTTGATGAAAAAAGGATTTACAAATTCATATTAATGTCTGCAGTTGTATGATTTATCTATTATTAGTGTAGTCTGGCAATGTTTGATAGCAGTAGATTCTTTTCCAAATCAATTACTTTAGAACAAACTGTGCACACAACCTGAATCTGATTTAGCAAATAGCTAAAATAATAAAAAACAAATACAGTGAAGTCTGCAGGCAGTGGGGCAGTGACACAGTTTTTGTGATTGATGACTATGATGTGTCTCTGAATGTGACACGTAAGGTGGGACAGAGATGTTCTTGTCTGTCTTTTTTGCATTTGTTTGCTCCAAGCAGACTCAGTAACATGACCTGATTAAATAATGCTGACCATTTTTCAGCAGAGTGCACAAATAGACAAATAAGTCAGTCATATTAAAGGAATAAGTCAGACCTTCTCATAGTTGGAGAAGCCGCCCATGACAGCTGGGTCAACAATGCCGCTGAGCATCATAGACAGTGGGTTGATGGACAGTGAGCGATCACAGGCTTGCTGCTGCACAAGGTTACTCAGCTTCTCATTGGCCATCTCCATTGTTTCTATGGCGTTCTCCAAAGGACTGATCTCCTCCTGCCCATCAGCAGAATTACATGTGAGTTAGAGGAATGTTTAAAGTGAAAGCAAAAACAAGAACTATACAGTCTGAGCATCAAGGCTTCTTCTTACCACTGAGACAGATTTAACTTCAAACCATTTCAGAATCCCTGGGAAGCGATAGGCGGTGATATAAGTTGTTCTCTCAATCCACATGGTCTGTGGGGCAGAATTAATATCAATAAAATAATAAAGGCTGACATTTTAATGTCTTTATTAATCTTCAGAGTGAGGTATGCGCAAACACAGGGTTGTTTATACTTTTTTTGGAATTTATGGTTGGGTGCTTACACATATGAGCCGAGCGCTTCAAAGTAAATTTAAAAAGTGCTCACTGCAAATTCATTGTCTGGGTCCTTTTCACCTTTCCTGAAGGGCCTGGAATACTGGAACTGGTCCACTTCATTGGTTCTGTAATAGCTGCAAGAGAACAGGGAAGGACAGTCATGACTTAGTGGTTTGACCAGAGAACTATAAATCCCAAGGTATTCACGAGAAAATAAATCAGCCTTTAAGTGTTCTGTTACGCACTTTAATATCTGCTCTGGAACCCCTTTGTCTTTAAACTGGTGCGGCACAGTGAGAACAGGTTTGACAGTAAAGCACTGGATGTCTGTGAAGTTCAGCTAAGGATAAGACCAGGAATAGTGTGGAGGAGCAGATAAAGACCAGTTGTACTGAATCAGACGTTTTTTTTAAATCTGTAACTGTCAAACGGGCTAATAGTCTACAGCCATGTTAGCAGTTTGTGAGAGGGTAGGCACAGTGATGCTTTGAGCTAAAAGTTATTGTCAGCATGCTCACAATGACAATGCTAACCTGCTAATGTTAAGCAGGTGTACAGTGTTGGCATGCTAACATTTGATAACTAGCAATAAACACAAAATACAGCTATGGCTGATGGGAATGCCATTAGGTCATAAACCAAAGTACTGGATGAATTAAACATTGCCATCCCTAGAGCCATGCCTCTAACATGGCTGAATAGCTTTTGTGTGACTTTTGGTTTAAGGATACGCTGTCCAGGGGAGTTGCTGATGTTGTCTCCAGGGGGCGCTGTGCTAGTCATCCGGACCGCGTTTGGGAACTGAGAGAGCAGCTTTAAGCTGAAGTCCTCAAGCCACTCGTACTCCTTTCCTCGATAGATGAACATCTTGTTCTGCAGCACAACATTTCAGTGTGTAACACAACAAATGAAACTGAGTCAAAAGCCTGAATTATGATTGACCTTATTTTCCATAATATATGAGAGGTGTGCTTGTGCAACGCCTTGACAGGACTGTATTCATTCTGACATTCTAGTGTGTCATCAAAAAGCCAATAACCTTTATCAGAATTATTGCACATTTACCTGAGAAATGTTTCAAAAAGCCAACTCATTGCGTAAGCACAGGCACATGAGGGATTCTCTAAGTCTCTATCTATTGAAATAGGCAATCATTTTCTTACCCTGAGGAAAGAAGGGAATCCAAGGCCATAATATCCTACAGCAAAATACTCTGGCTGTGGCCGCATCGCATGCATTATGTTTTCATAGAACTGGGCTTGTTTTTTCTGTGACAGAGGACAAAAAAATGGTAAGGTTGCAGCACATATACAGTTTGTTGTAATTAGTCTGTTAGTGGTTACAAAATGAAATTTTCAATATAAATTAATTCCAGTAACATCAAAAGAAAAAAGCAAACCATGGTTACTCTCATTTTCTTTTGTGTAATTTTCAGAGAAGATTATTGGAGCACACATACCAAATGACTAACAGAGAGAGACTTTATAAATAGATTCTTCATAATACATTCAAACTCCCCAGCATCAGTAGGCACTATCAGGGTAGAAATGAGTTGGGTAAACAGGCTAACACACACTCCTCTCCTCTCCCCTTCCTTGTGCTGCTCTGTCAAATAATTGCGCTAACAATTCCTATCCACTGTTACTCATCCGACTAATTTCAATAGTATTAACAAGGCGTTGACAATAAAACCATCTGCACTGAAGTTGTTTTCATATCCATTTATGAAGCTGCAGGTATTTTAATGTTTTAGAGTGACAGTGTTTGGTTTGTGCTGCTGAATTGCAACACGCACATCCTCTTACCAGCAGCTGGCTGAGCTCCATGAAGTCAAACATGTGGATCTCGTGCATCTTGGCCAGCTGTTTGCCAAGCTCAATGGCCTTCTCCCACATCTGAGAAGACATGTACATCGCTCAGTTAAAAGGGGACATTAAACACGAACATAAAAAACACAAGAGCACAGGCTAAACTTTGCCATCTGGCTCCCATGGCTGTCCTCTGCGAAACCCCCCCACCTCACGGTTTCAAGGGAAAACTGTTGGGATGTCGCAGCCAGCGGAGGTATCTAAATACTTACACAACCGAGAAACCTGAGGTTAGTGTGTGAGCTGTAGTAACTTCCTGTGTCACAATGTTAACACAGAGGGCACATTTTGTGTAAATTCTTTGTGTAAAAAAACATCATCTGCACTTTTGACACCAGCTCACAGGCAGAGCAATGAATACTCACCTTGCCCTTGTCCAAGTAACATATGATCTCCTGGAAAAGCCTCTCTTTAAGCTCCTGTTGGGTCCACACATGCTCCCCATCTCGAGGTATCAGATGTGGTGCGCAGGGTTTGTCAGACCACTGTGGAAGCAAATGAATGAGTCAATAAATCAACACTCAGGTGAACATTTAGAAGCATGGTGATATCAGCAAAGGTTAAACAGCTCAAACATAAAAAAATTGATCTTGTTTAGGCTGAAAAAAAGAAGACTTGGATGTGTCAGAGACCTCCAGTAACTCAGCATGTAATATCAGAGTGTAGGCTGCCTCTGTGTAGTTCTCGCAGTCCAGGTGCAAATCTCGCAGCTTGTACAAGTACCTGGTTACATGAGCACATCAGTTAGATACAGTTCGCAATTTGGTCCAAGAGCCATGTGATCGAAATTTCTGTGTCACTTACCGGATGTAAATGTCCTCCCTCTTCTTCTCTTTGTAGAAATTCTGCAAGAAAAAAAACACAAAAATTGCACATTTCTGAAAACATTTTCTCTCAAGCTGTTTGCACAGGTAATTACTTTATATGCATGTACAAGCAGTGTTAACCCTTTAGCTAATACATGCACAGACCATACCAGAACATTGACGGTGCAGCTCATGCGGTGCTCCGGACTTTCATCGTGTGTGATGGTGCGGTACGCCAGGAGATTCTCCAGCAGGCTGCTCAGCAGCAGAGCCAGCTCCTCTCCTGACTGTGACAGGTATCTGTGTCGTCTGCAGTGCTCCAGCAACCTGCACATACAAACAAATGTCCTTCACAGACTAGTCTTAAGCTGTAAATGGCTATTTCCAGTTTATCAGTTTGCCAAAGCCTGCCTTTCTCCCTGACACGCACATTAAAACCTGTTTCTCGTCTGGGATTGTACATTCTGTCCTCGAGAGCTTTCTATTGATTAGAGGTTGCTTACTATTCTAACAGACCATCTTGTCCTTCTGGCTCCTTAAGGACTTTTCAAAAACACAATCAAAGAACCCTTTGTTGTATTTTAGAAGCAATCCTATGCGAATTCCCCATTACACAGAGTTGAAGGATTTTTGATAGGTGTGTTGTACTACTTAAACAACTCTCAATAAAAGAAATATTTTTCTGTTTGATCTGCTCCTCTGCCTTACGTTTTCTCCAGCAGGACTTTGTACTGCTCATCCCCTTGGCCTCCTTCTACCTCTTGATCCAATTTTGTTATCAGTTCGTTCTCAAACTGCAAAGATAAGAGGGGAATTTAAAAAACACACCACCGTACACATCACAAATGTCATATTTAGCCAGGAGCGGCTTCAGTCAAATTCAAACAGAAAACACCAAAGTCCTGAACTTCTGAGATAGCTTTTTACTGTTTCAAATGTTCGTCCGGGGCTGAAGTTGTGTTCGCACTGCATCATGTCGAAGAAGATGGGGATGGTAGCTTTTCTCAGTTCTGGCTGAGGCACCAGTGTGACCTGCAGAATGGGCCCGACCATGGCTGGGATGAACTTCATTTTGTGGGGGCCTGAGGGACAACAAAACATTATCACACAGAAATATCATAGTATGATTTGAGAAGGCAATAAGCTGCATCTTCATCTCTCAACAAACAGAGGCCAAATCTAATAATGTAGTAAACAAAACAACAACACACTGTGAAACTGGACAATAAAAAATATTGTCTTGTTATTCCCCCTGTATTACTGGCAGGTTCTGAATAAACAATTCCACAAACTCTATGATAATAGCAGCATTATCAGATGGTGCACAGAAACTCACCGAGATTGTACCACATATCTCTCATCTTAAATCCTATAGTCTTCCTCATGTCTCCGTATCTGTGGCACATTAAAAATCAAAGAACTCTCAAATTAAGTTTTCACCATTTTATTCATCTTTTTGATGAATTGTAAATGATCTTACTTGTTCAGAATCTTATTTCGTTTTTCTTGGGAGAAGGATTCCAGCTGCAGTGTCTTGTGGGTGAGGAACGCCACGGTCAAATGAAAGTAGTTATTCCACAGCTGCGAGGGGAGAAGGGTTTTCAAATATTAATGCCATAATTACCTTCTCATAACACTAGCTTTTGATTCTGTGTTTAATAAAAAATGTAACCTCTACCGAGAAGGAGGAGGGCGAGACACACCTGTAGTTCGAAATGCGCCTGGTCCAGGAAATACATGTTTAGGACGTCCGAGTACTGGTTGATGAGATTTCAATTCAGCTTTTGAGCCTGCGATCGATCACTTTGTCTCGGATACAAAAGAATTGCGTCGCCTGCCCACTGATTCGTGCGATCGAGCACAATAGTTAATTTTTTCAAGACACAGTTATGTCCAAAGGACTGATGAATTTTGGCTGAGCCTGAGGTGTACATAATCATTGCTGTCGACACTGACAGGAGACGAAGTGAAGAGGCCAGAAACACACGGTAACAGTGTCAAGTTCCCCGCTACGCAGCTGCAAATCCAATGAAATGTATAACATCCAGAGCACAATGCGGACAGAACGATTTCTCTTCTGCGTGATGCTGCAGTCATTTGATTTTATTACCACCCACACAATCTTGTCAAACAATTGTCAGTGTTCTTTTAATACAGTCATTATCACATAGAATGCCTAGTACCCAGGTATTATGTCTTTATAATAAACAATGCATAATCATAATGATAGGAATCAATATCAATACAAATTCATTATGAAAACCAATACTACGCTTGACACATCAAGGCCTTCATTGAACCTGATGGATTTGTACAACTTGGAAAATATCCTGAGATCAGACTGTAAGTTTTTTTAAATATAGCTTGGGCTCATGCGGAAAAATTACAGTAAACCCAAAATACTATATCGTCAATTAAACTGCTCATTTTTAGAGAGAATCTTGAGTATGAGAATTAATCTGGCAAAATATCCTAGACAAGATCCTCTCTGCATTGTCTCTATTTTTGTGTGTGGTAGTGCTACTTCTATCCGTTGCACTACAGTGGATGCAGGTTAACTGGACAAATATTATCAACTTTTCTCAACCAGAGGTCAGTAACCAGAGATTAACGATTATCCTAATGATGCACCCAAACACACACACACCCGCCAGATGCACATGATACAATACATCCCAAAGCTTTACAAGCTATATAATAAAAAAAACAAACAATTAGTGGCAAAAGGCTGCTGTTCATATTTTATGGCGATACAGGCCGACTGACACCGTCAGTCACTTATGAGTCAGACTTCACTGCAGAGTCCGGCTGAAACGTGAAATTGCACAGAGCTAATCTATTGACCCCACACAACCTTGTGTCAGTCAGTGACAATTCTCCAAACATATTCTGAGTTTCAGTCTTCTTTCTGCATAATTGAGTACAGGAACAGCCCCAAGTATTTCCTTCAGTGCTGCAGAATCTATCATCCTCACTAGAGACAAACCACCTAATCCGCGGAAAAACCATTTACCTCTGCTCAATATCACTAGCTCCTTAGTGACAGAATAGACCTCACATTCTATGACTCTGACAGTAGTGCATTTGGCCTTGTCTTCATTCACCAAAAGAGTCCATGGTCCTTGAGTTTGAATGGTAGTCTGACACTCTTGCAGCCGAGAGTTAAGATCCTGCCCTAAGCTTATGGGCCTTTCCTGCGCTTATGGTTGACTGAGTGCCGCTGCAGCCGCCTCCCATATGGTGTTAAAGCTCCACGAGACATAAATAACCAGGAGGATCACGACACTGACAGGAAACAGGCTACGCTGCCTGCAATGTATGGAAAGCCATATGTTCAACCAGTAGCCTGGGATAAATGAAGCTGGGGTCCAGGTATGGGTGATGTAGAGCTCATGGTCGTGGACTCTGCGGTTGTCTTTCTGTCTGGCCCACTTAGGGACGACCACGAAGGGGTTGATCTTTGTGCAGACTCACTACGAGTCAGGTCTGTAACACTGAGTGGAGAAGGTGTGAGTTGTGATGTTCACAACTTGGGCTGAAGTCAGAAATGATGAGAGCTGGGTCGTGAACACATTTGACACTTCCACATGTCGAGTGGTTTCTCACCACATCCACGACCTTTCCCTCCCCGCACCGACTTTTTAGACCGCTGCATATCAGCGCTAATGTCTTTGGGGTCTCTGAAGGTTCTGGACAACCCAGCGAGGCAGATGCCAGCTGCAGTCCCAGGCATTACCGGCCAGGTTGATAGCGGTCAGGGTCCACGCTGCCACAGTCACGGCACGCTGCGTTCAGCTTGTTTGATCTGTTGAGTGTCTGTAAGTTTGGTACACTGGAAAACAGCTATCCTTAAGATTTGGATTTCATTCCCCGACAGGTCCACTTTCTGTAGCAGCCAGTCCAAGGCACGCCCTTGACGATGGATCGTATGCGGTTCCGATGTTAAAGCGCTTGGAGGCTGGCGGGTGGGAAAAATAAAGAAATTAATCCTGAAAACTGATTGTGCTCTAAATGAAGCTCTTTCCAGCTTGAAGCCTAGAACGTTGTATTTATGAGGCCCCAAGCGATTATAAACTCAAATCTAGAAACTCCAGGCTGCGGCATTTCCAGAACGCAAGAACGAAGATTGTTTCAGTCCAATAGATCGAAGGTGAGATTCAGGCTTGCGCAGTCCACAAAAATGTCCTGGCTGCAGATACCGCATGATTGAAGATAGTCCATATTTCGCAGGTCGGTATGGCACTGAATGTGTTATTGCGATGGGATATTTTGAGCTGATCGTCTTGAGCCTGCGCACACTGTGGAAGGCCAGAGCATCATTGCATTGATGGAGTTGTGGTCCGCAGCCAGATAAGCTGATTGAGATGAGCGAACTGATACGGCAGCAGAACCAGCAGGTTGTTATACCAGAGACAGACCCTGGCATCCTGTGGTGATGCTGGGATGTCTTGAAAGGCCAGACTCGCACAAACAATCTTTCCTTCGCAGCGACAACCTCACAGGGCATCCTCCCTGCTGAGCAGCAGCAAAGCATGCCTGCAAAGAAGACACGATAAATTTCTCCAGTCCAATATCACTGAACCTGTTGGGGGTAGAGGGGCACAGGCAATCAAAGGATGACTTTGTTTTAGAAAATGTGTCTGGAAGATGTTTAACAGCAAGGCTAGATATCCATTCATCACAGGAGATCATGTAGTGAGGAGCAGCTTGATATCCGATGTCTGAGACACCTTTAGTCCTGCTTCCATCAAGAATTGATGACAGAGTCTGATGCTCACACTTAAGGTATAGATGCATGATATTATTCAGACACAGAGAAACACATGTGAGGAAAACAGGAATAGGATTTAAATTGTGCTTTAAATAAACAGCAGACCTTTAATTTTGGATGTTAGAAATTCAGTCTAGGAATAAATCTGTCAGTGAGAACTGATCAGAGCTGTCGTCCTCATCTACAAAGAGCCCCCAAGAGAAGAAACTGCGTCACCAAATCAGAAAATATAATGATTTACTCCATCGCATTGAGGGAAGGAGTAATCTCGAGTAGCGACAAAGAGCACATTAAACTGCTCTCAGAGAACAGTAGTTCGGCGTAGCCTCAGAGTCGGTCCGCATACTGAGCATCACGTGTCTTCAATTTTGAGGAGAAAATCAAACAAAGGTAAGCTTTTCCGCATCCAATCCCCCTGCCCGAGCTCCCCGTCTGGCGCTCAAATGGGTTATTGCGCACACAGCGGGCTCAACTGTAGCGGCGACTCCAACTACGACCCTAAGTGTGAAGGCGTCCTATTTCTGAGCGTCAGACGGGAGCTCGGGAAGGGGGGGGTTGGACCGCTGCGGAAAACTTACCTTTATTTGATTTTCTCCTCAAAATTGAAGACACAAGTGATGCTCAGTATGCGGACCGACTCTGAGGCTGCATGAACTGCGATTTCTCTCTGAGAGCAGTTTAATGTGCTCTTTATCCGCTTCTTTCAGAGGATTACTCCTTCCCTCAGTAACGATGGGTAAGTCATTATATTTTTCACAATTTAGTGACACAGTTTCTTCCTCTTGAGGCTCTTTGTAGATGAGACGACAGCTCTGATCAGTTTCTCACTGACAGATTTGATAGTTCCTAGACTGAATTTCTAACATCCAAAGAATAAGGTCTGCTGTTTATTTAAGCACAATTTTAAATCCTATTCCTGTTTTCCTCCACATGTTTCTCTGTGTCTGAATATGCTCATGCATCTATACCTTAAGAGTGGCAAACGTCAGACTCTGTCATCAATTCTTGATGAAGCAGGACTGGTGTCTCAGACATCAGACCTCAAGCTGCTCCTCACTACATGATCTCCTGTTTGATGAATGAATGTCTAGCCTTTACTTATTTAAACATCTTTGAACACACATTTTCTAAAACCAAAGTCATCCCTTTGATTGCCTGTGCCCCACTCTACCCCCAACAGGTTCAGTGATGTTGGACTGGAGGTTATCGTGTCTTCTTCTGCAGGCAGCTGCTTTGCTGCTGCTCAGCAAGGGGGAGAGGATGTGCCCTGTGAGTTGTCGCTGCGAAGGAAAGATTGTTTATTGCGAGTCTGGCATCTTTCAAGACATCCCGGAAAACATCACCACGGGATGCCAGGGTCTGTCTCTGCGTTATAACAACCTGCTGGTTCTGCTGCCGTATCAGTTCGCTCATCTCAATCAGCTTATCTGGCTTTACTTGGACCACAACTCCATCAATGCAATAGATGCTCTGGCCTTCCACGGTGTGCGCAGGCTCAAGGAACTGATCCTCAGCTCCAACAAAATATCCCATCTGCACAATAACACATTCAGTGCCATACCAAACCTGCGAAATATGGACTTATCTTACAATCAGCTGCAGTATCTGCAACCAGGACATTTTTATGGACTGCGCAAGCTACAGAATCTCCACCTTCGATCTAATGGACTGAAACAAATCTTCATTCGCACGTTTCTGGAGTGCCGCAGCCTGGAGTTTCTAGATTTGGGTTATAATCGCTTGCGGAGCCTCACCCGTACAACGTTCCTAGGCTTGTTCAAGCTGAAAGAGCTTCATTTAGAGCACAATCAATTTTCCAGGATTAATTTCTTTATTTTCCCACGCCTTACCAACCTCCAAGCGCTTTACTTGCAATGGAACCGCATACGATCCATCAATCAAGGCGTGCCTTGGACCTGGCACAAGCTACAGAAATTGGACCTGTCAGGGAATGAAATCCAAATCTTGGACCCAGCTGTTTTCCAGTGTATGCCAAACTTACAGACACTCAACCTTGAATCAAACAAGCTGAGCAGCGTGCCCGTGGAAGCTGTGGCAGCGTGGACCTCCCTGACCGCTATCAGCCTGGCCGGTAATGCCTGGGACTGCAGCCCCAGCATCTGCCCTCTCATGGGTTGGCTCAGAACCTTCAGAGACCCCAAAGACATTAGCATGATATGCAGCAGTCCCAAGTCGGTGCAGGGAGAAAGAGTCGTGGATGTGGTGAGAAACCACTCGACATGTGTGGAAGTGTCAAATGTGTTCACGACCACAGCTCTCATCATTCTGACTTCAGCCCAAGTTGTGAACATCACAACTCACCCTTCTCCCTCCAGTGTTACAGACCTGACTCGTAGTGAGTCACCTGCACAAAGATCAACCCCTTCATCAGTCCGTCCTAGTGGGCCAGACAGAAAGACAACAGAGTCCACGACCATGAGCTCTACATCACCCATCTCCCCTGAACCCCCAACTTCATTTATCCCAGAGCTACAGTTTGAACATATGGCTTTCCATAAAATCATTGCAGGCAGCGTAGCCCTGTTCCTGTCAGTGTCATTGATCCTCCTGGTTATTTATGTCTCGTGGAGGCGCTACCCCAACACCATGAGGCAGCTGCAGCAGCACTCAGTCAACCATAAGCGCAGGAAAAAGGCCCGCAAGCAGGAGCAGGATCTTAACTCTCAGCTGCAAGAGTATTATCTGAGCTACCATTCAAACTCAGAGACCATGGACTCTTTGGTGAATGAGACAAGGCCGTGCACGTGCACAATATCAGGATCCATAGAATGTGAGGTCTGAGCTACCCGCTCCACTTTAAGAGACTAAAAGTGCAATTGTTGAGCAGAGGTAAATGGTTTTTCCGCAAGATTAAGTGGTTTTATCTCTAATGTGAGATGATAGATTCTGCAGCACTGAAGGAAATACTTGGGGGCATAGTACAATATAATTATGTGCACAGAAAAGAAGACTGAAACTCAGAGATATATTTGGAGAGAGCTAATTATCACCCTGACTGACACAAGGACTGTGGCAGGGTCAGCCAGGTCAGCTCTGTGCAATTTCACGTTTCAGCCGGACCTCTGCTACAGTAGAAGTCAGCTCTGTAGAGTGACTGACAGTATTCTTAGTCAACCTGTATCGCCATAAAATATGAACCAACAAAGCCACTTTTTACTTGCTAGTTTGTTTGTTTTTTTTTATTATGTAGCTTGTAAAGCTTTTAGGATGTATTGTATGTGTGCATCTGTGAGTGTATGTGTGTGTTTGGGTGCATCATTGGGATGATCCGTTAATCTCCTGGTTTACTGACCTCTGGTTGAAAGAGTTACAGATAATATTTGTCCAGTTAACCTGTTTTGCATCCACTGTAGTGCAGCAGTTAGAAGTAGCACTACCACACAAAAATAGGGGAACAATCACAGAGAGAGAGGATCTTGTCCTGAGATATTTTGCATGAATTAATTCTCCTTACTCAAGATTCTCTCCCCTAAAAAATGAGCAGTTTTAATTGACAGAAATATAGTATTTGGGTTTACTGTGGTACACACCACACAAACTGACTATATTTAAAAAAAACTTACGAGTCTGATCTCAGGACTGATATTTTCCAAGTTGTACAAATCCATCAGGTTCAATGAAGGCCTTGATGTGTCAAAAGTAATGATGTTGGTTTTCATAATGAATTTTGTATTGATTATTGATTATTCCTATCATTATGATTATGCATTGTTTGTGTAAAGACATAATATGGGTACTAGGCATTCTATGTGATAATGACTGTATTATTAAAAGAAACACTGACAATTGATGACAAATTGTGTGGGTGATGACAAAATCAATGACTGCAGCATCACACAGAAGAAGAAATCGTTCTATATCCACGCATTGTGCTCTAGATGTTATACATTTCATTGGATTTGCAGCTGCATGCAAGGGGAGCTGACATATTTTCCATTATGTGTCTTGTTTTCTGGCTCTTCTCACTTCTGTCGTCTCCTGGCACTCCAGTATCGACAACAGTATTGATTGTATCTGTATTACACACCTCAAACTCAGGGTAGCAGGGACCCCATGTCAGTCCTTTGGACATAACTGAGCCGGTGTAGAAAAAATTAACTATTGTGTACTCTCAGTCTTTTCATAAGCAGGTCTGCTTTTAGTCCAAGTGGAGCCCAAGTAGGCGACGCCATTCTTTGCTTATCCATGAGACAAAAAGACAATCCAGTCCCTGAAACCAAAAACAGATTAAGAATCTCTGCTTTTATATCACCATGTATTCTCTGTCAGTTTGGAAATATTGCTTTTGTGCAGTGAAAGGAAAGAGAGAATAGAAGCAGGCTACTGAGGGATAGTGGGTGTTACGGGTCAAGGCAGATATGCTATTAAGGAGATATCACCCCCCCCCCCCCCCCCCCCCCTTCTTTTTCTCTCTGCCTCTCTTTCTTCCTTTTTTTTCAGCTTGCCCGCTGTGAGGAGAGAAAATTAACCTGCGCCAGGGGACATATGTGCATGTGTTAAGCCAGGCAGGATTAGGCAGTGCTGGTGCTAGCACGTAAGAGCAGTCAAAAAGGTGTTTTTTCCCTTTGTGAGACTTGTTGAAAACAATAATCCACTGCTTACTACAGTCTTTCGCCCACCACACGTTTATACCACAGCTGTTAGCGGTTTTCTTAGGCTTGCTGTGATGCAAACAGACGTTTCCTTCCCCTTGTTATCGACCATTAGCATGTTTGCACATTTCATGCATCGTATGTATAAAGTTTCTGGCTGGTCAAAGGTTGTTCAGATAAGGATTTATGATCTCCCACAATTCACTTTCTCAACATGACTCAGGCTTTCTTTATCCTCCCTGCAGGCATGGAGGCACACTGCCAACAGAATTTATATCCATATATTTAGTTTCCAGCGCTCGCATATATGATGAATTTCTTTTCAGGGCCAATGGGAAAATCTGCAAGGCCGTACGAAAGAATGTAATATGAACACGACAAATGATTTGTTGATCTAATTTTGTCAGATATTGTAATTAGTGTTTGATTTGTCATATTGTGACTGATGAAAAGCAATTTCCCATGTTTTGAAATCCTTTGGTGTTGCATAGCGGAGTAAAGAATGCTGATTAGAGAGCTGTGGTCTGCATCTTGCAGATCATTATTGAGGATATTTGTTTGGATGAAAAATTGTGGGAGTGTACAGTATTGACTCAGAACAACAATGCACAAATAGAAGCAAACTCCACTGGCAAATTCCAGAAAGAAAAAAAAGAAAAAAATGCAGGCTACATTCTCCAAGAAATGAAAAATGTGTTTTTGAGCTAATCGAGGTAGCCTTATACTGTATACCTCGAGGAACTCTAAGCAGATGAGAAAAAGCAGAATTGGTAAAATCATGTCTGGAAACACCCAGATGTACAGTTTGTTTTCTCTGTGCTTCCTGTAAACACTCTCTGTGTGGGGTAACTCGCTCAGCCCTCACTGGTAGGCATGAAATTTTGATTTACATCTCTCACTGGGGATCTTTTCTGGGGTAACGTGTGCAACTCTCTGTTCATCTCTGCCAAAGGTTATGCTGGCGATATAAAAGGTAGGCATACTTAAAGCAGTGATGATATTTCATCACTGCTACTTTGAGTTTTACTGTCAATACCTCAAATACATACTTTCTTCTTATCTGCTGGCCTGATTTCTTTTTATTAGATGAGTAATTTAAAGCAATAATTCAACATTTTGGGAAATACGCTATTTGCTTTCTTACTGAGTTAGATAAAAAGACTGGTACCTCTTGACGTTCCATGGACGTTCCTAACCCTAACTACATATATCACGTTAATTAGTGAGCTTTAGAGCTACTGGTAGGTGGATTTTATTACCTTTGCAGAGAGTAAAGCTAGCTTCCCCCCTCCCTCCTGTCTTTGTAGCTGGCTGCTGGCTGTAGCTTTTGCATACAGATACGAGGGTGGTATTGAGCTTTTCATCTGACTCTTGGCAAAGAAAAATGAATTCCCCAAAAATGTTGAACAATTCCTTTAAGCAACGATTTCCTTTGAAATAACTACAAGCAAATCAGTTATGCTAATGTTCCCCAAGTTCTCTCCTTTCCACGAACATATTTCATTATTGCACTCTCTGTTGCTTTTGTACTTACCAGCCCTCCATCCACTGGAAGGGATTTCTTCAAGGATGGTCGAGCCAGAGAGGTCTTAAAATTGGACAAAATGAGCTCACTAGACAGAGGAGTCTTTCTTTCTTTTTTTCTTTCTTTCTTTAGTAACACTTAGTGGCATCACATCCACTCTTATGTGAATTTAAGGAACATGTAGTACCTTTAAGCTGTCCAGTCAAAATAATGAGTTCCAGGCTGTTAAATTCAAATGATTAGCGTCACCTGAAAATAGAGTCAGTGAAGGATGAAGGCATTCGAAGACAGTTGTCACAGTTTAGGGGGGAAAAAGTTGTCCTGTCTCCTGTGCTCCAAAACAGTATTTCTCTGTTACTCCACCTTTTGTGCACTGTATGTCACCTGTAAAATTCATTTGAATACTAATGCTTTACAGCCTTTGTTACATGTCCCAGTTAAGCTCTCAGAGAAAGAGAGAGAGAGAGAGAGAGAGAAAGCTTTTTTGTTCATGTCAAAGTGGTGGTGGTCAGAAACACCTCTGAGTGCTGTCAAATCAAGCTGTTTTCTGAGTAACATCACTGTTCCAACAAGAGGACAGCAGTAGTTAGAGTGTCACCAGAAAGAATTTTTGAAATAGCTTCAGAGAAAATGATTTTGTATCATAATATATTCTCTCCCTTTCATCTTTCCAATTCATTACTCACTTGAAACTTGAACATACACAGGATGCTTAATGAGAAAGCAAGAATTTAGATTGCTCTACATTTTGTCTTAAAGCAGTCGGAGGTGGACACTTAAATCAGTCAAAAACTATATTCACTGTGTGGTCTTGTCTGGTCAATATCTGTATCATTTTTGCGATTTGTGTTTCTGTAATGATTCCAGAATTCACAAGGGTTTTCACAATAAAATAGTTTTTTATTACAGTAAAATCCTTTTGGCAATGTTGTGTGACACTGTAAGAGCCTGAAATGGTGGGGTTATTCTAAATATCTGTTATAATTTATTACATTTTATGAGTCACTTTCTCATCCATGGTAAGTGATCCCAGAGCAGCTTTGGTTTACTTAACATCAGGAAATCATTTAAAGCATAAACCCAGTTAACAGCTTGACCTTTAAAGCTGCAGTTTTACTTCCTTTTGACAAGATGTCTGCTACATTTAGAGCCTTAAGTAATATTTATATAACTTGTAGCCACAGATTTAGAGCTTGGATTAAGTCATCTTGTGTCTAACACACACTGTACATGCAGACTGTATGATGTAACAGTAATATAGTGCTTTCTTTTGAGATGTTACCTCATTGTTTCATTGTTTCTTTGATTTATTTCCCCTGTTTCCTCAACAGCTCTGCTTTCCACACCAGGGAAATCAACCAAAAGCCAACAACAATTAAATGTATAAGATTTATAAGCAGTGCACCTAGTCACATTTTTGTTTCCTGAGTAATAAAACATCACTACGGTACCTATAATAAAGACATTGTGGCAGTGTCCACTGAGGATCCACTTCAGAGGTAAAAAAAAAAAAAAAAAAAAAAAAAAGGTAAGTCACTCAGTTCTGCAAAAGAAATCCTCACTGTCTGGTAGCCTCACACACCAATACACACACACACACACACACACATCATACATAGGACTCAAACCTTTCAAAGACAGTCTTGTGATTTGACAGCTGCCTATGTGACTGACAGGCATGCTGACTTGACAAAACTGGAACAAAAAATAACAATAATAAATAAAATATGTAAAATCTCCACATCCTGTCCAGATTCTTTCTATTTCCAGTGTTGTTATTTTAAATCAGGCTGAAATAAAATGCAATATGATTGGTCATTTGGAAGCAGATCAGGTATTAAACTTGACTCTGGAACAACACGTTTTACCACATTCAATTGTGGTAAAACAGGCAGTCTTTACACCTCTTACTGTGATTCCAACATAATGCATGTAAGAGCAGAACCACAAACACTGCCATTATAAACGGTTGTAAAATATTGCTCTTATTAAATTTTTTCTGCTTAGAGCCTCCATTTGACAGAAGTCCCTCAGGCTCAATGCTGTGGGCTTGTCTGCTACCGCATGAATGATGGCAGCATTAGTGCAGCAGAGGCATACAGTGCCATGGTGCTCTGAAACTCCCTAATAAAGATAAAAAGTACCAAACCCATCTTTATTACCACTGAGACTCCACTGCGAAGGTTGTTAAAGGGCAACACAGGAAGGAATGGGTGGTGGATTGCTGTTGGATCACTGAGGTTTGACTGCCTTTAACAACTCGCACCTTATGGCAGCTGGGATTTCCCCAACAGGGCCCTGAATGATCCCACTGCAGTGGATTCCTCTTCAGTTGTTTATGAAGTGGCACTGAGTAATCTGTGGCATCTATCGACTTCTACTGGCAACCAAAGAGCTGTGACATCATCAGCATCAGTCTGGCATGGCCAATGCCATGGCGTAAATAATAAAAGCACATTTTCAGCAGAGCTTGTTTGCTAATTAGAGCAAAGTTCCATCAGCAGAAGTGGATGAATATTATAATGGAAAGTAATGTCATAACAACAATGTTTTGTCATTTGACATTTTTTGGCTTGAGAATCAGATCTCCTGGTCATAGCTCCGTCCTTCATGAATCCATCTGCAGTATATTGCTCATTTTGGCCAACGGGACAGTAAAACTGTTACTTGTTCACAAATAATTTCAGTAGACAAACAGGACAGTCTTTATATGTATTTATGTAATTGCAGTCCTAGGGGTGACAGTCAAAAGACTCACAACCATCATTCATCACAACTAGTGTTGTCGCAAACACTCCTCCTCGCAGTTGATTTAAATTGCTAGCTCTTGTTGTTTTTAGGTTTTCTCTGTAAAAACAAAACATGCATCAAATATTGATCATTTGTTGAAGAGGTATCTTTTAGTGAGAATTGCTATGGTTTGACAACAGTGATTATTTTTCTGAATGTTTCAAAACCTCACGTCAGAATGAGAAATGCTTTTTACCGTGTGTCATCTATAGAATACAATATAAGACCTCTCCGCAGTCAGATGCCACACTAATCAGCTGAAGTAATGATTGCTCTGTGTTTCCACAGTCTGATCTATAACTCATGATATTTATGAATGAAGGCTTTACTATGAGATACATTTGGCATTGTGCTTCTCAAAGACAGAAGTGAGCTTCTGTAAATCATCATGAGTGTTGTGATTACTTCAGCGACAAATAGTGAATTAATTCAATAGCTGCCAGCTGATGAGAACCCTTTTTGTTGACCTGAGCTCTGATTGCTCTCGGAAATACCATTAATCGCCAGCTGGTAATCGCTGAATTATTTTATTTGGGTACAATTAGCATGATTTATTTTAATATCTTATGTAACATAAATATTTTATTAAAACATTGCTGTAATATTCATGTATTCTGTCCTTAATGCAGTCATCTCTATAACAAATATGGATAATTTGTGTAGTGATGTGCAGCGAGTGTCATATAAAATTGCTTTGCCTGGTTACACTGGAGTATATTTGAACATTTTAAAGAGACCATTCATTTATTTGAATCCAGGCATGCATGGTATGTATGCATGTAGGAACAAGGGAGATGACATTACCAAGAGACAGGAGAGTTTTCATTTGGTCTTTGTTGAAATGTGTGTTTGACATGTCTTTGGAACAAAAACCTGAAGGACAACTGTGGAGTCTGAGAGTTTTGGAGTTAGGAAATATTAACATAACTTTTAACATATCCTCTGTACATGGCATCTATAACGCAGTATTTTAAATTGCAGAAGCAGCATACAAATAAATAAAACATGCTCATGTAATAACCATAAATTAGTCGCTGCACCGATCTGCATATTTACAGCAGTAAAAGTTCCTCCTGTCAGTTTTTCTTATTGTTAAGGATACGGCTGGTGATACTTATCACTTTGCTATTGTCAAAATCTCACAAAATGAAACCATCAGTGTGTTACCAGACTTCTATACTTGTGGCTGTCAGCCCCAAGCCCATGTGTTCCTACACACAGAAGTATATAAATCTTACTTTTAATTTTAAACAAGACTAAAGTTTACAGCTGTTAGCTGCTCTTGAGGCTGTATTTATAGGCACAGCATTGTTTTGAGCCACTGGTTAATGTCAACGTGCTAACATGCTGATATTTGCTCCTGTAGAGCATTTACCATGTTAGTTTAGCAAAACCCAGGTAATGTAGGTAGAAGCCACTGAAATACTGTATTTTTAATAAAGTTACAGTATTTCAGTTCATCCTGAGAGAGTGACATACTATTTACGGCATCCATCAATGGTTGATGATCATTTCACCTAAAACCACAAATGTCAGCCTTGTAGCGTTTGCTGAAAGTCAGATCAACAAACTCATAGGATTCATCCCAGCAGACTTCTGACCATGCTGCCTTACTGCAATGCTGCTAACATGGCTAAAAGGCCAAACAGGTTAATTACCAAAACAGTTGAGTTCACTGTGATTTTTTCTTTGACATTAAAGAGTAAAAGTGCATTTGTTGGGAGTAATTTTCTGATTTGGAGCTCAAGTGGACGGGTGGGCTTGAAATTGGACCCAAAAGTGCCCTTTTTTATAGTGAAGGCATAGTTAACCAGCAACAACCGCGGGCTCATTGATGTGTTCTTCGATAACACAGGGACAGAAAACAAACCCATCAAGCTTACAAACAGGCAATACAGGCAATTACTTTGTTGGTATGGTCTTTCAGGGGTTTGTTGGATAATAAGATAAATATAGAAATATCACCAGCACTAAGTACCAAAACCCTTGAATCTAGAGACAGGGTCAGATATTAACCTGTGAGGTTGAGAGAACTCTTCTGTTTACAAAGTCCTGATTAAACCATGCCTCCCTACAATGCATTTATAACAACAAGTAAACCCATCCACCGTGACTTGGTAAGTAAAACAATTTCAATATGGCGGTGAACATGTTATTTGCATACTATGAAATAGTGCATGACAGACTAACACCACAGTTATAGTCAATGCACAACATGTAACCTCACCAAAGATAAAAATATCAACTATACAATAAAACTTGCAATGCAGAAAAGGTTTTATCAATAAGATGCTTAACACTATGCAGACTGGAAGCAGTGGACATTCTGAAAGTCTATAACCTCATCAAAGTCTCTCAGCTAATTTGCACAGGAGTCATTAAAATACCATTAAACATCTTGATGAGGAATGACCCAAGCAACTGCTCGCTACGCCAGCACCATCGCCACACACAGTCCGGATATTGACCCTCACCAATCGTTTCAGCAAATAAGACAAGATGTTCTTTCCTCAAAGCTTGGTGTGTTTATTTTGACTCATGAAGAAATCCAACATTAACACAGAACTTTGGTGTTCAGCCAGCGTGGTGGGGTAATAATATCAGCTCTGATGGATGAGGAATCTATAGCCTGATGTAAATGACAAAAAGATATGAAGCAGTAAAAATCTGTGAGCAGCCTTGTCTAAAATATGTTCAATATTAATATTTGCAAATAACAAACTAGGCATAAATGAGCAAGATTTTGCAGACTTAAAAGCAGTGTTATGTTGTTTATGCCACCAGAACCTGCACTATTGTTTCAACTCCCTCATCTGAACAATGGAGAGAAACTTAACAGATTGGGTGGTCGCCCACCTAACCTTCTGAACTGCGTGAGAGGCCCGGCATCTGTGTGTCCGACGGGAACACAGTATGGGTTTCTGTGGTCGGAGTTCACAGTTCAGTAAAATCACAAATCGAGTATTTCTGTCTGATCATTCCTTTATCACACCAGACTTGTCAAAACTCTTTTTCTTCAAATTGGCAGCCTCAGTTCAGTGTAGGTGCAAACCACCCACACCACACCATTCACTGACAGGGATGGTGTGGGTGTGTAACGCCTGTGTGTGGCGAGAGACCCTTCAGAGTTTAAGTGAGGTCATTGTGTACGTCTTCTGCCCCATCTTTGCTTCTAACAGGCTACTTTATGGTTTGCAGTTGACGGTTGTTGTCAGGATTGTGCTAAGATTAACAATAAGGTTCAAACGGTAGGGGAGGAACAGGGACACTTACAATGATATCCTGTCTTGTCTTGAAGGTGCTGATGTAGTGGGCGTAATGCATGTCATCCATTTGCTTCAGGATGGCCGTCATGCAGGCAAGATAGTGGCCCTGCCGCAGAGAAGTCCACTATTACTCATTTCACAGTAAAATATCCTTAAAAAACCTGCTTTCCCAGCACATTTTTTATATTTGTGTTATTGGCATATTACTATATTTAGCTGTTGTTGATGTCAGTATTATTAAAATTAAAATAGGTGCTGAGGATGTAGTCGTCGAGGACGTATTTCAGCTGTACATCGCACTGTCTTACAATAAGAGGGGAGGATCTGTCCATGCTGATGACAGTGCGATTAACCCTGCGAAGAAGCCGCTCCATTATCAGCTGCACGTGTCCTCTGGTTGGACCCTGCAAAGACAGAACAGCCTCAGGTACAATCACCAACTCAAATGTAGCTGCACAGACATGCTACACAGTGCTGTCAGCATTAAAGGGCTGATTCACCCAAATTACAAAAAACCTTTCTTTTCTCTCAGTTATTTTTAGTGCTGGCCTTATTTGCCAACGTTTTGAGATACTTGGCTTGGCATTTAGATTTATCTCTCCACTACTATGTAAATGAAGGGAATTTTGGCATCGCTCACAGTAGTGAAAAAAACAGCAATTTTAATAATTTTAGTCAATTTTCAAGCAAAAATATCATCCATATCATGCTATTGCCCTTTTCCTTGTCCTAAATTATAACTAACTAACTGAGTAACTAGATATCTTTGCCCTTTGCACTGTTGGTCAGACAAAAAAAAGTTAAAATAAATTTGAAGATATCACCTCAGGTTTTAGGAAATTGACTATTTTCTGATGTTTTTAAGAACAGTTCATGGACAAAATGAATCAGCAGTAAAATCAATTTCACTCATGTCTGTGAAATGATGTTAATGCAGAAATTTTTTTTCTTCCATTGTATCTAGGTGGTGGCAGAAATCTCAGACGCAGATATCTCAAAACCTGGGCAAATAAAACTAAAACTAACTAAATGAACAGATATTCCGTCAGTTTTAAACCACTAATCTGGGTATAGGTCACAGTGGCAACAGGCTATGCAGGGTAGCCCAGATGTTCCTCTCCTTAGCTACATCCTCCAGCTCCTCCAGGGAGACCCCAAAACGCTAACAGGCCAGATGGGATATGAAATCCCTTCAGAGCGCTCTAGGTCTGCCCTGGGGCTTCCTTCCAGTTGGACGTGCCTGGAAAACCTCTAAAGGCAAGCCCCAATCAACTCAACTGGCTCCTTTCAATGCAAACAGCAGCAGTTTTGCTACAAGGTTCCCGTGGATGTCTGAGCTCTATCTCTAAAAATGAGTCCTGCCACCTTGCACAGGAAACTCATTTGGCCACAAGCTAATTCTGACTAAATGTTTTTGTTTCTGTAATTTGAGTGTAATGACCCTTTAAACTCATGATCTCTGTGTGTCTGAAGGTGAATTTGGACTCCTCACCACATCCTTGCGGTCCAGGCTGTCCAATACTGTGCTGAGCAGTTGGACACAGGCCTCATAGTCAGGTTTGCTGGAGTGGTCGTCCAGCTGCCC